>CM028670.1:35455745-36655745 GCA_016760335.1 Gastrodia elata | reverse complement strand
ACTTATTTTGAGTTATACATTTCTACTTACTGTATTGTGATGGAATGAATGTTATATTTTATTTTTGCACTCTGATTATATTTCTTGTATTTATCATTAGTGAAATAGCACACTGAGTACTTTTTGATTGGGAGTAGACCTAATTTTGATTTCAATTTGTCAAGTTATGGCATAACTAGGGTTAGGGGTATTTTGGTTATTTTTGATTTTCTAGGGTTCAGAACCTAAATATTATTTTAGTTTACCGGTGGTACTAAAGTTCTAAGCTAGTTAGCACTTTGAATTTCTTGATTTGGAGTTCAATTGACCATGTTATGATCAATTAAATTCTAAAGGTATTTTGATTATTTTTGGATGAGGGTCCTAAATGTCACTTTACAAACTAAGCTTCAAATGAGAAAACAAATACTACCACAGTGATAAGGCTATTCTCCTGATCACTTTAATACATATATTGATTATGTTTGGATGACTAAGTAAAAAGTTGTAGGTGTTTGTTTATGTCATAAAATATTACTAGGTTAATATACCCCTAATCAAAATTTTGAATTACACAATTTAATTCATTTTATTTTTCTGATTAAAATGAGATTTATATTTGATATGTTTGAATTATTATTTTTAAAATTATGAGGTTTAAAGTTTTGTTTTAATTAAATCTAAATTAAATAATATTATTATTCATTGGATTAACCTAATATTTTATTTAGATTAATTAATGTCAATTAATTAATTTTAATCACCATTTAATTAATCTAAATTAATTATGAATATTTCATTAATTAACTTAATCACATTATTAATCTTTATTAATTTATTATTAATGATTTCTTAATCTACTGTTAAACAAATAATTTACTAATTAAGTACTAAGTTAATTATTAAGTAACAGTAAATATAATTATACTATATATAATATACTATATATGTAAATATATATTTACAATTTTCTGTCTAAACATATTAATTTATTAATGTTAATTACTACATTAAAACTTTAATCTAGTGTTCTTATTTAATTTAACTAAACTAATTAATATTAACTACTTAACCTAATTAAAATTAATATACATATATATAACTATATATAGCTTAGTTAAACCTATTTAATTTTATTGATACGAAAAGAAGATACAAGACGGGTTGGGTGGTTACACTCAACATAACACTAAAAATCCAAAGCCAACAAAAAAAAAAAGAGGGCCCCAAAGTATAACCTAAAAGGTCCCTCAAGAAGATAAAAATTACAAGCTTCACGATGAGGGAAAAAAAAAATCAATAAAAATCATAAAAGTTCTGCTCGATCTACTTGCAAACTTTCACTTGCAAAAAAAAGTCAGATAATATGATGAAGAGTAACCTGCTTAGGGAGGAAAGGATCGAACTCATGATCCATCTAAACCCAGATTCAGACTCCTCCTTAGCCAAACCCTCAATAACCTGAATAGCACTTTGGCTAGTACTCCCCTCCATGTTCCCAAACCTGATAAACTTGGCAAAGACAAACTCAACAAAATTAAGTATTAGGCAAATCCCGAACACCACAATGAGAGATTTGGATATACCACACCATAATGCATTAACTGAACTCATCAATAACCATAGGGGCTCGTTCGCAATGAACTTCAAGTAAGGATAGCATATTAGATTGCAAAACACCACCCGCAAACTAAAAATGAAATGCCATCTGCAATTTAAACCCATATTACTCACACAAAACACAGAAAACCTTAATCTCTTTTATCTAATAATAGCCATCATATAAATATATATATAATTATTAAAAAAAATTTTCTGCAAATAATTATGGCGGCGGGACCCGCCACTTGCCACGTGGCAGGTTCATATTGGATGCGGGAGAGGAGGTGGGCCCCACGGGTACACGCGGCGGCTCAGGAGAAGCTGGGGGATGCGGTGCGGGACCCACAGCGGCGGCTCGAAGCGACCGCGGCTCAGGGGTGGGCCCCACGGGTGATGCGTGGCGAACTTGCGCGTGCCAGCTGGCCCCACACGCTTAGCCGTCTGTAGATGCAGACGGCCCTCGCAGAACGGTTCAGGCCCGGGTCGACCCGACCCGGCCCAAACGATCCCTTCGCATTCTTCGACGAATACCGAAGCTGGGTGACTAGGGCAAGCTTTTCGTTGACCTTCCTGGTGACGGCGGGGTCGACCAGCATGCGACTGGATCGGCCAAAGCAAAGAGTTACATGGTGGTAGCCGGGTCAAGGTCGGAGGCGGCCGGAATCGACGATAGAACCTAACCCAAGGCTAGTCCAATGATTCCTTAATCTACTGTTAACATCTAAACTGACAAATAATTTACTAATTAAGTACTAAGTTAATTATTAAGTAACAATAAATAGAATTATACTATATATATAGTTTTCAATTTATATATAAGTGTATATGTTAATTACCACATTAAAACTTTAATCTACTGTTGTTATTTAATTTAACTAAACTAATTAATATTCACTACTTAACCTAATTAAAATTAATATACATATATATAAATATATATAACTAAAGTTCTGTATATGTGTGTATATATATATATATATATATATATATATATATAATGTAATTATAATTATTCTATTTAATTATTTTTCTGCAGATAATTATAGTGGCGGGACCAGCCACGTGGCAAGTTTAGATTGGCCGTGGGAGAGGAGGTGGGCCCACAGGTACACGCGACGGCTCGGGAGAGGCCGGGAGCTGCGGTGCGGGACCCACAGCGGCGACCCGAATTGACCGCGACTCAGGGGTGGGCCCCACGGGCGATGCGTGGCGAACCCATGCGTGCCAGCTGGCCCGCGAGCCCCACAGGCTTAGCCGTCTGTGGATGCAGATGGGCCAGTGCAGAACGGTTCAGGCCTGGGTCGACCCGACCGGGCCCGAACGATCCCTTCACATTCCTCGACGAAGACCGAAGCTGGGTGACTAGGGCAAGCTTTTCACCGGCCTTCCCGGCAACGGCGGGGTTCGACCTGCATGCGACTGGATCAGCCGAAGCAAGAGCTACACGGCGGTAGCCGGATTAAGGCTGGAGGCGGCCGAGATCGACAACATAACCTAACCCTAGGCTAGTCCATACGGTCTTCTAATGGATTCCACTGTGGATCGATCTTCAAATTCGAGCGATCGAGCCGACAGGATTCAATCAGACGCAATAATCGAGCAATCGAGATCGTGAAATAGATGCATAAATCGAGGGATCAAACATTCGAAGAGTAGTTTGGGGAGAAACGAGTACCTGAGAACGAGTGGTGAGGATTCAATAAGATGTTGATGGATCGTTCGAGCCACTCCTGAAGTCTTGATCGCCTAAAAACGGTTTGCCCAAGCGCTGAGGAGGCTTTAGGGACTCCGGGACGGAGTCCGCGAGGTCCGGGATGCGTGGATGGGGGCTCAGCCGCGGCAAGGTGCCGCGTGGAATGGGGCGACAGGAGCGAGGAAGAAAATGAGCTGTAGCCATTCGATCATCCGATCGAACGGCTAAGATTGAGCATTTGATGGAACGGTAACGTTAATTGTAGGATTAAATAATTATTATTTAAATAATTTGGATTTCCCAAAAATCAGGATTTGATCAATTTGACTCCTGATTTGGACTAGGTCTTTGTGGAAGACTCCTAATAACCTAATTAGCAATTAATATTGAGATTAGGACCTGAATTAGTCATAATTAGCTAGGATAACAAATTGGGTTGTTACACTACAGCTTTCTCTCCTTCCTCTAAATCGGATCCCCAGCATCTTCTGAAATCAGCACCTCCTCCATCACATTTACTTTCCAACATTCTTCATTTGGCTTAATAGGATACCTCATAGAATCTTCTATCTTAAACCTTACCTTCTCTCCCTCACAGCGAAGACTGAATTCCCCTTGTCAACATTTATCATAGTTTTGCTAGTAGCAAGGAATGGTCTTCCCAGAATTATAGAGATCTTTAGGTTTTTCTTCTTCTATTTCCAAAATGATAAAATCAGTGGGGAAGATAAACTTGTCAACCTTGACTAAGACATTTTCTAAGATTCCCACGGGGGTTTTCACGGATCTATCTGCTAGTTGAAGAAGGACTGATATAGGTTTTAAGAAATCAATTCCTAATTTCTTAAAGATGTAGAATGATATTAAATTAATTAAAGCCCCTAAGTCATATAGGACCTTTTAAAAGAGTGATTTTCTATAGTGTAAGGACTTGTGAAACTCCTTGGATCTTTATTTTTATGAGAATTTTTTGCTGAAGAATGGCACAACATTCCTTAGTCAAGGCTACCGTTTCTTTCTCATTTATAATTCTTTTCTTTGATAAGATGTCCTTCATGAATTTGACGTAGCTGAGCATTTTCTCTAAGGCCTTAGAAAAATGTATGTTTATATGAAGGGTTTTACAAGTTTATCGAAATTTTTGGAATTGGATGTCTAATTTTTCCCTTGCCATTCTTTACAGGTAAAGAATATGAGAGGTGTATTTAGATTGTTTAGTTAAATGCATTTGAGCCCCCTCCTTCACTTCTTTCTCTTTTTCTTTATTAATTTTCTTTTCCTCCATTGATTCATCTCTCAAAGTTTAGATGTAATTTCATATTTGTTAAACATAGCCAGTTTCGTAGTTTTTTCACTTCTTAATGTTATAGAATTTTCTAATTCATTCCCATAGTCTCTTATTGCTCTGACTAGGACAGGTTTATCCAATTGGCTTATTATTTCTTTAAATTTTAGCTCAATTCTTTTAACAGTTTCCTCTTGGCTCAAAAGAGTGTGTTCATGCCTATTTAATGTTGCATCAGTTTTGTTCATAAAATTGATTGTGGAAGTTTTTAAACTCTTTAATAGAGTGCTTTAATTATCTTCTATCCTCATCTTGCTGGTTTCTATAATTTAGGATAGCATGGACACCTTTAGTTTCTCTATTATGTAGTGAATTCAGTTGGATGCTCTCAAGTTTCTGGGTTAATTGAGAAATTTGATTTCTTAATTCAGAGATCTAGTTCTCTTTTTTTATGGTTGATTCTCTTAGTCGGCCATTGATAGACATTGCTGGCCATCTCTTCTAAGAGATCAAAGGCCTTCTCTTGGGTCTTACTACTCAAAGAGTGCACTATGGCTGCATCAATAAGTGTCCTTGTAGGTGCATTCAATCCATTATAGAAAAATTGCACTTGCATCCACAAGGGGAGCCCATGATACGGGAAATGCCTTAAGCAGTCCTTAAGGAGTTCCCAGCAGTCATACAAGTTTTCTCTGTTTTGCTGATAGAAATTTGAAATCTCATTTCTCAGCCTAGCAGTCTTAGCAGGGTGGGAAATATTTGGCTAAGAATTTCCAAGCCAAGTCTTCACAAGTCCTAATGGACTCGCCAGGAAGAGAGCTGAGCCAAACTTTCGCTCTATCTTTCAGTGAAAATGGGAACAATCATAACCTAAGGGCATCATCAGATACTCCATTGAATCTAAAAGTGTCGCATATTTCTAGAAAATTTGAAATATGCGCATTAGGTTCATCCAATGCTAGACCCATGAACTGGTTATTTTGGATCATATTTAAAGTCGATGGCTTGATCTCAAAATTATTTGCCTGAATTGGAGGTCTAGCTATAACATTTTGGACTCCTTCTATCGTTGGAAGCGCATATTCTCTAGGAGTCTTCTCCTAGCATTGACTACTGGCTATATGGGATTGACCTTTAAATCTTCCATGTGTGCTTGTTGTTGGTTTTAAAATTACTTATTCTCTCCTAGCTCTAAGATAGGTACTATCTATTTTAGGATCAAAAAAGATTTTAAAAAGATTTCTCCTACTCATGCAGTTTAAAGATTACATCTAGTAAGAATAAGTCACATCAATCAAGTTCAACAATATAATTCAGCACAAAAAATGGTCAGCAGATAAAATTTCAGCAAACAGTAGTATGCAGTATATTTCAACACAATTTTTAAGAATTTTCAATTTTTCTTAGCAGCATATAAGAACTAAAGCAAATCTAAATTTACACTAAAGTTAGCAAAATATGATATAATTAAAAAAATGAAAATATATTTAACAATTAAGTAAAAAAAGTCTAAATCACTATTTACTTAAAGATTGTACTTAATACAAAATAAAACTGTTCCCCGACAGTGGCGCCAAAAACTTGACAGACGTAAAATACACGTCTGCGCTTGCACGCAAGTGTACGTGGTTTGAAGTAATAAGTGGAAGTTAATTCCAAGATTTATCATCCTCTGGGAATGGTGGTTTTGATACTGAGTTATATTTTCTTTCAATAATATTTAGAAGATTGATTTTTGATTTGATTTGGTTCCTAAATTATCAATGCAAATGACCTTAAGATAAGATACGATTTTTTCAAAGAGAGAGAGTTGGGGTTTCATTGTAGTACTTGTAAGGACTTGGTATTGTCACTTCTTTATTTAAATGTATAAATTGATTTATTTATGCCTAATTAAATCATGTGATTACTGTTAGAATTGGAATAATACTCCAATTACAACAGGTTCAAATTTAGTGCAATAAGGAGAACTCCCTTTGGGGCTTTACCTCGACACTTAAACTTTATGAGATCATGGTTTGATTTACCTTTGATTTCCTACGTCTAGGTTACCAAATATCTTCTTTTACTTGTTAGATCTCACTAATATGATTTCCATCAATAATACATCATACGCTTACACATGCGGTTTAGCAAGATTAGTGGATTTATTGGATCCAGTGGACTATGTCACATCATTTATTGGGTTTCTAACGTCCTCTCATCCCTTCTACTTTGCTGAGTGGCAGAGCATGAGTTGATAGGAACTTGGTTCACAAGTATCAAATCTCTTGGTAGAGCTTTTAAGAAAAAAGTGCAAGTGAGCTTTGAGAACTTGTCACATAGTTCTCAGCTCTACATACACCACCTTCCTTGCTCTTGTCCAATGATGAGCTCAGAACTCAAGTTCTTTAATTAATAATTTTTTAAAAGTTTATTTTTAGAAAAATAGTTTGACAAAATTTATCCAGGCATTCCATCATAATAATAAATATAGACAGTTAAATAGAAATCATTTTCAGTCATTAAAATATTTCCGTTACAACACCATATTATCCTTACATCTTCCTAAAACTACATCCCAACCCTCTCAAAGAAGATTTTGCTTTCCATTATAAGATAAATATGAGCATATATGCCAAAGGAAGTAAACATTGACATCGATTTACAGTAGAAAATAATCAAAAGAAGGTTTAGGAAAAAAAATTAGAAAGCACCCAGAGGTTCTCTAGGGTTCTTTTGAATTTCCTCCTACACTTCTGCTTGACTTCTCCTCCTTCTCCCTTGCTGTCTACTTCTTCTTACTCTTCAATCATTGTTGGCCCCTTGGAGAGTTCTTCTCATTTTTCTTGTTGCAGCCTTTCTCTTAGACTCTTGAATATCAGAATTTGGAACCCTTCTTTAGCCTGGAATTGGCCCTTAAATACGGGAATTTTTCAGCCCCAAGCATTAATAACATATGACTCTTCATATTCTTTCACTTCAATGAAAAACTTTTAAATTTATCCAGCCTAATCTCCTTGGCTTCCCCAGCTTTAATGTTCATTCTATTTTCAAGAGGCAGGGGGAAACCAAAGGTTTTATTTTGTGGCTTTTCCCATGCTACATTTAATGGAGTTTCTGGAAATTTTTGTAGCGGGCACTGCGGGCATGCTGTAGCGATCTCTATCCAAATACTGTTCTGCCACAGCATGCTGCAGCAGCTGAAGATCAAATACTGTTCCGCTATATATTTTGATGATTTCCTTGAGGTCGCCATCCATCCGCTGTGGCGCGCGATAGCGATTGATCTTTCAAAAAGATGGAATAGTAACTGTTCCATTAAATCACATATACTTTGCATAAATAATCAGAAATTCCGCCGCGGCGTGCTGTGGCGCGCTGTGGTGGTTAAATCTTCGTGAACGCGAAATATTGACTGTTCATTTGATTCATATAAAGTTTGCTTAAACAATCAAAATTTCTACCGTGGCATGTTGTGGCGCACAGCGGCGTTAAACCTTCGTGAACATGAAATATTGGCTGTTCAATTAGATCACATAAAGTTTCAAATAATTAATTAAATATGCCGCCGTGGCGCGCTACGGCGGGCTGGGGCAGTTTTGTTCCAGGTTAGTATAAATCCTTGTGGGGAATAGTGCGCTTGGAGCGCGTTGCAGCGGTTTATCTTTCGAGAAAGCGGATTAGCATTATTCGATTATTATGCATAATGTTCTAATTTTACTTCTGGGAAATGACGATGCAGCCCACTGTGGCGCGCTGCAGTGGTCTTCATTCCAGGCTTTTAGGTGTACTTCTAGGTAAGAGAATTTGAAGGACCGTCATGGCGCGCTGTGGCGTGCTACGGCGCACCACAACGATTTTCACCAAAAATTTAGTAATTCAGCTCATGCTTTCCATTTTCATTATTTTTCCTGAAAAAGTGTAATTTCCACTCAAAATATATGTATATATATGATGATTTGAAAGTTGAACACTATATTTTTGCTATAAATTTTGGGTATATCAGTCAAGCATTAAAATATCAATGTAACTAAAGCAGAAAAGAGTATAATATCCACATTACAATATAGTAAGGGAAGTAGAATAATAACTTAGCTCAATATATCAGTGCAAAAAAGTAAATACATCTAGAATATAAAATTATTATAGACTGAATTTAAAATAAAATAAATTATCTCACAACTGAAAATAAAGCTAACTAGCTATGTTAAACAGCAGGAAGGTCCTTCTTTTAGCAAGCCCCTCTCCAACAGGAACCTCAACAAATAGCTCAGAATCTGACATTATCGATATTATTATGCTAAGGCCCTAGCCAAGAAAAATAAAAACTTAAAATTAGACAAATTGTTTAAGCATATTTTAGGCTGATTAAATGAGACTAAATATTCAAGATATTACATCTTTCACTAAGCATGCAAGTAATTAAGGTGCAACAAGTCACAAGAAAGATAATAGGTATAAATTAACATTTATAACTAATTAAAACAAAGTATATAAAGTAACATACCACAACCAGAAGCTGTAATAAGATTAAGCAATAAATATATAATAAATAAAAGTACTAAAAGTAAACTCATCATAACATGCTTATGATCATATGAATATGTGTTGATTTTAATAAATAAATCTAACTGAAGCATAAGAAAATTAAAATAAAACTAGCATCCTATATATACAAACACTGAATAAAATGCTGAACTGACAGTACTGAACTGAAATGAACTGTAAAAGCGTACAGAAAATAATAAAAATACAAGTAAAATAGATGGCTAAATAAGCCACTGAAGTGGAACTGAATTGAAAGTAGAAGGGTGCTAGAAGTATTATTACCATACAAACAATAGGTTAAAACAGGGCCACTGTACATAAAGTTTAACATATATCCCCCTAGGCATTATCATATCTAAGTCCAAGCTAAACTCATAGAATTAGACATGTATCCCCTAGTCAAGCACAGTGTTAGGTCTGAGTCTATTCAATATCCAAAAAATTGAGCTAAAGAGGCAGACTAAGTTAGAACACACTCTACTGTACTGAATGAACCGAATGAACTAAATGAACTGAATGAACTGAATGAAATGAATGATGAATGAAGTTAAATCATATTTATGCAAATTCAAATCTAACATAGGGTACTCACCAATTATCCTATGTCTAACTAATATGTTAAAGGAAAAGGCTTAAACACAAGGTATGCAAAGCAGTAATAATCAAGGAAGCAAGATACTCAACTAGAGATATGTGATATCTGTTATTATTTAAATTTAATTCGTTCTATCTATTCTAAGCTAGTACAAGCTTAGGATCTCCAATATCCATCTATCCAGTACAACTCAGATTTATGACCTTATAATTAATATTAGAACTTAAAAAGTTCTAATTTATAATCAGAATAATGACTACAAAGGTTAAGTAATTAATCAACGACTTAATTATTACATTTTGATAGCACAGACCCAATCTTGATTATGCCGATCAAGATTTAAGAATTCTGGGTTCAAACTCTAAATTGGGGTTTAAATCTAAATTCTACGTACTAAACTTCTAATGATTTAAGAGTTCACACCCACACTTATTCTAAAGATAGAGAATCTTAAAAGTTGAAAGATTAAAGAAACTATGATCTTATAGAAAGGTTAAATCTAGTTGTCATAAGATAAAATAATCAAATAAGAACTTAAAAATTTAAGATTTAAGCTCAATATATAGAATAATCTTATTATTCTATAGGTTGAATCAACATAAACCCACTATAAGGATTTTAAAGGATTCAAATAAATAAGAATTTCAAGCATAAAATAATTTAATTCCAGCTGAATTTATAAAATGATGAAATTATAAGGATCCAAATCTTAAGGTTAAGTTAAGATTATAAATCACATGAATTATTATAAGGCTTAACGGCTTATGGTTTACTAGTCTAAATTTAAATATTAAATCAGCAAGAATTAAATGTAGATTAGTAATTGCCAAAATAAGAAATTCAATTTAGTTCAACTTCCCTTTGAGGCTAATTAAGGTTGATTAAGGTCAAAGTTAATATTACTTTAAGAAATCTAAATCACATGATAAATTAAGATATAATTTGGAAAATGAATGTGACAGACGGAAATACACATCTACGTTTGCACGTAAGTGTACGTGGTCTGAAGTAATAGGTGGAAAGTTTAGTTTCCAGGATATATCGAACCTCAGGGAACAATTGTTTTGATACTGAGTTGTATTTTCTTTCACTAATGTTTAGATAACAATTTTGGTTGATTTTTGTGGTTCTTAATTAGCAATACACAAGACTTGAGTTAAGATATGATTGGATTAAAAAAGAGAGAGTTGAGATTTTGTTGTAATATATGCAAAGGGTTGGTTATATTACTTCATTGTTCAAATGTAGACATGTAATTTATTTACTTTGTTTAATCAAGCGAACACCATTGGAATTGGAGTATCCTCCAATTACATTGGGTTCAAGTTTAGTGCACAAAGAGAACTCCTTATGGGTTCATCACTAGCACATAAACTCTTATGAGATATTAATTGATTAGTTAGATTTTGATCTCCTATGTCTAGGTCACCAAAACATCTTTTAATTATAATGATCTCACAAGCAAGATTCCATCTATCATGCGTCATGCGCATCACATGCAGTTTTGCTGGATGAGAGGATGTATTGGGTCAATGGATTTTGTCACATAATCCATGAAGTTCCCAATGTCCTTTTATCCCTCTGACTTTGTTGAGCAGCGGAGCAAGGTAAATGGAGAGCTTGGTTCTCAAGCTTCAATCTGTTGGAGAGCTATTAAGGGAGGGTGTAAGTGAGCCTTGAGAATTCTATCACGTAATTCTCAGCTCTACTCGCACTACCTTCCTCACTCTTACCCAATTGATGAGCATTGGAACACAAGCTCTTTTGATTTAAAATAACTAAGCATTCAGTTCATCCAAGTATTCATTTAATAATAAAAATTAACACACATACAGTTTCTCGTTACATTTAAATAATATCATCATACAACCAATATTTCCCTTATATAATTCTACAACTACATCTTAACCCTCTCCAAGGGGTTTTTAGCCTACCACTAATGAGCAAGAAAGAACATACATGCAAGGAAAAGTGAACGTCGCCATCAGTTCACGGTAAAATATTAATCAAGGGAGTTTAGGAAAAATAAAAGGAATCACCCGGAGAAATTCTGGGGTTCTCTTTACTTTCCTACACTGCGCTCTTGAAGCTCCACCCTTCGTTCCTTGCTATTTTTCTTCATTCCTATTCTTGGTCCTCTCTTCCCTTTGGAGAGTTCTCCTTCTTTCTCTCATCTATAGCCTTTCCTTTAGGCCTTTTTAGTAGCCAAAGTTGGAAACCTTTCAAGGTCTGAGATTGGCCCTTAAATAGGGATGCACTTAGTCTCAAAGCTTTTAATATGTGACATTTCCTCTTCCTTGAATTAATTTCAATCTCTTTTAATATTTTTATCTGTTTAACTGTTGGGATTCAGCAGGGATTCAATACATTAGTTTTTAAGAGGCTGGGGGAGGCCAAATGTCACATTTTTGTGGCCTTCTCCATGCCTCTTAATTGTTATTTTCTGGAAAACTCTGGGCTGTCCATTGCAGCGTGCTGTGGCGCACTGTGGCAGCGACGTTCCATTTACTGTTCCGTTGTGGCACGCTATGGCAACTGCGTTTCAATTCTTTTTCCGCTGCGGCGTGCTATGGCAGTAGTGCTCCAAGCGTAGTTTCTGCACAATAGTTAGTAACTATTTGTTCGATCGCTGTAGTGTACGCAGAGGCGCGCTGCGGCGCGCTACAGCGGATAACTTGTAGAATCAATGTTCAATTAGTTTTAAATATAGTTTTATAAAAATGAAAATTTACCCGCTGCAGCGTGCTACAACGGACAACTTGCAAGATCACTGACAGACTGTAAATATTGACAGACTGTAAATACACGTCTGCGCTCACACGCAAGTGTACGTGGTCTGAAGTAATAAGTGGAAAATGTTAATTTCTGGGATTTATCGAACCACAGAGAATTGATTGTTTTGACACTAAGGTCTATCTATTCTCACTAATGTTTAAGCTACAATTGATTTGTTGAGTTGGCCCTAGATTTAGCATAATAATCACTATGTGAAGATAAGTTAGATAAAAGAGAGAGGAGAGTTGGGTTCATCCCGCATGCGATGAGAAGTTTATTAGTGCATGTTGAATTCTCAAGCTTTTTCTTTTATTCTTTTTAATTTAATCAAGTGCACATTGTGCTTCATTGAGTTTTATCTCAAGGTTTCACAAGTTCAAATTTTGTGCTCAAAATGAACACACATTTGGTTCTATTTTAGCACAAAAATTCCTATAAGATTTTAGGTTTAGTGTTTTTATCTTATCTCTTGATCAAGGAGACATTCAATTTTTAAGTCTTTTAAATCTTATAAGCATTGATTCCACCACGAGCATCACTCACATCACACATAGTTGAGATGAGGGATTAATATGTTGGGCTCAATGACTATGTAACTTAGTTCATGAGCACTCAACTATTTCTTCATCTACCTCAATTCTGTTGAGCTAAGGAGCTCATTTAGTGGGTCTTAGCATCACATGCATCAACACTTTGGTTGAGCTTAGATTAAGGTGCATTAAGCTCAAGAACTTTGTCACATAGTTCTAAGCTTTCATGCACTCATAAACCTAGCATCCAATCTAAGGTGAGCTATGGAGCACAAGACAAGTTAGTTCTTGAGATTATGAGTTCATTTTCCTTTCATCCACATTCAAGACTAAATAATAAAAGGTATTTCTTAACAAGGCGTAGAGTTCTCACATTTTATTTGTGCTTGAGAAAAGAAACTTCATACATTAAAATTTACTCATACACATGCGGGTTTTCCCAACCCTCCCTAAGGGAGAATTAGCTACTCATTACAAAGGAAATGAAGAAAAATATATATATGGATAAAGACCATTTTATGATCAACTAAGAAAAGAAACTACAAAAGTAAAGTACAGAAGATACTAGGATCGTTCCTTGGAAGTTCTCTGGATTGCTTCTTCTCCTTCTTCAAGCTCCTCTCTTAGGTCGCTAATGCTGCCTTCTTTCTTCTCTTCCTTAGCAAGAGATTGCTTTGACACCCTTGGGGAGCTCCTCACTTCCACTTATGCACCCCTCCTCCTTACTTAGTGAATTGAGCAAAATTGTGCACCCTCCTCTAGTCAAGAGGAGGTGTATTTATAGGAGAGGGGCTGCATCCTCCTTTATCCTCTCCATAACCAGCAATTGACAATTAAAAATTTTGAAGTCATGATGGCAAATCCCAAATTAAGGGTGAAGTGACCAATATCCTTCTTTGTTTATCCTTCTTATCACATCAAGAGGCCACTTTCCATTAAAAACTAGAGTTGCTGCAGAGAATGATGGCTGGGGACAAGATGCAGGTTGGGGGTCTTGTCCCAGACGCAATAAATGCTCCTGACTAGCAAAAATTGCGGCGGCCGTTGCAGCGCGCTGCGGCGCGCTGTAGCGCGCAAAGGCACAAGTAAAAATATCCAAGTCTTCTGTTGCCGCATGCTACCGCGTCCACGCATTGCAAAATTACCAGTTGCAGTGCATAGTAGTGGTTCCATTTGCAAATGAACCTGCTGTAGTGCGCTACCGTGCCCGTGGTTCGAAAAAGGACCCGCTGCAGCGTGCTACTGCTCCCGCGGTTCACAACAAGATCTGCTGCAGTGCGCTACCGCACCCACGGTTTGCAAACGAACCCGCTGCAGCGCGTTACTGCGCCCGCGGTTCGCAACATGATTTGCTGCAGCGCGCTATCGTGCCCGCGATTTGCAAATGAACCCACTGCAGCGCGCGACAGCAGTATCTTTTGAAGAATCTTGTAATTTTGTAAAAATGTCTCAGCACTTGATTGGAGAGGCTATTTTCTTAAGAAGATAGACAAAATCAGATTTAGGAGCAGTTGAAAGATCATAATTGAATGTAATTTTCCTTTATTTTAGATATATTTTATGGATTCATCAATCACTGTTCAATTAGTTTTAACTATAGTTTTATAAAATAAAAATTCACCCGCTACGGTGCACTACAGCGGGCATCTTACAAGATCATTATTCAATTGTTTGTTTATATAAGGTTTAATATTCAACAAGAAATGACGCTATAGCACGCTGTGGTGCGCCATGGAGCGCTGCGGCATGCAACTTGCGATTTCACTGTTCAATTACTCATTTATAAGGTTTAAATAATTAACGAAAAATGACAATGTGGCTTGCTGCGGCACGCCGTGGCACGCTGCGGCATGCCACTTGCATTGTTTACTATTCAATTATTTGTTTATAAGGTTTTAGTTTATTCTTATCAATATGACGCTATGGCCTTCTATGGCGAGCCATGGCGCGCTACAGTGGTCGTGCTTCAGGTCTGCAGTTGTACTTCCAGGTCAGGCGATTTTGAGAGGACACCTTGGTGCACGGCAGCGCGCTGCAACAGTTTTTGTCAAGAATTTGGTGAATCAGCCTTTGTAATTTGTTTTCTTCATTTTCCTGAAAAGACATCAATTTTTATTCAAAGTATAGGGAAATATATAGTGATATGAATATTTAAACACTAGATTTTTGCTATAAATTCTGACTACATTACACCATCATACTTAAATTCTTGCTCCTTCTCGAGTAAGCTCAATAAATATGAATTTTTGAATTTGTCCTTGTCTAAGGATTCAATGCGTTAAGCTTATGTATCATGAATTTGGATGTCAAGCATACTCTAGCCAAATACTTCCCCCTTCATGAAGCGCATGTCACGAGTCAAGGAGACACTCAGATCTCGCTGATGCGCATATATTCGTGTCAGCATCTTTTCAATTGATGTTTGGCCGGTTGATGTGGAAGCCTCACCCTCTTCTCCCCTCTTCTTCTTAGCTCTCACCCCCTCCGGAGTGCGACCACACACGTTCATCAATTCGAGAGGGGCGCGAGGTGGTATCGCCACATCGGTCGGGAGGAGTTTCACCCCTTGGGCTTTGCAGATTCTTGAAATTAGCGACCCAAAAGTGATAGCAGCACAAAGCCCGGTCAAGGTATTCCAGAGCTGCTCCTTTATAATGCTGGAGATGAGAATATCTCCTTCCGTTTGTAGTGCACAAAGGAGCAGCGACCAGGTTACCTCGCTGAGATGACCAGATGGCATCACAAAGCTGGAGACGAACATGTGCTAAGCATTGCTCGATTCCGTGAGGAGTGATCAAGGAATGTTGGCAAGGTTCCCTCTCCAACCAGAATTTGAGCGGGTAATCTCGCTTGCTATTTCTGCTGGGTCATATTGAGAGCTCAGTAGGTCAAAGTACATACAATTCTCCACCTCACCCAATATGTAAAAACCTTTGATGGCCCTGAGCCCAAACACCATGACGTTACCTCTCATAAAGATTTTGTCCCCCACCACATTGATTGTGTTGGCATACACTTCCTGCACTAACAAGAGGTATGTGGAGTTTGAGGGACTCACAAAATGGGTCCATCCTCGGTTCAAGATCTGGTTCGGGTGTACGGAGTAGGGGAGCCTAAATCTTCGCTCGGGAATCAGCTTCCTTTTTATAACTACTTGATTGAAGCATTGTTTTGCTTCAATAAAAGAAAACCTATTTTTGTTGAATGCTCTACCAGCTGTGGAAGTGGAAGCTCCCTTGCTAGCTATGGTTTTCTTACCCGATGACATGATTCTCTTGATGATATTAAGGGTGGGTTGAGAGAATTTATGTATTAAGAATAGTTGAGGGAATCTAGAGCTGAAGAATTCAGATTGTAAATGAGTGCACCTTCAGCCAACCCCCTCTAGGCCCTTTTATAGAGGTTTCATGGAAAAATCTGGAAGGGTTAATTAGGCACACTTATGGCACACAAAGACTTGGTTAAAGATTGATTCAATGTATGCCTTAAGTGTGACTTGCTTTCTGCTCAAAAAGGATGAAATTTTTCAGCTTTTCCCAGAACATTTTGCAGTTTGGAAGTTCCAAGGCGTGCTGTAGCGTTATTGACTGCCTTGGAAATCCAAGGCAGTCAATTCTGCTTCAACTAGCATTTTTTCCTGCTGCAGCGTGCTGTGGCGCGCTATGGCACCCTTGAAACAATGGTGCTAAGTAATTCGCTGCGGCGCGCTGCATCAATGGAGTCCACTATAGCGTGCTATATCAACGAAATCCGCTGTGGCGCGCTGCGGCATTTTCAAGCAGAAAATTTTCAGAAATTAAGACCGACTTCCAAAGAAAATAATATATTGGTTGTGATTACATTTATTATACTCCTAAAATAGAATTAGAGTAAAAATAGAAAACAGAGTTGGGTTGCCTCCCAACAAGCGCTTTGTTTAATGTCGTTAGCCCGACACATTCAAGGTCAACTTGGATTTTCATCTCTAGGAGGTTTTCTTGCCCATATTTTTAAATGAGATGAGTGAGCACCAACCGAGGTTGTGCTCAAACTCACTTGTTCGCTGCTGGACTCATTTCAACCTTACCTCCCTTGCTCATAATGGGGGCTCCTTTTTTCTTCTTTTTCACCCTCCTAGTTTTTCTCTTTTTCTTTTCCCTCTTTATGTCATTTTCTCCCAATAGGATATCTTGGTGATCTTCAAAATCTACAGCACCTTCTAGCTCATTCTCTCCTTCCGGCTCCCTATTTTCTTTCTCCCATTTTTCCTTTATACTTATTTCCTTAAATAATAAAGGCATTAGATTAATCACTTCCTCTAGATCCTTGACTCAAACTGTCATGAGTCCCCTTTTAATATTTATGACAGCCCGAAAGCTAGCTAAGAATGGCCTCCCAAATATTACACTGGAGTTTTCACTCCAGCTGTCCCATTCACATACTACAAAATCTGTGGGGATCACAAAGCTTCCTATTATGATCGGGACATCCTTAACAATTCCCAAAGGGGTTTGTGATGCAAGATTTGTGAATTCCAGAATTATTGGTGTCTCCACCATTCCCCTTATTCCTAGTTTGGTGTAAATGTGCAATGGCATAATATTCGCCGAAGCCCCTAGATCACACAAGGGATCTAAAAGGACTTCGCCTTCGATTATGCATGGAATATTCAATCTTCCGGGATCACCTTTTTTGTTGCTATTATCCTTCTCTTATCATTCAGTTTGGGATTCCTTATTGGCATCTTCTTCTCCTTATTATTATGATCAATGCAGCTTATCTTTCTAGTGTCTACATTTATGACGCTCATCATTTCTCTAGGATTTAGTTCAGTCGAGCTAGGGAGCATACCTTGCTGTTTAGTATATAGCTATTTAGAAATTTGTCATAACTGAACTTCAATGCTTCTCAATGATACCTCAATTCCTTGAATTGAGGTTTCATGGCGATTCATTATCAATTCAGTCCTTTTCATAAGCTGCATTGTCTCATTCTTAAATGCCCAAAAGGATTCTTCTAAACCACCATCCTGTTTATTATTTTGATTTGGCTTATACAAATTATTTCCATTATGCATGGCCTATTTTGTGGTGGGGCATTGGTATTTTCTTGAGTATTCCCATCACTCCAAGAAAACTTGGGACTATTTCTCCATCCTGGATTGTAGGAGTTAGAGTAGGGGTTATTGTGGGAGTTATTGTTCATATTATTATTCCTCATAAAATTGACTTGTTCTATTTGTCATGGGGCAAATGGATTATTCAAATTACAATATTCAATGTGATGACTCCCCCAACATAACTCACAATTGGCATCTTGAACAACCCTCACATTCAATGTCTCAATTTTATTAGTTAGTATTTCTACTTCCCTTTGCAATGAGGCTAATTGGTTAGATTCGTTCAGATTATTCATCTCCTTTTTTGGTAAAGTTTAGCCGCTCAGTCGGCCATTGGTATGCATTATTAGCCATTTCCTCGAGGAGATCAAAGGCTTCCTCGAGGGTTTTACTACTCAAAGATCCTCCTGTGGCTGCATCTATGAGTGTCCTTGTGGGTGTGTTTAATCCATTATAAAATATCTGCACCTGCATCCATAAAGGGAACCCATGATGCAGGCAACGTCTTAAGCAGTCCTTAAAACATTCCCAGCCATCATACAAGTTCTCACCATGCTACTGAGAGAAGTTTGAAATTTCATTTCTCAGATTGGCGGTCTTTCAGGTGGAAAATACTTGGCTAAGAATTTCCTTGCCAAGTTATCCCAAGTCTTTATAGACTCACCGGGTAGAGAACTGAGCCAAAACTTAACTTTGTTTCTCAGCGAGAATGGGAATAATCTCAACCTCAAGGTATCATCGGATACCCCGTTGAATCAAAAAGTGTCCCATATTTCTAAAAAAGTTGAAATATGTGGATTCGGGTCATCCGATGCCATCCCACTAAATTGCTTGTTTTGGATCATGTTCAAGGTGAATGGTTTTATCTCAAAGTTATTTGCTTGTATATAAGGTCTAATAATAGCATTTTGAACCCCCT
This sequence comes from Gastrodia elata, assembly GCA_016760335.1. NCBI lineage: Eukaryota > Viridiplantae > Streptophyta > Magnoliopsida > Asparagales > Orchidaceae > Gastrodia > Gastrodia elata. Next base: position 36,636,739 of record CM028670.1, on the reverse strand, counting down.
CTATCGTGGGAAGTGCGTATTCTCTAAGCAATCTTCTCCTAATATTTACCACAAGTTTTGCTGGGTTTATATCTAGATCTTCTATTTGTGCATTTTGTTGGTTCAATAAGACCTGCTCTCTTCTAGCTCTCAAATAAGTTCTCTCTATTTCTGGATCGTAAAATAATTCAGTAAGATTCCTCCTACTAATACAGTTTAGAGGTAACTAGCTAGAACAAGTACAGCAATTAACAAAAACAACAACACAAAACTCAATAAGATAGTATGCAATAAAGTTTAGCACAAGTTCTTTTTACAAAATTTTCAAATTTTTCTCAAAGTAAAAAAATATAGAAATTAACTACAGCTATGTAAAAATATGCACAAGTTAATTAATTCGAAATCACTAGTTACTAAAGAATTGTACTTGATACAAAATAAAAATTGTTCCCCGGCAACGACGCCAAAAACTTGATAGACGGAAATACACGTCTGTGTTTGCACGCAAGTGCATGTGGTCTGAAGTAATAAGTGGAAAGTTTAGTTTCTGGGATTTATCAAACCTCAGGGAATGATTGTTTTGATACCGAGTTTTATTTTCTTTCACTAATGTTTAGATAACAATTTTGGTTGATTTTCTTAGCAATATACAAGACTTGAGTTAAGATACGATTGGATTAAAAAAGAGAGAGTTGAGATTTTATTGTAATATATGCAAGGGGTTGGTTATATTACTTCATTATTCAAATGTAGACATGCAATTTATTTACTTTGTTTAATCAAGTGAACACCATTGGAATTGGAGTATCTTCCAATTACATTGAGTTCAAGTTTAGTGCATAAAGAGAACTCCTTATGGGTTCATCACTAGCACATAAACTCTTATGAGATATTAATTGATTAGTTAGATTTTGATCTCCTATGTCTAGGTTACCAAAACATCTTTTAATTATAATGCTCTCACAAGCAAGATTCCATCTATCATGCGTCATGCACTTCACACGCAGTTTAGCTGGATGAGAGGATGCATTGGGTCACTGAACTTTGTCACATAATCCATGAAGTTCCCAATGTCCTTTCATCTCTTTGACTTTGCTGAGCAGCAGAGTAAGGTAAATGGAGAGCTTGGTTCTCAAGTTTCAATCTTTTGGAGAGCTATTAAGGGAGGGTGCAAGTGAACATTGAGAATTCTGTCACATAATTCTCAGCTCGACTCACACTACCTTCCTCACTCTAACCCAATTAATGAGCATTAGAACACAAGCTCTTTTGATTTAAAATAACTAAGCATTTAATTTATCCAAGCATTCATTTAATAATAAAAATTAACACACAAACAGTTTCTCATTACATTTAAATAATATTATCATACCAATATTTCCCTTATATAATTCTACAACTACATCTCAACCCTCTCCAAGGGGTTTTTAGCCTACCATTACCAAGAAAGAAAAAACATACATGCAAGGAAATGTGAACATCGCCATCAATTTATGGCAAGAAATTAATCAAGGGAGTTTAGGAAAAATACAAGGAATCACCCGGAGAAATTCTGGGGTTCTCTTTACTTTCATGAGCTGTCCTTTTGAAGCTCCACACTTTATTCCTTGCTATCTTTTCTTCCTTCCTGTTCTTGATCCTCTTTTCCTCTTGGAGAGTTCTCCTTCTTTCTCTCCTCTGCAGCCTTTCCTTTATGTCTTTTTTGTAACCAAAGTTTGAACCCTTTCAAGGTCTGAGATTAGCTCTTAAATAAGGGTGCACTCAGCCTCAAAACTTTTAATGTATGACCTTTCCTCTTCCTTGAATTAATTTCAATCCATTTTAATATTTTTATTTATTTAATTGTTGGTATTCAACAGGGATTCAATACATCAAATTTCAAGAGGTTGGGGGAGGCCAAATGTCACATTTTTGTGGCCTTCCCCATGCCTCTTAATTGCTATTTTCTGGAAAATTCTGGGCCGTCCTCTGCAGCGCGCAGTGGTGCGTAGTGGCAGCGACGTTCCATTTACTATTCTGCTGCGGTGCGCTATGGCAGCTGCGTTTCAATTCCTTTTCCGCTGCAGCGCGCTGTGGCAGCAGTGCTCCAAATGTATTTCCTGCACAATAGTTAGCAACTTTTTGTTCGGTCACTACAGCGTACGCTGAGGTGCGCTACAGCGAACAACTTGCAGGATCACTGTTCAGTTAGTTTCAACTATAGTTTTATAAAATGAAAATTCACCCACTACGGCACACTACAACAGGCATCTTGCAAGATCACTATTCAATTACTTGTCTGTATAAGGTTTAATATTCAACGAGAAATGACGCTGTAGCACGTTGTGGTGCGTCGTTGCGCGCTACAGAGTGTAACTTGCAATTTCACTGTTCAATTACTCGTTTATAAGATTTCAATAATTAACGAGAAATGACGCTGGAGCGCGCTGCGGCGTGCCACTTGCATTTTTTACTATTCAATTATTTGCTTATAAGGTTTTGTATTATCCTTATAAATATGGCGAGCCATGGCGCGCTATAACGGTCGTGCTCCAGGTCTGCAGTTGTACTTCCAAGTTAGGCGACTTTAAGGGGACGTCATGGCGCGTTGCAGCGCGCTACGACAGTTTTTGTTCAGAATTTGGTAAATCAGCCTTTGCAATTTGTTTTTTTCATTTTCTTGAAAAGACATCAATTTCTACTCAAAGTATAGGAAAATATATAGTAATATGAATATTTAAACACTAGATTTTTGCTATAAATTCTGGCTACATTAGAATGTTTCCATTAGCTAATTATGCACTACATTAAATTAGTACTTTAATTAATAATTTAAGAAATTCAAAATTTGAAATTTAGTTAAGCAATTAAATTCCTGAGCATCCCAAGCATGAATTTTACAAATCATATATATATATATATATATATATATATATATATATATATATATATATATATATATATTTATCAGCCAACCCGAGATGCATGCGTTATGGTGTGCTGTAGCGGTCCTTGGTCAAGAGTCAAGCGCTACGGCGTGCTAAAGCGGATTTCACTCGAGGTGGAGGCGCTACGGCGCGCTGTAGCGCTCGATAGTGATTTTACCTATGCGAAAATTGAAATGTACCTCCCTTCTACACTCAAATACTCTCAATATATGGCACCCCATGTGCGGTTTCATATACTGATGGAAAGGTCTTTTCAAGACCTTTTCATTGATACCAAAATCGGCATGAAATAATTATTTTAACTATGCAAACAATGAAGTTAAAGGATCAGGCATACAAAATCATACTTACAGAATTCATCTTCTACCCTAACATTTACAATATTAATGAGCTCTAATGGATTCCATATCTTAACTACAGATTCTTAAGGATGTGTAGTAAGCATAGGAACAAGATGGAGTAACCATTGGATCAAACCAATGGAGGAAAAGGAGGTACCTTAGACTTAAAAATGAAAGTAGATTTCCTCTAAGGATCCTTGAGAGCTTGAGCTTGAGAGCTTCTTCAGCAGCTTGAGAAAATGGAGAAATGGAGGCTGCGGAGGGCTAGTTTTAAGGAGAAAAAGGAGATATGAGCTGGGAGAGACTATCTATAAGGAGCTAAGAGGTGAGTTTCTGCATGGAGGGAGAGGGCCTTGCATGAGGGAGCAGAGGAAGAGTCACTGTTCACAGCAGGAAAAGGGGGAGGTGGGGTCCAGCCAGAGAGAAAATGAGAAATGGAGATTTAAATAAATTTTGATTTAACTTATTTAATTAATTATTGCTTTAAAAAGTCAGATTTAATAAATATACTTCGAAAAATTCCAAAAATTCACCCCTAGCTAATTTTGGAGTGAAGAACTTAATGGCAAAGTCAGATTTCGATTCTGGCAATTATTTAACTATTTTATTTTTTTGGGGTATTTAAATACGTTAAAATATTCATGAAAATCCGACGAGTTCCAAATACTTCCAAAGTATCCCCCTTAGCTAATTTGGGAGGTGACGATCGCAATGACAAAGTTAGATTTTAATTTTGATGCTAAATTAAATATCTCAATTTTTTAATTAATTAAATATTCCAAAAATATATTTGAGCTTTGAATCGCTCCAAAATTAGAGAGTTTGGTTCTAATAAGTAGATGACCTTAATGGAATGATAATTTGGAAGCCATCAAGCTAAAATTAGGCTAAGTAATAACCTAGGGTTGTTACATCTCGTGACTAAAAATATACAAGCTCTTACTCTAAGATCAAGCAACTACCACCCCGAGTCTCTTCTCCAACTTGAAAGAGGTTTCTTGCACTTTAGCTTTTTTAGGGCTTCACATTGGGAAATCCTCCTCACAGCAAGAATACAACCTCCATCTAAGATGTTAATGTAATAAACTCATCCAAACTTGTTTGCTTAAGTACCTAGCTCAATTTTGGACCCTGAAAGGTCCAAAATGCCATCCAATTTACTTACGACATAACTTGAACATGAATATAACTCCATTAAGCACTAGGCGCGTCATAGCTCCTGTGTTTCGAATGGCATGCCGTTGCAGCGCGCGGTAGCGCCCGCGTCTAGGGATGGAACCCGCTGCAATGCGTGGGAGAACCCGCCTCTCGGGATGCAATGCGTTGGGGCAAGCTGTAGCGCCGATCACTGCATCGCCAGTTTTTGCTGCGGTGTGCTGCAATGTCCGCTTCTCAATCTGCTGACCACTGAGGCACGTGATAGTGCCTCCGTCTTGGGTGAGGGACCACTAAGGCATGCTGTGGTGCACCACGATGTGCTGCAGTGCATATGTTGTTCATGGACTTCACTCTTCATTCCAAATAGCCTCAGAACCTCCTGGAAGTTCACTGGATCACCATTAGCATCCCCATGATAAACTAAATGGTCTCTAAAGCATAATAGTGATTATACATGATAATTGTATATTAGATATTCTAAGCTTGTACTATCTCAGAATAGATAGAGTGTATTAAATTAGATAACAACAGATATCACATATGTTTAGTTGAGTCTCTTGCTAACTTTGATTATTGTTACTTCATATACCCTGTATTTGAACTATATACCTTGAACATATTACTTGGACATTAGATATTTGATAGAGTATCTTATGACCATTTTGAATGCATAAATATCATGTGATTATAAATCAATTCATTCAATTCATTTAGTTCATTAGCATTCAGTTTAGTAGAGTGTATTTTATTTAGTATGCCTCTTCAGTTTAGTACTTTTTCAATAGAACAGGTTAGACCTAGCTCTATAATTGGCTAGGATGGTATTCATCTATTTTTATAAGTCTAACTAAGCTTAGCTCTATGATTGGCTAGGATGGTATTCATTAGACTTTTCAGTTCAATGGCTTTCTTTAGCCAATTTCTATTATGGCAATACTAATTTATATACATATTTCTTTTTTGATCTTTTAAGTCTAACCAGGCCTAGCTCTATGATTAGCTAAGATGGTATTTATTAAACTCTCTTTCAGTATAATGGCTTCAATTAGCCAAGATATTTATATTATCAGTTATGCATATGATTTATTACTTTCTGTTCATTTTCAGTTCATTTTAGTATAGCTTTTTTAGTTCAGTGCTTTTCAGTTCAGCTCTTGCATATGTATTATGATGCCATTTTATTTCAGTTCTTTTATGTTTAAGTTCAAACTTTCTTTATAAAAATCAACACATATTTATTTGATCATAAGCATGTTAGGATGAGTTGCCTTTCAGTATTTTTAATCATTTATATATTTCTGCATAATCTTGTTGTAGCTTTTGGTTGAGGTATGTAGTTTTGCATATTTCATTTTGCTTAGTTAGAAATATTTTATTTATAACTATCCAATTCTTTGTTGCTTGTTGCACCTTTTTAGTAAAATGTGATATCATAAATATGTAGTTTCATTAAATCAGCTTAAAATGTGCATAGACAATTGTCAAACTGTAAGTTTTTCTTTTCTTGGCTGGGGCCCTAGCATTGTGATACCAATAATATCAAATTTCGAGCTGTTTGTTGATGTTGCTTCTAGAGAGGAGCTTAGTCAGGAATAGGACCTTCCTGCTGCCGAAGCTTATCTAGTTTTCTTTCCAGCTTGTGAGGATAAGTATTCTTTTCATTTAATTTTCATTTGTAATAATAAAAGATCCTAGATGCATTTACTTTATACATTTTCATTATGAACTGAGTTATTATCTTTACTTTTCCTTATTATGTTGTAGATGTGAATATTATACTCTTATTTGCTTCCGCTACTTTGATATTTTGATGCATGACTTTCAGTTCAGGTGAGAAGTCTCTCAGCTAAGGCGGGTTGAGTTCACACCTAACTTGACTATAGTTGGGAGGGTTGTCACACGGTGACCGTATTCACCGTAATCATGTTAATCTCAGTATTAGCATGACCACAGTGGGTACTGGGCTCCGCATGTACATGGGAGTGATCTCGATCGTCAGATTTGGACCTTGATCTGATGGCTAGATTGTAACACCTCATTATTATATTAAATTTAATAGTCTAACAATGAGTGTTACAGTAGTATTTAATATTGAGTTTGGTGATTCTAACTCATTATTAGATATTACCTTATTTTATAAGGATCTATGGGTGAAAGAAAATTCAATTATTCTAACTCAAATATTCATCATTTATAATATGAAATATCAAACAATATGAAAGAATAGTTTACACCCATCACAAAATATTTTTAATTTACAAATGTTTATAAGCAAAGCTGATCCTCACATAAAGAAACAAAAGTAAATGATCTTCTCCCAATTATTGCTCAGCTTCCTCTTTAACTGCAGGTCCCGATCCTTGCTCCTGATCTACCGTATTTTGGTTTTTAAATATGATAGGGCACAGCAAAAAAAAAAAGAAAAAGTGGTTAGATTTTAAAACTCTAAGTACATTTTAAAAGTAGGCTAAACATTAATTAAGCGAATATCACATTAGACATCTACAATTTAAGAAATAAGCGGTGCAATAAGCATGAAAATAGTAAGGAAGGTATGTAAGAAAATTTTCTCACAATACTAAGGTATTTTTTACTAATCCTGCAATAATTATGTTAGTATATCATTTGAAATATTTGCAAAATGAAGGGAAACATGAATATGTTCAAATGAATTTTGTATGTTAAGTAGGAAAAATAGTGTAAGAAAAGGAATTATATTTTCTTTATATGAAATCCTGCACTGTATAAATTTTTGAAATATTTAAAATTCTATAAATCATTTCAATCTAAGACTGAATATATCATTTACAATCAATGAGATTATGAGAAATGCAATTTATAATTTATTTATCTTATAATTTTGTTCTGTGGGCGCAGAACAAGCGAGGAGTTGAGTACATCTACTCAACTTATCTGTAAGTGGGGTCAAAAACAAATACACAAATTCCCCCTCAAAGAAATTATGTGGTCTCCAGATACACCAATAACCTTGCCCAGGCGAATGACAGCTGTACTAAAATCTTCCATATAGGCCCCTCTGAAATGTTTATTAAAAAAAAGTTTATTAAATGCATAAAATCTTAATGTATGAATCATGATTTAGGTTCAATGCGTAGCAGCACAAGAAATTTATCAAAGCATTGTAAGCTATGTGATATCTATTGTTTTCTATTTTTAATTATCTATCCTGATGATTGTATATTCAAATGGTTGCCCATATATAAGCCATCCAAATTATGATATGATAATAAGAGGGAAGAAAAGAAATACTGCCATTACTCTATAATTATGATATACATATGAGTTTAAATTTTTAATAACATACTAGAAAATTGAATGTATTAATAATGAACACAAAAAAAAAAAAATTATTTCAAAGAGAGTGGTATTTTTGAAATAAGAAATGCACTAATCATTCTTAAATTAACATTTGATGAATTACTATGAAATAGATGCATAAATTTATGGATTAGCCACTTTAATTTGTAAGTCTATATTAGCTTGTAGAAATTAAGTTACCTCTACTTTTCTTTATGTCGAAGTATAACTAAGTTTACATCTTACATATAACAAATGGAGAAGGAAAACATTTAAAAATGAAATTCAAATTCTAAAATTTTTGGCATGGTCTCCTTTGTATTTACTCAAAATAAACACAATCATTTACAATCTTCAGTCTACACAACACTTCTCCAAATAAGGGATCCTTTAGAGCTTCAAAATTATAGGCCAAACCATATAAATTATTTGTATTTCATAAACTAAATGACAAGAAATGACATCATTTATTATTATATAAAAATATGACAGTAATTCTATCACATTAGAATAAATGTCAACATTTGGATCACATTTGATTAATTAACAGCATTTGATCATATAAATTTAACTAGCAGTTTTTGGCTCACATTGTAAAGTAATGCGGCATTAATTCAGGTTTATAAAGAACAGCTAAAATTTAAAAGTATAAGAGAAAGGAAGCTGCAATAGCATCTATAGTGTCAATAACTAATTATCTAGTCTCACCATCCTCTAATTTAGATATGACATTATCAAGAGAAGAAACATAAAGGCTGCATAATACAAAGATCTATACAGCAATTATATCCTTTATCATATTTTCTAACTCAATTAAGTGTTTGATATTTATAACATAATATATATATCAAAGTTAAATGTTAAACAATTGATAAGATAGATGAAAATAAGTCAACTACATGAAGATAATATCTCATGTAATAAGGTCTTAAATGAAATAAACATGTAATCCAATAACAGAAACAATAAGAGATTGCAGATCAGAACATAGAATTATATATAAAAATTTGAAATTTGTTGAGCCTTAAATATCATTCAATAATACATATATCTAAGCATGATGGTATCCATTTTATGTTTGATTAGATTCTAATGACTTCATTATTTAACATCTCAAAGCCCAAATTTATATATCGTTCGAGTAATATTTTAGCCAAAAAGTAATATTGGGGCTAAGTGAAAAAAAAAATTAAAGATATTGGCCACTATAAGATGAGATGTTGATTGAGTTTATAGTTCAGTTATCATTATTTAGTTCACAAATGAGGCAGCTTTGTAGCAATCTATTTTACCAAACGGTGTCTCTTGGAATGAGAGAGAATCAAAAGGAAAGAAAAATGCCCTTCATTAATAGGATAATTATTTCCTCTCAACTATTTTATAGTTGATCAACATTTGTTGACAAATCAATCATATATTAACCGAAATATAAGACAACGTTTCAGTTGAATGGTTGTTCGTAGGAAAATAATCCAATAAGAAAAGATAAGAAATTTATCAAAAGTTCGGCTGACCAAAAGGATTGAAAAATGTCTGCAACAGCTTTGATGATGAATACTTGGACAGATGAGATTGCTTTTGTAAAAATTGGGAACGGCAAGCGAACAACTCAAAAAGTCGAGAGACTAGATTGACAAGTGAAGCAAATTAATCAAGAAATCCATATAGACCCATAAGCATTTTTATTTAATTCTCATGGTGCGTACCAATTCGTCCATATCAGGTGGATAAAAGCTTGCACCCGGTGGCTTCACCAAGGGAAATGCAACTCTATATTCAAGTGGGTTAAAATGACAAGAATCAATGTATTAAATATGCGATGACTTGAACAGAACTAACAATAAAAATTCAATGTGTAATGATAAGAAATCATATCCAATGTTTAAATCATGCCTATAATGCAGTTGTGCATAAGCTCCATATACGAGTAGATTAAAACCGAAACAACATTTCGAGGCTACGGTCAACAATTTCAGCCTCACCAATATGTCGATTTATTTTATTTTTGGGACATAGTGATCCATAAATTAAAACTATCTTGCTTTCAAACTCCCTTGATGGAAAAATGCGACTAAAAATTGATAACCTACTTGGCAGCTAGATGTAAGCACAGTTCAGAATGATAAAACAAGCATGCTATTAATTGACATCTCATAATGCTTAAAGTCATGCTGAATTTTTGTAATATTGAGATAATAAATAGACCCTGTCTAAAGAAGATCATACTTCGACATTAAATTTTATAATGTAGAATTGAGACTGCTCCACAACCAAAATAAATAAAATTGACAGTAACTCAGAAATATATGAACCTAATAAGGCTTATAATGTCTCAATATAATTTATAAAGGATCTCAAACTGTTCTGATGTGCTACATCAATAGCTTCTTCACAACTATCAAAAATAAATTAACAATAACAACTGATATTTAAATTAAATATGATAGGGTAAACTTATTCTGCATATGACATTATGTAAACTATATTGCATTTCTTATGAGTACAATGGAATACATACGGATACATACACTTGGATATGTGCTCACAAGTGGTTCGAACATGAAAATACTTGCTAGAGTATGCAATTACAAACACAGGCAAAAAAAAAATCATAATTTGCACATACTTGAAACAATGCTAAATCTGGCTTATTGATTACGTCTATTAATTACTTATTAGGATTGTCTCATACATATATTATAGCTATATTTATATATATGAAACCACAATCCATATCTTTGCATTAAAAATTATAAGATTGCTGAGAGTTTGGGATTGTATGAATTTAATTTCTATAGAACCTAATTTGGGTTTGAATAAACCCTAATGAGGTTCCTATTGATAGCATAAAATCCTAAATTAACATCGATTGGTTCTTGTAATGTTTCAACATTCATTTCTCAATACTATCATTCAACTCTAATGCCATTGCTAATAACAAAGTTAAAAGCCGCCCTAACCATATTTCAATTTCAGCAATTCTCTAAGAATTTCTCATATTACATGTAGATTTGCGAAGCAGTTCACAATCGAAATATTAAGCCTACCTTTCTTTTGTCGATGAAATTTTTAAGGTGCACAAAAATAATAAAAAAAATGAGCATAGTTCGTACAATTGGATTCTTTATTGATTAAGCTGCTTAATGATCTTAGCTGTTCATCATTTACTAACTACAGTTGTTAGCATAAGATTAAAACGATAAGCTTGATATAAGATTATGCAAAAATATGCATATATAACATTAAAACTCCTTGGCAGAAATAACTTTTGGAGTACTGCTACAAATTTATTTAAGAATTTTATCAAAATCTAACAAACATACACGTACATACTTTTATAAATTAAATGAATTTACTTGATGGAGACAAATCTTGCCAAATGACATAAACCCTTGTACATCATAATTAATGAAAAGAAAATTATGAATTTATGGTATTAAAAGAAACAAGCGAGATGAAAACATTCTTATCAATCATGAGATTTAAGTGGATCTCATAGAAAAATAGATAATCATATCAATATGACATTCATGATTACTACATATTACAGCATAAGCAGCACCACTACAAATAGAAGATCATCAATCCAACAAAAACTACCTCCTTAAATTGGGAGATATCATACTGATCTTTAAAAGCCGATTTAATGAATGACCAAATAACATCAAACTGAAGTAATTTTCATGTTATACGACTTTTTATCAATGCACATAGAGATGCTGAATTATATCATAATTCCTTTCACTAAAATTAAATAACATCTATTGAAAAGAGCAATTATTAGAAAATTGAGGGGTTTGAATCAGAAAAATAAAATAAAATTAACTTTTCGTAATCGAAAACACCTAATTGTTATGAAAAATAAGACGCATCTGAATCATATTACAAGATTCAATTTAAATGTAAGCTCATAAAACTTGGTAAGTCAAGAGGATTACAAGTTTATTAATTAGTCAAAATAATAGCAAATCAACATCAACTCTATTCACTTTGTAACTTTCTGGATAATTAATTAGCATATTCCTCATTCAAAGTAGAAACTTTTTTAAGTATCCTATGTAAAAGAGTAGAACTATGATTTGACAATTCTATTCTTCACATAAACAAATGTTTATATATATATATATATATATATATATATATATATATATTTATTTATTTATTTATTTATTTATTTATTCGTATCAATAGTTAGGATAACAAGAAAAAAATGAATTGGTCCTTATGACAAGGATTATAATAATAAGATAAAGGATAAGAATTAGCAAAATGTTAAGCTCATTATAAGATTATAAATTTGCAGTCGATTACCATATTGATCTAGTGTCAAAAGATTTATACTAAGTGGAGCAGAGCTTCATCTTAATTTAATATAACATCTAAAGCTTCTTTGTTCGCATTTCTCAAAACCGATCAATACTTAATTCTTTCGTGAATAATACTGGATAGGAGAAGTTAAGTGGAGTACCTTAACACTGTTCTAAGGATCGGGAGATTATTGCTTGCATTCACTCATTTTCGTTCTGTGCCGATAGGGTAAAGGTCGTATTTGATAAAGAGGAAAACTGGTATGGGTTTGATTGGGATAAGCGGTGGTCTGATCCTTGCCAAAGCCTCCCATTGGCGAAGGTGACGGTGTGAGCCACGCGTTGCTCTTCTAGCTTCGAAGGAGAAGACGGTCTCTCGATGAGGATAGGAACGGGAGGGGGGGTCTGTTGCGTGAAGATAATTAGGGCAGAGGGGATTAAATAAAAAAAAAATGAAATTATGTATATATATATATATATATATATATATATATATATATATATATATGTATATATATATATATAATGTATTATTTGATTAATTTAGAAATCTTTATTTAATTAATATTATATGATTATTTGTTTCTAAAGAAAATTTTGAAAAATTATTTTTTAGCTAAATTAGTGGTGACTGACTCAAAAATGCAATCAAAATTTTAATCTGAGCTCAAATTAATTTCCTCATTTTTTTGATTTAAATATTTATCTGAATTTACAATTCTGCTTATTTGATTTCAAACTGGACTTAAACTTATGAACTTGCTTAAAATGACTAATTAAGGTATAATAGAAGAGATTTGAAGTTAATTAGGATATTAAATGACCCGTTATTTTATAAATTTTATTCTTAAAAAGCACAAGAGTTGAACTTGGGTGGGTCTATTGGATGAAACAGAAGCAACAATACTAGCGGGGCCGCGAAAGATTTTCAACAAATGGTGCAAGGTGTCTTATTTATTATATTTTGAGTATGACTCAATCAAATTCGGCTTGACTCGAGCTATTTTGAATTAAAATTGACTCGACTCGAACTCGATTTGAGTTTGAGTTAGGTTAAACTCGAAAATTTTGGAGTTTGTTCTGTCAAATCGAGCCGAGCCCCAACCCAAGGGCGTGTTAAGGGAGGGTATCGCGGAGAAAATAACCATGTCCATCCAGGTCATCAGGTCTATTTAACGGTCAAGTCAATCCTTGCCATTGAATCAATCCGGGTTAAGATCCCACGGCCGGCGTCGCTAATTAAGTTTAAGTAATACTGATATATCATTGGATCAAAATTATAGATCTAATTATATATTAATTATTTATTAGTTAGACTGACTGATATCCGCTATTGGGTCATTCATTAACTAACTAGACGATTTAGATCACACCCGCGATTCCTATATAGCCTTACCGTCGGATCTAATCTTATGATTAGAAGGTCAAGAATTGCCCAGCCGGGAAGAATCATTTGATAATTTACATCACATAATATATATAAAAGTAAATGATATGTATAATTATCTTAATACACATAATTAATGAAATATAATTTTCACTTTAGTATAAGAAGACAAGAAGCCAAACAACAATAAAAAGAAGAGATTAAGCCATATCATTCGAATGAAATGCAATTTTAACAGCTCAACGAAACAGCCTCTTAAAGTCGTCGAAGCTTACATACACAATCTAATTATATACTATGTATAAATCCCAATCACTGAAAAAATCACGATAACTAATAGAGATTCATGATAGGAATCAGTCCATTTCATTTATTTTCTAAGTAAAAAAGAAAAAAAAGAATCAGTCCATTAAAAATAGTCTAGAGCTGGTGTAGAAATACATATAAAAAAAAGGAGTATCCGAGCAGTGAAGCAAATTGTGTATCAATGGCCTAGGCGCGACCATTTCGCTGCCGACCTGCCGCCCTTAGGGCATTGAATTCTTCCAGCAATCCTCATTGACCAGTCAACCGAGATAACCCCAAATACGAGTATAAGAAGAACGGCTCTCGAATCAACAGAGATTCAAACTTTGAGAAGAGAAACAAATGATGATGCAAGGATGCCTGCTGTGGACTCTCTTCTCCATCCTTCGGACCCGCCCATCTTTTTCAAACCGCCTCGTCTCGGTCTCGAAGGAGGAGGAGGCGGAGGGAAGAAAGGCTGCCAGAAACAGGCCGGCAAGGATTGCGATTCCCAAACCAAGCGGTTTCGACGCGGGAAAGGGGGTCTGGAGGAGAGATGAGGATTTGGAGAGGGGGGCGGAAGCTGAGGGGATTGGCTATTGCTTGGTTAGCAGGGGGGGCGCAAGGCATAGGATGGAGGATGGATATGTGGCCATCACTAATATTCACGGAGATTCTACCAAGGTATTATATCTTCTTTGTTTCAGTACATTCATGGCAATTTTTTATCAATTTCTCTTCAAATTTGTCATAACTTTTGCTTGGGAGAAATCTTTTATAATTTGTGGAGTTTGGGAGTGCATTTGTTTTAAGAGTAATACATTGAAATTTTAAGTTTCTATGGATTTCATTGTTATTTGTATTAGGTGAAAAAAATAAGATTGATATGTGCATCCAAAAAAATTCATCCAATAAAATGTATAAATCATATTAATTTAATCTTTAAAAATAATATTTGTACGTAAACAAAGAAAAACTAATGAAATAATAAATTTAAGCAATGAATAATATCCCATTAGAGCAACAAAATGTTAGTCTTCTTAAATTTAAGCATCCTATGAGGAGATTAGCGAGTTGATGATCAATTTCAGGGATTTTTTGGAGTATTTGACGGTCATGGTGGAAGGGCAGCCTTGGACTTGGTCTCCGAAAAGCTTGGGAATAATATAATCAATGCAGTAGAGGAAATCAAAGAGGCTAACGAAGATGACAGCTTTGAATCAGCAATTAAATCAGGCTATATTACCACTGATCGTGAATTCATTAACCAGGTATTTACATTTACCGATATCACGAGTAATCATAATCATATTACTCTAGAAAAAGCTTATGCTTCTATTTTACAGGGCGCAAGCAGCGGAGTTTGTGTAGCCACTGCATTGTTGATGAATGGAAAATTGCATGTATCGAACGCAGGCGATTGCAGGGTCGTCTTGAGCAAGGGCGGAGTCAGCAATGTTCTAACAAGTGATCATCGTCCTGGAAGAGAAGACGAGCGAAAACGAATTGAAAATTTGGTAACTATAATGTCTTTTTTTATAATTATCATGATTTGGCTGAATAAAATGTGCTGTTATTTGAATGATTTGTAATTAGATTGATGATTATATTCTTAGGGAGGCTATGTGAGCTGCTACAATGGAGTGTGGAGAGTTCAGGACTCGCTTGCCGTTTCCAGAGCTATTGGAGATATCAATTTGAAGAAATGGATTATTTCTGAGCCTGAGACCAAAACGATTCAGCTCACTCGAGACTGTGAGTTTCTCATAATGGCATCTGATGGCTTGTGGGATAAGGTTTGATTTATACACTTTGAAGCAAGTTATTAGACTTCAGCATTAAAAGAAGATAGAATCAACTATATATGTTTATGATTGATTTTTGATCCGATAGGTTAGCAGCGATGAGGCGGTGGATGTGGTTGCGAGGCATACCAACTTCTTGCAAGCATGCAAAGAGCTTGTGGAAATATCATGCAATAGAGGTAGCAGAGATGATGTGACCGTTTTAATTGTAGATCTTCTTAGTTTTTGCTTATAGTTGGTTGGGTAACTGTGGATAAAAGAAAATTTTGTATTCTATTTTGTTTTCCATAGCTAGATCTGTATATATGACAGCAATTTTCATTAAATTTGTTGTTGGAGTTTATTTTAAGAAAACACACCTTAAGTTGTTGATAGATGATTAATGAGCTAAAGATTAAAGTTTAGTATAATAGTACATAAATAATAGTGAAAACATGATAGATTCTAAAACTAAAATAGATTCACTCTCCTTCATTACTCAAAACAAAAGCACCGACTCTACCTCATAGGCAGAATTTTTCGAGTGCTTTTATTTTGATATATCAATTTCACATATCAGGATCCTGCCCAACAAAGAAAAAATTTATGTTAAATAGTTATCTAAGTATATTTTATGTTGCTTAAACTATTTTAATTTTATAATATCATAATCTATACAATTAATTTAATTATCGTGCTGAATGTAAACTAAAATTAAATTGAAGTAAACTTAGAGAAATTGAAAATAAACGGTGTATATCATACTCTGATTGAGCTGAACAAATACTGCAAAAAGTGTTAATCATGCGTATATAAATTGAAATAAAAATTGCACTAAATTATGCACAAAGAAAAATAGTAATTGAAATTATAATTGAAGTAAAGCTATAAATAATTGCAAGTAATTGAAATTGTTATTGAAATTGTAATGAGACTATCCTGACAAAATTAAATAGCTACTGAAAGCTATATTTGAAGTGAAATACAAAAGCAATTATTTATTTTATTTTATTTATAATTTTTGTTCTGTGGGCACTATAGAAAAAAGTGAGAAGCCAAGCACGTCTTCTTGATCATATGAGAATTTTGGTTTCCAAAACAACTACATTATTCCCATCAAGAATATATGCAGTCCTCTTATTTCTTCAGAAATCCCATCAGGGCTTTATTGTATCTATACAGACAGATCCTCCCTGAGTATTGAATTTTTTTGATATATTGTATTGTTATGTTCATTCGCAAGTCTGATGTTATACAATAACGATTTAAGCTCAAAACGATGCAATATAATAAAAATGTTTAAATTAATTAATTGTATTTGTGATATTTGTTGTTATTTGATTTAATTACCTTATTCGTCCTCACTTACTGATCAGATTAATTGTGGTCTTTTACTCTAAAAAAATTAGGGCTCAAGATTTATCTAGTATCATGATATGCATTTTTAGACTAATTGAATTATCTGACTAATTCTAAACATTGTTAAATATAGAAGTGTCTTAATATGAAAATTGAATGAATTAATGAGTTAATTGTTGAATTATTCTACTCTTTTCATAGTTTGTTAAGACATGACTGAATCTTAACATGAATGGTTGAAATACTAAACTGATTTATTAAATTAAGATAAATTCTGATTGAAATCTAATAGCATCATTATTAAGACATAAACTAGTGTCTTGGTCAATTGACTGAGTATATTGATCATATTATAAAACCAATTATTAGGTTAAATTATTGTCTAATTTTGATTCCAATCATATAGCTAAGACAAGCATTGTGTCTTAATTTGATTGAATGAATTTACTAAATTTAAAAAAAAAAAAAACTTACAAAACATTCTATTATGAAGTATTTACCAAGTCATTTCTTGACTTATCTTAATTCAAATTCTCATTTAGACACAAAATGAGTGTCTAATCATTATATTCTGCAAACTGTTTTGAACTTATAATCATGATATTGATGATTAAATTCTTCACTTTGAATTTTTGAGTTCAAATTTAACTTTTTTAAGGTTTATGTAATAACCCAAGTTGTTACTTAGGTCAATTAAGACTAATTTAAGTCTTAATTATAGTTATAGTAGCTTAATTAAGTCATTTAGAACATATCTCTAAGATTTGGATCAAATCAGGGATCAAATAGATCAAAACCTGATTTCTAGAAAATCTCATAATCCTAGAAATTAACTTTTTGTTTTAACCTCAGATTCAAAATCTGACTTCGCCATTACGTTCACGACCCCCAAATTAGCTAGGGGTGATGTTTTGGATGCATTTGGAAGTAGTTGATTTTTCGTCTAATATTTTAATATTATTTATTTACCTAAAAATTTAAATAATTAAATACTCATCGAAACAAAAATCCGGGTGCGCCGTTGCGTTCCTCACCCCTCAATTAGCTAGGGTGATTTATTGAGAATTTTTTGATACATTTAATAGAATAAATTTAATTAATTAAATCTGTATATTATAAATTAAATAATAATAATAATTATTAAGTATTAACGGCTCCATCATTTTACTCACGCCGTCCCTTAATTCTTTTTCACGGCCATCCCACCTAAACGGCTCATGTGAGCCGTTCGATCGAAGGATCGAACGTCCCACATGTTTCTTCCTTGCGCATCCAGCGCGTGTCGAGGACGAGGACACGCGGAAGTCGCACCGGCTACCCTCGCACCAGATGGCATGCACCGCTCTTTGCCACCACCTTAGGGCTCGTATAAGACCATTAAGACTCCTAATTTGCTCAGTTTTAAACCTGAAGTCCGAAACCTAGCAATCAAGCTTCGACCCCTTCCCTGCCGTTCATTTGAGGTACGCACCACACCCTCGATCTTCATTAAAAATCTCATATATGGTTTCGTTTATTGATTTCATATGCTTGATTGTCCATCTATCGATCCCGATTGAGCCCAACCGTGATCAATCGGCGTAAAATTGATTTGATTATACAGTACAAACCGTTATTTCATTCACCCGATATAGCTAGTTAGGGTTAGATATTGCCGGAGATGTGCCTCATCTCCGTCAACATTTCGGGTACCGATCGAAAGGCCTTCTCAAGACCTTTCGATCAAGGTAAGGACCAGCCTCCTCCGGTGCCATTTCGGCCGTCAAAATTGATGCCCTAGGCGTCGGCATCCGGAGTTGTCGCGAAAAGCCCGAGAGAGTTTCGGGCCGGGCCGAGTCGACCCGGGCCCGACCCGAGTCCTGTGTCACTTCATCTGCGAGGGTGGGGCCACGAGGTGAGGTGACGTACGCAGAGGCCACCGTTTGTAATGTTGTGGGGCCCGCCGTTGTCTTAATTAACAGCGGCACTGGGACCCACAGGGGCGGTCTGGACCAGTGGTTTTGCGCCACGTATGCGTAGGGCCCGCTTCCGTCTCTTCCTGCAGTCAGATGCAGAGGAATAAATAAAATAAAATAATATATAATAATAATTGTATAAATATTTAATTAAGTATATATATAAATAGATATAAGTAATTTAATAAATAATAATACTTTAAACCTTAATATCTTAATAATTATAAATCCAAATCAGGCAAATAAATATGCTAAATTTATCAACAAAAATTAAGGAATAATCTGTGACTATCAAAATTCTATTTGGACTTGTATTTTGTATAGAGACATTTAGGGTATTAATTAAATCAAAATATATCACAAATATTCAATTGATCATAACTTTGTATCCCTTAATCCAAACATACCCAATATGGGTATTAAAATACTCACAAAACCTTAAGGAACATTTTAATGGGATTAATCTTGCTGTTTGGATTAATTTGAGCCTAATGACATTTAGGACCTAATCCTAATTAGCCTAATTTGACCTAGAACTTTAAATGACCATAAGTTGGTCATCTTATCTCCAAATTAGGTGATCCAAATACTAATTTAGATTAGAAAAACTTATTTTACAGAGATCTACAAAAATAATTAGGATCTAACAGTTAGATTTGCTAATCACCCCTAATTACCCTAAAATTTGATTAGTGAATATTAGCAAATATAATAATCCAAATTAGACAATTTAAGTTTCAGAGAACTCCTAGAACTTATTAGAACCTAACTAAAGGGTTGGATTAGTGATTAAGTGATTAATTTCACTAATCACTCACTAATCACCCTAAACCCTAATTAAGCCATAACTTAGCCAAATAGAGTCCAAATTGAACCTACCACTAGTCATTAGAATCAGTGGATCAATTGTGACATACAACCACTAAAATTATTCAATTTGGACACCAAATGATAAAGTTAGAGTTTTTGACCCTTAATTATGCACCCTTAATTACACTTTAAACCCTAGATCTTGTTTTGGCTATAACTTAGCCCATACACATCAGAATTCAATAATTTAAGATTCTATGGAAACCTTAGGGCATAACCTACAGTAAACTAATAGAAAAATGATATGTCATTAGGGTAAATTTGCCAATATACCCTTATAGGTCAAATTCCTTAATGTGATCTTATAAGGCTTAATACTTACCTAAATTTAGAGAACTTACTGTCTAAACTCATATTAGATAATAAGTAATCATTCTACATTATTAAAATTTAGAATTAAGCCCTAATTTTTAAAGGTGAAATTTAGACCCTTAAGTAGGGGCAAAATAGTCATTTTGCCCAAATTTAGGGTTTAATATTTCTAAGACCTGATTTCATCTCTAAATCATATCAATTAGTAATTAAAGTGATTTAAACTTTAATTTAAATAATTTTAAGCCTTAAATTAGATATTAGAATGAAAACCCTAAATTTAGCCTTAAGAGAAAATCTTAAAATAAAGATGAATTCTTCTCCATTCCTTTGAACTTCTTAGGTCATTCTTTAGGTCTTATAACTTTAGTTAGGATGTGTGTCTAAGTGATACTCTTAGTACTTAAGAGCCATAATTCCTAAGACTAAGATTAGATCTTATGTTAGAATTTATCTAATGGGTAAATGGGTTGCTCATTAAGGTGAAACCTTGGTCTTATTAGTTTATTAGATTTTCATAGTTTATTAATTGATTATTTAATATTTTAATATTAGAATTAGGATTAGAAATCTATCCTATTGAATTTGACTTAATTCAATAGGATTTGCCTTAACACTTAGTTTGTGAGATGGGATTAAACCTTAGCCCTTTAGTATGGCCTTGTGATTAAGAATTAAAATTCATTCTTTGGAGTTTGATTCTTAATTCTTTAAATCTTGATTTGGCTAATCAATGTTTATTTGGGATTTATAAAATAATAACTTAGGATAAATGATTTACTTATTTAACTTTATAGGCGACAATTGATTCACTTATAATTAGGACGTAGTTAATCCTAATTATGTTCAATATGCAGGTTCGTGATTCTAAGTTACAGACAGTGTAGGAATTATTGATTTTGAATCTTATGTAACTTAGAGTAGTTAGAATGGTTAAATTAGAAAATAGGTGATATCACAAAGTTTGTGTAGTGCTATTTATTTCATTGATTTGAATTGCTATGTTTTTCTTATCATTTGAGCCTTTTTACACCTTCGGACATACTTGAATACTTGATACTTACTTTATATTATACTTTGAATTTCATTCACATTTCATATGCATAATTTTAAAAGAAATATTAATAAACAATATTATACTTGTGATTTATATTTTACTTAGCCTGCCACTTAGTATGACTTTACTTTAGGACTGCTTTTGCCAAGGGAATTTCCCCTATGGTACTTTACTTTGGCATTGGGATGTTTCTCCTATATGCCCTTTAGATACTTTGTGGATTTACTTTAGGATCTGGGATGTTTCTCCTAGATGCCTCTTTTGGTGGAACTTTACTTTAATTTGGGATGTTTCTCCTAAATTACCAGATGGACTTTACTTTTTGGCAGACTAAGTAAGAGTATCTCACAAGTACAGTAATTTAATCAACATTACTTACATTTACTTTTCAGACTCTTTACAGTTACTTTACATACTTTCTTACACTTCAGACTTACTTTACTTTACTGTTTCAGTACACTTTTCTTTCTTTTATATTTTTCATTTTCTACAGTTCCTTTACATTTCAGAACTTTCCATATGTCAATCATTTTATTTACTTGAAAGCATGTTAAGATGCTAATTTTATACTTTCAGTATAGTACTTTTACTTATACTATAACTGGCATGTTAATTGATCATATTACTTAGGACTTTTCTTTGTATTTAGTAGAATTGCCCTTGTACTTTACTTATATTGTTTTGCAGCCTGAGTTGAGGTATGTTTCTACCTCAATACTTGTTCTTCCTTTCTTTGTGCTTTACTGCTATATTATGCTTAATTTTAGTTGTGATGTGATTAAAAATACATTAAAATTCATTACCTTAAAATGTACTTAGACATTTTGTCTAATAAGATTTTTATTTTATTGGCTGGGGCCCTACCATTATGAAACCGATAATGGTAGATTCTGAGCTTTTTGAGGAGATTGAGCCTGCAGAGGAGCAGATCCAGGAGGAGGTCCAGCCTACTGAGGGACCTTAGTCTACTTATTAGATTGCTTTACTTTTATATTGTGAGGATGAGAGACTCTTTTCATTTCAGTTTTCTTTAAACTTTAAATGTTTATAATAATACAGAACTATTTGTACTTTACTTTCCTGCATTGTATATATTCTGAGCTAGATGTCTTTATTTTATAGTATGTATGTTTACTTCAGTTGCTACTTTTCTTCCGCACTCTGATACTCATTAAATGATTGTTAATCTTTACCTTATTTAGAAAAGCACTTCTTTTTCTTAAGATTGGATTGGAGTCTTAGATTCCAACCTAATGTTAAGTATAAGGTGTGCTTAGTGACGACCACTCCTTAAGCCATGTGATTAGAAGGGGCGGCCGCCACAATTTATAACCCTAAATCTTAGAAGGGTATCAAGATTTTGATTTTACTTACTAAATTATGTAATTTATTCTTATTTCCATCATTAGAATTATAGTGAAGTTTTCACTAGGTTCTGAGCTAACTAAGTTAGTTAATTGGCTATTTCCAAATGTTGACTAAAATACTGATACTTTCATGCAATATTTATAGAATTTACAAATTTTCTTCTTTGAGGTTTATTTATTTAAATATTGATATTCTCATATAATTTTCTAAATTAAAATTAACTGTTGAATATTTTACTATTTATAGTACTTAGACTCAGCTCATCTTAGATTTGAATATAAGTTTGATATAATATTCTTTTGTCATAATTAGCTTTGCATTTGGCATCCTTATGCTCTCTAACTGATGTCACTAGCTCAATTCACCACTATAAACTGAATAGAGGGTATAAACCTACACTTAGTATTAGTTCATTATTTTGCTACCCAAAATTTATTTTTGTAAACTTGAGATCAACATTTAAATATATGTTTACAATTTAAGGAGTTTATTAATTTAGGAGATCATATGCTGCCTTTAAAATCAAATAAATCTGATTTCTTTTATATTTAAATGCTAACTTTAACGATGTTATTCTTTGCAGGTTGAGTTGTAAAATTAATACAGGAATGCTAAATTAAATGCTATGTGCAAAAAGTCATATAATGCTGCTCTTACAACTTGCTAATTTTATTTCTGTATTTCCTTTTTATTAGATGTTTAATATAGAATGTATAAACTTCTTTGTTTAGTTTTACATATTTGAAATTATTGTAAAACTGTAAATGAGCAATCCTATAAAAAGAATTGAACTCTATTTTAGAACTGAAAATGAGCAATCTTATAAAAAGGGTTGAACTCTATTTTAGAATTGAAGATAGTCAATAAAATTGACTTATATATTAATTGTGAAAATTATTTATTTGAACAAAAACAAAGGAGATTCTGTCAAAATTTCTAAGAATTTTTAGACTTATGAATTTTTGGATCTATAATTGAAAATATTTACTTTCATTATAAGTATTCATTTCAACTTTTCAATTTAAAACATTGGCCCTCAATCAATTGAATTGAGAAAAATAACTTCCTTTCAAGCTTTAAGATTTCTATTCAAAAGTTATATAAAAATATTATTCTTCAAACTTACATTCATTCTATATTTATTAAGAATTAACTTAAGATCAAATATCTATAAGTCAATTTAGAGCTTAATTAGCTCTAATCATTGAGTAGATTATTAAAATTTAGATAACAAAAAGATATCACATACTTTACAATTATTGAGAATTATTGAATGCTTGCCCAGCTTTGAGCCTATTCCCTTGAACATTCATTCAAGATCATTGTGCATAAATAAAGACTTTCTTAAAATTTTAAAGGAAAATGTCTTATGAAAAATTTGAGTACAAAAGAAAGCGCTTATAATAGTACTTCACATTTTAGAGGGGGTAAATGTGAATGTTCAACCTCTCCACTGTATCTGGTTAGCAGACGTGCTTAACTCCTCACCCATTATGTTGTGTACTCCTACAGAATGAGGTAATTTCTAAATGTAACTTTAATTAAGGATATAAGAGTTCTTTTACAAATTGTAAGATCTCTTCATAACTGTTTAGTTATGCATGTATTACATAGTCTTAGACTATGTTTGTCTTAGATTGAGAATCTAAGATATTTCCTTATTTCCTTTGTTTTACACTCTCTATTTTCAGTATTGTGTATTGCTTACTTCAGTTTAATTTGAATACAGTGTATGTTGCTTAACTTCAATTAATGCTTCACTGTATGTCATTTGCTTACTTAGCATAAATTCTAATTGATCATATATTGCTTTCATTTCATGCACATAGTAGTTTCTAGCCTTTAAAATGCTTTCCCTTACTAATTTTCAGTAACACGCTAGAACTTTAATAAAAGTGAGTATTTTTACTCAATTAATTTTATACTGTTTTCCTTACAGTTATGCTTAGTTCAATTTTCCCATATTTTACAGCTTTTATAGCACCGCTGCTTACTTTAAATTGTAAATCATAATTGTGATATCTTGTTAATCTAAAAACATAGCTAATTTTAAAATGTGCTTAGACTATTTATTCTAACTACACTTTTTCTTTTCTTGGCTTTGCCTTATCATATTTAAATACCAAAATATGATAGATTAAGAGCCCTTTTATTCAAGTGATGCAGGTCTAAGTACTTGAAGGGCTTATAAAGAATTCTGCTTTCACTTAATTTTAAATAATTTACTTGTATAAGTGAGAGAGAGTGATTTACTTACTGTATTTTTCTCTTATTTTTAAAAAGGTTTGTAATAATTGGTTTATAAACTGCTTAAGTTTCTTTTGCCTATATTTATTAATCTGTGTTATATCTTCTTTGTTTAAAACTGCTTGAAATGAATGAGTAGATTAATAAAATTGCTTGTATTATAGATACTTGCATTATTGCATTTATATCTTCCTTTTCATTCATTTAACTTAACAACTACTCATAAAGTGAGTTGGCCACTTTGCCTCTATACTTAATTTTCTTTCTTCTAATCAAGTGTTAGGTGTTAAGGTAACATCTCAATATTTGGATTAATCTTCTATCCAATTATTGGGGTCGTTACAGTTTTAGTAATGGATTGCTTCCATTTCATGTCACATGTAAGTATCTTGTCTAATTATTTATGATAATTTCATTTAATTTCTTATAGAAATGATGCTCATTGCTTCTATTAGGATGATAAGTTGCTAATCCATATACATGCATCCTTCTTTTCTTTGTTAATTGATCATGTAAGAATGATTTATGTTAATATCATTCTTGTATGTCCTTATGGTGGTTAGTTAATTTCTCATTTCTCATCTTATTTATCATCAATAATTGCATGAATAATGTAATTTAGTGATGGTACTGATTTCATCTCAATCATATTATAAGAGATTATGTTTAGTGCAATCCATAAATCCTCCATAGGAATGATTATTATTACTCTTATCAAGTTATTATATTCCATATTATAGATCTCTCTCTAACATGTTGTAGTTTATTTTTCTATCCTTATGTATTGATGAATGATTTGGATAGAATCCATGTTTGTGTAGGAGTAAGCAAAGTTTATCAAAGAAATTATCATTTAGATGTATTTTACCCAAAAGTTGCAGGTAATGTGAATGATGCCTCATCCCAACTAATTGGTGATCATCAAGTTCAAATCACTATAAAGGTATGTTAAGTACTTATCACTATATTGAGTTATGATAGATTGATTCATTTTTATTTGAATTATATGTATAGTGTGTACATCACTTGCATAGATCTTGTTGCCATTAATATGTATTTATTTTCTTAGATTCTTTTGTTAGGGAGTAAGCTTTACCTTATAAAATGTACATAGAAAATATTATTTAATGAAACTACATAGTAGTGACAGTATTCTACAAAAATGTGAATGATCTAGATTGTAAGTAAGAAAACTTAGAAATTAATGAATATTCTCATTTATCCATTTGCTTATGAATGAAGAATCTTAATAAAATTTAGACATAATTTAAATTTAGTTTAAACATATCATATATTTGATTTTGATCTTAGAACTTTATCATATTTAGGTCATCTTCCTTGGCATTTAAAAAGATAAGAGTTATTGTAGAATTTTTTCAATTTGATTATCAAGAAAATTAAGTTAATATTTTAAGTGCCATAATTCAATTTAACCTTAAGGTAGGTTAGCTAAATTGTAATACTCTGATGTAGATCCCCATACTTATCATGCCTAATAAAACCTAATACTGAACTTATTTCTTGTGGTAGTTAAACCCAAATAAAAGATATATTGAACTTATATCGTGCAGTAGTAAAATCCAAAATAATGGTTAGAGGCTTATTTCTTGTGGACTTAGAATTATAGAAATATTATCAATTCGTATCTCTTATATTTTTGAAAGTCCTTGAAACCTAAATAGTTTGCTTAAAACTTAATCTAATAGAAATGTTAATATTGCCATATGAAAAATGAAGTGCATATCTATAAGATAAACTTGCTTTTCCATTTGATTTAGGATTTGGATGATTTTCCCTACAAGAAACTGTAAAGTAACTGTCTTATCTTAAATATTTAGATAAGTTCAGTTCATGTAAAGACAAACATCCCAATCTCAATGTGTGTTATAAGTTAAGGCTTGGACACTTTAGTTTGGGAGAACAAACTGTGAAAGGGTATTTATCTCCTATCCCTATGCATGAGGATAAGTGTAGTTATGCAACTTAAGTGTTCAAATTCACCATTCTTGGAACATGCTAGTTGTATGTATGCACTCTTAATATATGATACGTTCGATTATATTCACAATTTGATATTTAAATTAGTTGATTAAGGTTAAGTGTAATCAGAATTTGATAAATATGTAAATCAGATAGCTTTATGAGTAATTCCTAAATAATATGGCATTTGATTAACCATGTATATTAAGATGTTATAGGATAAATACTTAGATAACAAAAATGGATATCCTTTCTATTTTTTGAATTTTGGTTACTTAATTCTTTCAATTTTGGCATAACGTAAATCGTATAAGCATTGCATATTATTAGTGGTGCGATATCACACATAGGATTTGTTAGCGGTGCGATAACACACCTAGGATTTGATAGCAGCGTGATAGCACACCTAGAATCTGTTAGCGGTGCGATACACACCTAGGATCTGTTAGTGATGTGATTCAAAGCACACCTAGGATCTATGGGATGTAGCTATGGCATCATGGCTATACATACATGTGGCATATTCAATGGCATACTCAGTGGTATATTTTGTTCAACATATATTGCAGATCACTTTCAGCTCTTTTTTATATATACTTATCATTTTATTTCCTATTGTTTTATTTAAAGCACTTTTGTTCTAATTTTAGTATTATTCGGTTTCTATTGCAGTCTTATTTTCAGTAGCTTTTACTTTATAGTTACAACTTTACTCTTAATTTTATGCAATTTCAATTTTGTGGTTTATATATATTCTTATGTGGTTTAATTCATTTGTGAAGCAGTAATGATATCATAAAATGCTAATCATTTTCTTGTAAGTTAAATTATACTTTGATTTTTTAAGTTTAATAAGATTTTCCTTTTTTGGATGTGCTCTATTATATATGCACATATGATAGATCAGGTTATAGGTCAGACCCAATGCTTAAGGTTTAAGCAAAATAGAGAAGTTAAGTAAAGTATGTGGCTTGCAGAAGGAAATTACTATCTAAAAATTCTTTAGCCCACATTTAATTAAATGTAATAAATGAGTTTTTTTATTCTTCTACATTTACTATATTGTATATGAATGGGTTAAAATTATCTGGATGTATTTTCTTTATTTATTGCACAGTTGTACTATATATGTATGATAGGATCTTGCTCATCTTATAATTAATATTATGGATATCTTATTTGATATATGTGATACTAATGATGACCACCACTTAATCCTAGCCAAGTTAGTGTTAACTCAAAAACTGTTAGGAGGCAGCTTGTAACAACTCAGGTTGTTACTTGGCTCAATTAAGACTAATTTAAGTCTTAATTAAGGTTCTAAGTCACTAATTAAATAATTTAGAACTTATCTTAGAAACCTAGGTCAAAATCTGAAGTCAACTGAGTCAAATCAGAAATTCTAGAAAATCCCAAACCCTAGAAATTTACTTTTTATCTAAACCTCAGATTGAAAATCTGACTTCGCCATTACGTTCAGAACACCCAAATTAGCTAGGGGTGAAATTTTGGAGGCATTTGGAAGTCGTTGAATTTTTGTCGAATATTTTAATATTATTTAAATACCTGAAAATTCAAATATATAAATACTCGTCGAAACGAAAATCCGAGTGCACCGTTGCGTTCCTCACCCCTCAAATAGCTAGGGGTGATTTATTGAGAATTTTCGGGATGCATTTAGATAGTTAATATTAATTAATAAAATTGATATATATTATTAAAATAATAATTTAATAAATATTATAATAAACGGCGCTGTCAACATCCAAGTAACGCCGTCGCTCCATAATCTAAGGTGGTCATTTGATCTAACGTGCCATCCGCGCCGTCTGATCAATCGATCAGACAGCTGTGGCTCGTCGTCTACACGGGATAGGCGCGTGGAGGCGAACGCGACACGCGGAAGAGGCGTCGATCGATAGGGGTATCCAGCGCATAGGTCACCGACTCCGAAACCCTTTAAGTCTCCATTTCCTCGTATCAATCATTTTTCACATCTAAGATCAAGTGGGAGCACCGATTTAAGTCAAAAGCATTTCAACCCTAATTTTCTTCGGCAACTCTAAGGTACTTCCACATCTCCTAATTTATTAGTGTTCTTATTGTCTTATTTAATGATTGCATAAGCGTTTAGGGCTCGATCGATCGAATCGAGCCTCGATCGATCGCGTCGTTCATCTGTGAATCGAATTAGGGTTCGTCGGGTGAGGGAAAGGAGAAGGCGAAGCGTCCGTCGTCTGCAGCCGTCGGATGAAATTAGTGATCC
This sequence comes from Gastrodia elata, assembly GCA_016760335.1. Lineage (NCBI taxonomy): Eukaryota > Viridiplantae > Streptophyta > Magnoliopsida > Asparagales > Orchidaceae > Gastrodia > Gastrodia elata. Next base: position 36,607,839 of record CM028670.1, on the reverse strand, counting down.
AACCGTTAGATCTAAGTGGGATTAAATCTGATCTGATCATTATGTTCCGGTTGGATCCAGATCGGCTCATTTGGACCGGTCGAACCGCCCATCCGTGAACCGGCTGCGATTGACGCATCGCGATGGATGGAGAGCCCCGCACACAGTGGAGGAGCCAATCCCGCGAGGACACGTGTCTCGCGGGACAGATCCTGTCGGAGCCTGCAGCGCCTGTGGGACCCGCCGCCGCCTGCTTAGCCAATGGTTGTGCGCCACGTGTCCTGAAAGATATTAAATAAAAAGTTATATATATATATATATAATTATAATGTTTAATTAATAAATGAAAATATAATTATATATATATATATATATATAATAAACATATTAATTATTAAATTTAAAACAGTATTAATTAATTAATTAAATACCTACCTTTAGACCTTAATATCTTGCAAAATATACATCCAAATTATGCAAAATTATATATCATTGGATTCAGCAAAAATAGAGGAATTTTTTGGTACTATCAATTTTGAATTTGAGCTTATATTTAGCAAAGTGATTATTAGGGTTTAAATTAAGTTAAAATTTATGTTGCAAAACTTAATTAGCCCATAACTTTGTACCCATTGACCCAAACATATCCAATATGGGTCTTAAAGTGATCAGAAAATTCTAAGGATTAATTTGATAGTGTTCATCTTGCTGTTTAGATTAATTTTTGCTTAATCACTTTTAGGACCCAACCCTAATTACTCTAATTAACCCTAGAACTTCAATTGACCATAACTTGGTCAATTGAGCTCCAAATTGGATGATCTAAATATCCATTTAGGTCAGAAAAACCTAATTAACAGTAATCTGTAAAATAATTTTAGATCCAATGGTTAGATTTGCTAATCACCCATAATTACCCTAAATATTGATTAGTGAATATTAGCAAATCTAGTAATCCAAATTAAGTGATTTAAGCTTCAGAGGACTCCTAAAGTCATTTATAATTTATTTGTAAGGTTGGATTAGTGTTTGAGTGCTTAATTTTACTAATCACTCACTAATCACCCTAAATCCTAATTAGGTCATAACTTAGTCAAATTAGATCCAAATTGAGTCTACCACATGTTATTGTGATCAGTGGACTATTTCTAAACCATAGCCACTGAGTTTACTCAATTTGGACACTAATTGACAAAATTAGGTTTTTGACCCATAATTAAGGATTCCTTAATCACCTTTTAACCCTATATCTTGTATTGGCCATAACTTAGTCAATACTTATCAAAATTTAGTAAATTTAGATTCAATAAAAAGCTTAGACAGTACAGAACAATAATCTGAAAGAAAATTTAACTTTTATTTAGTCAAATTACTAATTTGCCCTTATGAGTCAAATTCACTAATTTGATCTCATATGGCTTAATAATCACCCAAAATTAATTTAGTTGCTGTCTAATCTTACATTAGACAGTAAGAAATACTTTTCAAAAGAAAATTTCAGAATTTAAGCCCTAGATCAAAATTTGATCTTTTGAACCCTTAAGTAGGGGCAAAATGGTCATTTTGCCCAAATTTAGGGTTTAGCCTTTAAAAGCCCTAAATTCAGTTTCTAATCACTAAAATCAGTAAATAGAATGATTTAGAACTGAAATTAATCAAATCTAAGTCTAAATTAGATTTTGATTAAAATCTCAATCTTAGCCCTTAAAGAAAATTTCCTAAGTCTTAAATGAGTGATTTCTCATTCTTTAATCATTCTTAGTCCTTTCCTTAGGTCTTTATAACATTAGTTAGAATGTGTGTCTTGAGAGATACTCTTAGTAATTAAGATCCTTATTTCCTAAGATTAGGAATAGATCTTAAGTTAGAATTCATCTATTGAGTAAATTGGGTTACTCAATTAGATGAAACCTTGAGTTTACTAGTTCTTAGATTTTCTCAGTTTATTAAATGATTATTTGATTTTTAAACTTTATAAGTAAGAATAGAGATCTATCTTAATGAATTTGATTTATCATTAGGATTTGCCTTAACCTAATCCGTGAGTTTTGGGTTCTAAACTTAGACCCTTGGATTATACCTTTAGATTAAGTGATTAGACCCCATCATCTGGAGTCTAATTCTTAATCTTTTCATCTTGATTTGGCTAATCAAAATGAGGTTGGGATGAATTAAATTACAAAACTAGGTCGATGATTTATTCACTTTAATCAAATAGTTGTCTTTTGATTAAGTTATAATTAGGACGTGGCCATTCCTAATTATCTTCAACTAGTAGGATCCGTGATTTTAAGTTACAGAATGTTTAAGAATTGATGATTCTGAAACTTATGTAACTTAGAGTAGATAGAACGAATACAGTAGATAACAATGGATATCACATGTGTCTTAGATAGAGTTTCTTGCTTATTTTGATTTTGATGCTTCGCATTCCTTGATTTTGAGCCTTATACTTCGAACATATATTATGCACTTAAGATATTTGATAAATATCTTATGTTAATTTGGAACGCTCATAAGCAGCATTATGCTTTCATTTCACAAGTAGTTTGTAAGATGTAGCTTGATTAGTATACCTATTCGATCAACCCGTTCGGGTCGGCAACCTTTCGAGGGTTTAATGTCCGATAGTCTATGGCCATGCCTAGTCCAAGTGATAGGATGGATAGACTCTTGCCATACTGACTATAGAGTCAGGATTCTGATATGGTTATACTAATTTAAGTACACTTACATTCAGTTCTGTCTTAGCTCATCAGGCTAAGAGTTTTCAGTGATGTTCAGTTTAGAGTTTCTTAGCTCATCAGGCTAAGATTTGCTGAGTATGTTTTCAGTTTGAGTGACTTAGATGGTCACTACAGTTTTTGTTTTCAGTTACTGTTTTACTTGCATATTCTGCATTGTAGCACTGTTTTACTTACAGCTTTCCTGCACGTGTTTTTATATAGGATGCTAGTCTTACTTACTATTTTCATATGCTCACATAGGATATTAGTTGTTTTCAGTTTTAGACTGTTCAATTTCTGTATGTTACTTAGCATAATCTGTTGATCATAAGCATGTTTAGGTTGTATTTTCTTTACAGTTTTGTTTAGTTTTTCTTTTTCTCACCTGTCTTTGTTGTAGTTGCTCGGAGGAGGTATGTGCTTACTTCCTATTTGTTTAAGTAATAAACTGTAGTTTATAACTTATTACTGTTCTTTTGTACGCTTTCTGCACCTTTTTGCTTCAATATTGGTTTCTGGTGATATTCAAGTAACTTAATAAAATTATTTTCCCTAAAATGTGCTTAGATAATAGTCTAACCAGTTTTTCTTTTGTTGGCTGGGGCCCTACCATTATGAAACTGATAATAGTAGGTTCTGAGTTTGTTGGAGCAGCTGATCCAGTGGAGAGCTTGCCATTGGAGGAGGAGCCCATTCCTGAAGATTTATAGCTTTAGCTTTCTTTCTTTCAGTGAGATTGAGAGTTCTTTTCAGTTCTCATTAAACTATTTTAAATTATTGTAATAATACAGGTTTAACTTTCCTTTTCAGCTCTTTCTTATTCTGGATTATTGTATTATATGAATGGATATTGTATTTTATGCTTCTGCACTCTGAGTTCTTGTATGATCATTTAGTGATAGTCTCTGGGATGAATGGCAAAGTCCTTAGTTAAGTTGGATTAGAGTGTGTGTCTAATCCAATCCTAAGTGGGGACCTTGTCATTTGGTAACCCCTCCACCATAATCATGTTAACTTAAGAGTTAACAAGACCACGGCGGGGCAGGGCCGCCACAGTTGGTATCAGAGAATTCCATAAGGTGTCAGATTGGAATTTGTATTCCTCTCTACCTAATGGATTATTCTTCTGCCACTTGATCACTAAATGAATACTTGAATTAACATCCATCACATTATGAGTATAACTCAGAATAAGTTAAGTTATTAATAACTATAAAAGATGATAAACCATAAATATCAAATTATGTATATATGCTCAACAAATCTAAGTAGAATGATTATAATTGTAGGAATAAAAAGATCATCTAGGAATGGCATTCATGACATACTTAAAGGAGTTCGAGACTATTTGGAAATATGAACATAAGTTAGTAAAGAAGCAAGGAAGAACTATTGTAGGAGTGTCAGAATAAGGATCACAAGTAATAAATAAATTAATGAAAGAAGGCGTCTATAGAGGCCTTGATTTTCCAGTATTAGCCAAGGAGTGGCTCATGAGAGTTGACCATATATTCGGTGTTATGGAGTGGCCTAGTCACTTTAAACTAGAAGTGGTGCTATGTCTTCTGCGTATGCAAGCAAAAGAATGGTGGATTATGTCATACAAAGAATTATTTCATAAAGCACAGGAGGAGCATCGTGAAGTAACTTATGAAGACTTTCGTAGAGCATTTTTTACTAAGTATATAGGGTGGGAGGAGTATGTAATTCATGATGTAATAAGTATTATATATTTCACTATTATAATAAAAGTTTAATGATGAATAAATAAGGAATTTAATCTTTGTCGTATGATTCATTTTAAGTAAGCTAAGTATACATGTTTTGATTTCAAAAAGATGAATCCTGCTACATCTCCAAACAACACTCCACTCAACCCTCAATCGTCTGTAAGCAACGCTCCAAACAATACCGTGGCCGCTTTTAATTCTATGGATGAAATAACCTCTCTGAGAAATATGGTTACTGCAATGCTAGAGAATCAAAATCAGCATGCTCTAGCTATTCAAAAGTTAGTATCTGTAATACCTGCCACTAATGCCAGCACTTCTTCAGCATCTCCCGCCCCTCAAGTTTCCAATATTTTTTCGACAGTCCGCAGATGGGATACTTCACAGTTTCCTAAGACTAAGGCCTCCTACCTTTGAAGGATCTGAATCACCAATGGACACTCTGGCATGGCTGAAGACAGTAGAGAAAAATAACACTAGCTTGGGTTGTTCAAGCAACCAATCTGTAAGAATAGCCACTCACCTTCTGCAAGGAGAAGCAGAACATTGGTGGGATGAAGAAAGAAATACGCATTTCGAGGAATTTGAACTGGATGAAATAGAATGGAGCTGATTTGTCCAAGCATTCAAGGAATTATTTATTCCACCATCCACTAAGAACATCATTGGCGAATCATTATTAAGATTAACCAAAGGAAATCGATCAGTAGCTGAATATACTTCAGAATTTTGGAAGTTTATTCGATTTTCACCACACTTGGTTCCTACTGAAGTTGATAGATGTTTCATATTTGAGAATGGACTTCGAGAATCCATTAAAGATCACATAATTCCCCTACAACACACCCAGTTCGAGAAATTGATTGAGACAGCGCGAGTTGTGGAGCATCATCAATCAGTCAAAGACATGAAGAGAAATACTTTCAACATGAACAAATACCCTCAGAACTTCAAGCAACAACGAACAAACCAAGGAAGGGTATATCAGATGGAGACTACTGAAACATCAAGCCTAACTGCCGCCTGTAATAGGCCACATCCTTATGGAAAATGTTACCATTTCAGCAGAGTGTGTTTCACCTGCGGAAGGTAAGGTCATGCGTATCGAGACTGTCGATCAAATAAAACTACTGATGGAGTAACTATTGAACAGAATTGTATGAATAAAATATCCGTGCCACTCCCATCAATTTCAGAGAGCCTCAGAGGACTCTTATGCCACCTCCTGCTCAAGAGTGAACCCTTGCAAAGGTTCAATATGCTGCAAAGCCTTCAAACCCAAATAAATCAACAACTCAGACATCTGACAGCAGACCTGCTGGAAAGGCAAGAGTGTACAATCTTACTCTTGTGGAAGCAGCAGAAGATAACAACGTAGTCTCAGGTACAATTCGCAACTTTTGTCTTTCTTACTGAATTAGAACTTCCTAAAATTTGTATTTTTATTAGGCACCCTATACTTTAAAGATGAGCCTTGCAGTATATTATTTGATACTGGGGCTAGTCATTCATTTATCTCTGAAAATTTTGCTAAGAGATTATGACTACCCTGCTACAAACTTGCGAAGATCTTTAAGTGTTGGACTTCCTTCTGGAGCCCAACTTAGTGCGAACAAATTCTGCGACGTTCAAATACCAATCAATAATCATACCTTCCAAGCTAAGTTAATTATGCTACCTATAGTAAATTTTGATATCATACTAGGCATGAATTGGCTTAGTATGCATAACGCTACTATTAATTGTCAAAAGAAGAAGGTTATCTTGCAAACTCCAGGAGCTTCAACAACATTTATTGGGAAGTTCGGCACTAGTAGCTCCTTAATCAACGCAATTCAAGCAGAGAAAATGGTGTGCAAAGGCTATAGTTGTATTCTGATGGTGATGATGGGTAGTAGCAAAGAAGTAACCCCAATCTCTAAAATAAAAGTTGTTAGAGATTTTGAAGATATTTTTCCTGAAGATCTGCCTAGTTTACCACCAACTAGAGAAGTAGAATTTGAAATAAATATAGTTCCGAGGACACAACCTCTATCAAAAGCACCATATAGAATGGCCCCAAAAGAACTACAAGAGTTAAATGAGCAATTGCAAGAACTACTAAATAAAGGATTCATTAAGCCCAGTATGTCTCCATGGGGAGCTCCGGTATTATTTGTAAAGAAGAAAGATGGGTCTATGAATGTGCATAGACTACAGGGAGCTGAATAAAGTCACCATTAAAAATAGATACCCACTTCCCCGTATTAATGACCTATTCGATCAGCTTGCCGGTGCTGTAGTATTCTCTAAAATTGATTAAGGTCAGGGTATCATCAAGTAATGGTAAAGGACTCAAATGTAGAGAAGACAACGTTCAGAACGTGATATGGACATTACGAATTTCTTGTAATATCATTTGGTCTCACTAATGCCCCATCTCTGTTCATGGACTTAATGCAGAGAGTTTTGAAACCCTACTTAGATAAATTCGTGATAGTATTTATTGATGATATTTTAATCTACTCAAAGATAATAAGAGATCATGAGGAACATTTGAGAATGGTTTTGGAGAAGCTTAGAGAGCATGAGTTATATGCTAAGTTCTCAAAATGTGAATTCTGGTTGAATTCTGTATCATTTCTTGGCCATGTGATTGATGCTCGTGGAATTCAAGTGGATCAAAGGAAAATTAGTGTTATTCAAAATTGGGTTCAGCCCAAGACAGTTGCTGAAATTATAGTTTTCTAGGTCTAGCAAGATACTACAGAAAGTTTGTTAAAGGCTTCTCCCAGCTTGCCGCGCCACTTACAAAATTAACTCAGAAAGCAGTTCCATTTGTTTGGTCAGAAAAATATGAAACTGCATTTCGGTCTATAAAGGACGCATTAACTTCTGCTCCAATTTTAGTTCTTCCAAAAGAAGGAGTGAATTATCAGGTGTATACAGATGCATCTGGAATTGGGTTAGGATGCGTATTAATGCAAGAAGGCAAAGTTATAGAATACGCATCTCGCCAGCTTAAAACTCATGAAAGGAACTATGCTGTACATGATTTAGAATTGGCAGCATTAGTTTTTGCACTAAAAATCTGGCGCCATTATTTGTACGGAGTTCAATGCTCTATATTTACAGACCACCAAAGTCTAAAATACATCTTTACCCAAAGAGAATTGAACTGCAGGCAAAGAAGATGGCTGTAATTAATTAGTGATTATGACTTAGATATTCAGTACCATCCAGGAAAAGCTAATGTGGTAGCTGATGCTCTAAGTCGATATACTACTCTTAACAGCATAATTTCAGAAGGTCCATTAATGAATGAGTTTCGTAAGATGGAAATTTCTCTTACTAAAGGTAATTCAATCAGTACTATAATATCAATGAGTAATATAGAACCTACTTTCCATAGAGATGTTTCAATCTCTCAAAGCAAGGATGATGAATATTTAAACCTTAAAGTGGTAATAGAAAGTGGTCGTCGTCCAGAATTGCAGTTTAAGAAAGGTGCTATTTATATGGATAATCGTCTATGGATTCCTAAGTCCATGCAGAAAGAGATCTTGATTGTAAGTCACAATTCAAAATATTAAATTCATCCAGGGAATTCTAAGATGTATCAAGACCTAAAATAATCATTCTGGTGGCCAGGAATGAAGAAAAGTATTGCAGAATTTGTTGCAAAATGCCACGCTTGTTGCTTAGTAAAAGCAGAGCATCAAAAGCCTGGTGGTTTATTGCACCCGCTAGAAATCCCAGAATGGAAATGGACTGATGTATCCATGGATTTTGTCATGGGTTTGCCTCGTTCAAGATCTGTGGCAGATTCAGTATGGGTTATAGTAGATCGTCTTACAAAATCTGCCCATTTTATTCCAATCCGTCAAACTGACTCGGTGGAGAAGTTGGCCAAATTATATATTAAAGAAATAGTCAGGTTGCATGGAATTCCTAAAATAATTATATTCGATAGAGATAGTCATTTTACTTCTAAATTTTGGCAGGCTGTCCATCAAGATTTAGGCACAACTCTGGCCATGAGTACAGCATTCCATCCACAAACAGATGGCCAAACAGAATGAGTAAATTAAGTCTTAGAAGATCTTCTGCATTTATGTATGTTGGATTTTTCAGGATCCTGGGAAGAGCATATTCCTTTAGTGGAATTTGCATACAATAATAGTTTTCAGTCAAGTATTAAGATGGCACCATATGAAGCATTATATGGGAGAAAATGTTCATCCCCACTAGCATGGTCTGAGACAGGAGATACTCAATTATATGGATCTGAGCTAGTAGAAGAAACAAATAAGAAAGTCAAACTCATTCAGCAAAGAATCAGAATAGCTGAATATAGGCAGAGTAAATATCATAATAACCATCATCATCCTCTAGAATTCAATAAAGGAGATTTTGTATACTTAAAAGTGAGCCCGATGAAAGGAGTCTATTGTTTTGGAGTTTCTGGAAAGCTCAGTCTGAGGTACGTTGGACCTTTCAAAATTTTGCAGAAGATTGGATCAGCAGCTTATAAATTAGAGCTACCAGAAGGCTTTGTTGTTGTTCATAATATATTCCGCATTTCATCACTAAAAAAGTGTCTTCGAGATCCTTCCCATCTTATTGAACATCCTGCAATAGAAATTCAACCTGATCTTTCTTACACTAAAGAGCCAATTAAAATCCTAGATCGTGATATGAAGAAATTAAGGAATCAATCTATTCCAATGATTAAGATTCAGTGGAAGAACCGGTCTTGTAATGAAGCCACCTGGGAGAAAGAGGTGGATATGCGTCAAAAGTACCCAAACCTTTTTGATCAAGGTGAATCTTCAACTCTATCTTATTTCAATTTGTTTCTTTATATCTGCTTAAATTCTTTTTCTCACTTGAGTGATATCGAGGATGACATCGTTCTTAAGTGGGGGAGTTTGTAACAACCCTGGTTGTTACTTGGCTCAATTAAGACTAATTTAAGTCTTAATTAAGGTTCTAAGTCACTAATTAAGTATTTTAGAACTTATCTCAGAAACCTAGGTCAAAATCTGAAGTCAACTGAGTCAAATTATAAATTCTGGAAAATCCCAAACCCTAGAAATTTACTTTTTATCTAAACCTCAGATTGAAAATCTGACTTCGCCATTACGTTCAGAACACCCAAATTAGCTATGGGTGAAATTTTGGAGGCATTTGGAAGTCGTTGGATTTTTGTCGAATATTTTAATATTATTTAGATACCTGAAAATTCAAATAAATAAATACTCATCGAAACGAAAATCCGAGTGCACCGTTGCGTTCCTCACCCCTCAAATAGCTAGGGGTGATTTATTGAGAATTTCCAGGATGCATTTAGATAGTTAATATTAATTAATAAAATTGATATAGATTATTAAAATAATAATTTAATAAATATTATAATAAACGGCGCTGTCAACATTCAAGTAACACCGTCGCTCCATAATCTAAGGTGGCCGTTTGATCTAACGTGCCATCCGCGCCGTCTGATCAATCGATCAGACGGCTGTGGCTCGTCGTCTACACGGGATAGGCGCGTGGAGGCGAACGCGACACGCGGAAGAGGCGTCGATCGATAGAGGTATCCAGCGCATAGGTCACCGACTCCGAAGCCCTTTAAGTCTCCATTTCCTCGTATCGATCATTTTTCACATCTAAGATCAAGTGGGAGCATCGATTTAAGTCAAAAGCATTTCAACCCTAATTTTCTTCGGCAACTCTAAGGTACTTCCACATCTCCTAATTTATTAGTGTTCTTATTGTCTTATTTAATGATTGCATAAGCGTTTAGGGCTCGATCGATCGAATCGAGCCTCGATCGATCGCGTCGTTCGTCTGTGAATCGAGTTAGGGTTCGTCGGGTGAGGGAAAGGAGAAGGCGAAGCGTCCGTCGTCTGCAGCCGTGGGATGAAATTATTGATCCAACCGTTAGATCTAAGTGGGATTAAATCTGATCTGATCGTTATGTTCCGGTTGGATCCAGATCGGCTCATCTGGACCGGTCGAACCGCCCGTCCGTGAACCGGCCGCGATTGACGCGTCGCAATGGATGGAGGGCCCCGCACACTGTGGAGGAGCCAATCCCGCGAGGACACGTGTCTCGCGGGACAGATCCTGTCGGAGCCTGCAGCGCCTGTGGGACCCACCGTCGTCTGCTCAGCCAATGGTTGTGCGCCACGTGTACTGAAAGATATTAAATAAAAAGTTATATATATATATATAATTATAACATTTAATTAATAAATGAAAATATAATTATATATATATATAATAAATAGATTAATTATTAAATTTAAAACAGTATTAATTAATTAATTAAATACCTACCTTTAGACCTTAATATCTTGCAAAATATACATCCAAATTATGTAAAATTATATATCATTGGATTCAGCAAAAATAGAGGAATTTTTTGGTACTATCAATTTTGCATTTGGGCTTATATTTAGCAAAGTGATTATTAGGGTTTAATTAAGTTAAAATTTATGTTGCAAAACTTAATTAGCCCATAACTTTGTACCCATTGACCCAAACATATCTAATATGGGTCTTAAAGTGATCAAAAAACCCTAAGGATTAATTTGATAGTGTTCATCTTACTGTTTGGATTAGTTTTTGCCTAATCACTTTTAGGACCCAACCCTAATTACTCTAATTAACCCCAGAACTTCAATTGACCCTAACTTGGTCAATTGAGCTCCAAATTGGATGATCTAAATATCCATTTAGGTCAGAAAAACCTAATTAACAGTAATCTGTAAAATAATTTTAGATCCAATGGTTAGATTTGCTAATCACCCTTAATTACCCTAAATATTGATTAGTGAATATTAGCAAATCTAGTAATCCAAATTAACTGATTTAAGTTTCAGAGGACTCCTAGAGTCATTTAAAATCTATCTATAAGATTGGATTAGTGTTTGAGTGCTTAATTTTGCTAATCACTCACTAATCACCCTAAACCCTAATTAGGTCATAACTTAGTCAAATTAGATCCAAATTGAGTCTACCACATGTTATTATGATCAGTAGACTATTTGTAAACCATAGCCACTAATTTTACTTAATTTGGATACTAATTGACAAAGTTAAGTTTTTGACCCATAATTAAGGATTCCTTAATCATCTTTTAACCCTATATCTTGTATTGGCCATAACTTGGTCAATACTTATCAGAATTTAGTAAATTTAGATTCTATGAAAATCTTAGATAGTAAAGAACAATAATCTAAAAGAAAATTTAACTTTCACTTAGTCAAATTACTAATTTGCCCTTATGAGTCAAATTTACTAATTTGATCTCATATGGCTTAATAATCACCCAAAATTAAATTAGTTGCTGTCTAATCTTACATTAGACAGTAATAAATACTTTCCAAAAAAAAATTTTAGAATTTAAGCCCTAGATCAAAATTTGATCTTTTGAACCCTTAAGTAAGGGCAAAATGGTCATTTTGCCCAAATTTAGGGTTTAGCCTTTAAAAGCCCTAAATTCAGTTTCTACTCACTAAAATAAGTAAATAGAATGATTTAGAGCCGAAATTAATTAAATTCAAGTCTAAATTAGATTTTGATTAAAATCTCAATCTTAGCCCTTAAAGAAAATTTCTTAAGTCTTAAGTGAGTAATTTCTCATTCTTTAATCATTCTTAGACCTTTCCTTAGGTCTTTATAACATTAGTTAGGATGCGTGTCTTGAGAGATACTCTTAGTAATTAAGAGCCTTATTTCCTAAGATTATGAATAGATCTTAAGTTAGAATTCATCTATTGAGTAAATTAGGTTACTCAATTAGATGAAACCTTGAGTTTACTAGTTTCTAGATTTTCTCAGTTTATCAAATGATTATTTGATCTTTAAACTTTAGAACTAAGAATAGAGATCTATCATAATGAATTTGATTTATCATTAGGATTTGCCTTAACCTAATCCGTGAGTTTTGGGTTCTAAACCTAGACCCTTAGATTATACCTTCAGATTAAGTGATTAGACCCCATCATCTGGAGTCTAATTCTTAATCTTTTCATCTTTATTTGGCTAATCAAGATGAGGTTGGGATGAATTAAATTACAAAACTAGGTCGATGATTTATTCACTTTAATCAAATAGTCATCTTTTAATTAAGTTATAATTATGACGTGGCCAGTCCTAATTATCTTCATCTAATAGGATCCGTGATTCTAAGTTCAGAATGTTGAAGAATTGATGATTCTGAATCTTATGTAACTTAGAGCAGATAGAATAAATAAAGTAGATACAATGGATATCACCTGTGTCTTAGATAGAGTTTGTTGCTCATTTTGATTTTGATGCTTCGCATTCCTTGATTTTGAGCCTTATACCTTGAACATATATTATGTACTTAAGATATTTGATAAATATCTTATGTTAATTTGGAACATTCATAAGCAGCATTATGTTTTTGTTTCACAAGTGGTTTGTAAGGTGTAGCTTAATTAGTATACCTCTTCGATCAACCCATTCGGGTCGGCAACCTTTCGAGGGTTTAACGTCCGACAGTCTATGGCCATGCCTAGTCCAAGTGATAGGATGGATAGACTCTTGCCATACTAACTATTGAGTCAGGATTCTGATATGGTTTTACTAATTCAAGTACACTTACATTCAGTTCTATCTTAGCTCATCAGGCTAAGATTTGCTGAGTATGTTTTCAATTTGAGTGACAGATGGTCACTGCAGTTTCCGTTTTCAGTTACTATTTTACTTGCATATTCTGCATTGTAGCACTGTTTTACTTACAGCTTTCATGCACGTGTTTTTATATAGGATGCTAGTTTTACTTACTATTTTCATATGCTCACATAGGATGTTAGTTATTTTCAGTTTTAGACTGTTCAATTTCTGTATGTTACTTAGCATAATCTGTTGATCATAAGCATATTTAGGTTGTATTTTCTTTACAATTTTGTTTAGTCTTTCTTTTTTTTATCTGTCTTTGTTGCAGTTGCTCGGAGGAGGTATGTGCTTACTTCCTATTTGTTTAAGTAATAAACTGTAGTTTATAACTTATTACTGTTCTTTTGTACGCTTTCTGCACCTTTTTGATTCAATACTGGTTTATGGTGATATTCAAGTAACTTAATAAAATTGTTTTCCCTAAAATGTGCTTAGGCAATAGTCTAACCAGTTTTTCTTTTGTTGGCTGGGCCCTACCATTATGAAACTGATAATGGTAGGTTCTGAGTTTGTTGGAGCAGCTGATCCAGTGGAGAGCTTGCCATTGGAGGAGGAGCCCGTTCCTGAAGATTTATAGCTTTAGCTTTCTTTCTTTCAGTGAGATTGAGAGTTCTTTTCAGTTCTCATTAAACTATTTTAAATTATTGTAATTAAACAGGTTTAACTTTTCTTTTCAGCTCTTTCTTATTCTGGATTATTGTATTGTATGGATGGATGTTGTATTTTATGCTTCCGCACTCTGAGTTCTTGTATGATCATTTAGTGATAGTCTCTGGGATGAATGGCAAAGTCCTTAGTTAAGTTGGATTAGAATGTGTGTCTAGTCCAATTCTAAGTGAGGACCTTGTCATTTGGTAACCCCTCCACCGTAATCATGTTAACTTAAGAGTTAACAAGACCACGGCGGGGCAGGGCCGCCACACAGCTGTTATAATATATGACAAACCTATCTTTCAGCTTTTATAGGATATTCCTTGTGATGACCCACTAAAGTATTATTAAACAAAATTCTTAAATATCGAGGCACTTTTTCAAATAATGGTGGAGTTCCTGATAAGAACTCCAAAGTTAAGCATACTCATGTGGGAGCAATCTCATGATGGGTGGCCTATTGAGAAGTTATCTTTTGAGGAGAAATAGTGAGGCCTTTAACACTAAAGTGGACAATACCTTAGTACTTAAGAGCTTTAGGCTGTTACAAATGGTTTCACAATAGGCCATAGGGTGTTAGATAGAAGCTAAATGCCATGCAGGACAAATTACTACTTAATTTGAGAAACCTCTTGAACTCATGATGGTTAAGATGCTATATGGTTGTGGATACCTATTGAGCCAGTAGGTGCCACCTCTAGTCCTATCTACCTAATGGATGGTTCATACATATATATGTGGATATTAACAAAGACATTAGTTACTTAAGCTGGAGAGATTATGTTGACCCACTTAAGTATTATTAAGCAAAATTCTTAAATATCGATGCACTTTTCCAGATAACGGTGGAGTTCCTGATAAGAACTCCAAAGTTAAGTATGCTCATAGGAAAGTACTCTCAGGATGGGTGATATGTTGGGAAGTCATCTTTTGAGGATAAAACCATGAGACCCTTAAGGCCAAAGTGGACAATACCCTGGTGCTTAAGATTTTATGACTGTTATTTTCCTAGATCCACTAGTGTTAGACTTATTCTCAAGTAAGACATAGTGAAGATACTAGAATATATAACTTAGTATAGACAGTAGAAATAGACCAGTTAATATATTGGAAAATAATAGTGTAACGCCCCATCCCGTCGCCGTGCGCAAAAGATAAGTGTAATTCATAGTTCAGGGGCGGAACGGTGCGCTACTCGGGAATGGTGGGCCATACAAGTAAAACCCATCTTCCCGAATAGGCTAGAGAGACGGAGCCATACTGAAGGCTACTGACTCGAATCCTAAGAGTAGGATCGAGAGCCAATATCTAAGATAAGACTGAAATACTTATCTTAGGTATTAGGCTAGTACGTATACAAGGTTTAAGGAAGTGGGGAAGAACCCATGTACGTTATAAAATATATCAGCATTTTCAGTATGCTGGTCGTATCACAATACTAAGTATAGCAGTATAACAGAGTGCGGAAGCTAAAAGCAAAACATCCAGAATACATTCATCTTAAGCAGTAGTAAATATCTATCTCAGAAAAGAAAAGTAAAAATACATCCATATTTTATTACAAACCATTTAAATACAGAAATATCAAAAGTCTATCAAAAATGCTGAAAAGGACTAGTAAGTAAAAGTGGATGCTCGGTACACTACAGCTCCAAATGCTTCTCCTGAGTCTCTGGTACGTCCTCCTGACCTGTCTCCAAAAACTGCTCAGGATCTAGCAAATTGCCAGATCCCAAAAGTACCCCATGTTAGACAAGAAGTCTAACACATCGAAACTAGCTATGCAAAGCTAAACTAAACATAACCATATATAAGTAAAATAAAGCCGTAACAGAGCTGAATAAAAATATGTAAGCGAGGAAAACTGTAAGTACTGAGTAAACAAAACAGTAAAAGGGCTAGGAAATGTGAAGCTGTCACCAAATACAACTGTAAGTAACACAAACATTATGCTGAAAAGGATGCTACAAGCAGCACTATATGCCACTGAAATAATGCTCACAAATATGTTATACCACGGTATATCACAGAACTATCAATGAAAGTTTATGAGTAGTACGGTCCAATGTAAGCACAACAGTTAGGAAGTCAGTATGGTGACGCAGATGCACCCTAACATTCCCCAGTCTGTGTATATAACATTCCGTATCTCATACGGTATCATTGATAACCATGTGTCACAATAGAAGGGATGAGTTCAACTCATGTTTGTGTTTATGCTTATGCCATTATATGGAATGAATAAAAATCCTGAAATCAATGAAGAGTTTAATAAGAAGCAATGATGAATTCTAAGTCTCCACTGTGCAGAATCCTGCTAAAAGGATTTTGACTCCTAATCTTTAACGCGATGATTGGTTAAAGTTGTTTATTTACATTAAAGATCGCTAGACAAGGTGATTATATACACATATTAAATATGTTGCAGGAATAGAGTTCTTATCACTTAGTTTGATTAAGCCACCCTAATAAAGCGATCTTCATTAGGAGGCACCATCCGATGATGATTTTGTATCTCAAGCTAAGTGTTAAGTCACTAATCTCATAATCATACTTAGTGTCTTAAGAAAGGTGGATCCCATTACTTAGTTTATTTGAGCCATACCTATTGAAGCGATCTTCGCTAGGAGGCATTGCCCGATACCAACTTGTCTTTCAATAAAGCTAAGGAATGGATACCCATTTAATAAACTCTTAGAATCGATTGATTTACTCTAAGCGGGGTTATATCCGCCGAAGCCCGCAGGATAGAAATAAAGATAATTCTCACATAGAGTGACTCAACAAATCCAGGATATTACTGGGGACCAGTAATATGGGTTTACTATACTACACCGGCTAATAATCATTGTTCAATCAAGTCTAATTAATAGAACAAGGATTTATCAAAAACTACAAGTCCTGAACTAATAGGCCAGTCCTATACATGGTTTCATCAATCAAGTGTGATCAAGGATCACTTAATATGGATTCTACCATAAGGAGAAGTATCTTTTCTAGTGTCTTAATGGATTACTACCACAAGGGGAGTAGATCAATTTCTAAGGTGATGGGATCTTCTATACTTCTACCTCAAGGAATCATACAAGGCTTCCTACCTCATGATATATGAATTTAGGTCTTTTAAGTAATTTAAGACAATCTTATGAAGAGATACTCAAGATTTCCCTTCT
Organism: Gastrodia elata; assembly: GCA_016760335.1. Lineage (NCBI taxonomy): Eukaryota > Viridiplantae > Streptophyta > Magnoliopsida > Asparagales > Orchidaceae > Gastrodia > Gastrodia elata. Next base: position 36,590,889 of record CM028670.1, on the reverse strand, counting down.
AAGTTTTGATATTAATCTCTTAGGTTCTGATTCGTAATTAGGTTTAGGATGATTAGATTAGATGATTAAGTCATCTGATCATACTCAAACTAAGATTATGGGATCTAAATCAAGAATATTTTTAAGACTTAGATCAATTGACTAATCAATGTGATTTTATTAATCTTCTTATGCTAGTCCTCTTACTTAGGAGAAAATCAGGGATCTTAAGGTTTGATTCAGATCAATAAGTCACATAAGATTATTATTAACCCTAATTTGTCTAATTCAATGTTTAAAATCAATAATAAATCAAATGCATTATTGGAGAATGTTCAATTCATAATTTTGAAATCAATATCAATTAAGTTAGGTTTCTTAAGGATTTGGACTCTCCTTAAGTAGATTAGCGTTTGATCCCTTCTCATGCCTTAAGAAAAATCAAGTTATGTATTTAAGATCAATGTCAAATCAGTGGATTAATTATGTATTATTGGTGGCAATCTCAGACCTAGATCAAGTCTTAGAAGCTTGATCCAAATCTTAAGATTTCTTAAGTTAATTAAGATAATTAAGATTCTATATCTTTGAATTTATTCAAGCATGCTTAATAAGTTTATAAGGATGAATTCATTTCATTTAATTACTGTCATAAGTTAGATTGATAAATCAAGTTCTAAAAGTAGTGTTACTTAGTGCTAATCAAACCCTAATTTCAATCAAAAAAGATTAGCACATAAGTATAAATCCAACCATTCAAATCACTTGAAATTTGGCATGTAAGTTCTAATTAATCACACAAGTAGTTAGAACCTGAGTTTACTAAGATCCCATGAGTATAAACCCTAATATTTACAAATGATGCTTTAACAAATTAGGGCATAACTAAAATTACAGAGCTCAGAAAAATAATCTACTTAGCACATGCATTATAGTCATCACAAGAGATCTAATGGCACCCTAAATATGCAATTTGGGTAAGTAAAATTACTAATTTATCTTAATTAAGATTCACTATAATTAGGTAATACTTAAAGATTTAACCATCAGATGCATGATTTTATTTTATATTTAGGTTCCTGAGATTTTTCTGATTATTTTCATATATGATATCATAGGATTTGGACCGGTGGATTAAAAGTTATTTAAATAATATATTATGTATTTTTATTTAATCAAAATCCTATGATTTGAATAATTGAATTATTTTCCTTAAGAAAAATAATTCCAAAATTCTGATTTAATTAAAACGGCTCGGCCCAAAATTCAAAATGCGTGGGTTGTCCGGGGCCCGGGAGACCCGGCACTGTCGCACCGCGCGGGTCGTGGGTCGACCCGGTCCGCATAGTGCCGTCATCCCCGCTCCTTCATCCCGATGGATAGAGCCGAGTAGGTAAACCCTAATCGCCAAATTCCGACGCATCCAGGCCACAGCTCGGCCAGCATTCGATCGCTACTCGATCACTGTGGTCAGACGCGTCGATTGGGACTCGAAGCCCCTTGTGAGCCGGTTTGGATCAGCCAGACCTTACTCAGCCGAATGATCCTCCATTGGAGTTACTGTGGGGAGATAATTCTCCCCACAGAGGCCATGCCAGACCCCGGGCTCGATCCCTACACCATCAGGGAGGTGAGGCAGATCGAAGCCCCTTGGTCTGAAGGTCTGGGGTGGTCTGGATCACCGAGTCCTTACTCGACCGAGGCATTCCTTAAGCGGTTTAATCCGATCAATCGATTTGATCAATCGGAGCTAGCCTAGTTCTTAATCTCGATACCTTTGGGTTTGAGACGATAATACAGACTCAAACGCATCAAAAGGAGCAAGGTTCGAACTTTATTGTCTCAAATCCAGAAAGGGGGGTACCTAGTTTCGTCCGTGAGTTTGCAGACGGTGAAGAGGTCTCCTACTAGCTTGCTAAGTTGCCTTAGATCTCTCTGAGAGTTCTTGAACTCATGGAGACTCTCCTATCAGCGGTACGCGAGCTTGGGAGCGCCTGGAAGAAGCTTAGCTGCTCGGGAATTCGGCAATGGCGATGAGTTTGCAGAGGGTTCAATTGACCAGCAAAGGGTCAATTGAAGTGAAGCTGGGGCTATTTATAGTCTTGGCTGAGCTTAGGGAAGCTTCTGGAGCCACTGGCTCGGGCTGGGGAGGCCCGAGGGGTCGGGCCTTGGCCGAGCTCTCAAATTTCCAATTTGAGCTCGGCCGGGTCGCTAGGCCCGATCGGGAGCTCCCTGCCATAACGGGAGGGATCCCAATGGCATGCTGAGGTGGCGCGGAAGGTGGAGGACAAGCTGGGCAGCTGGCAGTACGGGGATTCTCCCTGTCGGGTGCGTGATCGGGAGGTAGACGAAGATCCACAGTGATGGATGCCTCGGATGCCGTCTGATCTATCAATCAGATGGCACTACGGCTGGGATCGCTCAGATCCTAACGGCCGATCGCGGGAGCGATCCTGGCCGTAGGATCCATGGGACAGATCCAACGACGGATCGGCGGTTCCACGGGATCGAATCCTGATCGTAGGTTAAAAAGGCGGAACTGTCAGATGTGCGGGATCCTGTTGTCACGTGCCCGGGGCTCCGCAGCGGATCGCCCGCGGTCCACACAGCAGATCCCTGCCATTATTTTAGTTTTAAGGATAGTTTTGTAAATACGAATTAATTGGAACCCTTATGTGCAATTGAGCCAATTTAATTTAAATTGAATTATGGCCCAAATGAATTCCAAATTGCACAAAAATTTTACCCTTAGCTAATTTAATGGTGAGGAATTCAAAAATGCAATTAGATTTTAATTCTGAGATCAAAATATTTTGGGTCTAGACTAAGGCATCTAGACTGATCAAATTGTAAATCTTGACTTAGAGAAGTCCAATGAACTTCAAATCCGCTAGATTGGCTTAGATTGATGGTTTAAAGGCAATGGTACTAAAAATTAAATTTAAGCAACCTATATTTTGTGTAGTAACAACTAAGGGTTGTTACAGACTTCCCTACATAAGAACGATGTCATCCTCGACATCATCTCAAGAGAAGACAATCAAGAAAAAGTGAAGCATATGAATAAGATTTTGAAGCTAAAGAGTACCTAGGGTTTCAAAGAGACTGGGATATTTCTTTCTCATATCCGCCTCTTTTTCCCAAATAGATTCTTCTAAAGTGCGATTTCTCCTTTGAACTTTTACCATTGGGATTGAGCGATTCCTCAGCTGCTTCTGATCATGAGCTAAGATCTGGTTGGAGTGATACGGCTGGAAGTTGGATTAGGTGGGATGGATCATGAAGGCATCTCCATAGAGAGAAGATGTGGAATACATTATGGACTGCAGAGAAATCCTCAGGAAGCTTCAGTAGATAGGCCGCAGAACCAATCTTTTCTAGTATTTCAAATGGTCCGACGTAGCGAGGGCTTAACTTCCCGGCTACACCAAAATGATAAACGCCCTTCATTGGACTTACTTTAAGATACACATATTTTCCCACCTCAAAGTCCTGAGCGCGATGATGAGCATCGTGATATTTACTTTGTCGATCTTGAGCTGTTTTGATTCTTTGCTGGATCAATTGAATCTTGCGATTTGTTTCTTCGACTAATTCTGATCTGTATAGCTGAACACTGCGAGTTTCAGACCATGCTAGTGGCGTACTACACTTCCTGTCGTACAGGGCTTCATATGGAGCCATACCAATACTTGCTTGAAAACTATTATTGTATGCAAATTCTACCAGAGGAAGGTGGTCCTCCCAAAAACCTCCAAAGTCCAGTATAAAGAGACGAAGGAGATCTTCCATAACTTGTTGACTCTTTCAGTTTGACCATCGGTCTGAGGATGAAAGGCAGTGCTCATAACTAGAGTAGTCCCCAAGTCTTAATGTATTGCTTGCCAGAATTTTGAAGTGAAACGGTTATCTTGATTAGATACAATGGATCTCGGAATCCCATGGAGTCAGATAATTTCTTTAATATATAATTTTGCCAGTTTCTCCACAGAATCAGTTTGACGCATAGGGATAAAGTGAGCTGACTTGGTCAATTGATTGATAATGACCCAAATTGAATCCACACCGGATCTTGCTTTAGGCAAACCCATAACAAAATCTATAGAAATGTCGAACCACTTCCACTCGGGTATTGCTAGAGGGTGAAGTAGTCCTCCAGGCTTTTGATGCTCGACTTTGACTAAATAGCAAGCGTGACATTTTGCTACAAATTCTGCCACACTCTTTTTCATTCCAGGCCACCAGAATGATTTCTTCAGATCCTGGTACATCTTAGTATTACCTGGATGCACTTGGTAACCAGAATTATGGCCTTCGACTAGGATCTCTTGATGCATGGATTTGGGAATCCATAGATGATCACCTTGGTAAATTACGTTACCACGAAGCTGAAGGTTGAAGGGACGTCCACTTTCGATATCGACTTTGAACTTTAAATAATCTTCATCCTTGGTTTGAGAGATGAAAACATCATGATGAAAGGTAGGTTCAACTGAGCTCATGGATACCAGTGTACTTAGCATATCTCCACGCACTGGCCTGATTTTTCGAACCTTCGGAATTCTTCCTCCAATGCACTTGTGAGAATCATAGTAGATAGTGCAGTATGACGGCTGAGTGCATTCTCTACGACGTTTGCTTTTCCCTGATGGTATTGTATGCTTAAGTCGTAATCGCTTATTAACTCGAGCCATCTTCGCTATCGACAATTCAACTCGTATTGGGTGAAGATATACTTCAAGCTCTGATGGTCAGTAAATATGGAACACTGGACGCCATACAGATAATAACGCCAAATCTTTAGAGCGAAGATTACTGCTGCTAGTTCGAGGTCATGGACAGGATAGTTCTTCTCATGTGGTTTCAACTGCCGAGATGCGTAGGCTATGACTCTCCCTTCCTGCATTAATACACATCCCAAACCTATACCAGATGCGTCGGTATAAACTTGGTAATTCAATCCTTCCTTGGGTAAGGCAAGAACTGGGGCAGAAGAAAGAGCATCTTTCAATGTTTGGAACGCTTTTTCACACTCTGGATTCCAGACAAAAGGTACCGCTTTTTGAGTCAGCTTGGTGAGAGGGGACGTGAGAAACCTTTGTCGAATTTTCTATAATAGCCTGCCAGTCCTAAGAAGCTTCTGATATCCGTCACAGATTTTGGTTGTGACCAATCTCGGACTGCGCTTACTTTGTTTTGGTCCACTCTGATCCCTTGAGAGTTGATGACGTGACCCAAAAAGGTGATGGAATTAAGCCAAAACTCGCACTTAGAATACTTAGCATAGAGTTCGTGGGTTCTGAGCTCTTCAAGTACTATACGAAGGTGTTTTTCATGATCGATCTTATTCCTGGAATAAATCAGCATGTCGTCGATGAAGACGATGATGAATTTATCCAAATGTGCTTTCAATACATGCTGCATTAAGTCCATAAAAATGGACGGTGCATTCGTCAATCCAAAAGACATCACCAAGAATTCATAATGTCCATAACGGGTTCGAAATGCTGTTTCTCAATATCAAAATCCTTAACTCGCAATTGATGATACCCAGTTCGCAAGTCTATCTTGGAGAAGACTTTTGCTCCAGATAACTAATCAAACAGATCATCGATACGCGGTAGAGAGTATTTGTTCTTAATAGTTACTTTGTTTAATTCCCTGTAATCGATGCACATCCTCATCGATCCATCTTTCTTTTTAACGAACAACACTGGTGCTCTCCAAGGGGATGAACTTGGACGAATGAGACCCTTCTCTAATAATTCTTGAAGTTGGTTGTTCAACTCTTGGAGTTCTTTTGGCGCCATGCGGTATGGAACCTTTGACAGTGGTTGAGTTATGGGAATTACTTCTATGGTGAACTCTACTTCTCAGTTCGGAGGAAGACCAGGTAGGTCTTCAGGGAAAACATCAGGAAACTCACAAACTACACGATTCTCGGAAAGAGGTATGGCTTCTTTCCTTTCTCCCAACATTGTTACAAGGTACGCACTACATCCCTTCTTGACTAGTTTCTCTGCCACCATGGTGTTGATTAATGATGATTGGGTGCTAAATTTTCCCACGAATGATTTGGAGTTTCTTCCGCTGCCCAAGGTTATTTTCTTCTTTTGGCAGTTTATGGACGCGCCATGTTGGCTTAACCAATTCATGCCTAGAATTATGTTGAAATTGGTAATTGGCAGTAAAATTAGCTTGGCTCTAAAGTTTTGATCCTTAATAGAAATATCTAGATTACAGATTTGTTGGGACTGCATACGAGCTCCAGAAGGTAGCCCAATACTTAATGAACTGGCTAGTTGATGTGTTTGTAGTTTAAGTGTTTTAGCCCACTCTTCCGATATAAAAGAATGACTCGCTCCCGTATCGAATAAAACATTACAAGTTGTGTCATTTATTGTTAATGTGCCTATAGTTACGATAATTTTGTGTAAGGATAATTATTCATGAATTGAAATACTGGAATAGTAAGGGACAATTATTAGTACAGCAAGAAAGGAGAATTTGTTTAAGGCGTACCTGATACCACGTCATTATTTTCAGGAGCAGAAGCTAGAGTTAACATATATACTCTGGCAGGTGCTGAGGGTTGCTTGTTCTGGGTCCCTGAATCTTAGCAATTGTAAGTTGACCTTTGCATAGGTACATTTGCTCTTGAGTTTTTCGTAGGAGCCGGCATTATAGCAGGAGCAAGATCCCGCTGGTTCACGGGTTGAGCACGAAAGCTTTGCTTATGACAGGAGTGGTCAATGGGCACACCATTGATAGTATTCTTCTCCTTACACTCATAGTAGCGGTGGCCTTTACGACCACACGTGAAACATACACCACCGAAGTGGTAGCACTTTCCATACATATGCCTCCTCTTGTATTTAGAATTTTGAGGCTGAGATTGTGTAGTTTCCATGTTGTAGACTCTGGCCGTTTTGCGATGGCCAAAGCGCTCATCTCGTGGGCGCGTGACTACGGCTTTTCTCTTCCAGTCCAGCTGACCCTGGAACCCTTCTTGCAGACAGGCAGCCTCGATTAATTTGATTATAGTTTTGAACTATCGTGAGACTAGGTGTGCTCTAATAGAATCTCTCAGACCTTTCATGAAGCGGTGACACTTGGATGCTTCCGTTCTCACTAGATCTAGAACACACCTTGACAGTCTCCTGAATTCTTGTTCGTAATCGAATACTGACTTATTTCCTTGTGTGAGGTGAAGGAGTTCATCTTCTAGAATTGCATGTGCTAAAGCCAGGATGAATGCCTCGCGGAATGCTTCCATGAACATATCCCATGGAATGTCCTCCACCTCGAAGTCTGCGAATCTGTTATTCCGTTCATTTTCCCACTAGTATTCCGCTTCTTCTTGGAACAAGTAGGTCACCAGACGGATTGCCTCAGAATTAGGGCATTTAATTAAGGCTAGATTCTTCTCTACCAACTTTATCCATGTCACAGTATCCATGGGTTTTAATATCCCGTTGAATGTGGGAGTACGGAAACGAAGGAAATTATGTAGGACTCTGTCTCCTGCATTATAAGAAGAGGGTCCGAAGGATTGTTGTTTGACTGAGAGGATGAGAGATCGTGTCTCCTGCGCTTGTTGCACATTACTGTCAATTAAAGCTTTAGTAAATTGTCCATAAGGCTTGACTCCTCAGATCCGCTTGATGACTAGATCGTCTTTTTAATGGGAGTAGGAGCAGAGGGGGAACCAGGATTCATAGCTGCAGTTACAATGTAATTTTAGAAACATAAAATTTTTATTCATTCTTAAACTCTTTCTCAAAAGAGAAGATACATGGATACATCAAAATATGTAAATGAGATGACAAGAAATGACATAAGAAACTCCTAGGATCTAGTTACAATACTCTACCCAAAAGGCAGCACAAAAGTCATCAAATGTGACTATGTGACCTTTCCGAGTTAATCTTCTATCGACCCAATTCCACCATCGACTCGCTGATCCCCTCAGTAGGATCTCTACAATCTCTAGGCGGTACTTCTCTGGACATGCTATCTCTCGAAGTGCCGTGGTAACACGATCCAGCCACTCTTTGGCGAGTGCCGAAAGACTGGTACCTCTGAATGTTGAATGAATAAGAATCTTGTCTAGTACTACAACTCATCGGGGTGATACTCCATCTACCGTCCTCCCGTAGATCTGACCATCTCGAAGGTCGTCTATCCAATAATCATAAAACATCCTAAGGTAGAACTGAAATGCTGACGACGAGTATTCCATCCCCTAGAATAGTTCAACCCATTAATATTTCATTCATTTATTTCTTTCAAAATTCATTTTAAGTTTTCCAGTTTTAGTTATCTTTTTATGTGCATTTAATTCCTAAGGTGTCAGTATTGTAGACATAATCTCCCTTTATATTTCTGAGACAGCTTAATGAACCTTTTGGATGCTTGCTTTGCACTACACATAGTAATTGTGATCTTGTCCTGACACAGAGGACAGATTATAAAGTAGATAGGAACAAGCTCCTTATCTGACACTTTATAATACTTCTCTGATACCAACTGTAATGCCTCATCCTGTTGCCGTGCGCAAAAGATAAGTGTAATTCATAGTTCAGCGGTGGAATGGTGCGCTACTCGGGAATGGTGGGCCATATAAGTAAAACCCATCTTCTCGAATAGGCTAGAGAGACCGAGCCATACTGAAGGCTGCTAACTCGAATCCTAAGAGTAGGATCGAGAGCCAATATCTAAGATAAGATTGAAATACTTATCTTAAGTATTAGGCTAGTACATACACAAAGTTCAAGGAAGTGGGGAAAAACCCATGTACGTTATAAAATATATCAGCATTTTTAGTATGCTGGTCGCATCACAATACTAAGTATAGCAGTTTAACAGAGTGCGGAAGCTAAAAGCAAAACATCCATAATATATTCATCTCAAGCAGTAGTAAATATCCATCTTAGAAAAGAAAAGTAAAAATACATCCACAGTTTATTACAAACCATTTAAATGCAGAAATATCAAAAGTCTATCAAAAATGCTGAAAAGGACTAGTAAGTAAAAGTGGATGCTCGGTCCACTACAGCTCCAAATGCTCCTCCTGAGTCTCTGGTATGTCCTCCTGACCTGTCTCCAAAAACTACTCAAGATCTAGCAAATTGCCGGATCCCAAAAGTACCCCATGTTAGATAAGAAGTCTAACACATTGAAACTAGCTATGCAAAGCTAAACTAAACATAACCATATACAAGTAAAATAAAGTCGTAACAGAGCTTAATAAAAATATGTAAGCGAGGAAAACTGTAAGTACTGAGTAAACAAAATAGTAAAAGGGCTAGGAAATGTGAAGCTGTCATCGAATACAACTGTAAGTAACACAAACATTATGCTGAAAATAATGCTACAAGCTGCACTATATGCCACTGAAATAATGCTCACAAATATGCTATACCACAGTATATTACAGAACTATCACTGAAAGTTGATGAGTAGTACGGTCCAATGTAAGCACAACAGTTAGGAAGTCAGTATGGTGACACAGATGCACCCTGATATTCCCCAGTCTGTGTATATAGCATTCCGTATCTCATACGGTATCACTGATAACCATGTATCACAATAGAAGGGATGAGTTCAACTCATGTTTGTGCTTATGCTTATGCCATTATATGGAATGAATGAAAATACCGAAATCAATGAAGAGTTTAATAAGAAGCAATGATGAATTCTAAGTCTCCACTGTGCAGAATCCTGCTAAAAGGATTCTGATTCCTAATCTTTAATGTGATGATTGGTTAAAGTTGTTTATTTACATTAAAGATCGCTAGACAGGGTGATTATATACACATATTAAATATGTTGCAGGAATAGAGTTCTTATCACTTAGTTTGATTAAGCCACCCTAATAAAGCGATCTTCATTAGGAGGCACCATCCGATGATGATTTTGTATCTCAAGCTAAGTGTTAAGTCATTAATCTCATAATCATATGTAGTGTCTTAAGAAAGGTGGATCCCATTACTTAGTTTATTTGAGCTATACCTATTGAAGCGATCTTTGCTAGGAGGCATTGCCCGATAGCAACTTGTCTTTCAATTAAGCTAAGGAATGGGTACCCATTTAATACACTCTTAGAATCGATTGATTTACTCTAAGCAGGGTTATATCCGCCTAAGCCCGCAGGATAGCAATAAAGTTAAATCACACTTAGAGTGACTCAACCAATCCAGTATATTACTGGGGGCCGGTAATATGGGTATACTATACTACACCAGCCAATAATCATGGTTCAATCAAGTCTAATTAATAGAACAATGATATATCAAAAACTACAAGTCCTGAAATAATAGGCCAGTCCTATATAAGGTTTCATCAATCAAGTGTGATCAAGGATCACTTAATATGGATTCTACCATAAGGAGAAGTATCTTTTCTAGTGTCTTAATGGATTAGTACCAAAAGGGGAGTAGATCAGTTTCTAAGGTGATGGGATCTTCTATACTTCTACCTCAAGGAATTATACAAGGCTTCCTATCTCATGATATATGAATTTAGGTCTTTTAAGTAATTTAAGACGATCTTATGAAGAGATACTCAAGATTTCCCTTCTAAGTTTTAATATTAATCTCTTAGGTTCTGATTCAAAATTAGGTTTAGGATGATCAGATTAGATGATTAAGTCATCTGATTACACTCAAACTAAGATTATGGGATCTAAATCAGGAATATTTTTAAGACTTAGATCAATTGATTAATCAATGTGATTTTATTAATCTTCTTATGCTAGTCCTCTTACTTAGGAAAAAATCAGGGATCTTAAGATTTGATTCAGATCAAGAAGTCACATAAGATTATTATTAACCCTAATTTGTCTAATTCAATGTTTAGAATCAATAATAAATCAAATGCATTATTGGAGAATGTTCAATTCATAATTTTGAAATCAATATCAATTAAGTTAGGTTTCTTAAGGATCTGGACTCTCCTTAAGTAGATTAGGGTTTGATCCCTTCTCATGCCTTAAGAAAAATCAAGTTATGTATTTAAGATCAATATCAAATCAGTGGATTAATTATGTATTATTGGTGGCAATCTCAGACCTAGATCAAGTCTTAGAAGCTTGATCAAATCTTAAGATTTCTTAAGTTAATTAAGATAATTAAGATTCTATATCTTTGAATTTATTCAAGCATGCTTAATAAGTTTATAAGGATGAATTCATTTCATTTAATTACTATCATAAGTCAGATTGATAAATCAAGTTCTAAAATAAGGGTTACTTAGTGCTAATCAAACCCTAATTCCAATCAAAAAGGATTAGCACATAAGTATAAATCCAACCATTCAAATCACTTGAAATTTGGCATATAAGTTCTGATTAATCACACAAGTAGTCAGAACCTGAGTTTACTAAGATCCCATGAGTATAAACCTTAATATTTATAAATGATGCTTTAACAAAATTAGGGCATAACTAAAATTACAGAGCTCAAAAAAATAATCTACTTAGCATATGCATTATAATCATCACAAGTGAACTAATGGCACCCTAAATATGCAATTTGGGTAAGTAAAATTACTAATTTGTCCTAATTAAGATCTACTATAATTAGGTAATACTTAAAGATCTAACCATCAGATGCATGATTTTATTTTATATTTAGGTTCCTGAGATTTTTTTGATCATTCTCATATATGATATCATAGGATTTGGACCAGTGGATTAAAAGTTATTTAAATAATATATTCTGTATTTTTATTTAATCAAAATTCTATGATTTGAATAATTGAATTATTTTCCTTAAGGAAAATAATTCCAAAATTCCGATTTAATTAAAATGACTCGGCCCAAAATTCAAAACACGCGGGTCGACCGGGGCCCGGGAGACTCGGCACTGTCGCACCGCGCGAGTCGTGGGTCGACCCGGTCCGCACAGTGCCGTCGTCCCCGCTCCTTCATCCCGACGGATAGAGCCGAGTAGGGAAACCCTAATTGCCAAATTCCTGCGCATCCAGGCCACGGCTCGGCCAACATTCGATCGCTGCTCGATCACCATGGTCAGACGCGTCAATTGGAACTCGAAGCCCCTTGTGAGACGGTCTGGATCAGCCAGACCTTACTCACCCGAAGACTCCTCCATTAAAGCTACTGTGGGGAGATAATTCTCCCCACAGAGGCCATGCTAGACTCCGAGCTCGATCCCTACACCATCAAGGAGGTGAGGCGGATCGAAGCCCTCTGGTCTAAGGGTCTGGGGTGGTCTGGATCACTGGGTCCTTACTCGACCGAGGCGTTCCTTAAGCGGTTTATCGATCGGAGCTAGCCTTGTTCTTAATCTCGATACCTTTGGGTTCGAGATGACAATACAGACTCAAACGCATCAAAAGGAGCAAGGTTCGAACCTTATTGGCTTGAATCCAGAAAGGGGGGGTACCTGGTTTCATCCTTGAGTTTGTAGATGGTGAAGAGGTCTCCTCCTGGCTTGCTGAGCTGCCTTAGATCTCTCTGAGAGTTCCTGAACTCCAGGAGACTCTCCTATCAGTGGTACGCGAGCTTGGGAGCGCCTGGAAGAAGCTTAGCTGCTCGGGAATTCGGCAATGGCGATGAGTTTGCAGAGGGTTCAATTGACCAGCAAAGGGTCAATTGAAGTGAAGCTGGGGCTATTTATAGTCTTGGCTAAGCTTAGGGAAGCTTCTGGAGCCACTGGCTCGGGCTGGGGAGACCCGAGGTGTCGGGCCTTAGCCGAGTTCTCAAATTTCCAATTTAAGCTCGGCCGGGTCGCTAGGCCCGATCGGGAGCTCCCTGCTATAATGGGAGGGATCCCAATGGCATGCTGAGGTGGTGCGGGGAGTGGGGGAGAAGCTGGGCAGGTGGCAGTACGGGGATTCTCCCTGTCGGGTGCACGATCGGGAGGTAGACGAAGATCCACAGTGCTGGGTGCCTCGGATGTCGTCTGATCTATCGATCAGATGGTGCTACAGTTGGGATCGCTCGGATCCTAACGGCCGATCGCGGGAGCGATCCTGGCCGTAGGATCCATGGGACAGATCCAACGACGGATCGGCGATTTCGCGGTATCGAATCCTGACCGTATGTTAAAAAGGCGGAACGGTCAGATGCGCGGGATCCCGCTGTCGCGTGCCCCGGGCTCCGCAGCGGATTGCCCGCGATCCGCACAGCGGAGCCCGGCCGTTATTTTAGTTTTAAGGATAGTTTTGTAAATATGAATTAATTGGAACCCTTATGTGCAATTGAGCCAATTTAATTTAAATTGAATTATGACCCAAATGAATTCCAAATTGCACCAAAATTTCACCCTTAGCTAATTTGATGGTGAGAAATTTAAAAATGCAATCAGATTTTAATTCTGAGATCAAAATATTTTGGGTCTAGACTAAGGCATCTAGAGTGATCAAATTATAAATCTTGACTTAGAGAAGTCCAATAAACTTCAAATCTGCTAGATTGGCTTAGATTGATGGTCTAAAGGCAATGATACTAAAAATTGAATTTAAGCAACCTATATTTTATGTGGTAACAACCTAGGGTTGTTACAAATAGTGACCATCAAATATAAACTTAGAAACTCTAAGGATAAATAATAGAAAGACTATACTTAACCTTATGATTTAAAACTTGTTAAGACTTTAAATAAATATAGAGAAGAGTTTTTCCTTCCTTAGAACTCAAAAATGTTAAGTTATACGAGTTTATAGTCTAGCCTATTAGTATAAGATTGATATTTAAATTTCTAGAAACTCCCTTAGAATAAAGAAAAATAAGTAAACTTAAACGCCTATTTAAGTCAGGAATTTGTAGGTAACATGAATAAAAATCTCAATTATGAAACCTACATAACTTTAACACTTAGAATTTAGTATAGGATTCTAAGATAGAACTTAGATTCATTTATTACTAAAATATTAACACAATTAAAATGTTACTTTTCTAAATTATATATATATATATATATATATATATATATATATATATATATATATATATATATGTGTGTGTGTGTGTGTGTGTGTGTGTGTGTGTGTGTGTGTGTGTGTGCTACAATTGACTAAGACATTCAGCTAATGTCTTAAGTCAATTGGGGGCTTGTAACACCCTAGTGCTTAGTTAGTGAAGTCTAACCTTACACTAGCTATTACTGTAGTACTTAATACTGAATCTAACTCAATATTAAGTACTACATGGCCAAGAATCCTTTTAAGATAAGGAAATGCAATAATTTAAGAAATTTAAACATGTATAAGAATATCCACATTCATTATCCAAACTAAGCATAATAAGAAGAATAAAAAATACATCCATCACAATAAAGAAAGTAAAAAAGACATCCATAGTCTAAATTATTATAGACAATTTATAATTGTTATAAAATTCACTCATCGACACAATTAAAATGAAAGTGCGAGTCTTCATGTGTTACCGAAGGCCGGTGCTAGTTCCAACTCTAAGCTCCATAAGATGCTCCCGATCTACCGTATTTGTTATTTAATACGATAGTGCATAACCAATAAAATAAAAATAAGTGATTAGACTTAAGAAGTCTAAGTACATTTTAGTGTTTTACTAACTTTTATTTTTAAGTCATGCAGATATCACATTAGCCATTCATCTTTATTTGAGTAAGCTGAGCATTAGCAACATAAGGGATGGATGTAAGAGTATGTAAAAAATACTAAATTTTGGGAGGTAAGGTACTCACAAACAGTTTACTTTGGCCTGCATCAAGTACATAAGGAGAAAATACTACATATAGTTGCTAAACTATTAGTGTGCATGTGAAGCATGAAGGAATATATGAATTTGTCCATTTGGAATAATGCTAAGTAACATTATAAGAGAGCAATATAATCATAAATGAAAGTAAGTAATATCAAAAGAGAGCAGTGTAAGCATAAATGAAAGTAAGTAAACAACATATACTACAAGTAAGTAAAGTAAAGACCATAATGTAAGAATAATAAGAAATATTGTATAGTAAACTAAAGTGAAATCCAATTTCAAGGACTGCCATAAGACTATGATAAATCATTCATAATCAATAAAGTTATGAGAAATGTAATGTTAAATTATTTATTATATTTAAGGTTTTATTATGTGGGTAAAAATATATAACAAATGAGGAGTTAAGCACGTCTGCATAACTAAATAAAGCGGGTCTCTCATAACACACACCCTCCCTCTAGGATATGTGTGGTCTTTATATCAGTCCATAGCCTACCATGGTATAATAGTCCACCATATAAAACACCTATGTTTGATATTATAAGGTTTTATTTATACACAAAGTCTTAATGAATGTCCAAGGTTGTAATCTCAAAGCATTGCAGTATTCAAAGAGTTCAAGTTAATTATAAACCATGTGATATATTTAGTTATATAATTTGATTTTCTATCCTAATGATTTGGGCCAATCAAATCCTAAATTGACTTAGATATTAACAATCTCTAAGTCAATTGAAGTATAATACTATATAATTATGAATTTGAAAAATAGTAGTTTATTTAAGAGTTATTTAAGTGATAATAATTTATAAGTATAGAAGGTTAGTGTAACAACCTAAGGTTGTTACTCAGCTTAAGTTAAGCCTAATCATATCTTAATTATATTCTGTTAATTTCATCTAGCTATTAGAATCAATCTCAAAAAATTTGGCACAATTCGGAGCTAAATCCTATATTTGGATTATTTTAATATTTAATAAGTAGAAAATTGAGGTATTTATTTTGATCTCAAAATTGAAATCCAACTTTGTCGTTAGATCATCACCCCCAAATTAGCTAAGGATGATGTTTTGGACACGTTTGGAAGTCATCTAATTTTTACAAATATTTTAATATAATTAAATGCACCGGAAAATAGAATAATTAAATAATTGTCGGAATCAAATTTTGACTTTGCCATTAAATTCCTCAACCCCAAATTAGCTAAAGGGTGAAGTTTTGGGATTTTTCGGAACACATTTATTTAATCTGAATTTTTAATAAATTAAAAATTATGAATAATAATTAATTATTCCTTAATTTGTTTTTTCTCTTTCTTTATCTCTCCTAAATTTCGGCTGGTCATCCCCCTTCATTCGGCTAACCCCTTACCTCCCAATTACGCATTAAAAGCTGAGGCCATCCCTCTCCTCCCCCTTTTTAATTGTAATGCTTAATGGCTAAGCCACCCCCTCCCATTACCTCATAACTCCCTAGCTCATGGCCTTCCCCTTCCTTCTTCTTCTTTAAAGAGAAACTTCAGCCCTCCTTATTTCATTTGCTTCCAAGCTAAAAGCTTCCTCTCTATTTCTCCCATTATTGAGCTTAGTGCTGATGAAGGAGCTTCCCTCCCTCAAAGGTCTTGAGGAAAATAAAGGTTTCTTCTTCCTCTCCCAAAGGCTAAGGTACCCTTTTGTTTACTCTCCTTATACCCATTTGTTTTTTTTCCTTGGTCAATTCATTCTTCTATTATGCTTATTCGCATATTTAGACATCCATGATTAAGTACGGAAGCCATTATAGTTCTTCAAAGTAATATACCTCATGCTCTATTTTTCATCCATTCTGCATACCCCTACATTTATCACCATTATTCATATAGCTAGGATGATCCATTCATATCAATTTTAGTGTCAATGGAAAGGTATCAGAAAAACTTTTCCATTAATATATGGCACCACTCATGGAATGCTCTAGATTGAGAGTATTTGAGCACAAAATGTGACCCTTCACAGTTTTCGCACAGGCGAAATCACCGTCGGGCGCTACAGCGCGCCGTAGCGTACAGAAAATTTATTTGACCATATCTTAATCATTTATACTCCAAATCCAAAAGTTTAAAGTGCTAGATAGCTTCGAATTTTAGTGCCAACAATCATCTAAACTCTAGATCCTTGATTTTCTCCTCTCACAAAGTTGACTTAGAAGGTAGTGCCATTCGTCTGGAGTCCGGAATGTGAGAATGTCTTTCAATCGTTAGAAGATGCTCTTTCTTCTGCCCCAGTTCTTGCCTTACCCAAAGAAGGTTTCAACTACCAAGTATATACCAATGCTTCAGGGATAGGCTTGGGTTGTGTGCTAATGCAGGAAGGAAATGTTATTGCCTACGTATCTCATCAGTTAAAACCACATGAAAAGAATTATTCGGTTTATGATCTCAAATTGGCTGTCGTAGTCTTTGCTTTAAATATTTGGCATTATTATCTGTATGGCATCCAATGTTCCATATTTACAGATCTTCAGAGCTTAAAGTATATTTTCACTCAACGCGAACTCAATTATCGTAAGCGTAGATGGCTTGAGTTAATAAGCGATTATGATTTATCAATCTAGTATCATCCGGGGAAAGCGAATGTTGCAGCTGATGCGCTCAATTGTCATGCTACACTTTCCTCCTTAATAGCTTCAAGTCATTTAGAGGAATAATTCAGAAGGCTCGATATCAGGCCAACTCATGGTGATATGTTAAATGTACTAATATCTATGAGTACCGTTGAACCAACATTTCATCGTAATGTCTCCATATCCCAAATGTAAGATGAGGACTATCTGAAGTTTAAAAGGGAAATCGAAAGTGGTCACCGATTCGACCTAGAGCTATGAGGTAAAGTAATCTATCAAGAAGATCACCTATGGATTCCCAAATCCATGCATCAAGAGATTTTAGTGGAAGGCCACAATTCTGGTAACCATGTACATCCTGGTTATACTAAAATGTATCAAGATCTGAAAAAATTATTCTGGTGGCCTGGAATGAAGAAAAGTATGGCTGAATTTGTATCAAAGTGTCATGCCTATAATCTAGCCAAGGCTAAACATCAGAAGCCCGGGGGACTTCTCCATCCTCTAGCAAACCCTGAATGGTAGTGGTTTGATATTTCTATGGACTTCGTAATGGGTTTACCAAAATCAATATCTGGTGCTGATTCAATTTGGGTCATTGTCGATCGACTGACCAAATCGGCACATTTCATTCCGATGTGTCAAACCGATTTTGTGGAGAAATTGGCAAAGCTGTATATCAAGGAAATCGTCAGACTTCATAGAATTCTGAGGTCTATTGTATCCGATCATGATAGTCAATTCACTTCTAAATTCTGGCAAGCCGTGCATCAAAACTTGGGAACTACCTTAGCCATGAGCACTGCTTTTCACCCCCAAAAAGATGGTCAAACTGAGCGAGTTAATCAAATTCTTGAAGACCTTCTTCGCCTATGCATTTTGGATTTTGGAGGTTTTTGGGAAGATCATATTCCCTTAGTTGAATTTGCTTATAACAATAGTTTCCAATCAAGTATCTTCATAGCTCTATATGAAGCATTGTATGGCAGAAAATGTAGTACGCCCTTAGCGTGGTCTGAAACAGGCGGTGTTCAGCTATCTGGTTCAAATTTAGTCGAAAAAAACAAATAAGAAAGTGCAATTGATCCAGCAGAGAATTAAAGCAGCTCAAGATTGCCAGAGTAAATATCACGATGCCCATCATCATTCTCTGGAATTTAATGTTGGAGATTTTACGTGTCTCAAAGTAAGCCCAACGAAGGGTGTATTTTGCTTCAATGTAGCTGGGAAGCTCAGTCCTCGCTCATCGGACCGTTTGAAGTAATAGAGAAAATCGGTTCGGCAGCGTATAGATTAAAACTTCCTGAAGATTTCTCTGCAGTTCATAATGTGTTCCACATCTCCTCTCTATAGAGGTGCCTTCATTATCCTTCACACATAATCCAACTTCCAGCAGTTTTCCTTCAGCCGGATCTTTCCTATATGGAAGAGCCTATCATAATCTTACCTCGTGATCAATGGCAACTAAGAAATCGTTCTATCCCTATGATAAAAGTTCATTGGAGTAATTGCTCTATCAAAGAATCCACTTGGGAAAAAGAGGCTGATATGCAACAGAAATTTTCAAGTCTCTTTGAAAGTTCAGGTACTTTAAGATTCAAAAGTTCTGCTCTTAATTTTCTGCATTTTATCTTTTCCATCCCAGTAATGATGTCGAGGACGATATCATTTTTAAGTAGGGGAGTCTATAACACCCCAAGGTTATTACTCAACTTAATTTAACCCTAATCATATCTTAACTATCATTCTATTAATTTTATCTAGCTATTAGAAATTTGGCGCAATTCGGAGCTAAATCCAATACTTGGATTATTTTAATATTTAATTAATTAGAAAATAGAGATATTTATTTTGACCTTAAAATCTAAATCCAATTTCGCCATTGCGATTGTCACCCCCAAATTAGCTAAGGGTGATATTTTGGACTCGTTTGGAAGTCGTCAAATTTTTGCGAATATTTTAATATAATTAAATGCACCGAAAAATAGAATAATTAAATAATTGTCGGAATCAAATTTTGACTTCACCGTTGAATTCCTCACCCATAAATTAGCTAGGGGTGAAGTTTTGGGATTTTTCGGAACATGTTTATTTAATCTGAATTTTTAATAAATTAAAAATTATGAATAATAATTAATTATTCATTAATTTGCTTTTTCTCTTTCCTTATCTCTCCTAAATTTCGACTGGCCATCTGCTTCATTCGGCTGACCCCTTACCTCCCTATTGCATATTGAAAGCTGAGGCCATACCTCTCCTCCCCTTTCTTAACTACAATGCTTGATGGCTAAGGCCATTCCCCTCCCCTTACCTCATAACTCCCTAGCTCATTGCCTTCTGCTTCCTTCTTCTTCTTTAAAGAGAAATCTCATCCCTCCTTATTTTGCTTGATGCAAAGCTAAGAGCTTCCTCTCTATTTCCCCCATTATTGAGATTGGTGCTGATGAAGGAGCTTCCCTCCCTCAAAGGTCTTGAGAAAAATAAAAGTTTCTTCTTCCTATCCCAAAGACTAAGATACCCTTTTGTTTACTCTCCTTGTACCCATTTATTTTTCTTCCTTGGTCATTTCATTCTTCTATTATGCTTATTCACATATTTAGACATCCATGATTAAGTATGGAAGCCATTATAGTTCTTCAAAGTAATATACCTCATACTCTGTTTTTCGCCCATTCTGCATACCCCTGCCTTTATCACCATTGTTCATATAGCTAGGGTAATTCGTTCGTGCCAATTTTAGTGTCAATGTAAAGGTATCAGAAAAAAATTTCCATTGATATATGGCACTGCTCATATAATGCTCTGGATTGAGAGTATTTGAGCTCGAAATGTGACCCTTCATGGTTTTCGCACAGGCGAAATCACCGTTGGGCGCTACAGCGCGCCGTAGCGTTCAGAAAATTTATTTCACCATATCTTAATCATTTATACTCAAAATCCAAAAATTTAAAGTGCTAGATAGCTTAGAATTTCAATACCAACAATAATCTAAAATAATATTTTAGTTCTGAACCCTAAAAAATTAGAAAATTACCAAAATACCCCTAAAATTAATTAGGTCATAACTTGACCAATTGAAGTCCAATTTGGGTCTACTCCTAGTTAAAGTACTCAGTGTGATATAAGGAAGTTATAGCCACTAAATTTTCTGAATTTGGGCATCAAATGAAAAGGTTAGCTTTTTGACCCCTTAGCTTAGAAAATTACCAAATTGCCCTTAGAAATTGAAATGGCTATAACTAATTCATTCGACTTTAGAATTTAGTGTTCTTAGACTCTATAGAATCTTTGAATAGCAACCAATAGTAAATTGCATAAAAATTTAGATTTTAATAAGTGTAATTTACTAAAATACTCATTAGGTTAAAAACCTTAGTTTGGACCCATATGACTCATTTCTTTTCCAAATTGCATGATTAGGGTGCCATTAGTTTCCTTATGCAAAGTAGAATGAATTTGCTAAGTTTTTTATTTTTATGATCTCTGTATTTCAATTTATTCCCTAATCTTGTTAAACCATGATTAGTAAAAATTAGGGTTTGTAATCATTGGATTTTAGCAAACTTAGTCTCTGATTAATTGTATAATAAGATAAAACTTATAAGCCAAATTGTATGAATTTATCATGGTTAGATTTGTAGTTATGTGCTAATCCTTTTGGATTAATTTAGGGTTTGATTAACACTAATTACTTTTTGGTTTCTAAAATTTTCTATTAATATGATTCATAATAGGAAGGGAGATGTATTGAAATCATGTATGCAAATTTAGGATGTATAAATTGAATAAATCAAAAATAGAGAACTTAATCATCATAATTAACTTAAGAAGTCTTAAAGACTTTGATCAAATTATTAAGACGATCTAGGTCTAAGATTGCCACCAATAATACATCCCAAATTTACTGATTGACATTTGATTTATAAATAAACATTTGATCTTAATTGGGCATGAGTAAGGGGTCAAACCCTAATCTAGTTGATTAAGATCCAAACTCTTAAATTCTTAATTAAATTAACTTAATTACAAGATAAAGAAATTGACATTATTCTAATAATGCATCTGATTTAGTATTGATCTTAAACATTTGAATTAGACATGTTAAGATTATTGATAAATATATGTGATTAATTAATCTGAATCTAAACTTTAGATCCTTAATTTTCTCCTAAATAAGACTACTAGCATAAAAAGATAATAGAACTAAATTGATTTAATAATTGATCTGACTCTAATAACATTCTTGATTTAAATCCCATAATCTTAGAATAGGATATGTCAGATGACTTAACCATCTGATCTGATCACTCTAAACCTAACTATTAAATGGAACCTAATATATTAGCTTTAGAATTAAGGGTATGAGATCTTAAGTATCTTAGCATATGATGGCCTCTAAAATATTTTAAAGACCTAAATTTAAATATACATTGAGGTAGGAGAATTTTGTATAATTCATTGAGGTAGAGGCTTAGATGATTCCTTAACCCTAGAAGTTGATCTTATCCCCTCATGGTAGGAATCATTTAAGATATTAGAATGTCACTTTTTCTTATGGTAGAACTCATATTTAGTGATCCTTGATTACCCTCTTCTTGGAGCCATGTATAGGACTTACCTATTTAGCATATGAATTAATAGTCTTGATAAATCCTTGTTGATTAAATAGATTTGTTTGAACCCAGGTTATTAGTTGGTGTAGTAGAGTATACCCATAGTACTATATTATTTCAATAATATTTAGGAATAGTTGATTCACTCCAATGTGGACTTATGACCAGGTACTATCCCGAGGGATTAGAGGAATATAATCTCGTTAGAGTAAATCTTCCAAGACTAAGAGAGTTATAATTAGTGAGCAAGATCCTTAGTTTGAGACGTAAACTGCGACCGAGTTTTGCCTCCTATCATAGTGCGCTTCAATAACTGCAGTTTAAGCAAACTAAGTATCTTAAGTCACTTTGCATAGAGCACTAAGTATGATTTTAATTAGATCATTTAATGACTTAGCTTGATATATAAATTGTGACCAGGTTCTGCCTCCTATCATAGTGCACTTCAATAAGTGCAATTTTAAACAAGCTAAGGGTTAAATCCACCTCTCTTGGAAACATACAACCATGTGTATACAATCTTTCCAACTAATGATTTTAAGTAAACTCTCAACTTTAACCAATTATCGAACTAGAACCTAGGAGTCAGAATCCTTTTACTAGGATTCTGCACAATGAAGACATTGAATTTATTATCAGATTTCAAAGCATTTTCTGGATTTTTTTGGATTTATTTCATGTAGTTTAGAAGTATGAGCATAAGCATAAGCATGATGTGTGAGTATCAGAATGATGTATGAGTATCAGTGATGATTTATGAGTTACAGAATATTGTATACATTGATTGGAGAATTTCAGGATGCATCGGCATCACAGTAAACGGTATTTCCAACTGGATGTATGTATATATTGGACCGTACTACTTATAGCAGTTCAGTGATATTTTGGTTGTATATCAGTAGCATACAGTATTGTGGCATATTTAGATGCACAGTTTCAGTGCTATACATCATAGTTTTACAGATCATTACTCAGTTTTCAGATCCATTACTATTTTTGGTCTACTATCAGTATTCAATTTACAGTTCAGTTTTACTTTACTTTGCTTCAGTTTGTACAGTTTTATATAGTTTTATACTTTCAGCTATCTTTACAGTATTACTATATATTTAATTACATTATGTAATGTTAAATGAATAACTAAAACTATTTAGATTAGTCTTGATGTGTTAGACTTATTATCTAACACGATGTACTTTTGGGATCCAGCAATTTGCTAGATCTTAAGCAGTATATTGAGCCAGGTTAGGAGGACACCCAAGAGATTTAAGAGGAGCTAGTGGAGCACTAGTGGACTCTTCTTCAGCTTTACCTTTCGCTTAATTCAGTTCAGTACTAGCTGTTATGTCTATTTTAGTAAAATGTTGTAATAGTTCTGGATGTATTTTCTTTTCTTTTCTGAGATGAATGTTTTTGGATATTTGCTTAGCTTCTGTACTCTATTATATATTACTTATACTTAGTATTATAATGTGATCAGTATACTTGAAATGTTGATATCTTATGCATACATTGGATTCCTTATGCGTGTTTCAAATTCAATGTATGTATCGGTCTAATACTTAGGATAATGATACTACTATTATCTTAAGTATTAGCTCTCAACCCTCCTTGAGGTTGAGTCAGCAGCCCTTCAGAGGGGTTTTGTTTTAGCTATTTGGAGAGATGGGATATTCCTCCCCGAGTGGCGCGTCGCTCCACCGCCGATCTGATTATACCTATCTTTTGCGCGTGGCGATGGGGCGGGGCGCTACAGTTAGTTTGTAAGTTTACTAGTTTCAAGCTCACTTTGGTATCTAAGGTTTATGGAGATCATAACTTATCAACTTCACAAATTTGACTAACTACATATTAATATAGTCTTATTAGGAAAGGTATTTAGGGAAGGTTTTTTAGCCAGTAGCTTGTAGGTTTTATTCAATGCACTAGAAATCCTAGGGTTAGCTAAGAGGTTAGGCAACTATAATGAACTAATATTTTTAAGTTACATATTAGGATGGTTAATGTTAATCCTACACTTAAGGAATGTAAGGAAATTTCATCATAGGATTTAAAACTACCATAATAGTTAAGTATTAAATCATGTCCTAATAACTCACACTAACTTTCATGTCTAAGTTGAGGATAATTTTTATGTTTACTAAAATTAGACTACCAAGTGTCCTACCTAAAATATTCTTTGTTAATGCCATGCCCTAGAGTGTTATCAAGGCTCAACTTAAGTTTAGGTTTGCTATCATAGGGTTTAGGATAAAATATGGAATTTCTAAATAAGTGAATTTAATATTAATTAAGTTAAGTGTCCAAAAATTCAAGTTTGTCATTTGGTGTCTAATTGACATGAAATTAGTGGCTATATGTTCCATATAGCCTATGGAGTAAAATGATTATAAGTATTGTCAATTTGGACTTCAAATTACTTAGTTAAGCTTTAATTATACTTAATGATGATTAGGAGATGATTAACAAGATTAGCAGTCAAAGTTGGAATTTAATTTTATATTAATGTTCTACACATTTTCTTAATTATTTTAGTATATTATTTTGATATATTTTGATGAGTATTTAAAAATTTATTTAAATAATTAAATTTGAATTAGCCTAAGTTGTAATTTTAATTAAATTATTCAAACAGCAGCTTCACAGCTTTGAAACGACATGGGTTTCCAGTTCAACTGGGTTCAATTGCACAATGCCGTGGTTCGGTTAAACTACAACATTGTTCTTCTTCTTCATGAGTGCCCCGAGAGGAGGGAGCTAGAGTTTGACCTAGATTCTCACTCCGGCAGTTCCAGATGAAGTGTGACCCCACATTCAAAAACTGGCATCGAGACCTAGTCGGTGAACCTAAAAGCCCTGTGTGACTCGACCTAAAATGCGAAGCCCTAATCTAAATATCAGCCCCTCTAGACTTCACTATGGAGGGGCGATTCTACCTCCACAACCAACCACATTGCTAGCCGACGGCCTCATTGAGTTCCATGGGTCAAGGTCGACCCAAGGCCACCTTCAATGGAAGTTGGGATCATTAGAAGGGCAGAGATTGATGAGAAGGTGGGATTGAACACTGCACACTATTGTATAGGCCCGAGCCACTATGGCTCGATTAGCCATGCTTGAGTTCAATTGAGCTCAGGGAACGATATAAGAGACGATAGCATGAAATAATGAAATTAAAAATGGAGTAATTAACTAATAGAGACATCATAAAGAGCATACCTAATGTCCACGATGGCGAGGCTTCATGTGACAACCCCAATATTGATTAATAACAAATCTCAATATTGATACGTCACCACAACATCTAATACTAGATTAGAAGGAAACTAATCCAAATCATTAGATACTGTTTGGCTAAGGATTTAGAAGACGGTCTTAATTTAAGATGGAAGGGATTTTGTAAAAATATTACATGATATAGATATGAAAACATGAATTTTAAAAGAACATATGATATAAATACTTGCAAATTTAGATGTGAAAATTCTAATGATTAGCATATGAGATATGAGTGTACAATATGCAATATAAGTATAAGTCAATCAAATCTTTAAAATTTTGGCATGACCTCTATAGTATAGAGTCAAAAGAACACCTGTAACAGTAACATATAAGTCTTCCATTCCAATAGAAGATTAATTAAAAGTATAGCAACTTTCCAATTCTAATATAAAGTCAATCCATTAATTTGATTGCTTATTTCCAATTCTAATATAAAGTCAATTCGTTAAATGGGATTGCTTATTTTCAATTCTAATATAATTTGAAGTGAGAAAAATATATGAAGCAATTTTCCATCCTAAGGTACACACACCTACATCATTTACGTTTATAAGAAATGAGAAATGATAACTAAATTTCTAGTTAAGTATGCAAATAATTTATATTTAAGTATACATTCATCTATATATATCCATTCATCTCTAACCAAGCATTTAAGTGAGGAATTTAACTTACAATACAAGCATAGTAAATATAAAGTAAAAGACTTTAATTAATACAGGACATGAATAAACATTAGAAAGTGATTAAATTAAAATCTCTCTCACACTTTTAATATAAAGCAAGAATTTTTATAATTTAAGCAGAAGCAATTATATTTGTTTAAGCGCTTGGTCAAGCTAAACTAGCCTCCAAGTGCACCTAATCTCATCTAACTATGTTAAATTAAAAAGTCAAGGAAGCTAAGAGTTAAGATTCTACACACTAATGTCATCTAACTATGTTAAATTAGAAAGTTCCAATCAAATTGACAATTAATCTAGCTAGGTTAAAGAAATAGGAAAGGCTTAGAGGAAAAAGGAAAGAAGGATTTGAGATTAAAACTCTATGTTTTCTATAAGTTGAAGGTTAAGGAAATCAATATAATACCTAAGCTATTCTAATGAATTAGGACTCCTAACATAAGTCTTTAAAGGACTTAAGAACTAGGGTGGAGTGAACTAAGCTCTAACCTAATTACTTAGGATTATGACTAAGAAGATCATAACCTACACTAAACAAGCATTAAGGTTAAACATACTTAATGGGTATAACATCTAGTCTAAAGGATCACCTATAATTTAAGGTGTAACCAATCCTATAGGTCATATCCTAAGGTTGAAAGATGAATCAAGCAAATTTGCTAAAGATTCATATAATTAAATTGTGAGAACTATGCTAAAAAATAATCATGTCATGGAAAATTGATATGAGAGGAAAAATGGTGAAGCAAGTTTGCTATCCTAGGGCTTTAAACACCTATAGCATGAAATTAAGAAACTATGAAATTATCTAAGTAATACTAATTAAGGAGCCATAAATTTAAAATTACATATTGTTGTCCAAATGAACTGAAATTCATAAATATGAAATCCTAATATTATAAGGAGAAAAATGACACTAAGTTGGTCAAAATCAGGTAATGTTGGGATTTTTTGGTTTTCAGAACTCCAAATTAGAGTTAAAAAGTCATTAATAAAAATTAGGATTTAAAACCTAAATTTGACTTCATAATAATGTCCCTCACATTCTTGTGAGTATAATGGACTATTGAAGTGTCCAAATTGGAATTTATTTGATCATAAAACAAGGCTTTGAAGATTTACTTATTTTAAATTGTTAAGCTTTAGTAAATCTTAAAAGTCGAATGAATGAATGAAGAAAATTGATACAATAGATGATCAATAATATAATCTAGTTCCAAGATAATTTGATAACAAAACAATAAATGTTAATTGCATTAAAATCATTAACAGATTTGGTATATAATTAGTAAACGGAATCCAAATTTGATCAAAAGTAAATTTGATTTAATTATGAAAATTTACTCAGAATGTTGATCAAACATTTTAATATTCAATAATACCTTTTGACTAGCATTTCTCTAATATATGCATATTTCTTTTAAGAATTATAATGATATAGGTTAATTGCAAGCTTAAGAGTTTATTAAGAAAACCATTATATAAATAGAATTGATAAATGAATTTATTACTTAAAGTAAATTTTAATTGCAAAACAATTGCAACAAGTTTATTAAATTTCCTTTTTACTCTATTTAAGCCCATTTAACTTATAATAATTGCATGCTCAAAGAAATTCATGAGTGGATACGGGCCAATGATAGCCCAAAAATTTATAGAAGTTGCAGCAGTGTGCCTAAAGATGTGGACTTATAAATGAGTTTCAGTTTCAAGCCCCCTACCTTTAACTTCATCTTTCTTTTCAAAATGTGATAAAAGAAAATGTAACAGAAAGTAGAATCCCTAAAGCTCTAAAATGTCGCATGAATGGCATGAGTATCAGGAATAAAATTTATTCAAAGATCACATGAAAGTGTAGTTTAACATAAATTCTTGGCATACCATAATCCATTGAAAGACTGCATAATTTTGTCTAAGAACTTATAAGCAAAATAAGTATGGAATAAGATTCAGCCATTAGTATTCTCTTAAGATCAATAGGGATTTACAATTATGCTAAAATCAAAGTCAGCATCCTTTATAAAACATAACTTGCAGAGAAGAGGATATAGTATCGAAATATTAATGAACACAAATAAAAGAAAGCAACCCCATTCTTCAAGGCCATGATAAAGAACTCAAATCAATTTTCTAAGGAATAAATGCAAATTTAATATTTTGTTTCAAGTACTAAACAACATTTATGGGAGTTTGAATACAATAGGATAAGTAATAATCGGTGTACCTTGCACGAGTGATTTTAAAATTGAATCTCAACGATTGAATGGAATGAGACGTCAATCACAGCACTTGCAATAATTGGGTGTTGTACTTCTAAATTATACTTCCTAGATATATTCAAAGTGTAGTACTTAATCATATGATCTTTAGTTAATTAAACACAATCAAATTTACTTTCATGGATTAATAGAACAAATTCGATGTACGAACCTAAGCGTTGGACATTAAAATAGTTATATATAGAAAAGTTAAGGACATAAAAACCATAATGTTGAAATAGGCATAGCATAAGACTATGAAAAAAAATGAACTAAGAAATTGATTTTATGGCAGTGTAATGGGCATCCACTGCTGAAATTAAGTGGTGGATTAAAACTGACGATCGATTAAAACTGACGATCCTTAAAATTAAGATCTGAGAGTTATGAAAATTTACACAAACAAGAATAAAATTTGAACGCATAATATTCGCAAATTGAAGAGATTTAGGTCGAGATTTTTCTCATAAATTAAAGAAAAATAGCTGCATTAAGAGTGAATGATTGTATGTTTGAAAACATAAACTATAAAATAAGTGTGTGATTTCCTTTTACGATAATCATGATAGTCGAACGGACTCTTAAAGATCTGAATGATGAAGTTCGAACAGTGGACTAGTCCACAATAATACAAAATTAATGGGATTAGAGTAAAACGAGAATGGAAGTAGTGTAACTTAGTTCCCTCAATTCGTTTGTTTAGAAACAGAGGAAGAAGGGGGAAGCTCGGCCAAGAAAGGAAAGTTCCTCGATCATGGAATGGAGGAACGCTCGGCAGAGGATGGATCGGTGATGGGGAAGGACTGTCTTCAGCCATGGAGAGGAGGAAGTCGACGAGCTGGAGGCTGCTCTCGGTCTCCAGCCGAGAGCGAAGCTGAAAGAGGTCGTTGGCCTCTCGCCGAGAGCAAGGAGGTGAGGGCCTCTCGGCTAACTGTCGAGAGTTTGGAGCGGTGAGGCTTGCGATTTTCTTAGGGCTGGTCGGCTGGGAATAGGAGGAAAAGAATCATTAGGTTAGGGTTAAATTAGAAAGTTAAATAAAGCCAATCAAATGGCTGAAATTTTAGATCTAATCGTTGAAATTTCTTGAGCTATGATCTGTAGTCATTTGAACTCCAAAAATTACAAACTAAGTACCAAAACGAGCGTCTCAATGAGACGAACGCATGCGTCTAAAAGTTATTTAATTTGGACAAGTATTTTATTTTATTTAAATTTTATGTGAAAAATTTTAAAAATTAATTACAATAAATTGGGAGCTTAAAAATTAGTAAAACATAAAACATAGTATCCTTATATGATGCATAACTTAAATGCACAAAAAAATTCCAAATTTCAATTTATATTTTTCATATTATTAGTCTTTAAAGTTTAAACTTAACAAATTTATTTAGGACAATCCAGGCTCCCAAATGTGCTCAAACTTTCACAGTAGGATCCCTTTATAAGGCATTATAAGATGATATTTTTATCAAATTTTTATTTGACTTGAATTGGGATCCTGATTTTGACTAAATTTTATTTGCTCTCGAAATAAAAATAAAATATCCAGAAAATTCAATAATTTTCAAAAATTCCCAGAATAACTCTTCTAGCTAATTTAGAGCTGCTGAGTCCAATGGCAGACTCTATTTTTTATTCTGAGATCTAAATAATTTAAGCATTCTCAGAATTATCAGAAAACCAGGAAATGCTGGAAATTTACAAATGATCTCCAATTTGCACGAAAATTGAACTGGAAGCTCCTAATATTATTATAAAGCTAATGGAAAAAGATTATAATCAATTATGTCACTAATTGAAGGGTAACAATATTAAGGTTATTACAGACTCGTCTCCTTAAAAAAAGTGTCGCCCACGACACATAACAAACAAAAACAAGAAATTGAAAAGAATTTTACGAAGGAAATCTAATGAAAAGACAATGAAATTGAAAGAACTAAAACTACCTGATTAGAAGCTCTAAGAGTTTGCGGCAAGCGCCATGATAAGTTCTTGATCTTTCATGCGTTGCCAACAAAACTAGGCTTGATCAGAAGGAATTTTCTGTCCGTCCCTTCGACTAACACAGAAATCCATAAAGAGATGCATAAGGAACCTTACTAATGCTGAACCGATAACTAAAATTGCAAATGAACTTGACTAAGGCGAGGTGGTCTTCCCAAGATCCACCGATATCTAAAACACAAAGATGTAAGAGAACTTTCAGAATTTGATTTACTCATTCAGCTTGACTATCAGTCTGGGGATGTACTGCAGTACTCATAGCTAAGATGGTCCCTAGGTCTTGCTGAACAGCTGATCAAAATTCAGATGTAAGTATATCATCTTTGTCTTAAAGATTATAATTTGGTGTTTTGAGTAGATAAATAAAGAATGGAGCTTGACTAACCTTTCTACTAAGTCAGATTAAAAATTTGAAAAGAAAAGAGATGACTTGGTGAGTCTATTGACAAACACCCAAATCATAAAACCTCCTTGGTTTACACTTTGGCAAGCTTAAAATAACCATGGAAATGTTAAACCACTTCCATTCAGAGATTTCTAACAGCTTAAGAAGTCTACTAGGCTTCTGGTGCTCAGCCTCTACCAATAATAGGATAGCCACTTAGAGATAAAGATAATAATGTCTCTTTAAGTGCTTGGCTACCAGAAAAACTTCCACAAAAACTAATAAAACATACTGCCACCCAATACTATTAAAGGAACGGACACAAATGTAGTTTCTGTAGACTCGTCTGCAGCCAAACTTACAGATTCTATACTTATCGTTCACTTTTCTATTATTGGTGAAACTATCATTCTAAACTATACTGGGAATATGCAAAGTCAGTATCCACAAGATCCTACTATCAGTGTAAACTCAGCTGAACGGTCCTATAAGAGTTAATGCATTAGAACTCATCAAGTTCTAACTTCAATAAATCAATATCGCATAATGAAGTTAAACGGTTTAAATCAATCGTCTTATTTACACTAGGACCAAACCTTGGTATAATCTATCTGGATTAAGAGTCAAGAGATCAAACCCCAAATATGGTGTTCAAGTCTCTTAACTTACAATTCTAAGCACATAAATATTAGGATTTCTAATCACAAAAAAAAACTAAAGTCATAACTATCAATTAAGGTAGGAACTTAACAAACTAGCTATTTTATTGCTAATAAGATCTACTTAGATACTATGGCATCTTCCTATTATCCTATCTAAGCAGAGAATTAAGCTAACTCATCTTACTTCTTATTAAGATCTATTCAGATGCTAAGGCAATCTTCTTGTCATCCTTTCTAAGAAGAAAAGAAACAAGATTTCTATATAAGCAGCACATGAACAAGGTATTAATCAAATTTCTAACAAAGAATTTAACTTAATTCCTAATGCTCCATAATGAAGAATGAAATTGCAAAAAGTTAAGATAGGAATGACTGAAAACTTTATAAATTAAAATTGATATCAAGCCTGATGCAGCCTCCTGCCTTCATTGGTGACAACGAAAATAAGAGCATGCACCCTTGATAGAGTAGCAAGTAGATTGACTGCGTTTCCATTCTGATCACTCCTTTAGAAAAGGAAATAATTTTGCCATAGGGGAAGGCATGATTATAAGAGCTGGAGATAGAGATCTAATAGGAAATGGATTTCAGACTACAGGATGATGATTGATCTACACCTGCTGCTACTGTAGCTAAGTCATTTGGAAGCTTGAGGTGATTGGATTCTATCCTCCTAGGCTACTTCATAATCCTCTAAGGAAGATAAAGTTTCTTCCTCAGCCTCTACTTCCCTTAATGATATTCTATCAATCTTGCACTGTCTAATAATTTTGAGAAATTAATATAGTGGCAGGATACAAGATGTTCCTAATCAAGTCTCCTAAACCTTTGAGGAACTAAGTCTAGCTTCTTCAGTCCTCACCAAGTCATGAGAAAAGCTTGGTTGCATCGTCACTTAAATCTCATCGATTAAGACTCACTTAACACCATGAGTCGATTAGATCTACTCAACATTTAGTAGCGATTGAGCAGAAGGAGGAATGAACTCTTCTATAAATATTGGTTTGAATTCAACCCAAGTAATCTCCTCAACACTACTTTAGCACTAAAAATTTTTGCTTGCTACTCTACCAATACTTGACATCTTTAACGAACAAGTGAGTGGTTAAGCGGATAGCTTAGCTGCTATGGCACTTAATATACGAAAGGTCCTTCTCAATTTAGCATCTCCCAATTGGTTGCTTCAATGGAAGAAGTAGACCCAACAAAGGTTGGAGGATTGAGTTGAAGAATAATATGGAGGAGTCCATTCATAGCTAAACTTGACGTTGCTTTAGGATTGTCATGAAAGATCTAAGAATTAGGCAGATTAATTGCTTTTGGAGCTGCTTAATCTTGCAACTCACCCAAGATTTTCAACATCTCCCACAAGGTCTTCATCAAAGCTAACAAGGTTTTCATCTTTGCTAAAGATGAAGGAGAATTGGAGACTGATACCTCTTTAGTAGAGATGATTGGAATGATTGATTCAAAAATTAAAAGAGAAAGAAAAACATCTTGCAAATTATGAAATAGAAAGGGGTATTCCTTAATACTAGGAATCTCCAGAATAAAATTTGGAAAATGCTTAAGGAGCATTTTATATTAAAAGTCTATATCGACTTGAAGATTAATATCTAAAAGTTCTTACAATTTAAGTTAAGTTTGTTATAAATAAAATAAGGCGTTTACTAGCCTAAGATATCATTTAATTGTCTTTACTATACAGTGTTGTTTGCATTTGGATGAATGGATATCTTTATCTTAACTTAAAGTTCTCAACTTGGCTCTGATACTAACTGTGACGACCCCAATATTGAGTAATAACAAATCTCAATATTGATACATCACCACAACATCTATTACTAGATTAGAAGGAAACTAATCCAAACCATTAGATACTGTGTATGGCGAAGGATTCAGAAGAGGGTCTTAAGTTACGATGGAAGGGATTTTGTAAAAATATTACATGGAATAGATATGAAAACATGAATTTAAAAAGAACATATAATATAAATACTTGAAAATTTAGATGTGAAAATTCTAATGATTAGTATATGAGATATGAGTGTACAATATATAATATAAGTATAAGTCAATTAAATCTTAAATATTTCAGCATGACCTCTACTGTATTTGGTCAAAAGAACACCTATAACAATAACATATAAGTCTTCCATTCCAATAGAAGATTAATTAAAAATATAGTAACTTTTTAATTCTAATATAAAGTCAATCTGTTATATGGGATTGCTTGTTTTAATTCTAATATAAAGTCAATTTATTACATGGGATTGCTTATTTTCAATTCTAATATAATTTAAAATGAAAAAAACATATGAAGCAATTTTTTATCCTAAGGTACACACATCCTACATCATTTATATTTATAAGAAAATGAAAAAATGATAACTAATTTTCTAGTTAAGTGTGAAAATAAATTTTTACTTAAGTATCCATTCATCTATATATATCCATTCATCTCTGACCAAGCATTTAAGTGAGGAATTTAACTTACAACACAAGTATAGTAAATACAAAGTAATATACTTTAATTAATATAGGCCATGAATAAACATTATAAAGTGATTAAATTAAAATCTATATCTCACTTTTAATATAAAGCAAGAATTTTTATAATTTAAGCGGAAGCAATTATATTTCTTTAAGCGCTTAGTCCAGCTCCACTAGCCTCCAAGTGCTCCTAATCTATCACATGTTGGCATTTAAATGTGATAGGGCAAACCCAAAAAAAGAGAAAATATGGCTAGACTAAATAGTCTAAGTACAATTTAAGATTATGCTAAACATTTTATTGTTTATTTTGGATATCACAACTAGTTACAATATAAGCGTAAGTAAGGGTGCAAAAATGAAAGCATACAATTGTGGAAAAGAAAATAAGGAAAGTAAGGAAAAAGTAGAGTGAGTAAGAATACTCACATAATTTGACAATCTAGCCTGCAAGTAAAATAAGGGTAAAAGTATCCTAGATAGACTAGAAAAATACTAAAGCGTGCATATGAAAGTATATAAAATGAAACATGTATATGCTCAATGGAATTATGCTAAGTAAGAAAAGTAAACAGTGAAGTATTTAAATGAAATTATATCAACATTCACTGCAATATAAAAGAAATGTAAATAAGTAAAGTACAATACTAACATGGAATGTGCAAAGCATAGTAGTTGAAGGAAGATCTTAGACTCTTGGTCTAGGATACACATAGCCTAGGACTATGTAAGGTAACACAGCTAAATAAAGTTATGATGAGTCTTCACAATCAGTAAGATTATAGAGGATCACATGTTATTTAATTGAAGTTATTTTAGAAAGTTTCTCATTCTGCAGGGACTTATAGAATGAATCGAGGAGTTAAAACACATCTGTTTAATAAGTAAAGGAAAGCGGGGTCAAAACAAGTAACACTCATATTCACCCTCTGAGAATGTGAGGTCTCCTTATTACTCCTTATTAGCCTGCCCTTAGCTGATCCAGCAATATAAACCCCTATTGTTTTTAATGGGAAAGTTTTAGTTATGCACAATTGTCTTATATAAATGATTCAAATGAAAAATGCTCAAAGCTAAGCAAGCATTCAAGGAAAATTTAATAATTGCAACTAAGTAATATCCAAAGTTATCTAATTTTAATGATCTACATAATTATTAGAGCTAATTGAGCTCCCAATTAACTTTGAGATATTGATCTAAAATTTATTGTAAGTAATAATAGTAATTGGGGTTTTAAAAATAGTAGCTTCATTTCATTCTATGAGATGACAAAATAATTTATAAATATAACAATACAATTAAAATCTAGTTTTATTCTTATTCTAAGCCATAAGATTGAAATAGGTTAACTAAAGCAAGGCTTCAGAAATTAGTTAGTAAAAAGGTAGGGTTAAGTAAACACTACGATAAGGAAGCTAAGAGTTAAGATTCTACACACTAAGCTCTTCTAATTATGTTAAATTAGAAAGTTCTAATCAAATCAATAATTAATCTAGCTATGTTAAAGAAATAGGAAAGGTTTAAAGTAAAAAGGAAAGAAGGATTTGAGATTCAAACTCTATGTTTTCTATAAGTTGAAGGTTAAGGAAATCAATAGGATTCCTAAGCTATTCTAATGAATTTAAGACTCCTAACATAAATCTTTAAGGGACTTAAGAACTAAGGTGGAGTGAACTAAGCTCTAACCTAATTACTTAGAATTATGACTAAGAAGATCATAACCTACACTAAACAAGCATTAAGGTTAAACACACTTAATGGGTATAACATCTAGTTTAAAGGATCACCTACAATTTAAGGTGTAATCAATCCTATAGGTCATATCCTAAGGTTGAAAGATAAATCAAGCAAATTTGCTAAGGATTCATACAATTAAATTGTGAGAACTAAGCTAAGAAATTATCATGTCATGGAAAATTGACATGAGAGGAAAAAAGGTGAAGCAAGTTTGTTATCCTAGGGCTTTAAACACTGATAGCATGAAATTAAGAAACTATGAAATTATTTAAGTAATACTAATTAAGGAGCCATAAATATAAAATCACTGATTGTTGTCCAAATGAAATGAAATTCATAAATATGAGATCCTTATTGTATAAGGAGAAGAATTATACTAAGTAGGTCAAAATCAGACAATGTTGGGATTCTTGGGTTTTCGGGACTCCTAATTAAGGTTAAAAAATCATTAATAAAAATTAGGATTTAAAACCTAAATTTGACTTCATAATAATGTCCCTCTCATTCTTGGGAGTTAAATGGACTATTGAAGTGTCCAAATTGGAATTTATTTGATCATAAAACAAAGCTTTGAAGATTTACTTATTTTAAATTATTAAGCTTTAGTAAATCTTAAAAGTCGAATGATTGAATGAAGAAAATCGATACAATAGATGATCAATAGTATAATTTAGTTCCAAGACAATTTGATAACAAAATGATATATGTTAATTGCATTGAAATCATTAATAGATTTGGTATATAATTAGTAAATGAAATCCAAATTTGATCAAAAGTAAATTTGATTTAATTATGAAAATTTACTCAGAATGTTGATCAAACATTTTAGTATTCAATAATACCTTTCAATTAGCATTTCTCTAATGTATGCATATTTCTTTTAAGAATTATAATGATATAGGTTAATTGCAAGCTTAAGAGTTTATTAAGAAAACCATTATATAAATAGAATTGATAAATGAATTTATTACTTAAAG
This sequence comes from Gastrodia elata, assembly GCA_016760335.1. Lineage (NCBI taxonomy): Eukaryota > Viridiplantae > Streptophyta > Magnoliopsida > Asparagales > Orchidaceae > Gastrodia > Gastrodia elata. Next base: position 36,554,502 of record CM028670.1, on the reverse strand, counting down.
TAAATTTTAATTGCAAAACAATTGCAACAAATTTATTAAGATTCCTTTTTACTCTATTTAAGCCCATTTAACTTATAATAATTGCATGCTCAAAGAAATTCATGAGTGGATACGGGCCAATGGTAGCCCAAAAATTTATAGAAGTTGCAGCAGTGTGCCTAAAGATGTGGACTCATAAATGAGTTTCAGTCTCAAGCCCCCTACCTTTAACTTCATCTTTCTTTTCAAAATGTGATAAAAGAAAATGTAACAGAAAGTAGAATCCCTAAAGCTCTAAAATGTCGCATGAATGGCATGAGTATCAGGAATAAAATTTATTCAAAGATCACATGAAAGTGTAGTTTAACATAAATTCTTGGCATACCTTAATCCATTGCAAGATTGCATAATTTTGTCTAAGAACTTATAAGCAAAACAAGTATGGAATAAGATTCAGCCATTAGTATTCTCTAAAGATCAATAGGGATTTACAATTATGCTAAAATCAAAGTCAGCATCCTTTATAAAACATAACTTGCAGAGAAGAGGATATAGTATCGAAATATTAATGAACACAAATAAAAGAAAGCGACCCCATTCTTCATGGCCGATAAACAACACAGATTGATTTACTAAGGAATCAATGCAAATTTAATTTTTTGTTTCAATTACTAAACAACATTAATGAGAGTTTGAATGCAATAGGATAAGTAATAATCGGTGTACCTTGCACGAGCGATTTTGAAATTGAATCTCAACGATTGAATGGAATGAGACGTCAATCACAGCACTTGCAATAATTGGGTGTTGTACTTCTAAATTATACTTCCTAGGTATATTCAAAGTGTAGTACTTTAGCATATGATCTTTAGTTAATTAAATGCAATTAGATTTACTTTCAAGGATTAATAGAACAATTTCGATGTACGAACCTAAGCGTTGGACATTAAAATAGTTATATATAGAAAATTTAAGGACTTAAAAACCATAATGTTGAAATAGGCATAGCATAAGACTAGGAAAAAAAATGAACTAAGAAAATGATTTTATGGCAATGCAATGGGCATCCACTGCTGAAATTTAGTGGTGGATTAAAAATGGCGATCCTTAAAATTAAGATCTGAGAGTTATGAAAGCTTACATAGACAAGAATAAAATTTGAACGCATAATATTTACAAAATGAAGAGATTTGGGTTGAGATTTTTCTCATAAATTAAATAAAAATAACTGCATTAAGAGTGAATGATTGTATGTTTGAAAACATAAACTATAAAATAAGTGTGTGATTTCCTTTTACAATAATCATGATAGTCGAACGGACTCAAAAAGAATTCATTCTGAATGATGAAGTTCAAACAGTGGACTAGTCCACAATAATACGAAATTAATGGGATTAGAGTAAAATGAGAATGGAAGTAGTGTACCGTAGTTCCCTCAATTCTTTTGTTTAGAAACTGAGGAAGAAGGGGGATGCTCAGCCAAGGAAGGAAAGTTCCTCGATCATGGAATGGAGGAATGCTCGACAGAGGATGGATCGGCAATGGGGAAGGACTGTCTTCAGCAATGGAGAGGAGGAGTTCGGCGAGCTGGCGGCTGCTCTCAGTCTCCAGCCGAGAGCGAGGCTAAAAGAGGCCGTTGGCCTCTCGCCGAGAGCAAGGAAGCGAGGGCCTCTCGGCTAACTGCCGAGAGTTTGGAGAGGCGAGCCTTGCAATATTCTTAGTGCTGGTCAGCTGGGAATAGGAGGAAAAGAATCATTAGGTTAGGGTTAAATTAGAGAGTTAAATAAAGCCAATCAAATAGCTGAAATTTTAGATCTAACAGCTGAAATTTCTTGAGCTATGAACAGCAGCCATTCAAACTCTAAAAATTATAAAATAGGTACCAAAACGAGCATCATGATGAGACGAACGCATGCTACTAAAAATTATTTAATTTGGACAAGTATTATATTTTATATTAATTTTTAAGTGAAAAAAATGTAAAAATTAATTACGATAAATCGGGAGCTTGAAAATTAGCAAAACTTAAAACATAGCATCATCATATGATACTTAACTTAAATGTACAAAAATTTCCAAATTCCAATTTATATATTTCATATTATTAGCCTTTGAAGTTTAAGCCTTACAAATTTACTTAGGACAATCCGAGATCCCAAACTTGCTCAAACTTTCACAGTAGGATCCCTTAAATATGCATTATAAGATGAAATTTTTATCAAATTTTTATTTGACTTGAATTGGGATCCTAATTTTGACTTAATTTTATTATCTCTCGAAATAAAAATAAAATATCCGAGAAATTCAACGATTTCCAAAAATTCCCAGAACAACTCTCCTAGTTAATTTGGAGCTGCTGAGTCCAATGATGGAATCTATTTTTGATTCTGAGGCCTAAATAATTTAGGTATTCTTAGAATTATCAGAAAACCAGAAAATGCTGGAAATTTACAAACGATCTCCAATTTGCATGAAAATTGAATTGGAAGCTCCTAATATAATTATAAAGCTAATGGAAAAAGATTAGAGTCAATGTAACAACCCTAGTTGTTACCTTAGCTAAAACTAGATTAATTAAGCTAAACCAAGCTTTGATTTTTATTTCATTAGACTTAATAGTTCATTTAAACATAACCCTAGGAGTTTGGAATCAATCGGAGCTAAATTAGAAAATTTGGTATTTTTGCCTAATTATTGAGCCCTAAAAAATACATAAATTAATTTAATCTCCAAATTAAAATTTGATTTTATTTTTAAATTCCCCACCCCCAAATTAGCTAAGGGTAAAATTTTGGGAATTTTTGGAGGTCATTTAGACACATTTTGAATTTAATTTAAGTTGGTTTAATTACAAATTAAGGTTCTAAACAATTTGTAATTGCAAATCCACCCTCCCTCCAATGGTCGGCTGACCCCAAACTGCGGGCGCAATCTGGGTCGTCCATCCCGCGGATTCGATCCAATAGCCTGCGTCTTCGATCAAGCCCTCCTCATCTAGACCATTCTGCGGTTCCGGGATTCTAATCCGACGGCATTCAAGTAATCATCTTAAGTATCCCTGATCGTTGTTCGATCCTTGGGACCGATCCGACAGTCGATCCAGCCTCCTCGCGCGAACGTTAGATGTTGGGAGATTAGAGCCGTTCCGCATCAACTGACGATTTATTAGACGGTCCTGGCGACCTCGCAACTGTGGATCGTCTTCCTCCTCAGCTTGCGCCCGACAGCCGAATCCTCCCCGTACAGCCACGTCCTCAAGCCAGTCTGCCACTCCTGTGCCACGCAGGGAAGCTGTTGTGACCTTGCCCTCGTCTCCCTAGCATGCCAGCCAAGGCTACGGCCCAGTCCATGGCAATTTAGGAAATTGAGGGAGCACCCTCGGGCCAAGCCTAAGCTATGGCTCCCGACCTCGGCAGCCACCCTGGACCTCCCTAGAGCATATACCCTCAAGACTTCACAGTGAGCCCCTTTGCTCACTGTGAATCCTCAATTATTTAGCTGAAGGTCTGCTGGAGTCCTAGTCTGCTCGATGATTTCCTAAACTTCTGAAGCTGCGAACCGCTGATAGAGGGTGTGTGTCTGGTGTCCAGACCCCCTGTTAGCTCGTGGCACTCTTTGGAGGACAATTTAATTTTATTAAATTTCAAGTTGATTAAATTGCTCAAAATATCTGTCAAAATTAAACTTTGTCCAAATACACCAAATTTTAGGGGCTGGCTCTTAATGTCATTAGGAGTCTAATGATGATGTTTTTAAGCTAATTGGACTACCCAATAAAATTAAAGATACTAGGGTTGTTACAGGGCTTGATTAGCCCCAATAATTATGGTGGATAATTAATAAAATAGCAATAGATATCGCATAATTGATAATTAACATTAAAAATCTTTGATTATTATAACACATTAAAACTAAATCGTTGAACTTATATTTAAATATTGTGCATAAAATAATGCATAAAATGATTTAGAAAAGAGATTTCACTCTGGGTGGATCAGTCTATATAGACATTGTTAAGTCAAGGTAGGCTATGGAGAGATCATGAAGCTATAGATAACAACCCTAGGTTGTTTTTGAGCTTAACTTAAGCTTAATCATGATCTAATTTTAATCTTATTGAATCCACATGGTTATTAGAACCTAATCCTAAACATTTGGGATTAATTGGATCTCTCTAGGTTAAATGAATATTCTTGTCAAATTAGGTACCCTAATTAAAAGCCAAAATATTTTGATCTCCAATCCAAAATCTGATTGCATTTTTGAATTTCTCACTCCAAATTAGCTAGGAGTACAAGCTTAAGAATTTTTGGAGGTCATTTAAGTCATAATTGAATTTAATTTAAATTAGGGAATTTGCAAATTAAGGTTCATAATAATTTCTATTTGTAATAATACCCTTAACTTATTAACCCGTTTGGGATCCGCTGTGTGGACTACAGGCAATTTGCAGCGGAGCCCTCTTCATCCAACCATCGACCCCATTATTTCGACAGCTATGATTTGATCCCGTAGAAGCGTTTATCTATCGTTAGATTTGTAATGTGGATCTTACGGTCCCGATCACTGCTGCGATTGACTGTTAGGATCCAAAGGATCAAGGCTGTCACACATTGCCTTTGATCAATCAGACGACTTTGGACTCCTCAACGACTGTGGATCTTTGTCCCCACCTCGCTCAAGTCCCCTTCAGCAAAAATTCATCGTACCCAGACTGCAGAGCTTGTCCCCCACTCTTTCAGTTACATCAGCAAGACCATTGGCCAATTCTCAGAATCAGTTAAGCACCATGAACGGGCCCCAATCCCGTTATCCCTAGGTTAGAAGCTCGGAGAGCTCCTCTTTGACCCAAACTTTAGGTTCGAACAAAGCACGCCAACCTCACCCAAGTAATCCCTTGAGGCTATAAATATCCTCAAGAAATGTTCAGTGAGCCATTTGCTCACTAAATTGCCAAGAATTTCTCCTCCCCCCAATTCCCAATTCTCGAGTTTTTGTAGCTTCTTGGCGATCTCCAGTCCTAGTCCATGGCAATATGAGGGTGTGCACTCAAAGTTTGAGTCCCCTAGTGTCTGTCTGTAGCTCAGACAAGTCCTAGGAGTGAATCCAGCAACCTCTGTGAGCTCTTCCCGTCTGTCCAGGTACCCCCATTATGTCGTGTTGAGCCGTGTAGGCACAATGCTACACATTAATGATTCAAAATCATTTACCTAACCTAATCAAATCCAATGTAATAATTTTCAAGGCTCAGGTTAGCTCCAATCAATTAAATTTATTGATCGGGCTACCGTCCTCTCTAGAAGCTGGGTCGAGTAAGGTCCCAAGCTTCTAGCCACTCCTAGACCATGCCAGTATAGAGCTTAGGCGCGCCTTACCTTCCTGAAGGTGTAGCCAATGAGCCCTTAGTTTGGCATGGCCTCTATGGGGATTCTTGACTCCCCACAGTAAAGCTTGTAAGAAAAAATTGAGAGTAATAGCCTTCTAGTGATCCAGGCACTCCCAGTTAGGGCTTAGGGTTCCAATCGATGCGTTTGGTCATGGTGAACATGTGATGATCTTCAGAAGGTCGTGCCATGGCCTGTACGCTCGGGAATTTAGCAGTTAGGGTTTTCCTAATCAGCCTAAAGTCAGGTATGGCATGGCGGGGACGATGCCACTGTGCGGATCGGGCCAACCCGTGACCCGCACAGTGCTATAGTGGCGGGTCCTCGGGTCAAGCTGACCTGTGTCTTTTGTTAATGGGATGAGCCCGTTTTAATAAGTTATATTCTGATTTTGGAATTATTTGCTTTAAGAAAGTTTAATGAAATAATTAAGAAAAATGCATAATAAATTAATTGTATAACTTTGTGAATACTTGTCTGAACCCCATAAAATTATATATCTTTTTATCCAGAAAATCATAAGAAATCAGAATATAAAAAAATATCACACTTTCTAGGAATGGATTTTTAATTTTACCTAATTACTTTAGAACTTAATCAGGAAAGATTAGCATGTATACTTAGCCAAATTGCATGATTTATGTTTTATTAGACTTCTTATTCCTTGTAGAGTGCATGCGCTACGTGAAATTATTTTTTGATTAATGTTTTGCTAATTATGCCCTTATCTTTGAATTTCATGATTAATAAATATAATGCTAAATTGCAATTTTATTATTTTTGTTAGCATGCATAATTAATTAGATCATAATGGCTAAGTTTCATTTAATTTAGATAATTAAATTTGTAATTAAGTGCTAATCCATTTTGAACTTATTTAGGGTTTGATTAGCCTTAAGTATCCCCTATTTTGATAAATGTAATGATTATATATTTCAATAACAGTAGTATGCATGTTAGAAAACCAAATTGTTGATATGGACACTTAAATCTTTTAATTGACATAACTCAAGAATTAAACCCTAATGATCTTAAATAAAATATTTAAGTAAAGCAATAATGAATTAATATTGTTTTGAACTTCAATGATGGATAAATAACTTCTTGATTTACTTACTGATCTATAACTATGTAAACAATCTTGATTTGGTCAAGTTGGGAGTTAAACCCTAGTTTTGTTAGATTAAGACTCAAATCTTAATTAGCTTGAATAAGCCACTTGATTTGGACGTTAAAGAACTTGCATAAATTCCAATAATAATAGTTAATTTGTCATTTAGCTTAGACTGGTAAACTAGAAGAATATGGATCTATAACAAACTTATATAATTGGTCATCTAAATCTAACTTTTAGATCCCTGATTTCTCTTAAGTAAAATACTTAGCATAAGATAAATTATAAAATGAAATAGATTTGTGAACTCAATTATTTCTAAATAATTCACTTAATTTTATCCCATAATTATAGTATAGATTTCAATTAGATGAATTTGCTCATCTGATTTGTATAATGCAACTATAGGTTAAAGAATATTAGTCTAAGTAAATTATTAATAACATGGATTATAACCTGAGCTTAAGTGAATCTTTTTGTACTTAAGCCTTTAAAATTAAAATATAATATTTAGATCAATTAAATTGTTATACTTATTAAATAGATATACTATTGAGGTAGGAAGAGCTTGTTGTATTATTTTGAGGTAGAAACTTAGATGCACCTTCCTTAAAGTTAGATATTTGATCATAGATCCTTGTGATAGAACAACCTACAAATTCTAGACTGATATTATTTCTTGTGTAGTATCCTAAATTGAGTGACTTTTATGTCACATCCTTGGAGCCTTTATGTAGGACTCACCACAGTGGAGTAAGGATTCCTTAACTTGTTGCTCCTTGGTTCTTAAATAGTATTGTTAGAGGGAACACCGACAGTGTTATCAGATGGAGGTGATAGTGCATATCCATAGAACTGAACTATTTTGCATAGGATGGAATTGGATGAATTACCTTGATTATAACTATAGAGTCTCGATCTTATCCTATGTGATTGGATAAGTATAATCCAGTTTAGGATAAATACTCCAAGTTCAAAGTGTATTATAAGTAGGGAATGAAACAGCTTAGTTTGAGAGAATAAACTATAAAAGAATTATGTCCATTATCTTTATGCACATCGATAAGTGCAGTTAAATAAACCAAGTGTTTCAAAATACCTTTCTTAAAATTCCTTAAGCTATGTTTATTAGTTGGAGATTTAACAACTTAGTTTGAGAGAATAAACTGTAAAAGGATTTTGTCCATTTTCTTTGTGCGCATCGATAAGTGCAGCTTAACAAACTAAGTGTTAAAGTCACCCTTTATAGAACATACCAAATCATGTATATGCAACCTCCTCATTTGATAATTTAGGTATAATCATAATGGTAACGCACCGTTCTGCCGCTAATTATTTAAATAAGTTACCTCAATTACACGCGGTGACGGGATTGGCGTTACAGTTGGTATCAGAGAAGTATCATAAAGTGTCAGATAAGGAGAGTGTTCCTATCTACGTTATGATCCATTCTCTGGAACAGATATGATCACAATTAATAAGCATAAGAAAAAATAGTATCCATAATTCATCAAGTTGAATCTCAAAAATGAAAACTAAAAATATTTAGAAAAGTACATTTTAGGATTTGAACAAACCTTAAAAAGCACTTAAAGTGAAATATGCACTAATAAGAAACATAACTGATATTTAAGTATAAATCATAGAAAATGGAGTGTCAACAATATGGAGTCATCCATTATCTTAGCCTATTCGATGATTATTGGAATGATGACTTTCAGGACGACAAGGTGTACGGAAGAACCGTCAGTGGAGTATCTCTTAAGGGAGAAGTACTCGACAAAATACTAGTATGTCCCCACTTTTGAAGAACTAGTCTTTCGATTCTTGCCAGAGAGTGGCTAGCTCGGGTGATTACTACATTTTGGAAGACCTCATGTGATGACCCAATGCCAGTTTAGTGGAAACCGTTCTGATATCGGGTGTTCACTTACCACTGGATAATATTGAGTAATGAAAGAAAAGGGACACATATAAAAAAATCAATGACATTTATCATTTATTTTAAAAGTTCATATTATAAGGTTTTTCATTGTACTCCTTGTACAAAAATGAAAAATAATATAAAAGATAAGCACAAATAATGTCACCGTAGATCCATTGGTAGATTGAATATATTAAGCATTATGGTTCTTATTTAAGCTCTTTCAGAAGTACCTGACCTGGTATTGCATAATAAATAATACTGTAATTAGAATTCCTATTAATTAGAGAGTACTCTAAGTGCTACAGTAATCAATGCGGTATTATATTTTATAATAGCAGAGATGCGATTTGCGAAAGAGATGCAGGAAAAATAATAAGTAAAAAGTGCAAATAAAATAATTAATTTCTTGCAAAAGATATTAGCTCAAAGATGTAGGTTACTAATGTCATTTTTCTAATAACCCACCATGAATATTGTTACTGATATCATTTTTCCAGTAACAACTCACGAATACTATTACTGATGTCATTTTTCTAGTAATTAGCCACAAATATCGTTAGTGATGTCATTTTTCTAGTAATTAGCCATGCATGCTATTACTGATGTCTTCTTTCTTGTAATTAGCTATGAATACTGTTACTGACGTCATTTTTCCAGTAACTAGCCATGAATGCTGCCATAATCATTCCGTACAACTAACTAAGCTTCAAATTGAAATTTTGACTCAAAGCAATTAAAAGCTAAGTAGTAGTAACAATACAAAATATAATACTTATCATATACTGGGCACCTTTTGTCGTTTAAGTTCGGATGAGTGATAGTTAGCTCAATCTGTATTTTATTTGACGTTTTATCAATTAGCCAATAATTTTAGAGATATTATTTAAGGATTTTTTTACATTCTTCTTTTCTATCTTTTCTTTCATATTCTTATTATGATATAAGTTTGTATTTATTAAGTTATTTGTTGTATTCATATTTTATTATTATGATCATATTAATGTTATGAAAGAATAAAGACATAAATATAAATGAAAAGAATAATTTAAATAGAAATAGTAATCATTTTATAATATTTGAATTGTTCTCATTATTAATTAATGAGAATAATATAAATGTGAATGACTAAATATAAATTTTCATAAAAATGTATAGAGTTATAAGTTTTAGCAAAATATTTTCCTTCTATTTTCTTCATTTCCAACATCTCTCACCTTAGGATTAGGATTGCTTGAAAAATGAAGGAAGTCAAAATGGATGACCGGACGGTTAACCGAGGTTGCTGCAGCAAGAGGGTTGGCTGGTAGCGATAAGAGAGGGTTGTTGGGTAGCTGGCAGCTTGCTGGCTGCTGTGGGCTGAAGGAGAAGCTGCTGTGGGGGTTGGTAGGGGCTGAGGAAGGAGCAAGCAGCTTGTTGGCTGTTGTGGGCTGAAGGAGGAGCTGATGTGGGGGTTGAGGAAGGAGCTGGCAGCTTGTTGGCTGCTATGGGATGAGGGAGGAGCTGTTGTATGGGGAGAAGAGGGAGGAAGGGCTGCTTTTTGGAGAGGAGAAAGAGGGCTACTGTGTGGGGAAAAGAGGCAGGAAGGGCTGCTGTTTGGAGAGGAGGAGGAATGCTGTGTGGGGAAAAGAGGGAGGAAGAGCTGCTGTGTGGGGTGAAGAGGAGGAAGGGCTGCTGTTTGGAGAGGAAAAGGAGGGCTGCTGTGTGGGGAGAAGAGGGAGGAAGTGCTACTGTTTGGAGAAGAGAAGGAGGGATAATATGTGCAAAAAAGAAGGCTGGCTGTGGGGCTGAGGAGGAGGAGGGGCTACTGTGGGCTGGCTGGAAGAGAAAGGGAGAGGGAGCTGGGAGTTGTTGTTGGCAGTTGAGAGAGAAGGAGAAGGCTGCTATTTTGGAGAGGAGAAGGAGGGAAAGGAGGGAGTATTAATAGAGGAGGAAGAGGGATGGGTAGAGGTGTAGGATAAGGAAGCTTTAAAGTGTCATTAATGCGCTAAAAAGCGGTCTTTAGTCGCAGGATGGGCGGAGGAATCGTAGCTTGTGATCGGGGGGGGGGGGGGGGGTAAAGGGGAATTTTAGAGGAAATTTCTTAAGACTATTTAAACTTAAATTAATTGCATTTTTCTTTCGTTTGACATCCAAATACAATGAAACTTGACACCAATGTATGTTATGATATTATGAACACCTTCACACCAAAAACTTTTGATTCTGAATAATATTTTATTTTATATTAATTTTTGAGTTTAAGAACTTCAAAAATTAACCACGATCAAACCGACGCTCAAAGTTTGATTTGAAACTTATTGAGCAGCTTTTAAATAATATGCTTAACATAATGACACTGAAATCGATAAATTTGGGCATATATTTCAATGTTCATATTTTTTAGAATTTAAATAATTTAGAAAAGAAAATAAGAGCTTTCGTTATTCGGATTTCTCCCAAACTTGGGCTCTTTGATCCTTAAAATTATTCTTACTTATGGTATTTTTTTGTTTGCCCTAATTCAAAATTCCCCAGGATTCACGAGATTTGACATAATTTGCAAAGTAACGACTTTGGGTCGTTACACCGCATGTCCAGGCAGCTATGGCCTTCAGATCTCAGAAGCTAAACTTAGTGAACCAGCAGGAAGATGGTGGCTCTGAACATACTGAAGGCTAGAGAGAAAGCATTTAGAAAGCAGTTTAGATGATTTTTACACTACTTTCATAGTAGAATTTTGTAGTTGATCCTATTTATAAATATTTTCATTCATCTTTTATATCAATTTATCATTCATACATATCCTTATAACTTCTCCTTTGAGAAGTAATGATTGAAAGAAATAGTGGATTTTGTTCTGTTTCATAAATTTGTATCCTTGGATATTGTAGTCATGAATACAGGATCCCCTTCTGTTTCTACTCCCATTAAGAACATGGTCTTGTTATATGGCGGACTTGAGGATGTTAACTCCTTAGTCGGTCTGATAAAGGCCTTGATTGAAAGTAATGTGCAACAGGCGCAAGAAACTCGCACTCTCATCCTAAATTCTCAGCAACCACCTGTCATTCAGATGACAACCCCATGGATGCCACAGTTTTCTACAGATAGTTTTCTTCAGAGCTTCTTGCGACTCAGGATAACCAGCTTCAACGGAGCATTGAACCCTATGGACACTATTAGCTAGATTAAGTTAGTTGAAAAGAATTTAGCAAGCATAAAGTTCCCTAACACTGAAGTTATTTGCCATGTCACCCATTTATTTTAGGGCGAAGCAGAGTATTGGTGGGTAAATTAAAGAAATACCAAGTTTGCTGACTATGAGCTAGAAGATATTCCATAGGATCTATTCATTGAAGCCTTTAGAGCGCCATTCATCCCAGCATCTACCTGGACCATCCTAGAAGATGAGTTGCTCAACCTCTCCCATGGTGGGAGATTTGTTTCATACTACAAATAAGAATTTCATCAATTATCTCATTTTACTCCAAACCTGATCAGATCTGAAGCCTCTAGATGCAACTGGTTCCAGAAGGAACCAAGAGACTCAATAGAGCTCACTTGGTCTCTCATTAATTCAAGAACTTCTTCAAATTAGTTGAAATGACTCGTCTGCAAGAGAATTTTTAGGGTTAAATGGACAGCAAGAGGAAGGCTCACTTCATGCCTTCAAGGAGAGAAACCTTTGGTCATCGAAAGGTGGCAATGGTATTTAGTCTTGAGGCCAATCAACCATAGCCAGAGGTTTTTGAGTGCATGCGTCGTCATCCCTATGGAAAATGTTACCATCAAGGTAATGTTTGCTACACTTGTGGCCACTCTGGCCATCGTTTCTATCATTACAAAGCCAAGAAGACTATTAATTGGGCACTAGTCATCCATTTAAAGTGTGACCAAGTATTCTATCAATAACCACTGAACAACTGAGATCCTGCTTTAGCTGTGATGCCACCTCTAACTTCTTATGCAACCCCCAAGACTGCATCTGCTCCTGACCTGGCCTACAACCATCAAGGTCGTGGACCTTAGAAACGTCAACCCACCGATCCTCCTCGAATTTATATGTTAATAACTGCTTCTGTGACTGAAGATAATGGTGTTGTATCGGGTACATCTTAAATTTAATTTTTTATTCATGTTTTGTTATTTCATCATCTCTTAAATGATTAAAGTAGGAATTTTTATTTTCGTCACGATTATAGGCACCTTAATGATTATTGACAAACCATGCAACAACTTTTTTGATAATAGAGAAAGTCACTCCATTGCATCAAAAAATTGGGTTAAGGCTCTTAAACTATCTTCTTATTGTTTGGCAAGTTCGTTAAGCATAAGATTATCTTCTAGAGCCCGTATGCAAGCTCAACAATTCTGTAGTATAGCAATACCCATTGACGAACAAAATTTTGAAGCTAAGTTGATTGTACTGCTGATTGCAAATTTTTATATAATATTGGGAATGAACTAGCTAAGCAAATATGAAGCCACTATCAACTATCAGAAGAATAAAATCACGTTAGGCAGCAGAAGTCAAGCTAAGACATTCATTGGTAAATTCATCACTCAAGCTTTGTTAATCAATGCCATGAAAGCAGAGAAACTAGTTAGAAAAAGATGCAATGCCTACCTAGTAGCGATGCTAGGAGAAAAGAAAGAAGACATCCCTATCACTGAGAATCGAGTAGTATAGAATTAATTCAGGAATGGAGCTATTGTGCAAAGTTCCTTATCACATTGTGCCTAAGGAGTTCCAAGAGTTGAATAAACAACTTTAACAGTTTCTCAAGAAGGGTCTTATCAGACCTAATTCATCTCCTTGGGGAGCGCTAGTGCTTTTTGTGAAGAAAAAGGCTGGTTCAATGCATATGTGTATCAACTTTTGTGAGCTAAACAAGGTAGCGATCAAGAACAAGTATCCGTTACCTTGAATTGATGACCTATTCGACCAATTATTTGGAGCAAAAGTTTTCTCAAAGATTGACTTGCGATCAGGCTATCATCAATTGTGAGTCAAGGAATCAAATCAAAATATTGAATGCTTCACATCTTTTTAATCAGCAATCCAAATATAGTCATATTATATCTTAAAGTGCTCAAAAAAATATCTAGAATATTATGGTGATATTTAATTTACATTTTGATAATTATATTTGCTAATCACTTTTTGAAACATTAATTAATTTTGGTCAAAATCCTAATTAGCTCAAATTAACTCCAAATTGAACCTACTGACTATCATTATTCATGTTAAGATATAGGGAGTGTAAGCATACTAATTTCATTTAGATTGGATAACAAATCTAGGAGTTTAGTTTTTGGAGTCAATTCACATGTTAATTTTAGAATATTGTGAAGTGGATTATTAGATGTGATTTAGAGACATAAGGATGGATTAGGTGTTCATATAAGATAGTTATGAATTGATAAGTGAATTTCATAAACTAGCGGAGAGCTAGGCCAGTGAGATAAGAGATCTTATGTTTAGTAATATTGAATCATTAAGCCGGGACATATGGGTAATCTTTGGGTAAATTACTGGACTTGGAGAATAATGTTATAGTTTAGGCCTTACCTAGCTTAGATGAATTACATGTGAGATTCAAACCTCAGAAGCTCCTTGAGATAGATTGAACCTTAGAGCTTAAGTTAGATTCTTAAGTCATTTAATTTTAGAAGCTCAATTAGCGATTAAGTGATGGATTTGAGGATGGTAACCTTAGGACTATGTTAGAGAGTCTTGAGTGTTGTTTATCATTATAAATTATAAACTATTTTCAAAAATATAAAACCATATATATATATATATATATATATATATATATATATACTTAGCAATTAAATTAAGATCTATGTCTTATGTCAATTATGGGTTCAATTGACCCCAATCATTAAGATAGATAATTAAAATTAGACAATAAAGAGATATCACTTAGTTTACTTTGGTAACCTCCTCGAATGTTGCTATGCTTTAAATACTTATTCAATTGATCATAATCATTGCATAATAATAATTACAACTAAATAAGAGGTTTCACTCAGATTAGATTAGTTTGTACAGACATTTGATCCATAGTTGGCTATGGGGTGATCAAGAGACCACACATATCCTTGAGAGGGAGTGTGTGGTTATATAGGAGACCCCATCTCAGATAGTTAGGTAGACATACCTAACTCCTCTTTTTGTTCTATATGAGCCCAGATAACATAACTTGATAAAATTTTAAATAATAATTAATTACTTAAACATTATTTTATAGTCATTTTACTTACTATAATTTAGCTCATTTCTTTACTATACTTGCTTATCTGATGCTTGGAATTGATTTTTATTTTCTTACTTGCATATAGGATGCCAACCAATATCTTATATAGCTCTTAAAACAAATACCATGTTTACTTAATCTCTCTATTGCAGGATTACTTAATGTGCTTTAGCATAAATACTGCTTTACTTTTAAATGTCTTTTATTATTATTTAATTTTAGTTTTAATTTATTTTTACTGTATTTTGCACCTTACTGTTTAACCTAATGTGATATCCTTAAACATAAATAATTGGAAATCTTAAAATGTGCTCAAACTTTATAAGTATAACAACTTGTTTTCTTTTTATTGATTGTGTTATATCATGTTAAGAACTTAACGCAGTAGATTAGTAGCCCATAGTGGAGTTAGCTGGTGAGCCAGGAGAGGAGCTGGAGATCTAAAAGCATATTTGAAGACCTTTTTGATGTTATTTGTTTTTGATTTTTTTTGTGAGGATGAGAGAGTTTACTTTTTATATTATTAAAATATTGAAAACTCATAGTATATGGACTGTATTATTTAATAAATCTGGGATAAATATTTTTCTTTTATTTTCTGTATGAATATAATGGAATGTGTATTTATTTTTCTTATAAGTGCATCTGTGTTCTCTTTCTTACAAACCATTTGCCTTAGTAGTGCTCAATAGTGGATTATGAAATACTAATCCAGTATTAAGTACTATAGTGGCACTTAGTGTTAGGTCAAAACTTTTAATATGACACTAGCCATCACACTTTCCTTTTTATTCTCCAAATATAACTCTGATACCAACTGTAACACCTCATTATTGGATTAGGCAATTTAACCCAATAACGAGTGTTACGATAGTACTTAATACTTATTAATGAATTCTAATCAACTATTGAGTATTGCCTTTGTTTATGGATCTATGGTTAAAAAGAAAATCACCATACAATAAATATCCATTATTTATCATACATATATATATATATATATATATATATATATAATCATATATAATATGAAAAAAGTCTAAAATTATCATAGAATATAAAAATAGACATCCACATAATTATCCATAATACAAACTAAGTAGAATAAAATTCTTATCCTCACATAATAATAGACTCTAATAGTCTTCTGCTGCTCAGGTTCTTCTTTAGGTACAAGATCTGAATTCAAGCTCCTGATCTATCATATTTGATTTATAATATGGTGGGGTACAACCAATAAAAAGAAATAAGTTGTTAGACTTAAAAAAATTTAAATACATTTTAAGGGTTCAATAATATTATTTTAATTAAGTGAATATCACAATAACTTACTATAATTTTACAAACATATCTAAAACTATAAAGTATGTAAAAGCATATGCTTATAATAGGTTACTTAATCCTGCTTCAACTAAGTTAATAAGATAGCATATGCATATAAATAAGTAGAGGAAGCATGTATATGCTAAAATGAAATAGATGCTAACACTAAAAATAAAGATAATGTAATAAAATATATAAGTAGCATATATGAAAATAACGTTCACGGTATTGTACATGTCCAAGCTATTGAGCATCATTTGGGTTCGATCGAACCCAATATAATTTGTCAATCAGTAGAGTATAATATGAAATCAAGAAATGAAACTATATACCTTTCATTTGGAGGTGCTTGTTACAAGTTCACATTCATTGCTTTATTTATTCTAGATAATTTTGTATCTTTTAAGTTGGAATATCCGGCCTGGGTGATTGCGCTGGCGAGGCCCAATGATGAGCTGTCCCATCATTCTTGCGCACTTTGGCTTCCTTCCTGAGGCATTTCAAAGCTCTGAGAAGTTTCTTCCCGGGAAGCGTAAGGATCCTCGCACATGACTCAAGCAAGCGGTCAACAGTTTCTCTCCTCGATTCAATTATATGAGAAGATGCGCATTCGTTACAACTCACCTTCTTCTCGACACTGTACCATGGATACATCAGTATCCGAAAGTCCGTCCATTTCTAATTTCTATATACCGTCGACCCAATCGAACATCATCAATGGTTGCATCCCCCCGAAAATTCCCTTTGCCTTTTTCCCCTAACCTTAAAATCCCTAAAGTGATCAATCCCACTTTCTCTATCTTCTCCTGTAAATTTTGTCCATGGAATTCACACGAGTTTTATTAGGATTTCTCTTAACCGCCTTCTTCTTCTTTATTGCCGAATCCCAAACCCAGCAAACCCTAACCGCTTACGAAATGCTCGAAAACTTTGATTTTCCCAAAGGAATCCTACCCAAAGGAGTTGAGGGCTATTCTTTGACGAATGATGGAAGCTTTGATGTTTTTCTTGGTGATTACTGCGAGCTCAAGGTGAGTGGGAATTACTTGTTAAGATACAAGAGGAAGATCTCCGGAATGGCGGAGACTGGGAGATTGAAGAATTTGGATGGGGTTAGTGTGAAAATATTCTTCTTGTGGTTTTCGATCAGTGAAGTGACAAGGAGTGGAGACGAGCTCAATTTCTGTGTTGGTCCTTTTTCCGCAGCTTTCTCTGTCTCCAATTTTGAAGTGTGTCCCCGGTGCAGTGATGAGTTTAGTTCACACGAACAAAAATTGGTTCTGGATGATTCATAGGGTGATTGATGCTGGTCAGTGCTGCATATTTTTTTTTTTTTAATGTTTTAATAATTGTAAAGCAGATTTATAAAAGTGATCCGTGCCCTCTTCACCTTTTCAATGTTCAGTTTGTTCAGCATTACATGCATGAATCATATGGTGTATGCTTTAATTTCAGTTTGTACCGGACGCACGCAATGCTTACTGTTTCAAGGGTAGCACCACTTGGTAGAATCGACTTGCTCTGTCAGGTTATTGGGGTTTGGACATATTTATAATTTTTTCTCTCACTCTAATCCATCCCTCTGTATTTTGTTTGAGGGGATATGCTCGCCAAATCATTATAACTTTCATTTTTCGTTTTTTTTTTCTTGTGCTGCTATTTTCTTCTTCCCTCCTATGACTTTTTTCAAAAATGATTTCCACATAAATCTTTGTTCAATTAATGTGATTGGATTTCTGTATGGTGTTTTTTGTGTTGATTGCTAGCTGAACTTTAAGTTATGTTTTTATTGCTTGGTATTTATGCAATGAAGCAACCACTCATGTAATAGTAGAATTTTCATAAAGTCAAGCTTTTTTGAGTTAAATTCAATTTGGGTGATTGGGTTGGGATTAGCTTTAGTATTTTTCAAGGATTGAGTTAGGACTAAGAGACTCATTGTTTGATAACATAAGGTCCATTTGTGTGGTTGCTGATGCTTGAATAATTTCATCTGAAATTGATATTGAAAAATCAGCTTTTTGATGTTCTTTTAATTTAATCAATGGGTGGTATGTTTGGCAACGAGTAGGCTTTTGTAAACCTATAAGATCAGTTTTACTGAGTGTGGAGATGCAAATGTTTTATTATGAGGGAAAGAGTATTATAGTGCTATTTACAAGAATAAAAATAACATGCAGAAGTGTGCAATTATTAGAAGAATTATTTTGTTCAATTCATATATTCGACCCCACTTAGTGGGATTAAGGCTCGGTGCTGTTGTTGTTGTTGTAGAATGATTTTTATGCTATGGTAGATCAACTATGGAGGCCATATATATATTTTGGAGGATTGATGGAGATCTTTAATGAGAGGAAGAATAATCTTTATTTGATATTTATCAATTAAAAAATATATGAAAGTTTCAAGAGAATATCTTTTGAGAGTAATGGAAAGAAAAGGGATTTGTGTGGGGTATGTGGAAGCTATTGAATGTGTTCAATGGGACAGTTACATGCTCTCAAGTAAAAGGGGATTTACCTAATGATTTTTTGTTTCAATTGGATTGAACCAATGTTCTACCCTTAGCACACATCACTTTGCATTAGTTTTGAATGTTTGTGCTGAACGTAATAAGGGGAGGTGCCTTGGTGCATGTTACTTGCAAATAATATTATCCTTATTGATTAAGATAAATATGTGGTTAAAGTAAAACTCAAATTGTGGATAGCTACATTAGAATCTTAATTATTATATTTTAGTAGATCGAAAATAAAATATGTCAAATTGTGGATAGCTACATTAGAATCTTAATTATTATATTTTAGTAGATCGAAAATAAAATATGTAGTGTAAGTTTAATAATAATAAAATCTATGATAATGAGGATATACAATGGTAGGTTGTTATTTCAAAATGAGAGGTTCAAATATCTTGGTTTAATTATGCACAGTAATGGAAAACCAGAAGGTGATGTGACTAACAATTCCAAGCTGGTTAGATGAAATAAAGAGCGCTTTTGGAGTTTTGCATGATTGAAATTTCACTTAAATTTAAGGAAAGTTTTATAGAACAAATATAAGACCACCTATGTTATATGTGAGATAGAACGTTACCCCACAAATCATAAGTAAATTGATATATTAAGTGCTGTGGAAATGAGGGTTTTATGTTTTCTAGGTGGGTATTCACAAAGTATATGCTTAGAATTAAATATATTCATGTAAGGTTGGATGGGTTTCAATTGTGGATAAGCTTAGAGAAAGTTATCTTAGATTGTTTGTGATTATGTATAGGCCCTTAGATATCCTGATTATTAAATTTGTATTTATGAATTTTACCCCTGTTAAAAGATGAAGGGGGTGGTTTAAAAAGATGGAAATGAACTATTAAGAAGAATTTAAATACTTAAATTTAGGGAGCAATTGCTATTTGATCATACATATTAGAGGGAAAGGATTCATGCAACCGACCTCACTTAAGGGGGCTAATGCTTGGTGTTATTGTTGTTCTTATTATGATCATAAGATTTATGAGTTATGATGATCAAAATATTCATCTGGGTTAGATTAAAGATTCAGTTATATGGTTTTTGACTGAATTAAGAGAGTCAATAAAATTATCAAATTAATCTTAATAATTATTGGCAAAAATCCCAAAATTCATAAAGTGTATGAGTGAAGGCTTAGTTAGGCTATGTACAATCGACAAAGGCAATAAAAGTGGTTAAAGGTGGCTAGCGAAAGGAAGACTGATCAAAGATCAATGCTTGTTGGAGAGAACATAAACAATGCTTGGGTGCTCAATGGGTATCTGCATGGTGATGCTGTCATACTCATCTTTGATTTTCGAAGGGACGTTCAAACGTATCCATTGAAAATGCTTGTTGACATTGGAATCAATCATTCTTTGTACTTAAAGAAATGCAAGGCAGTTGTGCTCATCAATGCAAAGGTCGAGTGCATAGGCTTTGCAAAGGAGGGTTCATGGCATAAGCTCATTGGCATTGTGATTTGACAGCAATACTTGAAGGCTGGTTTTCGAAGGGCAGACAATGGGAATGCTTCAGATCTTGAATACTCGAACATGGATAAGGAGCTGTGGCTGTAGTTTGAGTGGTCTAAATTTAAATTTGAAATGAACAAGTTCAATAGCATTTATAAGAGCTGCTTCTTAAACACTAATTAAAAATGGTAGGATTTTATAAATAGCACAACTGGCTAAATTAAGTTTCAAATGGATTCTTAATATTTGTTCTGATTCTGTTTGCTATCTTGATGGAGGGGCACTATGCACATTAATTCTTTTTGTTAACAAAATTACTGTTTATTGTTCTGTTCAGGTATAGATTCAATGCCAGGTTTCCGCAATTGGATACATCCTGCTTGTGAGTTTTCAGGAGTTAGGATTAATGCAGATCTTCTTAGATAATTTTCATACGGATAAGTATTCCCAATGGGGCTCTATTAATTTCAGAGACATACAACAATTTGCATGAGCACAAATTTCATGCTTTATGGCATAAAGCATATTTCTAAGCGTCTAAAAAATGTGTCCTTTGTTCTTTCTGCCACACCGTTATGTTCGGTTATTCCTGGGTTCAGCAAATTGCTTACTTTATCAAATAATAAAAAACATCTAGGACATGTATAATCCGCCACTTACTGCTCTCTGAGAATGAATTTTTAGCATGTAATTATTTTCCCAGAAACTTTTAACATATGCTTCATAAAGTAGACCCTAATATATCTGCAAAATTCATGATTAAATTAATTCTCACCTCATAAGAGCTTATTAAAAACATGCATCGGCTTCACGGACACAGCTGAGCCAACTATCTCAACAGTCCCATTTCCTCATTCAGGCAGCGGGCACAAAGAACTGTAACGCTTCATACCTTTTATTGAGGAAAAACCTTAACCAGATTCTTGTTTTATATCTTGTTACCCATATGATTCTAAACTATTTCCCACAACAGCATCAACCATTCAATAGATCTCAGCCCTTGATATTGAGCACTTGATCACAGCTTTTTATCTTGCACGCATGCATATGCACACTCATTTGTTTTGAACTTATTAAAATATAATTCATTGAATTTTCTTGATGGATGGCTGAACATGTGGAAGGAAAAACTTTCTTTTAAAAGGTATTTTTTGTCTGCCTAAAAAGTAGTGCCCATATATATGTGTATATGTAAATGTATATATTATATATTTATACTATCACAAAATCAAGTAATGAGAATATCGTTTTTCTCTCTTTAGTACCTGCATTTATCTGTGGTGCTGTATATTGTGGTGCTGCTAAAGCTCCGTCTCAAAATAGTGTGAATGCAATGCATTCATCCTCCAGTATGCTCTACGTCAAAACAGTGATTTAGGTTGGTTGTTTCTCACATTATCCAAATCTTTGTTTGCACAAGTGCTTGGCAATGATTTCTTACTTACCATCTGGAAACTCTTGTTTCTATCTATGCTTCGTCCTGAAATGTGCATCTTAAATTTCAACTTTACATACTCATGAAAGACAATCTTTCCACGGAAGATTCATTTCATAGTGCAAATCTTTTATTTTTAATCTCACCGCTGCTGGTTTGCCATTAACAGACTAACAATGGTCTTGTGCCTTCTTATTGCCTTTGAATTGTAGTATTATTGTAGGCACAATTTTCACAGTACGGCTAAATCCAATAACGCTGGACAATTTCAATGGCATTAGCTTTATTCCCAGCCCCGCAACAGTTTTCCCAATCCTCAAGTCTCCACATCCAACACCCATAAACTTCGCTGCAGCACTAGCCTTCTTTGAGAAGAGAAAATCTGTGAGTGGAGAAAACACAAACGCAGAGTACACAAAAAGTTTCAAGTGGAAAACTATTAATTGGAAAAATTAGAGTCAATCACAAAGTTTTATATTAAAATGAAGATGATACAAATTAGAAATGTGCACAGATTATAAACTAGCTTTCTTTGAGAATAAAATATAGAGAAGATAAAATTTGTGAAAAATTAGAATCAAATTACAAAAAATTTCATTATAATGAAGATGATATAAATTATAAATGAGCACTAAATAATACTAGAGAAATCTTTTCACACCCATCTTTCATAACTAGTAACTATCTCATTTTATACATATCATAACTATATATAGGACCCACTTTGAAACTGTTTATAAATTGTTATAAGTGCATTTATTTGTTAGAGTGGTTGAAATAGCTTCCATGGATGCATCTGACAGTTTCAGAGAATCTGAAGCAGCCTCCATGAATGAGATTGAAACAACATTCATGAATGCATTTGAAATGGCCTGCATAAATACAACATGATATTTCAGGGAGGGTTAGACCCAATAAATCTCTTCCTTTCTGCATTCCTGACAGGTATTGGCTCAGCTACCGACGTTTTCTTGTACCAAATCCGACTACCAGAGGGAGGATTTCTGTGTTGTCAATTCCTTGCCTTTTTTGAACATCTTTTGCATATCGATCCTTGCAGATCTTGTTGCTAGTGGGTTTCTTTTATTCACTCTTTCCGAAGAGTTACCTTCCTTGAGTGGCTAGATCCCTTGAAAGTCATCATCATCTGCTTGTTAACAAAGCCATCTTGATGCTCTTACAAAGCACCTTTCTCCCGGAGATCGACTTCTTTTTATCCAGCAAGTGCAGCCCTTTTGCACTGCTTTTACCAATAACTATGTTACATTTACTTGCAGTATTTAAAGAAAATCAGTTCTCCTACCTCAAGCAACCATTATAGCTCCCTTCGAAAACTTTCACTACCCATCACCAAAATTGTGTAGAATCCTTTGTCATTGACCATTCTTGCAGAAACAAGGTTCAGGCGGATGTCTAGAACGTGCTTCACCTCCTTCAAAACTAGGATGCTTCTATTCTATGTCTATAAGTGGGCACTTCCAATTTGAAACACTCTTATAACATTCATCATAATACACCCAAGTCATCGGAGATGTAGGATGAGAAGAATTTACTTGTCAAAACGGAATGGATCAATGCTCTACTGCCGATCAACTAGATGGCCTTTGATTAAATTGTTTATTGTATTGTCATCATACACATACAAAAAGATCCATTGGATTACTTTCCATGGTCATCTCTCAAAAAAGTTTCTTACACCAAAAAAATCTCTCTACTCCAAGAATCTTGCTCTGATACTACTTTATGAGAATGAAATTGAGAAAAAATAAAATATGTTGGTGGAGACAATACACAACCATAGATTACACAAAATTGTATGTGAAAAATTCTTATGGTAAAATTTTATGGGACTTTCGTAGGAGTTTTGGATGAGTCTTTCTTGGCTTATGTTTGGGGACTTCAATGTTGTTCTTACTGTTAATGTATATAAGGGTATAAAAGTAATCACAATGATTACACTACGGATTTCAATAATGTAGTTTTAGATTATGGTTTAGAAGAGGTGAACTATTATGGGTCTTATTTCACATGCTTATTATTTTTATATAGTCTGGAATGATACATCTAATAGAATGAAATCCATTATATTTCAATTTTTTGGGTTCAAAAATCTAATTTTAAGCAAGTCGTTGAAGAGAGTTGGGCTGGTTACATGGTGTGGGATATGGGTTGTATAAATGTGTTGCTAAATTGAAAAAACTTATATTGCTAACTGTGGGTAACATCTTCTCCAAGTTTAAAATGGAAAAAGAGAATGCCACTAAGTTGGAAAATTTTGTATTAAGAATATCCATCCCCGTAGAATAAGACAAATTTGGCGTTGACTAAAGTTAATTTGATTCGTAGCCTTTATGATATTGAATCATTATAGAAACAAAAGTGTAGCATTAAATAGAAATTGAATAGTGAACGGAATACTAAATTCTGCCATACGTGGGTCATCAAATACAGGCATATGAACAAAACAAGTGAAATTAAACCTCCCAATTCATTCTTGGTGAAGATAATATGGCAGCCTCTACGTTGATCTCTTTAATTGTCATCATAATGTTGATGGCCCTACTAATAAGACCTTAAGGTTGACCCCTCCTTCCCGTGTCATCATTTTTATGGTTAGCTAGCTATCAAGCATACCCAATGAATTATTTGCTCTATGAAAGTTGGTTCTGTTATTGGCCCCGTTGGCTTTCCCATTGAATTTTATCGTAATAGCTAAGATGCTATAAAAGAGGGTTGTGTTGATATGATCAAAGAATTTTTTTGTGGTGTGAACATCCCCAAGTTTCTTACTCGTACTGATATACCTAAATCTGAAAAGCCTACTTTGTGGGATGATTTCAGCCATTACTCTTTTCTTAATTTTTTGCAAAAATTATCTTTAAAATATTTGTGAATAAATTAAATCCCATCTTAGGAACATAATTGAACCTAACAAAAACATCAAAGAGAACATTCTCGCTGCTTAGGAGCTATTTTATAGCATTAAAAATTAACTAAGAGGTTTTCATATGGCCATTAAGTTGGATTTGGAAAAAGCCTATGCTAATTTGAATTGGGATTATCTCTCTAAGGATCTTATGGGTTTTCATCAGGCTGTTATAGAGAGGTTCAAATCCACTTATGGTAACATTTGGCACTCAATTATTGTCAATGGTTTGTCCCACGAATTGTTTAAATCTAAAAAACGAGCTTAGACCAGGAGACCCGCTTTCTTCAATATTATTTTTTTTGGTTATGGATTAGTAGTCCAAAAGTATTAATGAATTGTTTCTCAAGGACCAAAAATTAAGATTCAATTATGGTGGCAATATCTTATTTGGCTTATGCAAATGAACTTATTCTTTTCACCAATGAGAATATTAGATCCATTAAAATTATTGTTAAAATTTTTAAGACTCTTCAAGAAAACTTGGGGTTGATAATCAATGTTAAAATGTCTTAACATTGAGCTTTTCCGCAATGCTTTCTCCCTTAAATTTTGGTGGAATTTCAGAGTTAACAACTCAATACGGTCGAAGCTTTTAAAGGCTAAATACTGTGCCATGTACCACCCTCATGTGGTTAAGATTAAAGTTACTAACTCTTTAACGTGGAAACACATAACATTACAGGACACAAAGGAAAGTATAATTGCTGGGATAACTATGACAAGAAAAGTAATTTCTAGTTTGATAGTTAGTCGGGATGGGCTTATTATCGAATGTTGCGTTGTTTTAATGTTTAAAATAAAAACCTCTAAGTTTCTGATTGTATATTTGTGGATAAATCTTGGTATTATTAGCTGCTTGCTTCCATTATCAAACAGAGCTTGTGTAGGCTATCATTAATCTTCCAACTGGTGTGTTTGGGAGTAATGCATTTTCGTCTAAAATTGCTCATTGCGGTAATTTTAACTATGTCACTCTCATAAGCAGTGTAACAGTGCGTATTGGTTCTGGAACAATTTTTTCTTATCCATATTCATTTGGAGAAGTTTTAAGATGTTAATTTATATTGACAAAACTTTACAATTTAAAGGGTACCATTTGTCTTCTAAATGTCAATGTTGCCGTAATCTGGAAAGTAGTGAACGTGTTTTAATTTCGAGCGCTCATGCTATAGAGTTTTGGAATAGTTGAATATTAACGATGTATTTTAGGTGCCTGTGAATGTCGATCAGGTCCTTTAGAGATGGGGCAAGTAACAAGTTTAGAACTCCAATTTAGAACTCTCATCAATTCATATATTCTTTGGTTTCTCTGGGCTCGGCATAATTCTGCCAAGTATCATAATGACAAAATATATGTTAATAATATAATTATGAATGTGGTGGTTGAAGTGAATGCTATGTTACAAGCCTATCTTCCAAATAAATTTAAATGGAACCATGTTGATAAATCTAAACTACAGAGAGATTTTAATGGTGTGGTTTAATAATTCAGTTACCATTCTGAGGTTTGCTTACTTCTTTTGGTTTGTTTTCTGGTTCGGGTGGCTTCTTAAACTTGTTATGTTAATCAGATTGGTAATGTTATTTTATGGGATGAGGCTTGTTGTTACTTTCAGGGTTTCTCGAATTTCTCCTATATTATACTTTATTGTCATGTGTTTGATCACTAAAATGATAAATTTGAGAGCATTGATGCGGACCCCCACATTACTTGCATGTTTAACCGTCAAAATTTTTATATTGGCAGCCTCTTAGCTTTAGTGTCCTGTTGATTTGGATGTGGCGGTTTGATTTTAATTTGAAAAATTTGATGGGTGTGGTTGGCTTAATGGCTACTATTTGGCTAGAACAAGGTTAAATTGATCTCATATTCAACATTTTAAAAAAAAGGAAAATGCTAATCTTCTCTTGGGCGATGATGGATTGTTAATCTGTAAATTACTGATCTTTAACATGGAGCCTGCTAGAAATAATATTTAGGGTGCAAACCCATATGGTTGGGGGGCAACCTTGCGGATATTATTTTCGTCCTTCGTCGGTCTGAGCACATAGGTTGCATTCAGTGCTACCTAGTTTGGTGCTTTCTTTTTTTGTTCTTATTTCTAGGTTGGCAAGACTACATCGGGTATTGTACTCTGATCAAAGGAGAAAAAATGATGCTGAGGGAGGAGTTTTTATCACTCTTGTTGATGAATGGTTGTCTGCAACCAGATCAGAGGATTTTTTCCTCTGTTGGAGTTTAGATTAAGTTATGAGACTGATGGGGCTGTTGTTTTGCCGAAGGATACAGTGAGCCAGGCAGGCAAGACGGTGGATCAAATATTGTTTTCTTGTTGGAAGACATAGCTATGAATCGAGTCTAAAGATAAACTTTTATGTTGACTAGCTACCTAGTATTTATTCAAAAAAACCTTCTGGAATCATGATCTCTGGTGATTGGATGAGATAAGTTGAATATTTTACAATCGTTACTGTTTGACACCATCATCTATGTTTACTTTTGCAACAGCTTGATCTTTTGAATTTTGATTTTTTCCCTCCCTTTTTGTTCTTTCTTAGCTTTGGAACTTTGCGGTACTGTTATTTTTGTTTTATAAAGTATTTCAATTTTATTTAATTTATAAATTAAACGAAATTGAAATATTTTATTAAGCTAGAAAATAATAGTACAGAAGAGTTTCAAAATTAAGAAAGAACATAAAGTGAGGGAAACAATTAAAATTCAAATGATCAAAGTTGTTGCAAAAGTAAACTTAGATGAATATTGGCAAGAACACCGCTTTAGTGGAGGCAGAGTGGAGGCAAGTACATCGCTTGATGCTAAGATTTGTGAGGCCCTGTTCATTCGAAACATTGTTGTTCAAAATGAATGACATTATTATATAGGGTGTGATAGTAATGATGCCATTAAAGATCTAGAAGAATTTGTACGAGATAATTGCACAAAGAAGGGAGCTTACTATTTCAATGTTCTTTTTCTTTTTTGTTGATTTTAAGAGCGTTTTATTATTGCAAGTTAATAGATCTTGTAACCAAGCCATAGTTTTTTTTTTACTAAACTGTTCTACAACATACACATTTCTTTTTTGTGGTGATACTATTCTAAATATTTTTTTTTATATCCTTTGGAGGATCTAAGGGTAGATTTTACCAAGTTGCTCACTATTGTGTTTTTTGATTAATGGATATAGGCAAGAGCTATTATTTTGTGGAGCCTGATTGGATCAACTTGTGATACACTATAGACCTGATCCTTAGTTTTCACCGATCGATTAATGAATATATCAATTTTTGGGGGGTATTTTGTTATTTTGTAATATTTGTGCTAGCGCCATAGCCTTGTTTATATATAGTGTTGTTAAGGCTAGGGTTAAAAATTAAGCTGGGTGACCGCCATCTTATGAGAGAGAGAGTGAGAGATTTGTAGTTCTTCCATTTATCTTAGTAGTGAATTTCTGTGGTATGGTGGCTTTGTGAATTTTCCTAATTTTGGGTTTTCTATGCTTCATTTTCATTTTGTTGCAATTTGTGATTTTGCTTTATTTTTTGCTCTGGTACTTTTCTACAAGAGCTGATTTCAAGGAACACTATATATTAAATGCTTAATCATTATTTGAATTATGTATTGATTTTCCACCAGCATTTTTTTTTTACTTTTTATGTGTGATTGTTCTATGACTTTGCCCCATATCAACCCTAATATTCAAATTGTTTTAGACCATGCATATTTCATGGGTATAGTAGTTGCAATCATATGCTTATATGGAAATGCTGATTTGCACCTCACTCACATGTACTTAATCTAATTACTATCTTTTTATCTGTGGTTTTTACACTTTCTCCATATGTTTTTCCTACACACTTTTCATAACAAACTCAAATGCCAATTGTTTTGTGTGGCATTCGAGTGCTGGATTAGTTGATTAATCCAACATTGGATGCATAATCTCATTTCTCAGGATCCTATTAGGTTATTTAAGTAGAGTGACATAATTATCTATCCATATATTTAACACAGAGCCATCTATAATATTAGAAACCATTCATACATCATTAGAGTTAAACTTATTACATGGACTTTAAGTTTATAAAAAATGCATGAATTAAAGAGAAAAATCTTTAGTAATAATTCCCTTATCTTTTAACAACAGTGTAAACTTCTCTATTTAAGCCAGCTTGGGTTCATCCATTTGCTTCTACCTTGATACATGAAATGTGCTAGAGTATTTGATTTTAGTTAGATTTTTGAGTACTTGGATATTATATTTATATTTAGGGGCTGTTTGATATGAGAGAATATAAGTGTGTAAAGTAATTTGATTATAGTATAATCAATTACAGTATAATCTGATTACAATATAATCGATTAAAGCTTAATTTGATTATTTTGTAATCTGATTACTTTACTTCTGTTTGATTGTCTGCAATAATTTTAGGTAATTTAAATTTTTTTGTTTGGAATAAAATAACTTGCTAAGTATAATGCTCTGAGTAATTTAGGGTATAAGATTACCATCAAATCCTTTCTTTTTTTTTCATTTTCTTATAAATTTTGTAAAAAAATAATAGATAAATAATAATTGCACTGGAGCAATATAGTGTAATCCTTTTTTTGCATTTTCTTAAACATGAATTGAGCAATATAGCAATGTTCTTATATATATGCAAGCAACCAAAATACTTTCTTAAAATATTTTGCTTGTATACATAATATTGAATTTCAATAGAATCCTCACAATAGAAATCCTTAGTTAACTCTAGTAATTCTCACCTTGCACTTACCTAGATCTATTTGATTTTTTGATTAGATTTATCTATTTAGTATTGTATTTGGGACATTAAACTTAAAAATTAGTACCTCAACAACTCTTGTATTTTATAATATTGCCTAGGACTAGATGCTGCAAGCTTAGGATGCATAATAAAGACCACTAACTAAGGTTTGTGACATATCGTTCATTTGTTAGTGCCTTTTCCCCAAACATTGCACTACTTGCTTTTTATCTATTTATAACACTCATATATTAGCTTTAAGTTGGACTAGATTAAATCCTATGAAATCTTAAGTGTGCATTCCTCTTTCCTTCATAAGGTATTCATGCTTTATGAGTTCTCTCTTTGCATATGCTTGTTCTTATACTTATAAGGACCTTGTTTTACTTATTCCATACTTAGTGTCTCATATGTTTTATTCACATAGCTTAGCGAAATCAAAGATTTGATATTTATATAGCACTCTTAAGTGTGAGTTACATAGGATTATGAATGGTGGAATATGATAACTAGTGTGCTAGTAATTATTGGGCATAGCTATCCCCATTATGCCGTAAGTTCTTGGAGTGCTAGTCTAGTTGGTTTTTATCCTTTAAGGTATCATTAGTCAGCTAAACTTTTTTTATCATTTTTATCATCCATTAACCTTGTGGATTTGATCCTTAGATTTTCTTGGGTGACTATTTCGAAGAGATGAAGTTAATTTAACATACATTCCACTTTAAAATAAGCTCATGGCTTGCCTTGTAGTGTCTAAGATCAATTCTAATTTTTATATTTTAGACCACCTAATATTCTTCTAATTGTTTATTTTACTAATTTAGGGGTTAAAAGGCTTAATGATTCATAAATTAATTAGTTCCCATAAGCATACAACATTTCTTTCCCATATGGTAACCCCATGTATAAAGTTCACAATTTATTCTTAAGCTAATGGTATTTCCTTGCTTCAATTCTCACCATCTATTCTTATCAATCAATAGAAGTTATTATACATCATTGATTAAACTAGCATGATGGCTGAAATGCCCATTGAATCATTAGTCATATAAGTATGATTGCCATCTAGGGTTAGATTCATGACTAATTTATTTTTCTACTATATCATGACTCCACAAACTTATTACTCTTACACGCGGATCCATTTAAACTACATATATGCTTATATAAATTTGTATGTATACTGGTTTTGCACATTCTTAAATACTTCTTTATAGTTAGTTGTCATCTTTATGTGTATTGGATAAGGATAATTATATGCATACCTTATGGCTTATTCAAGTATCCAAATCCTTAGACTTAAATGATTCATCAGTTTGTAACTACATTGTATAAGATTTCAAGGGTTTAGGGTATGATATTCTTCCATTAATGCTTAATAGTTTACTATAAATGAACATAGATTGCACATTAGGGGTCTAAGGTTTCCATTGGAAGAATCATATGTGAAGATGGAATCATAAAGGTTTTGTGCATAAGAAAACATTAATTTAAGATTTGAACATCCATAATAATTGATCCACTTATTATTGACACTTAAAAATCTAGGAGTTTATGGCCTATGTGATGATCAAGTTGCTCTTAGCACCATTGAAGAATTTTTGTTGACACTCACCATTCATGGAGGTATGAATGAAGAAATCCTTCATATCATGTAAACTTCTAAATGTCAACATTGTTATTACCTAAATTATAATACTATTTCAGGATTTAGGTTTATTTCATGAGATATGATCCTAACATGCCACTTAATTAATAATAAGATAATTAATGATCTAACCTTTACATGGTTTGCTATATGATTTATAATGGACTATTCATACTTGTATAAGAACAATTATGACAATTGCATGCAAAGAGCTTGTATTAACTTAAATTCATATTTATAATTTAAGAATTAATGCATTTGAGTTCATGGATTAGACCCATTATTAGATTTCTATAGGTACTTAGAGAAAGCTTATTTTCATGATAGCATCATACACACAAGAGTGAGGAAAAGGAATTGTCTTAATTAGAATATTTATCACGGAAATTAGGTTTTTTAGGAAGCAAGAAATGCATAACTTACATTTGATTTAAACTATTACTAAGATCATCAACTTGTGAGTATGTGTATATGTATAATTCTTTCTCAAGGAAGGTTATTTTTCTTAAACATTGCATGTTCATACACATTAATCCATAACTGAAGATTGAAGTGTAAAGAGGGCCTTGCCAAAGGTTCAAAAGCTCCTTAGGATCAATGAGATCTTCAAAATGTTGGCTTAGACTTGATTTGGTCAAATCTACAAATTGGACAAACTCAAGTTAGCCCAAAGAAATGATAAGATGAATTTTGGTTTCTCCAAGGTGAATTTGAGCTTTTCACATAAGGTTTCTTGCCACTTAAGAATAGCTTCCAAGGAATTTCAAAAGTGCTGAATGGTTCCTTTGAAGTTGGTTAGACTAGGGGTTGGTTGGGCTCCCACTTAACTCAAGTTAGTCCACCTTGAGCTCTTGGGTTCCTCCTTAAGGCTTGGTCTTGGCTACCAGAGGGTGGTGGCTATTGACCCCCAGAACTTGGCCTAAGTTTTTGGGGTGATTTGAGACTAGAGGAGGGCAGCTAGGCTGTCGACATTGTCGGGAATCCACTAGAAAGTTGTCGGACAGAGAGCACCCGAGAAGGAAAGGTAGTGGATTTTAGAGATATTTTAGGGCTACTAGGGTTTAATTGTGTAAAAAAGAGTCCTCTGGGGTGTTAGAGATTTAAATTGGAGGTTTAGCGCTTTCTTTGTGGTCAAGATCAGCTTCGCCATTGATGGTGATGATCGACTATACCTTTTCCATAGTTTAGATATTTCCTAGTGCAGCTAGTGGCCTATAGCTCTAACAAAGCACATGGCCTTGTGCATGGAACCATGTGGAATTGATTGGGCCTATTTGGGAGGCAAAAGACACATCTGATATCTCTGTCCATCTTTGCTTCCCTCGGGATGGTTTGGGGCTTTGCCGGTGATTGTGGTTAGAAGCCGTACAATATTTGGGATATTTGTGCCAATGGATTGAAACGGCTCTTCAATCCATGTGCGAGCTTTCTCCGTCGCTTAATTTGTACAACTGTTAGATCTTAAGTAGAGATCAAACGGCTAAGATCAGCTTCATCTTTTTAAATAAATATTGTTGTCGTTGTATTCAATCTAATATTTGATATCTTTTCCGCAGTTTTTATTAAGTAACGACTGTCCGATTAGAGGCTAGATCAGACGGACCATAAATCAGCTGCTGTTTGACTTAAATCCTGCTGTTATATCAAGTTTATTTGGTCCAACTGCAAATGTCAAGTTCGTGATTTCGTTTAATTTGTTGTCATTGAATCAAGCCAAATCCGACGGTTCAGGATCGTCTTACTATTTTTTTATAGAATTAAATCAATGTTTAATAATTTAAATCATAGAAGTTTAATTAAATTAATTCTAAATATATTTTATACATATTTTGCTTATTTTTGCTTAAAAAATTATAACATTTTTACCACAAATGTATTTTAATATGAAAAATTCAAATATCTAAAATTTTTTAGTTTTGCCTATAATTTTTTTAATTATTTTACCTAATTTATTTTTACTTAATTCATAAAATTTATTTTACACCTTTTAAAAATTTGAAACTTCCCCGTTTGTTCCCTTATTCGCAATATTTGGGATATTTTATTTTTATCATTTTAGCACTTTTAGGCTTAATGAAGCTAAAATAGTCTGATAACTTTACATCCCGGCAATGCAACCAACTACCAATAACCTCCCCTCTACGGTTGATACTCAGAATTTCATCTTACAACAGCTATTGCAATCTTAAACATCACCACTATCTCCTCCTGCCATTGCTTACCCTATGATTACCTAATCTTGTATTGGCTCTCTCAAATTGAAAGCATATTACACTAACCATTCTTTTATGTTGCAACCTCAATACTACAGCTCAACTCTCACATGCTTCTTATAAACATGCCATCAAGTGTGAGCTTTGGAGTGGGCAATTAGTAGGGCTGGCTTCGAGTCGAATAAGCCCATGCTCAAACTCGAAATTTTCAAGTTGAGTCCAACTTAAACTCGAACTCATTTGAGTCATTTCGAGTTGAGACAAATAGGGTTTGAGTCAAGCCGTTTGACTTGAACTCGACTCGATAATTTTAAGTCGAGTCAAAATGCTTCGAGTTCGAGTTCCAATTTCGAGTTTCAGGTCAAATTACCAGTCCTAGCAATGATTGATGAGTTTCAAACCTTACTACAAAATAACACATGAACTTTAGTCCCTCATACAGATGCCAAAATTATCAGTTGTAGCTGAATCTTTCAACTAAAATATAAACCCTGCTTGCGCCATCTCTTTTTTGCAAACCTATACTTGTTGCATGTTTTTGGTTTTGATCAGCACGGTTGCCTTCATGAAACCTTTTGGCAAGTTATTAAACCTTTCACAGTTTACATTATTCTCACTTTGGCCAATCTATTAATTCATTCTTGAATGGTGGCTTTTTAAAAAGGATATTCATGATTCAATTTCAACAGTTTATTGATCCTTTTTTTCTACACTGAATTTGTCACCTTCAACAATTCAACAACCTCTTCAAGCAAGGTTCCACAATCTTTTGACTATTTTTGGCTCCCTCCCTTCTTTTAGGCCCATTGATTTCCATATCATAAAACTGATTAGTGGGTGCGTAAGAACTCGAGGGAGGGACAAGCATGGAGGTGAAGTAGGAGGATTGGTCACCACCCATGGTGGCTCGGTGAGGTTGATGAATCCTTGCTTGAGGATGCTTGCATAATCAACAAGACTGTGGATCTAAGTTCCATAACTGGTAATTAGCTGTTTGAGAGATGGATAACATAAAAAAAAAGCTGCGACTAATGTAGACTTATACTAAAGAATGAACTATCAAAGGTATGAATATTGAAACTAATATGATTAGTTTTGTAAATAATTTGGGTAATGTGAGGATCTTTGGTGGGAACCTTGGTTCTATTCCTTTGTGGAGTAATGAGTTTGAAATGAATTTTGTGCTGCGGGTAGCTGATAGATTTCCCAGAACTGTTCAGCTTTGGTACAGTAAGTCACACCTCAATGATTCGACCAAATACTCCAAAAGAGCAGATATCTGTCAAATGAAAGCCTGCAAACAATTTGGAATTAAAAAGGCAGAGAAATGTCCAACGAAAGAGGAACTTATTATTTGAAGATGGGAGGAGGGAGAACTAGTGATTGATTTAGAAAAGGAGATTCATTGTTGGCACAAGTTTGAGGGTGCTCTTGTTGTTAATCTTCTTGGAAAACAGACCCTACTACTTATTTGCCAAGGAATTGAAAAGAAGATGGGAACCATTTGGAAACCTTTAGGTGTTTGCCATAGACTTTGATTGCTTACTTGTGATGTTTGAAAATGTTGAGGCCAAGAGCAATGTGCACATTGAGATTCTTAGCTAGTTGGCTTCGACTAGTTTGGTCTCTTGTGACAAGGTGGCCCTCTCTACACCGATTGGGTTTGCCACTCAGAGCAGAGAAACCTCACTAAAATTGTGTGGTATTAATTTGTGGTTTTTCTCTAACTTTGTTAATATTATTAACGAGTAATTCTTCATTATTATGGCTGCCTTTGTAGATGCCATCTTTCAAGCATTTTAACATTTGTTGTAATTGGCGTAGGGATGCATTCTCCATATTGTTGGTGTAGTCCCTTTCAATTCATTAGCGCCCAATAGCATATACTCCCTCTTCTCACCTTCTTCTGATACTTAAAGGCTTATTTGTCATATTGTAATTCAATGTAACAAAAGAATAGAGAAGCTTTTTCCTAGGCTCACATTATAGTTGACATTGGTTAGCTTTAGACAAACCTTTATAAAGCATGTATTTGTTTACGCTCGAGTTCACGTGGTTGCCTATTCTTAGTCTTTGATACACATTTGTGGAAAAGATTTGGAATAAAGAAGATGAAATTTTTCCTCATTTGTTATGATTAGAGGAGCTTAAGGGCTTAAAAATGCATTCAGAAGGTTTATAGATTAACCGGAGGAGAAACGGACGTGAACGGACCCAGAGTGGGCTCCTAGAAAAAAACTGTTTTTTGGGATTATAAATTCTCAAGATTTTTTAGGGTTTGGTAGAGAAATTGTATGTTTCAACCATTTTGGAGGCTTTTGGGGCGTTTTAACCCCGAGAGGCGGGCACGCCCATGCTCTAGACGTGTTGTTTTTTAGTATTTTTGGCCGATGAGGCGATGCTTGGGCATGCTCAAGTGCCAAACAAGCGTTACAACACATCTCTTCACTCTAATAACATAAAAACCGCTTAATTTGACATTCTTTATGAAAATTTGGGTCTTAATTATAAATTCCTAAGCTTTTTTAAGGTTTGGTAGAGAAATTGTTTTTTTATTTTTGTGGGCTACTATTGTTTTGGTTTTAGAGTAGTCATTAGTAAGGGTTGAAAACTATTAAAAAAATTTTATCTCTTTTCATAGAGTGAAATACTCATCTCATCCCTGTGGACATAAGACATAAGTGAGTCTTATCAAACAACATAAATATTTGTATTTTTTGTGCTTGTATGAATCTGAATTTTCAATTGTGCTCTTGTTGACAAAAATTTGTATTCTTCAGTGACTCAATCTCAACAAGTAGTATCAGAGTCGACCATTGTTGTGATGAGATTCGGTGGAGATTCGATTGTTTGTGCTATGGCAAAAGGAAGAGAATTGACGTCAACGACTACGATGTTTAAAAATTCATTCATCAGATTGTGAAGCATCTAATAAAGGTCGATGCTGTCAAATTTGACGAGAAGAACAATTTTGGGATGTGGCAATGCGAGGCAATGGATATGCTGGGTGCCATAAATCTCGAAAATGTTCTTGATGGCGACGGGAAGCCTGATGAGATGTCAGGGAAAGATTGGGTAAAGATGAGTCAGAGCACTTGCGGGTTGATTCACAACTGCCTCGTGTAGGACATCAAATGCATTGTGATGGAGATATTGATGGTGAAACTATGGCAAATGCTTGAGAACAAGTATTTGACAAATAGTGTGGAGAATCGACTCTATATGAAAAAGTGATTGTACATATTTCAGACGCGAATATGTATTTTCATTAACGAGCACTTGAATGATTTTACTAAATTGTTGGCATATCTAATAAATTTGGATGAAGACATGAAGAATGAAGACAAGACACTCTTCCTATTAAACTTGCTCCCGGATGAGTACGAGAATTTCACCATGACGTTCATTTATGGGAAGAAGGCCTTGAAGTGCGAAGAGGTGACGATGATGCTATTGAATCATGAGTTCCGACAAAGGAAAAGGAGTTCACTAAGATGGAGATGGCCAAAACACTTACCCTCAAATGTGGAAGATTTAAGGAAAAGAAGAATTGGAAGAAGCAAAACATCAACAATGGTCGCAATCATAGGTGGGACAAAGCTTGAGGTATGAGTATTGGGTGCAATCAATGTGCATTTTGCTTGGAGATCAATCATTGGAAGAGAGAATGTTCTAAGTTGAAGAATAAGAAGGTAAATTTTTTAGAGGAATTAGCTCATATCACTCATGAGAGATGTGATGGGGATGACTCGAAAGCATTCCTTTTAGTCGTGCCCCAAAGCATGTCTACCAATGACGCATGTTGGATTTTGGACACTAGAGAAACTTATCATGTTAGCCCTTGACATATTGTTTTTGTACATATCAGGCACTTGATAGCCATGCCATAACAATGTGCAACTTGAAACCTGTCATATAGTTGAGATAAGAAGTGTTTTGGTGCAAATGCATAATTGGGAGCTAAAAAGTGCGACACATTTCAAAGATTTACAAGAACTTGTTGTCTGTTGGGTCTTTAAGAGGCCAAAGGCTATAGGGTGGTCATTGAGGTAGGGGTTATGAAGATTAGTCACGGAATGTTGACTTACATGAAGGGAGTTTGGCATAGCTTCTTATATTATCTCAAATTGATTATGTTAACATATGAAGTTGCTATAGTTGATGATTCTTCTAATGATACTATGTTATGTCATGTGAGACTTGCAGTTACAGGAGAGCCTTTATTATCATCATTGAAGAAAAAGGGGTTGATCAAAGGAGTTGATACCTACAAGCTCAAGTTTTGTGAGCATTGCATTTTGGGAAAAAAAAAATATGTATCATTTGGCACTGTCATTCATAATACTAAATAGATACTTGATTACCTGCACACTGACATATGTGGTCGTGTTGAAGACCACATCATTTAGTGGATGATGATATTTTATCTCTTTTGTTGTTAATAACTCCAGATTTGTTTGGGTATACATTATGAATCGTAAGGGTGAAGTACTGGAGAAGCTTATATTTAGAAGAAATGAGCAGAGAATTAAACTGACAAAAAAGTTAAAATTATCATATCAAGCAATAGGGTGAATGTGTGTCGGATGGATTTTTATAGGAGTACTAGAAATATGGAATAACACACCATTTTGTAGTTAGAGAGACATTGCAACAGAACGAGGTGGCAGAGCGGATGAATCAGACTTTAGTGGAGTAAGCCTGAGGTATGGTTGTTAAATGCTAGGATGGACAGTCTATAGAAATGTGGATAAGTAAAACTTGCTTTTGGTTCTAATTAGTTAAAAATATTTGGATGTTCAGTCTATTCTCATATGAAGCTTGATAAATTAAAACCAAGAACAAAAATGACTATCTTTATTGGGTTTATGCGTGTAGTAAAAAGATTTAAATTATTTGATTAGGAGGACAAGAAAGTTTTGAGCATGGATGCTGTATTTGATAAAGAGTGAAGCTACATCTAGAAAGAAAAATAATGTGATGTAAACGAATGTATGCTACTGAAACAATATTTCGAGGAGGAGCTGATATATGCTACAAGTCAAGATGGGTGATGAGAGGCCTTGCGAAATGTAAAGAGATAGATCCCAGCAGTAAAACATTTCTAAATCTATATTTTCTTGGTGATTGTGTAGTGTCATGGAGTTTGATGTTGGAACAACTCAATATGAAAAGATAATATTATGACACTAGGAATTAGTAGAGAAGATATACATATAGCAGGTTTCTGATTTCAGAGTATAATTGGTAGTTTTTGTTGTGTAAACTATGTGACTTGATTCTTTTGGGAGGGAATTATGTAGGCAACTTGTTTTGGTGCAATCGCTTCAGTTGCATAGCCCACTTTAATACATGCCTAAGTGCCGACATCACTGTTTTTCGACCATTTTTTCCAAAAGGCAGCGCTTGCCCAAGAACCCGACACACTTTTTGGAGGTCTTTTGGGTGCTATAAACCTGAGAGGCAGGCACTTGTGCAAACACTCGATGGACTGTATTTTTGCATTTTTGGCCAATGAGATGGCACTTGGGTGCTCTCAAGTGTCAAATGGGTGTTACAACACTGTTTATTTGCTCTAATAACGTAAAACTTTTTTAATTTGGCAGTTTTTAGGAAAACCTTGGTCTCAAGCATAAATTCACAAGATGTTTTAGGTTTGGTGTGAGATTCTATTTTTATTTTGGTGGGCTGCTATTGTTTTGGTTTTAGAGTAGCTGCCATTGGTAAGAGTTGATAACTTTTAAAAAAGCTTGCATCATCTTCTTCCTCTTTTTTATAGGGAAACACTCGTCTTATTTCCGTTGATGTAGGTGAATCTCACGGGATCACATAAATATTTATGCTTTATGTTGTGCTTGTGTGAATCTGCGTTTGAGATCGTATTCTTCGACGATGACGATTATGTTCATCAACGATTCAATCTCAACAATATTCTCACATTTTCATTGATGTGGTGTGGTTTGGCACAATGTACTCTCCTTCTAGGCAGACACAAGGCCCTTTGTAATTGGCATCTATGAACCCCAGATATCAGCATCTATAAATCCCGGTAAGGCAGATTTCTCTCCATTCCCTTGCCGAATGCATGGCTGTGATCGACCTAGTTGTTCTCCATCTCATTGAACCTCTAGCGATATTGCATATAATATTAATCTGCTTTAAAACTGTTTAAAGTTTCTGTGTATAAATAAGAAATTAATATAATACAATAGAGTTTTGGGTAATATAATTCTGCCTTCCTCCATTGTTTTTCCGTCATGACGGGAAACCAAACTTACCCTTGAATTATTATATATATATATATATATATATATATATATATATATATATGGAAAACATTTTGGATTGCAGATATTATTGAAATTTTTTATTTATTATTTCGCATCTTCATGTAATATTTATTGGATTGGACTATATATTTACTTTTATTTCTTTAAAAATAATGAACATGAAATTTATAGTTCTTGCATATGCGAATCATCTAAATCCTGGTTATTTATGTAAAAATACCTAATTTTTAATATTTATATAAAGCATTCTGGTATTGCTTATTAATTATTTTTGTAATTATAATTAGTTTAAAATTTCATATTATAAAATATTTGTTGGAAATGTTTTTTGGTAAATATTATAAATTGAATGCTAGGTGTGTTTATTATAAATTTAATGTCATTATTTGAATGTAAAAGTCTTAATTTAAATATTTAGAAAAAATGTAACAAGTATAAATTGATGGTAGTGAGAAAATTATAGGGCTCAAAATTGTATAATGCACTAAGATCATTGTATCGTAAGTAATTATTATATTATTAAACATTAAGCATTTTGTTGTTATAAAGTTTATTTTTTGAAAAAGTCGAACTTTGCTGAGGTAAAGAAGTCTTAGTCAAACGAATACAAAAACTATGCTGCCCCCTATTAAATGCCTCTAATTTGCCCTTAGTGCTATGCGGACTATCAAACGAATTGTTGTGATTCATTGTTTGTTGCAAAAACTTTTTCACTGCTCCCATTGCCGACAATTTGAGCCGACCTCCATTGTGGCTCCTCGTTGACAGCTTGCCCGTCGGCTTTCTTTTTCCGGCGATGACGATGTCGACGTCCTTGCCGATGGCCTGCAAAAGAACTCGCCCTGAATGTTCCTCCTATTTAGTACAATCCGCATACATTAACAAATATGTTGGTATTAGAGTTTTGATTTTGGTGCATTCTCTATTCTATCATTTGTGTTGATGTTGAATTAGAAATTTTCTTCTGCTAATGTGATGCTTTTTAGATTTGTTTATGTTGTTCTTAACTTTATTAACTTCTGAGTCCATAAGATCACATAGGCTTGAATGCTAGATCTTGCATACCTATAACATGTTCATCCCATATTTGCTTTAGTTCCTTTAAGATAATAAATGATATCGTTGATATGATTATATTGAATTTGGTACTTATGCTTGAACAATAGAAAATGAAGTAACATGTTGCCAATGTTGAGATCAATGTTGGCGTTATTGTTGTGAGAAAAAAGAAAAAACTTCTTTAGAGAGTAGTAAGATAATCATAAGAATGATATATAAAACATTTATTTTATGGAATTATAGTAACTTTTTGTGCAAAAAGTTATGAACCAAATCCTATTATTGTGCATAAAGATATAAATGACAATGCAATTATTTCAAATTCATCACAAAATGAATCAATGCTCACTCCATATCAACATAAATCATATGTTGAGATATGCAGAGGCAATAGTTGCTAGCAGTCTTGATTTACATAGTATAATTTTTAGAATTGATGCTATTGTTACACGTTTACATGTTTTAAGAAGGGTAAGCCAAAAGTGTATTCATCGACTACACTGCATTGAAAGTGCGTTATGAGAATTGGATGTAAAGCAAGAATGTTTATTGTAGATAGATATTTAAATAATCATTTGGAGGTTTACGAAGTTGAGTCGGAGCTAGGGCTGGTAATTTTACCCGAAACTCAAAACTCACTCAAAATTTCCCCAAATTTCGAGTCAATTCTCGAGTTGAATCGGCTAACTCAAACCAAATTCAAGTTGAGTTCAAGTTAGGCTTGACTCAACACTTATTGAGTTTGTCAAATTGAAATATACAAATGAGCAATATATAAATATATAAACTGTAGTTTCTTAACAAAAAAAAGCCGCATCATGAGCCGCTCCCTCGTTTCCAGAACAACCGCGGTTCGATTCCTCATTGAGTTGTAACTTTGCGGTTTTTTTTTTAAACAACGGTCAGCAGCGGATTTTAAATGCCGATTAATTGCTGATTTGAAATCCTGCAGAAGAGCTGTCGCCTATCACCTATCGATGAGGACATATCCTTTCACAGAGGGGTTATGGACCTCTGGGCTTTCTCATTTTTCGATCTTTTTGATTTCTTATCTCTTGCCTTTTTCTGGCTAACGACTCCTTCGCTCCCGAGTTCTGATCCTGGTCTTCTTCTTGCTAATCGCGATTTTTTTTTGTTGAAATCACGAGCTTCTAAAATATATAGAGGTTTTGTAAGTTGTTTAATAGTTTGTCTAATTTTTTTTTAAGGGTTTTTAAACATGCATGAAGTTGTGAATTTGTTTTTAGGGTTATTGTTATGAGATGGAACTGAGATTTTCTTCGATCTTTTTTCCAAATTTTTTTAATGTTCTTAAACATACAGTAAATTGATTTTTAAGGTTAAAACAATAAGCTGACCATTGAAGCTATAATCCTTTTTATGTTCTATTTAAATATTCTTAAAATTTTTTTAAGGGTTTTTAAATATGCAATTAGTTATGTGCATATATTTAGATTTAAAGTTATGAGTTGCATCTTTATAGTCTAGTTTTTTTTTTTTTCAAATATTGATTAAGTTTTCAAATATGTAATAAATTGTGAGTTTGTTTTTATGATATTGAAATTAATATTAAAACTGTGAGTTAAGGGCTATTATTCTTTTTTACTATTTGTTTAATAATTTTTTTTTTGATTTTCTAGTATTTTCAAATATGTAATAAGTTGTGAACCTATTTTAAGGATTAAAAATGTGAGCTTAAGCTATGATTCTCCTTATAATCTTTTATTATGATTAAAATTTCTTAAGGGTGTCTTATTATGAGTTGAAGTTGTGATCTTCTTTTAGGTATGCTTATTTTATTTTAAAATTTTTTAAGGTTGTTGGTTTGCTGCTGCTAGCAATTGTTGCCTCTGTTGTTGTTTGGGCTGCTGGCTGCTGCTTTGGTTACTAGCAGGTGCTGCCTCTATTATTATTTGGGTTGCTGACAACTTCTTCTGCTGCGTAACTGCAAACCGTAACAAAATACAACCTTAATTTTTTTGAAACTAAATATATATATTGTAAAGATGATCATTGCTTCAGTTCACAATTTTAACTTTAAAAATAAGTAAACAACTTATTACATGTCTGAAAACCCTAAAATGCATAATATGCATTTTTGCTATAATGCTCTTGCTACTACTTCTTGGTTGTTGCCTTGTTAGTGTTTTTGTTGTCCTGTTTTCTTTTATTTTTTTTTTCTTTTTATAAATTTTTTGAATCTCATTCTTTTTTATTTTAAATAATTTCTTTTTGTTTTTATTTATTTTATTTGGGTAATTATTTGAGATGACTAGATTGTGTCTATAATAAATAATTATTATTGTGAATTCATTACTCACATAAGCCTGTTAAGCTATTAGTTTTAAGAAGTAATATGTTAAATTGAGTTCTTCTTAACAAGCAAATGAATTAAAATCAGAATCAGATCCTTTAGTGTTAATTCAAATAAATTATATTTGTAATTTATTATTCTTTCATTTAAAGTAGTTAAATTAGTATAAATTACAAATAATATTATCTTAATACTTCTTATTTATTGCTTTGTATAGACTTGCAGATTGTAGGATTTGCAGCCTTCGATTGGGTTGGGGTCCTTGGGGATTAAAGTTCAGCATGCTTTTGCTTTGTTTTGGAGATTATTAGATTTTCAGATTGCATAAATTTTAAATTGTATTGATTGTTGATGTTGTATTAATGTGTAACAATAGTAGAGCTGTCTAAATTTCAAATAATATTGCCTTTTTGTCAAAAAGATCTGAGAAATAAATTCTTTTGTACGAGTTGAAGTTATGATCAAATTTTTTCAGTGGTTTATTTTTTCCCAGATATGTAAGTTATGTATAAATGCATTGTTAGTTTGCTATACTATACTCTATAATAATATTCAGATATGTAAATGTTTTAACAAATTAATAAAGGACTATTGATACTGTGATCATCTAATCATCTCAGTTTATTTTTTATCAATAAATTTGTAAGAGAAATATTAATATTTAATACCACAATTATTTTTAGCCGATTCGAACTCTTAAGAATCGAAATATACTTTTCGAGCGACTCGAACGTTTACGAGTCGAACTAGATTCAACTCAAACTCGAACCGAGTTCGAGCCAAATTCGAGTCCGGCTAAACTCAAAATTTTTCAGTTCAAATTTAGGCCAACTTGCTCGAACTTGAATGGAATCCAACCTTAGTTGGAGTATAACCATGCACTTCTCACAAATGACAAGATTACCCTTGCCAGTGAAGAAGCTTTTGGAAATTAATGATGCATCATACGTATCCCTTAACAAGTCAATATATTTGTCTAAAATGGGGGTTATGAGAGTTATACATTTATAGAGAAAGATTGTCAAAAGATTGAATAAGCATTCATGGGAAGGTGATGTCGATACTTAATTGCTATATTTTGATGTTATGCAAACAGAGAAAGTAGATTTCTTTATAGCGTTGATTTGTTCGAAGCAACATGCTACAAAAATGCATTATGAGCAAACAACTTATTACATGTCTGAAAATCCTTATTTTGATGACATTTTTACTTTTGATAACACATACATGACAAAAATGTGTGATGTCAATTGCACATCTCATGAGTGTTAATCATCATGAGCAATATGTACTTTTCAAATGTGCACTTTTAATCGATGAAACCACATAGACATTTATATGGTTAACAAAGTACCATTCGCAAATAGTAACTGACCAATGATCGTTGCCATTGAGACAGTGTTTCCCCAATCTAATAA
Source organism: Gastrodia elata (assembly GCA_016760335.1). Lineage (NCBI taxonomy): Eukaryota > Viridiplantae > Streptophyta > Magnoliopsida > Asparagales > Orchidaceae > Gastrodia > Gastrodia elata. Next base: position 36,510,470 of record CM028670.1, on the reverse strand, counting down.
TCGTTTCAACCATATTCACTTCATGCGAAGATGCCTAAAAGCTTAGATGACAAAATGATGAGATGTAATTGTTTCCAAAAGTACTCGTGTCATTTACAACATTGTTACAGACTTAGTGTATGTGTTTGAGAACTCATGGGCATATATGATTAGCGAGCATAATTTTATCGATCATGAATGATTTATAACACTTTATTGTTACAAGACAAAATGAGTTCTCATCTACATCGATGATATTTTTTCGGTTAGTATATGTCTATGACATCAAAAATGAGTGTTTTGTTATTTGAAGTAATATTTTCATGACAAACGAGCAAAACATAAATTTTCATTCCCATTTTTTATTATTAATTTATTGACTTTATTTTCACAGATGTTGCACGAGGTGGTCTAAAAGTTAGTCTGATGAAAAAAAAAAGACTAAATAGATAAAGGTCGAGGAATCTACAAGGATAAGAAAGAATTGATCTATTTTTATATGTATCATTATTGTGATTAATGATAATTACATTGTATCATTAATCAATAAAAAGTAATAGGGGATGGTGCTCTTGTTAAAGTTTCTTCTATTTTGCTAGCAATTTTTTTATATCTGAAGTATATTTGTGATATATTTGGTTTATTTTAAAATTTTGAGTATATGAGTAAATTTATAAATGAAAAATGCTCAAACATACTCCCAAACACTAATAAATGTGTATGTTAGATTTGGTGGGACTTGATGGGCTGCATTGCGACGGCGACGAAAGCCCGGCGGCGCTCATCCCCAATCCTGCCGACCGGAACATCGAAGGCGCGTAGTACGTCATACTACGCTCCGTTGCTGCAATTGAAGGCGCCGCCGCATCGCTTGAGAGGAAAACCGTGCCGGCGGCAAGGGCGGCGGCCAGACCCAGGGAGAGCCTCCAGCCCCAGCCCTGCGTGCCGTAGTTGATGAAGTTGGCCATCAGGATATGTCGAAGAGGTTCAGAATCGCTCCCCTGTTTCTCTGCGGCGCCATTTCGGATAGTTACAGCGGGATGGTCCTAAAAAAATGGTTTTTTACGCCGTTTTCGGATCAAAGGCGCGGGCTTTTTAGGAGGGTGCCTACCTACCTGGGTGGTTAAGCTGAGGTCGAAGCATAGGAGGAGGTGGCTGAGAATGAGCATGCCGACATTGAGGGCTGCTACGCCGGCGAAGTAGTGTGAGGAGTTGTAAGTAATATAATTAGGGTATTCATATTCTGGTTACTACAGAGCCCAAAATTCTGAAAATCATATTCATTATCAAACAAATAAAATTTTCTTTTGAAAGATAACTTATCATAATCACTGCACCGGATCTTTGCTTCAATTAAGGCAGGCAATCAACTTTTTATTGGAGGCTTAATTAACCTTTTAATGAATATTGCTACTGAATATATATTTTTTTTAAGTATATGCAAAAATTAAAAAAAAAATCTATTAGTTCTTAATTTTTAATGTATATTTTTATGTAAATATAATATTTTTTTTTATTGTTAAAAACCCTGAGAGTCAGAATAAAAAAACCTCTAACATTCCAAGATCTAATTTTTGAGACTACATTTTAATATGAAGGTCGGTTAATGAATAACTAGGAAGAGGAGTTAGGCCTACCTCTTTTTAGCTTAATCTTTGTAGATGAATCTGTTGTTTGAAGGTGGTAACATCTAGGATACCTGGAATCGCTAAAGGGGAATATTTGGGGAGTGCGGCTCGTAGTGAGAAGGGGCTGGGGGTAGAGGAGGCGGCAGATATTGGAGATTGAGAAGTGATAGAAGGGGATGTTGTTTCGTTTTAGTTAGAGTTGCTTAGGTAAATTATAAAGATTTAGGGTGGTATATGCGATTATTTTATATTCGAATTGTTTGGGAGCAGCTTTCTTCAGGAAGATGCGCGCCGCACTAGGTCCTCGGCAATGGAGGCGATCGCCGTTACCCTTTCCGCTTCCTCTGACCACCTCCTCAAAGAAGAAACTTCGACTTCTGAGGGTCCCTTCGAAGAGTCTTTTGGTCCGCCTTCTAGTCATCTTGGCCCTCATTGCTTCTGTTCCGCCAGTATTCTTTCATTTTCGACTTCGCCGTTTCCACCAGGCGAGCTTCTTCTCTTTCTTTCCGGCAATCCCTTGCCTCCATGCTCCTCGTTTTTTCTTTTTCAATTTATTTATATGATGCCACATCTGTGAACGAATTTGCGTAGATTATAAGATGACAACACTACCTCCACTAAATTTTCTATTATTGTTGTTGGTGCAGATGCGAATGAGGAGATGCGGCTGGCTGAAGAGTCCCCCTCTTGTTTGCGCTCACGGCGGTGATTCCAGCCGGGCAGTTCCCAACACCGTAAGCATTTTTAATTCTCGTTGGTTTTTCAAAGCCCTTTAAAAGTGGTTTTTGTGCTTGATGTTTGTTTCACCTTCGGGCTAGTTATGATTTTTATCTCAAAAATTAGATCTTGGAACGTTAGGTTTGATGATGTTGTTGGGTATTGAAAATAATTTTTGGAAAAATAAAAGCTTTATATGAAATTTGAAATATAAACAATGATTGATGACACATTTAAACAAATCAACACTAGGTTTGATGATGTTGTTGTTGTACTATAAAAGCATAGAAGTAATGATTGATGACACGTTTAAACAAATCAAAGCTGTCCATTAGAGTTTTACATAAAAAAAAAGTGAATTGAAATTTTACTGTTAAATTGCAACTCTATTGCTTTTCAGGAGTTGGGTGGATGGGTACTAAAATGAGTGAATGGGTGCTAAAATAACGACAGACTTTGGGTCTTATCAAAGACAATTTCAAGTGTTTAAATTTATTTTGTCCCACTGATTGTGTGTAGTGTTGTATATGTAAATCTTTTCAATAAAACTAATGCAGTTTATATTATATAGCAAAGGAGTCTGTGAGAGAAAGGGTTCTTTACAATAACTAAATCAAATTTTTACTTTTTAGAGCTTTCTTAATTCATATTAAAATAAGAAAGATTAATTGTTATATGAAATAGTTAATGTAATTTTGTATTTTTGTTGGAAATATTAGTGGTTGAAAATGTCATGATGCATTCTGAAGAATGCTAGGTTTAAATTATATACATTAACCGAAGTAGTACTAACAAATCTCATCTTTAACATAATGTTATAAATTTTAAACAATTTGCTAAACAATAAAAAAAGAAAAGTTTTTGTTATTTGTTGTAAATTTTATGGTTTTGATAATGCATATATAAATTACAAGAATTTGTTGCAATGTAAATAACTATTATTATTAATATTGTCATCATTATTTATTTGTAATGTATATATATGTTGGATATTGTATTTCATGAGGGAATAGAGGTGAGCTTTACTGGGATGTTTTTGTTTATTGAAGTTTGATTGCTAAAATATAAATTGCAACTTTTTGCTAACAAGGATAGAGGGGGCATTTAAATGATACGATACATTTACATTTTTTAAAATACAAATGTAGTTTTTGTGGATATTGCAGCTGGCATTTGAAAGCACAGTTAGCAAACAGCTTTGCACATACAAGGAAAACTCTAGATGAACTCTTTATTTATGCACCATTGGCCCATATAATTCTAATTTCTCTATTTATCTAGTTTGCTACATGCTTTCAAATGGGATTTTTGAAGCAATACATTTGTAGTTGGAGTTTGTCACATTCGCACTCATCGTTTGATTTGCTAGCAGATGACAGCATATCGCATAGCTATTCAGTCTCATGTAGATTGCATTGAAATAGATGTCTCTCGGTCCTTTGATGGTACCCTGTTTGCTCTTCATGACAGGTGAACTCTTTTGTTTTTGATATTTATATATGAATACAACCAATTGATATTAGGGTCAAGCTTAAGCGATGAAATTCAATTATTTCTAAGGGTTTGGTGTATTAATTTCTTGGAGGTTAGAATCTTAAGCTTTATATATTGGCAAGAGACAACAAATTATATGTTTCATTAAACATGAAATCTAAAATTTTGCACATAGAACTTATTTACATATACTGAAAATGATTTGAACGCCATAATTGACTGCTCCTCCCACGTGGCAATTTGATATTCATATATCTTAAAGCTTATTTAACCTTCATATATCTTACCATTACTGTATTCATATGCATTCTGTGGCACATCTAGGAAGCATAAATTACATGCAATTAATAAGTAGTTGTTGGTACCAACATATTACGTTGGAGAGCAATAAATGCCTAGCAGTAAGTATGATATATTAAAAGATAAGAGTTAGAACAGAGAAAATAAACGAATTTGGATATCTATAAGAAGCAACAAAGTTGTAGTTAAGTTAAAAATTTTAAAGAGTTCAAATCACAAGCAGTTGAAACCCACTCCAATATAATGCTTTAAAAAATGGAAACTGTCATTAATGCCACACTAAATTTAGATCACACTGGCAAGAACCATTTACACAACAGATAGCAGAGAAGTCCAGTTGTATGTGCATATGTCAATCATTAAGAAACCACTTCCTCAAAGCAAGCTATGCACAATTCACACAATATTGAAATAAAAAGAGAAAAGAACTTAATATTTTCTATAACTCTCTTTACAACTGTAATACAAGTGTTAAAAGTTCAGTTGTATATGCTTATAGATCAATCATATCGCACTAATAGCTCAATGAAGCTGCAGATTAATCTGATTTAATCACTTGCATGATAACTTGTTCTATGATGCAAGAGTCTTCCTCGACTGGTGCGAGCATAATGTAAATTTAGTTTAGCAATAGGATAAGTAGAGCACTTACAATTTTTGGTGGGTGATTACATGAGTCATTCTCATAATCTCTTACCTTAGAAAATATTTTTCTTGCCACTAGGATACACGTCTGTCACTCAAATTGCTGTGGGCATTATTATTTATCAATCTTCTTTTCCCATACGCCTTTCCTATCGATTCTAGTTCTCTTACGGAATTTTTCATGTAAATCCTTGTGTCAATTTTTTGCATTATACTTCATAATGCAGTCTTGTTTTTCTCTGTATTTCATAGTAGACCGTATTTTAACCACTCTTTCCTGATCTCTTTTCATTGCATGTGACTCATTTTTTCTGTTTTGATTGAAGTAATATATCATGGATATCAATCATTCGCTATGTCTGTAACAATATGCTAGCAAAATGTTCAACTCTAGAGAGCACTTCAGAAGGCCTCAAGTCTATTACACTCAAATTTTCTTTCTGCTGAATTTACCTATACTCTTATGGGAAAATCTTCACTCATATAGAACTTTTCACCTCAAACATTAATGCACAATACAATGGATCATAGGTATACCTATCCCGTACTGGTCTCTATTTATGTTTGTTCAGTTTGAATTTTCTTTTACCCCATCCTTTAGTTATAAATTTAATAGTATGAAGGATTGAATTGGGAATGGAGGCAATGGTGGTGATACTATTTTTTCTGTGACAGCGGAGGCTAGTTCTTTGTATTCCACTTTAGTGGAGGAGCGGGAGATTGTATTTTGTTTTTTTGCGCTCCATGATATTGGAGTGTTGCCTAGGAAGATGCAGTAACCTGTAGTGAACTTGCGGTTTTCTATGTCTCCGGCACAGTTTGCATCATCGTATGCTTGAAGGCGCAGGTTGTCGGGGCTGATGGGATTACCAAGGTGGAGTGAGCCTTGGCGTAGTATAGGATGCACTTTATTTGATCAAAGTGGGCTTGTGTAGGTTTGTGCGTATGCCGACATATTTAACTGCAAGGCCGAGATCAGGGTGTGATGGTGAGATATTGGAGGGAACTTGCTAGTTGTTTGTATAGTTTTGGATTATTGAAAGGGGAGAGGATTGGGGGATTTGCTGAGTGGTTATGGGACTAAGAGCTGGATTACATTGCTCAATGCTGAAGTTTTTAAGATGTTGGAGGCGTAAGTGGATTGACAGAGCATTGGGCTGGCAGTTGATTTTATGAAATTTTTGCCAAGGAAGGTATTTGGGGTACCCAGCTACTTCATGTGAAAATGTTGAGTTAGGATTTGGATGAGGGAGGTAAGGGCTGCTTGGTGTGGATCGATGATGAGTATGTCGTTCACGTAGATTAGGATGTATATTTTGTTGTGTGTGGTGTCATGTATGAGTAGAGATGGATTGTCTTTCTTGGTTTTGTAGCCTTTGGTATGTAGAAACTCTGTGAATGTGGAGTACCATTGGCGTGGTGATTGTTTAAGATTGCATATGGCTTTGTTGAGTTTGCATACAGGATTGGGATAGTTGGAACCCTCAAACCCTAGCGGTTGTTTCATGTGCACTGTTTCTTGGAGTTTCTCATGTAAGAATGAGTTGGATATGTCTAGTTGTAGGATGAACTATTTGAAGGGAGTGGCTATGGTGAAGAGGATTCAGATTGTTGGCATTTTCGCAATGGGACTGAATGTTTCCAAATAATCTGTACCATAGAGTTTGTTAAATCCTTGAGCTACCAATCGGGTTTTATGATTGGCTATGGTGCCATCACCGGAGTTTTGTTTGATATGTCCATTTTGCATCCAAGGGCATTCTGGTGTGGAGTGGGAGGTAAAAGAGTCCATGTGTTCTGATCTATCAATGCATGATATTCATCTTCCATGGCAAGTTTCCAATGCTTCAGGTTGGCTGTAGTTTTGTAGGAGGTGGGTTCGGCTAAGATGGTTGTTGTGTGAAAGAGATGGAAGCATGGTTTGAGATCTATGGTGCCAGTTTAGAGACAGATTAGCATAGGATGGGATGGGAGTGGGAGTTTTCATTTTTGTGGGGTAGTGGATATGTGGACGGGTGAGAGTGGCTGAGAGGAGGTTTGGAAGGAGGATTGTGCCAAAGAAGTGAGTTTGTTGTTTTTTGTTGGGTGAGGTTGGTGGTTGAGATAGGAGACTGAGATGGAGTGCTTATTTTATTGGATGAGAGTGTTGTTGTGTTATAGGTAGCATTTGACATTGGAACAAGGGTGAATGGAGTTGAGTGGACGAGTGAGTGACGGGTTGTGGAACGGTAGAATTGTTTAGCGTAAGGTAGGGGAAAGTATGTTCGATGAATTGCACATGACAGGAAATTAAAGTGGTTGAGATTTTTGGGTTAAAGCAGTGTAGCCTTTGTGATTTGAGGAGTATCCGAGGAAGGTAGTGTTATGAGACTAAGTTTGGTAATTTTTGTTAGAGGTAAAAGTGGAAATAAAGGTAGGTGAATACTCGGAGGTATTGGTACTCAGGTTTGGATTTATAGTGAATTTGGAACGGTGAGATATTATATGTTTGGAGAAAGATAATTTGTTTATTAGATAGGTGAATGTGAGGGCTGCATGAGCCCAAAAGATTGAGTCGTTTGAAGAAGGGCGCAGGTTGTTTTGAGTATGTGTCGATTCTTGTGTTCCGCGACTCTATTTTGTTGAGGGGTGTAGGGACATGACATTTGATGGTGTATTCTGAGGGTCTTGGGGAGTTTGTGAAAGGTTGTTGAGTTGTATTCACCACCACCATTGGTTTGGAGTATTTGGATGCATTTGTTGAATTGGCATTCAATGAGTTTTTGGAGAATGATGAATTGTATATTGTTTTAGATTTTTGTTTGAGTGAAAACAACCAAGTGAAGTGTGCGGAATTATCCACAAAAATAATATAAAATTTGTTTCCTTTATTAGAGATAATTTTGATTGGGCCTCATACATCAGAATGTATGAATTCTAAGGCATCTTAATTTTTATTAGTGTACTTCGGAAATTGTAGTCTGTGATGTTTTCTAGTAATACAAGTGATGCATGGGGATAATGAGATGCTTTTGCCGATGCCAGGGAATTGCCTGTGGAGAAGTTGATGAGTGTCTTGGCTTGGATGGCCTAGCCGGAAGTGCCAAGGTGGGGCAGTTGAGGTTGATGAGTATCTTAAGATGGTCTTGGATGGAGCATGATCTAGAGATGAACTGGTGGTGTAAAGTCCAGTTGTGCAGCAACCTTTAAGAAGCGGAATGTTTGTTTGTAGATCCTTTATTGTAAATTCATATGGATCAAATAAGATAGAACATGAGTTATCAGATGCTAATTTGTGGGTAGAAAGGAGATTATATTGGCATTGTGGTACGTGAAGTAGTTGATTTAAATGGAACTTACGATGAGGTGCAGGTAGGATGCCAGTGCCTGTTGGAGATTGGAAGTGATTGGCCTTTTCCGATGTACGCTGTCGTTACTGTGATAGATCTCTGTGATAGATAAATTGTTGAAGTCGTTGGTAACATGGTTGGAGGTTCCCAAATCTAGGTATCAATTGTGATATGCCTCTAAATCTGTGCGCATGGCAGCTGTATGAGGTTGCTGCAAATTCCGGTAATGGGCATTCATGCAGTGCCAGCAGCTTTTGGCTGAATGGCCTATTTTGGAACAGATCTGGCACTAAATAGGAGAAGTTTTGGTTGATCTCTCTGCAGGTGATTCTCCTTCGTGTGGCATTTCCATGTGGCTTGGTGGGTGTCCTTTGCCCCTGTTAGAACGTCCTTTGCCATGGAATCGGGCAGAGAGTAGAGTGAGAGGGGACTATTATGGATGGGGAAGGGGTTGGAGAGTTGAATTTCTTTTTGGAGATTTTGTTGCACATTGATTTCTTCTCCATATAAGAGGGGGTAGAAATCATCAAGACTGCTTGGTATGAGTTTAGTTCGGATAACAGTTTTGAAGGCTTGATATGTGGATGGAAGCTTATTCAATGTATAAAGGATGGCATCTTCTTTATCAATTTTTGGGCCAGCTGCTGCAATCCTATCTACGAGAGACTTAATCTCAGTTAGGTATTCATGTATTGACCAATTTGTTCTCAATATGAATGATTTTGAATCGGTCTGTAGATTGGAGGCATTCTTCTATGATGTGTCATGCTTCAGAAGATGTTTCGGCTTCCAAGATGTAGAGGAGAATTGATGAAGATATTATAGAGTAGAGGGCATGGATTAGGTGTCAACCAATTGAGGTCCATGATTGATGTTTCTCGTTCAGTGTGGGAGGTATGATCAGTTCCTTCGAGCTGACTGTATAGGTTCTTTGCTTTGAATAGTTGGGTTACTTGTGTTCGCCATATAGGTTAGTTTTCAGATGTTAGAGGATTGCGGATTAAGTTCTTGATGTTGGGCATCCAGAATTTGAGGTTCTTGGTTTCATCTTGGTAGATGGTGTTGTTATTTTGATTGTTGGAATGGTTGCTGGATTGTGGTGTTGTGTTGGTTGATTCCATAGTGCGGGTTCAGCAGAAGATATGAAAATTCTTTGATTATCAAGAACTACGTATAATTCTTGAGAGGAAGGGACTGTGGGTTGATTTTGGCTTTGAATTCTGCTTGAACTGACAGGAAGGTGTGGTTGAGGGGTTCTTGATGATGTGAGAGAGATTCTTGCGAGAAGAATAGTGAAGATAAAGTGTCAGGGCTGTTGATGGGTTCTTGGGTAGAGACGGCTGAGGGCTGGAGGTGTCAGTTTCAGTTGGGATAGCTTGGCAGGTAGAGAAGATCGAGTTTTAGCTCTGATACCATGAAAAGTGGAAACAAGATTCAATAGGAGAAGAGAATTTATTCATTTCATTTTACACATGGGTTCAGTACAGGTACAAGCATATATATATATTTATGTTATGGTGGTTAGGTGAGTGTTCCTTGATGAGCCATGGTGTATAGGAGGGCTGATATGGATTTTCTGTTATTAGTAATTATTATCATCACCTTTAACCTAGTAAAATGCAGGATGTGTTTTAAAGACTCATTGAAATATTTGAGAATTATACAAGGAGATGGGCTTTATTAAGAGGTAATGATGTAGGTGGTGGGATTTAAAATTCACTCATGGAGTTCAACTTAAGCACTAACCACTGAGCTCAACACTATCAGCAAATTAAACGTTTTTTGTTTTAAAATACTGGAATGAAAGCTTTATATTAAATAATTTAAACTTATTATTATATTATTAAATTATTAATTCTTTGTTAATATATCGAACTTGAGATATGTTTTAAGTTTTTTTTTAATGATACGAGAGATGATACATAAAATAGGTGTACTATACTTTTAATGATGTGAATTTTATTGTTCATTTTAAAAAAAACCTAAAATAGGAGTTATTTTATATAATAATATGTATATATATTATATGGGTATAATACACAGTTAAACTTATATTTTATTTGGTTTTCACTTAGATTAGATTAAGCAAGTTTCAAATAATTTTTATTAATTTAGCTTTACTTATGCGTATTAAGTGTGAACCGAACAACTCTTTAACTTAAGTTACACAATTTCAATCAAAATAATTTAAATAAATGTATTAAATCATTATGATAATATAAATATTTGTATAAAGTATAATTATAACCATTTAAATATAGTTGTTAATTATTATTAAATTTTATTATTTGATATTATTATTTGTTAATTATTTATTATTATAATTAATTATAATTAGTTATTATTAATTAAATTAACTATGTTTATTAAAAAACATTGCTGTATTGCCCAAAATTATACTCTAAATTTTCTAAAAAATGGGTGAGAGAATGTACAATTTAAGAGATTTGATGTACTCTATAAGTAAAAGGCACGAAATTATTTCTTATGTTATAAATAGTTGTATTCATCATTCATAAACCACTTTTAGGAGAAATATTATTTATATTATTTATAATTAATTAATTTATTAATTAATATTTATAATTAGTGAATTCTCTTGCTTGGAGTATTAATTTCATTTATTTTAAATAATGGCATTAAGTATTATTATTCAAACATAATTATACTTGTTAATTAATATATTTTTTATTTAATTATTAATTAATAAATTAAGTAAATAGTTATATTTTTTAATTAATTATATAATTATTGTATGTATGTAATAATCTTAAGTGTAGCCAATTTAAGTTTACTTTCAAACTATTTTATTGTTTGAAGTAAGGTTATAATTTTTAAGATTTTTAAGCTATGCAAAAATAGCTTAGTTGCTAAGCTAATTTAAGTTTATTATATTGAAAATCATTTGGTCTAGATTTAAACAAATCTAACTGTGTATAAAATATAAATAATGTATTAATATTGTTATTTAATATAGTTAATATAATCATACTAATTTACAATTAATGTGATTAATTAATTATGATTAACTTATGTAGTAAATACATATAGTATATTTAATTTATGTAAATTTACTGTAATAAAATAAATAATGAAGTTTAAATATAAATTATGTAATTATTATTATAAGTACCAAAATTATTGAATTGTAATTATGCGAATTAAGCTATATTTTAGAGGTGTTAATTCAAGCTTAAATAGTCTTGAGTGTTTGATTTGACTTAATTTAGTATGTTAAAGCTGTAATAATTTTTATATTGCAATTTAGTTTAGTTTAGCTTGTCTATTTAAGCTTGAATTAAATAAATCTTGTTTAAATTAGCTTAGCATATGCTAGCTTAAATTAAATTAATTAAATAATTAATTTATATTATTATTAATGATATTATAGAATTTGATAATTATTTTAATTAATAATAAATAAATATGTTGAATATTTATTCTATTAATAAATTATAATAAATTTAACTAATCACATAATTAATTTAATTGTAATAATTACATTAATATTACATATAAACCAATAAATTTAATAATTAATTGATAATGCTATTTATATTAAGAAATTAAATGTCTTACATTTCATTAGTCCAATTAGTTTTTTTATTTATAAATAATGTCATAAAGTATATATAATTAATTAACATATTTATAATTTACATGTAATTTTATTTTTACAGGTTGCTAAATTGTTATACTTAATTACTAATTTTTATATCATATATGATATATAAAAATTTATTATTTTGCAAAAATAATTAATATTTTAATTAATTATAATCTTTTTATTTAATATTAATCTATGTAATTTTCTGATTATTTAATTTTTAATTTATTATATAATTATTTATTTATATTACTTTAATATATTAATTTATTAATTATGATTACATTTTTATTACATTTCTTTATCAATTACATAATACATATTTTGCTTGATTCTAATAAAAGAATTTTTTTATAGCTAACTTAAATTAATATAAACAGCTTGAGTCAGTTTATTAGTTAAATTGTTATAACTTACTAGCTTAGCTTAGCTTCTTAGGTTTAAGCAAGGTAAAGCCTTAACGAAACTAACACTTAGGTTGGGCTTATTTAATCTCTAATAAAATTAGTTAGGGCTTAAGCTAAGGTAAGCAGGAACCAAGTAAAAGGTCAGGTTAGCAACTTTGCTTAGTACAGCTGAAAATTTTTAAATTTAAGCTTAGCCAAACACTCCCTTAAAACCTACATTTTTTTCCTTGAATATTTGGATAGACTAACTCCTACATGTCAGCAGAGATCTGCAGAGAATGTCAGGCAATAATACTGCAAAAGTTGGCTTCATGAGCTCAATGGAGGTTAGATGTTTCTTATATATTTTAATTTCAATTATTATATATGATTTGGTTGATTGTGGCTAATGGTTCTAAAGTTATTTCCTTAAAAATAGTATAGTTGGGTGCTTTTTTATAAATGTGTATTGTAGTTCTGGTGTAGATAAACAAACTGGAAGCAGGCTTTACGCTAGGATCCCATGGACATAAAGTACCTACCATCCATGAAGCTTTAACGGTAAATAACTCACTACTTTTCTCTCTTGATTTTTCTTATTTCCAATTTCTTTCATTCAGGTGTAAGCAAATAAACCAGATTGTGTTTGTAGTTAATTTCTCTTTTCTTCGCATTTTTTTCTCATTAACGACATTCATGGAAGTTTTACATTTATTCATTGTATTTTCTTAATCCTAGATTTCATCATGGGAATACATTTTCCTGTAGTTTATGTCCGGCTCAGTCAGGCAGGTGGTTCTTGACGTGAAGGTTGGACCCCCATTTTATGAGAAAGATTTGGCCAAGGATGTTTTATCTGTGGTAAGTTATAGCACCTAACTTTAGTTAAGCAAGACTCATTTCATTAGAAATCCTATCTAAATTTGACCAACTTAAATTATTACACCAACTTTATAGCAGGCTTACTGAGCGTGCACAGGGTTAATAATAGTTTTCTTTTAACTATCTTTGCTACTTTTAAGCTGTGTTCATATTTTTAATAATTACTAAGCTGTTTGCTGACAAGTTATATTCCGTAAAAGAAACTCTACAGCTGGAAACATGCTCAACTACTTTTCTTTAATTAACAGGTACAGAGCAGTGACTGCAAAAATTGTTTTGTTTGGGCTAAAAATGATGCTGTGGTTCATGACCTTATGAAGTTAAAGGGGGATGCCAGGGTAAGTCTGCTTCTGTAAAGCACATTGATCATTTTTCTTCACTTTATATTTCAATTGGTATGATTGGGTTTTAAGTTATTTCCTACCATTTTATGATATTACTTTGAATAATTTTGCTTCCATTACAGGTTGGTTACATTGTCATGAAGGATCCTATCACTGGTGCCATGAGTAATTTGAACAGGATAAAAAACGCTGGTGTAGTTGGGATCTACCATCCTTTGATTGACAAAAGGCTTGTTCAAATCATGCATAGGTAAATCCTTAATTCAGACTTCTACATTATTTGTTTCACAACAGATACAAAACTTGTCATTTTTTTGGGGTTCCACTTTAGCCAAAAAAAAATCTCAAAGTCATCAATGCTATGGTTTTTCATATAATATTTGGTAATTACGTACTATCCCATGAATTTATCGTTTTGTGCAATTTAAAAATATACTAGTAGCCCCATTATTTTCAACCAGGTTTATTGAAGAAGTCTTATTCCTACCAAAAATTGGTTTTCATTGAGCTTTCAATTTGCATCTTTTTCTTTTAGTTTATTATTTTCAGAAAACCACTCTGGTTTTAAAAATGGGATTTCTCCTTTTAGAATAGATGATTTGAAACGTTCTCTGAAACTATCAGAAATTTACAGAATATTTTTAAGTTCCTTGTTACTAGTTAGCTCCCGTTCTTCCTGCATTTAAGAATAATAGTCTTTTTAAATAAGATTTGGATATAATTTTGTGGACTTAAAATATTCAGTGTCAGAGGAACAGTTGCATCTTAATTACAGTAAGTTAGATGATTGAAAAAATATATAGCTGCCCATTCTTCAGAGCCAGGGAATGAATTGTTTAAAAAATTAGTTTGAGATTGTTGTCTAAAAAATATCTCCACTAAGGTTTTCTCTTCATAAAATGAGCTACCAACTAACCATTTTTGTCAATCCAAAAGGAAAATAAAATGACTCAAAAATACTAACTTTAGGCAAAAGTAGCCATAGCATGTTTAGTTCAACATGACAAGATTTTAAATATTTTATTCATTAATAAGGGTCCAAGTTTTGAATCTGAGGTAAAGGAATTATTGTATATAAGATTTTCAAGGTAATATGCTTGCTTTGATATGTATATGGATGGAAGTAATTATTTGAGTTTACTTTTTGGTGTTTGTTTTGGAGTATAGCAACTAACATGTCAAAAAGAGTCAGTTTCTCCATGCTAGGGCATGATGCCAGTTAGGTGAGGGCCAGTGATAACCAATGGACGTTGAAGAGGTTTTGACGATAGTTAAAAAGGACCAGCAATAGCTGACAAGGGCTTAACTGTGCTGATGAAATATCACATGAGCCCGAGGCAAGTTGCATTGGGATGTGGTTGATTGTGGTTGGCGATGCTCTGGCTAGGTTTGGTGATGGATGGCATGACAAATTGAATGGCCGTTGTGGCCTTAACAATGGGTCACTTCTTTATTTTTGCTATTGAAACGTGGGGGATTTGAATTATGCTCAATTTGGGTTTTTCTCTTCAAAGTAATGTTTTATTTTGACTTTACCTCAAAATTATCACAAAATGTAACTGTATATGTAAGTGTTATTGTTAGACCCAGCTTATCTCCAATCAAATAGTCAGTTTAAATAGCCATAGATCCTTTTTGTTATGTTAGGATCTTGAATTTCGTTATATCAATTTGAACTTGTTGAATCTACCCTGATTCACAAGTTGAGCTTTATGCTATTTTACAGGGAGGGAGACATCTCTCTAAGGGTTCAGGTGTGGTAGTCATGAGCCAAATTGTAGGTGCGAAACCCATGAAAATGGTCCAACACATTTAAAAAAATCAAATTTTAATTCTAAAAGCTAACTCGTTAGGTCTTGGCCTTTTCATGTGTATAAACCACTTCACCTTTTCTTTTAAAAGTAATGTGGGACGAATACACATGAATTTGCTCAACAATCTCCATCTCACGTGTGTATCTACAATCGGGCTCCTTTTAAAACCAAGTTCTCAATTGACAATCAAACATCAAACTCTGAACCAGAGCCAACTCAAGTGTGGGAAACCATCAAAACCATGTGAATTTATCAAATGTTCCACCATCCACATTTACAGGCGCACCCACCAAATGCGGGTAACACAGCGGGAGGTGACATGGGAACAGTAATCAAGTGTGATTACTTGAACAAAATGAATTATTAACTCTTATACCAGTTGTATGGAAGAAAACTCCTGTGAAAATGATCGAACACACTTTAGAGACCCAATATTTGATTCAAAAGATTAACCCATTAAGTCTTGGCCCTTCAATGTATATGAACTCGTTTACATTTCCATTTTCAAATAATGTGGTACCATTACACACATATAATTTCTCAACAATCTCCCCCTTACATGTGTATTCACAATTGAGCTCCTAAAACCTAAGTTCTTAGTCGTCGATCAAGCATCACATATTGAACCGGAGCCAACTCAAGCATGGGAATCTACCGAAACCATGCTAGTTCTCCAAATGCTCCTCCATCTACACATATAGACGCACCAAATGCTTGTAACACAAGCTCTTCACGAAAGGCAATGTGGGAGCCACAACCAAGTGTGTGATTAGTTAACCAAAATGAACCATCAGCTCTGATATCAGATGCAGGGAAGAAAAACGTGGGGAAATGGTCCAACACACTTAGATACCCAATATATGATCCATAAGATTAAACCGTTTCGGCCATTCTATGTATATAAATCATTTTCATATATTCATTCACAAATGATGTGGGATTATTACACCCCAATTTCTCAATGCAAATATCAGGTAGTCTTCTTTGCATTTTTTTGTGGGTTTTTTTTTCTTGTTTCATATTCTATAAGGTGAATTCTTATATTAATCTATAAATATCATATAGGTTAGCGTTAGAATAAGTTTTTCTATTGAAGTTGTCCTCTATCAAGTTGACGCCACCTGTTTTTTGTCTTTTTTAGATCGACAACTTGCAATATTTCTCATGCATAGTAAAGATTATGCTGCTCACACTCTCCCGCTGGTTTTGGATTCAGAATTTTCACCTATATCTAGTGTTTTCTATATTATTTTTTTGTGTGGTTGTGCTTTCATTTGCTGTATCATTTTTTGAACATCTTCAAATGTTTCTCTGAAAACCTTTTGTCCAGGAATTTGCAGGTATACTGTTACTTTTTTTTGTGTTCAGTACACACTCCGTTTCTGAACCTCGTCACTCTCAGTAGGTACTTTAATTTCATATGTTTTGACCTCTTGAATATGCCATATTTAGAAGACAATTTCTGTTGCATTCTTCTCTAAAACAAACTTCTGAATCCATAATTGTTAAATTGTGATTTTGAAATATATGACAATAAGTAGTAAACACCATAATGCCTGTGAATTGGCAGCATGTTCAGCATATTTCTACTATCTTGTCCCTGATACTATTGCTAACAAGCAACCTTATGTGATTTTCCAATTTAATGCATCCCACGATGTTTGAACCCAATTATCCAATTACATCTAAATAATTTGGTCCACAATGCATGAAGCCATTTGTCTACCTTACATCTTCCCGGCGAGCAATTTTCAATTATTTTGATATTTGCATTGCATTTCAATTATAACTTTGATTTTTTCCATCTCATGATACTCTTCTCATGCATTAACTGCCCGTGGATAAAGCGTAGGGATTTTATTCCATTCTTTTATGCTATATATATCATTATTTTAACGTTGCATGCAACTAAGATTGTATCATAACTTATTGATAAGATCGGAAGACCAAGCACCAGAATCCCTTCCTCATCCATATATTTTCATGCATCCATAGGTAAGTTTGTTGAGTATTAGCATCATGAGCCACTGCTATTTTGAATTTATGATAAACTACTTTTTATCTGTTTCAATACTCATCTTTGATATAATTAAATCATTATTTATAACTAATATTTTATTTCATAATTTTTACATGAATATCTTATTTTTGTTTTTGTCTTATTTATAGGTGCACTACTTTATGATTCACCAAGTATTTTTTTAGATATCTTATGAATACAACTAACAATTGGGTTCAATATAAGATTGGTTTCACCCTCAAAATTATGATTTACACACTTTTAAACTATGTAAAAAAATTTTATTGTCTTTGAGATTTCACCATTCTGCCTTTACCATTCTGCCTTTGGATATCCTACTTTCTTACTAATAATCGATAGTGAGTATCAAGCGATCCCCTCGAATAATCTTTTAGTATATTATATAGCTATTTCTTTCCCTTAAACGAAAATAATTAAGTTTTAAAAATTCTATTTTTTTATTACTGATAATATGTTTTTTTAAAATAAATATTAACAATCATAAAATTTTGAGCTAAAGCAAACTTGAATTAAGTGTCATAGTGAATTTATTAACTT
Organism: Gastrodia elata; assembly: GCA_016760335.1. Classification (NCBI taxonomy): domain Eukaryota; kingdom Viridiplantae; phylum Streptophyta; class Magnoliopsida; order Asparagales; family Orchidaceae; genus Gastrodia; species Gastrodia elata. The sequence continues at coordinate 36,492,767 of CM028670.1, read as the reverse complement.
GCATGATTATCTTATTTATAATTAATTTAAGAATCATAATGAACTGTTTATTTAACTTGCTATTAAGTTGCACGTATTTTGTCACCTTGCATATAAAGCAAATTTCGTAAAACCATGTCACCGGGAATTTAGATGATGTAAGAAGCTTCACTAAAATGCATAAACCATTTACAAACATGGGCATTTTAGTAGTTGTAAATCTAATTCAAAGGTAAATCATTTGCATCATAATTCTATTAACAATTTCCAGCTTACACTCTCAACTTTGTCCCATCTCTCTGAATTCTTAGTGGTTATATCCAGATTCTCAGACCCTAGGTAGTTCACTCTGTGTCTCTGAATTATTTTGTTATAATTATATGGTTATCCCCTTGCCAATCAATGATTTGATTTTAAATCCCATTAGTAATTATTTAATACGTTTCACTCTGAATGATTGGTGTGTCTAGGATGGAGTACCTAATGCTTGCTAAATAGATTGCTTGGGCATTATGGCATACTGCTCTTTGGCATAGGCAAACTAGAATATTGTTTGATCATATGACCTTGACAAGGGCTAGCAATTTTACTCAAAACTTGAAATTCGCTCGAGTTTTGAGCTGACTTTAACTCGGCTCGAAATTTTCAAGTTGAACGGCTTGACTCGATCTCAATTCGAGCCGAGTTTGAGTTCGGTTTGATTCGAATCAGATTTAAAATCGAGTCACTTGAAATAAATAAAATAAAAAACTTATACACATGCAAAAGAAATTACTCAGCGAGGACCGTCTCGGTTTCATCCCCTTGACCATGGTTTGATTCTCTCGTAGGCCAAAATTGTGGTGTTTGTAAAAAATACATTTTTTTTATTTGTTATTGAACTAACTCGAACTCGAACTTTTTTGAATTGAAATTGAGCTAACTCGAACTCGATTCGTGTTCGAGTCGAATTTGAGTCTGAGCTAATTCAACCGAACTCAAATTGATTTCAACCATAATCTCGACTTTGGCATAGTTCTCCAGCCCAAGAGGAATCTGGTTAAAATATTCTACTCTTTCAAAAAGATGGTTCTTGCATATTTTTCAATCAATCCATAATAATGAAGATAAAATTAGATGCAATATGCAAGCATGATAATAAAAATTGAAACCTTGATGTAAATTATTCATTGTAATTGATTCAGTATATCTGTACGAGTGCTTTGATTTTTTTGTTTTAAATTATCTTTTGAGTTTCGACAGGAACAGGAAGAAAGTCTATGCGTGGACTGTGGATGATGTTGATTCAATGAAGAGGCTGCTATATGAACGCGTGGATGCCATAGTCACAGGCAGCCCATCTCTTCTGCGGACAGTTATGCGGGAGTTGGAATCCGAGTGCACTCACGAAAGCTTCTCCTTACCCTAAAATAAGAAAATATTAAAACCATGGAGAGGAGATGGGTTGAGAAATAATCCTAAATTTCTTAAAAGTTGAGATATATATTTATTTAAAAAATTAAGTATGCCCCTATACAAATATATGAGCTGGATCCTACTTATTCTAGTTAATTATTGATCCTTGATAGATTTTTAATTGCGATTTTGGTTAGTTAATCTTAATTATTATGACTTGAAGATTAGCTTCTATTTGTTTTTTGTTAAAGTTTTTATATAATGCATCTGTTCCTTTTCACATAAATCTTTATATCTATGCTTACTAAAATAGATAATCATTTTCTCAGAATTAAAGAAAAACTTTATTGAGCATCTATACAATCAACTATGTTATATGTGTGGTTGAATGGTTGATTGCTAATAAATTAGCAAGTGTAGATCGTTCAATGCTCTTGTTGATGGGAAAAAATGGACATCCTTCTAATTGATGTAATTGACCTCACCTAATGGGATTAAGGCTCATTGTTATTATTGTTGTAAAGTATACGTGTGTGTGCATATAGACTTGTGTGTTTGTAAAGCTAATAAATTTAATAAAATAGACATCACAATTAGAGTGCAAATGCAACCTAGTTTAGTGCTCTTAGGCATTGATTAAGTCAAGTGTGCACAATGTTTATGATAAGTATAAACATTAAATTTAGTAAATGTAATAATTATAGTGTAAGTACAGGACATTAAAAAAAATTAATTTCAGATAAATCAGCATTTAATTTGTTGCAGATAGTCACATTTAAAACGGGTATATATGGATACATTAAAAAAGATTAAGTGGTATATTTAAAGGTTATGTAATCTATTGTTGATCAATGCGTAATCCAAAGTATATTGAACGAAAGTGCTCGTTTAAATATCTGTTTACTTGACAAGGTATGTTAAGCCCCCATTGAAACAGAGTAGCTCAGTCAGTATACCTTCGTTTCCACTTTAATTTCTTAGTTTCATCTGTTGAATTTAAAGAAAATACATTAGGATAAATGTTTCAATAAAATAATCACTACTTCAAAAATATAAAAGGAAAGCGAATGTTTGCATATCTATGTGAAATTAATGAAATAATTAGATAATTATCAGGAATATTCATACTTATTATTTTTTAAATAAATTTTACAAATAAATAAAGGTTAAGTACTTGTTACATTTAAATAGAGAAATGTTATTTAGATTTGTTGGCGTGATACCCAAAAAATATTTATCCAATTGAATTTGGATTTCATTTTATTAGTGTTTATTTATTTATATTAAAATAATATAAATATTATTTTTAAAATTTATATTGAAATGATGTTCAAATCTTATTGGATATATACTTTTGGGTGATACGTTAATAAATCTAAATAGCATTTCTCAAGCAAAATACTGAATCAGACTCCATGTGCCCTTAAGATTGCAGAGGGAAGTTCGCTCGTCGTAGGGGTTTATTAAAAGCACGCCATAAAATTGTAAAAATGCGACCTTTTGTAATTTAAACTTTTTTGATATTTTGCTAATCAAAGCAATAATTTTGTTCAAAAGCTTTTAGAATGGTTGTGGAGATTGGGTTTGCAATCTTGGGTGGAAAAGAAGGTTGTTGATCCCTTATTGCAGATTCTTAGGAGGTATGTTATAGTGATTTTGGCCTTCTTTCTTTATCTTGAGTTAAAGCTTCCTTTTTTTGTTGTTTGTTGTGTTTCTCTCTATGTTTCTTATTTTGGAGCCGTTTTGTTATTTGGTATCTTTTATTTCATTGCCAATAAACATTTCTATCATGGCAGAAACGATCGACAATTAAACGGAAGTGCACGCACGTCAGTCCTATTTAACCTCCGGATAACCAACGACACCCCTTCGCTCTTTCTTCTTCAAGCCGCGACAACTTGGGGAGAGCCTCGACCCCGCGGCGCTCCTCCCGATCTCTCGATTCAACCCATCGACGCTCAGACAACGGAACCAACTGACCTTAGAGTCCTTCGAGAAGAGACGGAGACGCAACCGACGGCCGCTCCTTCTTTCCCGCACGACCCCCCTTCTGCCATCGATATCTTCACGGAAGCTTCTCTGCCCGGGATCGGCCATTAGTAGGAGCCCGCCAGAGAGACGAAGACGATCCCGATCGTTCCAGCGGTCGACATCTACTCTTCCCGCACGATTTTCTTCTCTTCCGCTCGGTCTCGTTCTGAGCACGGCGTCCCCCAATATCTAAGGTATGATATCCTTTGCTAAATTAACTTCAAAATCTGTAGAGTAATCTTGCCAATTTCCTTTAAACCTATAGCAGCATATATTAGGTTCAACCCTGAAATTTCTATAACTGCCAATACAGGAAATTTTATATTGCTCTCTGGTATTTTTATTTGCAGTCCTTAAATCTTAATTCTCTGTTCGTAATTATAGAATTATTCTCCATTTACCATTTTAAAATTCAGTAGGCGATAAATAGTTAGGGAGGGATATCTCTTAACTCCACTAATAGTAATGATGAATGGATTATAAGTGTTCATCACTGATTTAAAAATAATAGTAATAATAGTAATAATAATAATAATAATAATAGGGAGTTCTCATCGGAGATTTAAATGAATCCCTTGTACTTATTGGGAAGATAAGTGACGCAAAGATTTATTAAGGAATTATGTCAATGATGAGATGTCGAAAATTCATATATGATACAAAATTTGATTTGGAAAGTCACCACAGATCCCTTGATTCATTTAGAGGTTTAAAGAGATTGTCTGGAATGTTTCTCTAATTGGGCAATAAAGAGTATTAGTAAGGATTAATTAGTACATTTTTTGATCAATGAACCTAAATTTGTTTCAAACCTCCTTTATTTGATCCCACCTGCACTCTCGCTACTTCACTTGATTATCCCGCAACTCTAACGTCATGCTATGATCAGTTGAATGATCTTATCAAACCACACAAATTGAGTGACAACAATCTGCGTTACTTCATTGTCCTAATTATGGTATGGATTTTAAATAATCGGGGAACGAGTATAAATCTAAATTACAAACTAGATTTGGTAACTGCAATTAAACTTAGAAAGGAGAATATATGCTTTAATAATAAAGACAGACATTTTTAAAGGCTGATAAAACTACAAAACATAACTTCTGCAGGCACATCAAATCTTTCAATACTACATTAGAATTCTGAGCGAATTCATCTTTTTAAGTCTACACAAATGTACACTGGATATTACTTTCTATACTCTTATTACTTTTATTGTTGTTTAAGTATCTTTTAGAGCCTGTTTTATATTGCCACTTAATGTGTTATTCTTAATATTAATGATGTAAGAGAAACAAAATGATGTTTATGTTTCTTGTGAATGTTGCAAAGGGTTCCGAAATAGCAGTTAAATAGGTTATGGATGAGGCTAGTTCTCGGGAGTCATGAGGGTGTCATCTGAATCCTTTGAGGGGGCCTAAGTGAAGGATATGCTTTTATTGCACTCAGCCTCAAGTTCTTGCTTTACCCATCAGAACTATTAACATCACTTCATGATATAAAAATATATACATGTTGGCATGTAACATAACCATGATAAAGAAATGTTTATTTGCAGTTATGATTATCTTTTATTTGCGTTAAATCATATTTTTTGTAATTATTATCATATCATTTTCGCCTTCTATTTTTGCTTAAAAGTATATTATTTAATATCATTTGTACTTATAATATGCACAAAGGTATTATTTTTATAATGCTAGACCATATACTGCTGGAGATGCTGAGATAGCTTAAAGGTGTTAAAAAGAATTGTAGCACATATTAGAAGAATAAAACCTTAGCTTTTACTTCTGTTCAAGAGATAGACATTTATTTTTTTATGCTGTCAAATATGTAATATTTTGGATAATGTGATGTTAAATTAGATGAATGATATTTCTTATTTTTGTATGATTTTGGTTGTTGTTTAAATGTATTTTGCTTAACTGTTAATATGATCATGTGGAAAGACGCACCCAATATTAGATTGATTATTGCTAATTTAACTTGGGTCATCATTGTTGGTATCAGAGCAAGATTGGATGTGTTTTAAGTAAAATATTTCATAAAAACAGAGCCAATATGATTAGAACTTAAGACAATATGATTTGACAGCTTAGGTATCATTAGAGAGCATCCTTAGTAAACACAAAATATGTGAAGTTAAACAAGAACATTACAATCCCTTTCCATGATTAGGATTATTTAACAAATGCAAAGTGATGTATTCTCTTGTGCCATCCATTCAATGCCTTGGTTCTGAGCCATTTGGGAATTTCTAGTGAACTTATGATATATTTTCGTGGCATTTTAAAAAGATTTTATAAACTATCTAGGAACTTATAAAAATATCTTGTGATAATAAAGGTATGGTTGCTTGTGTAATTTTGAAAGTTTTAATTGCTTAGGTTTCACTGGAACAGTAGATAAATGTCTTTTATTCTACCTATATTTTTTTAAAGGCTTGCATGTTGCTTTCAATATGATATTTCTTTTATATATAAACATTTAGATGCTCTTAATTGTTGAATAGTAATATAATATTTACTTATGATCTATATGGTGACTAGAAAGAGGATTTTTAATGAGAATAATTAATTGGGAAGTAGATGAAAATGACAGTAATGAGAATAGTGATGAAAATAAGAATGATAAGATTAAATTGATAATAATAATAATAATGTACAAATTTAGCCCCCTCTAGATATTGATCTGAATTGTAATTGAAAAGAGTAGTGTTCTTGGAATTTCTTGGAGATATAATATGTTGACCTACTTTATATGTACTTAACCAAAACTAAAATCTTCTGAGCTATATTAGATTAACAATTCTAAAAATGTATGAGTCCTGGAATGAATCTTAGAATCTTAATTTCAAAGCAATCTTTACATAAAGTTTTGTACTTCTTATCTTGAATTCTTTGTATGTGCATTCCATTAAAATATTGGAAGTTGAAGAAATTTATTATTGGATTAAATTGTGGGAAGCTAGAATTTTGAATTAAATTTTGTTTTGCCAAGATTGAACTTATTATAGATTTTGAATGCACCTTTTATGCAAGTATGTTAGAGCTCAACTTGTACTTGATTTATATTACATGTATTTGACTTTTAAATTAGGTAAATTAAGCTTATTGTAAAGCCATCTATTCTAATTTATCGTGTGGACTTAGATCTCATCTTTGTTTTTAAGAATCTGCATTCCCTGTAAAGCATTTTTTTTTTGCAGTTTTGAGTTTCATTGTAGCGTATTTAACTAGACTTATAATTCATGGGAAGTAACTACATACATGTAAGTTAAATTTTACTTCCTATATTGCAATTGAAGATCTAAATTGTATGATTTCATTTGTGCATGTATTTATCTTAATCTAGAATTTTATGCACTGATAAATCATTTCATTCAGAAAAGTTAATTAGGAATGATTTGCTTAGTTTGTTTGAAAGCTCCAAGTGAATAACCTTGGAACCTCCATCATATATTTGAGAGTAGAAAAGTATGTTGAATTCAGGTGGGATGTTAAGCTTATAGTATAATTCATCTTTTAATTTAATATTAAAATAGATTTTGGTTCAGTGAAAAATAATGAATTAGACCTGAATATGATTCATAATTTAAACTCATACTTCATCTCTTTTTTTATCTTTAATTTCATCTTATTATTTTATTGGGGTTCTTAGGTAATGGATTAGCTAATTTAGCGATTATTGCTAAGGGGAAATTACTTTGTTGCAGTAATAAACTGAATTCAAAAACATCGAAATGTGCTTTGAATTTATCATTGAATGAATTAAAATACTTGATGGCCTAGTGAAGTATCTTGATGTTATGCAAATGTCATGTTATGCAAATTTACTTTTGAATTTAAATATTTTTCATCATAGTAAAATTAGATATATGGATAAACTCGACAAAATCATAGAACGAGATAATCGTCGATTAAGGAAGGGAACTATTCCCATGGTTAAGGTGTAGTGGAAAGATCATAGTGCTAAGGAAGCAATATTGGAAAGGGAGGATGATACGAGGAAGGGCATATCCTAGACTTTTAAAATTCAGGTAATTATAATTAAGCCTTCCTACTTTCAATTAAAATATCTTTTGCTCGGTGCAATGTTGAAGACGACATTATTTTTAAGTAGGGGAGTCTGTAATGACCCAGGCCATTTGGACAAAGGTCGTTGAAATTCTCGCTATATATAATTTCCGTTGTTTATCCACAAATTTCCGTTTTCTATTAGAATTTCCTGCTAAAATTCGTATTTGTTTTCATCAACACTCCCGCTAGAATCTGTTAAGTGCTACAACATGTATGGCAGAATAAATTAATTAGGAAATTTAGAGAATTCATTCTACCCAAATCCTGCTTAGATGGAAACATTATTACTTACATTCAATGTAATTCAAAATTTCTTACCTATTCGAAATCAAGGCAGAACACGCTTCTTCCAAAAATAATTGGCAATTAAAGCTGACGGTTCTATCAGGAAAGGGTGGCGGAACGCACTCGGCCGCCTCCCGATTTTAAGATTAGACTGAGCAATGACCTTCGATTTCCATAATCGACGCAGGAGCTGCCAACGGTTTCGAAGGGAGGAATTGATGAGCCGCATTGTGCACCTTAATAGCGCAAGAAATTGACGTGCATTACGTACACACGTCCTATTTAACCTTCATAGAACCAACGACACCCTCACAATAAGCTTTCCCTCGACTCGCACTTTCTTCTTCAAGCCGTGACAACTCAGGAGAGCCTCGACCCCTCGGTGCTCCTCCCGATCTTTCTATTCAACCCATCGATGCTCAGACAACGAAACCAACTGACCTTAGAGTCCTTCTAGAAGAGACAGAGGCATCTTGAACACCCCAACAACCGACGACCGCTCCTTCTTTCCCGCACAACCCCCCTTCTTCCCTTGACATCTTCACAGAAGCTTCTCTACTTAGGATCGGCGATTCGTAGGAGTCCGCGAGAGAGATGAAGGCGATCCCAATTTTAAGATTAGACTGAGCAGTAACTTTCTATCAGTTGTATGGAAGAAAACTCATGTGAAAATGATCAACACACTTTAGAAACCCAATATTTGATTCAAAAGATTAACCTATTGAGTTTTGGCCCATCAATGTATATGGACTACTTTACATTTCTATTTTCAAAAAATGTGGTACCAATACACATAGAATTTCTCAACAATCTCCCCCTTACATGTGTATTCACAATTGAGCTCCTAAAGCCTAAGTTTTTAGTCGTCGATCAAGCACTACATTTTGAACTGGAGCCAACTCAAGCATGGGAAGCTACCGAAATCATACTAGTTCGTCAAATGTTCCTCCATCTACACATATAGGCGCACCGAATGCTCCTCCATCTACCACATACATGCGCACCAAATGCTTGTAACACAAGCTCTTCACGAAAGGCAATGTGGGAGTCACAACCAAGTCTGATTAGTTAACCAAAATGAACCATCAGCTCTAATATCAGATGTAGGGAAGAAAACACGTGGGGAAATTGTTGGAAATGTACCTAAACCTGAACGCTCTATTCCGCAGTGGAAGCAGTTTGAGAAAAAGCGCACACTTTGATTCAAGAACCGGGGTTGTGTTGACGGTTACCAAGCAATCTTAGAATAAATCACAAAAATCACAGCACATGAAGAAACATCGAAACATAAAGAAATATATGGAAAATCCAAGAATGGAAAAAACCACAGAGTCACACCACAAGAAATCTACTATAAATAATTGAAAGCTACAGAGTTACAAAGAGCTTATCACTTTAGCGCAAATGCTCAAGCTCTTACTCTAATATGGAGAGGAGAGGAAGCAGCCACCACTCGGAGTATCTCCTCCAACTTGTAAGGATAACTTGCACTGCAGCTCCCTTAGAGTTTATCCTAGGGTTCTTCTCCTCACAGCAGCCTTAGCCTTCAAAATGAGATGCCAACACTTAGGTTTTCCTCTCAATCTATTTGCTTAAGTACCCAGCTGAAAAGCGGGCCCTAAAAGGTATAACCTGGATCGTGCAGATTTTCGCTTAGAGTTGAGACTGCTGCGGTGCGCCACGACGCGTTATAGCGCCTGCGTCTCGAGTTGAGCTCGCTGTAGCACCTGCGTCTCAGGATGGACCTGCTGACTCGCTGCGGCGCTCTATAGCGCCAATTTCTGCTGCGGCGCGCTGCAGCGCCTGCTACTCAGTTGCTAACCGTTAAGGCGCGCCATAGTGCCTCAGTTATCGAATAAGGATCGTCTGGGTGCACTGCGACGCGCCACGACGCGCTGCAGCGCCTTTGCTGCTCCTGAACACTAAAGGCTCTCCATTACATAACAATCTCCCACTTGGAAACCTTTAGAGTATCTTTCCTCCACTAACCCTTCACTGTCTTCTTCTATGTTTGTCAAGAAATGTGGTGTGGCTTACCCCGCTCTCTCTTCACGTACTGAGGCCAATTGAAGCTGCACATAGTTTCAGTTTCTCTGCTGTTACTACTTTGTTAAGCATACCAGCTGGATTCTTAGAAGTATGGATCTTTTCCAATCCTAGTTGTTCTTCTTCCAACAGTGTCCGGATAAAATAATAACGGAGTTGAATGTGCTTTGTCCTGGCATGAAAGGCGACATTCTTCGTCAGATGAATAACGCTCATATTATCGCTGTAGAGCCTCACGTTCTTCTGCTCCTTGCCCAATTCTGCCATGAAACTCTTCAATTAGATCATCTCCTTGCTTGCCTCTGTGATGACAACATATTCTGCCTTCGTGGTAGATAGCGTCACGATGTTTTGTAGCCTAGAGATCCAGCCCACCGCTGCACTTCCTAATATATACACATAGCCTGTAGTGCTTCTCCTGCTATCAACATCACCTGCAAGATCTGAATCTACATAACCCTGTAAAATAATGTAAGATCTTCCAAAGCATACAACTTTGCTCGCCGTACCTTTCAGATGCTTTAGGATCCACTTGACCGCATCCGAATGGTGTTTTTCTGGGTTTCCCATGAATCTGCTTACGACTCCCACTGCGTGGGCAATATCCGATCTCGTGCAGATCATCGCGTACATCAAGCTCCCAACTGCTGAAGCATAAGGAACCTTCAACATATGCTCCTCTTCTTCAGACTTCAGCATCTGTTCTTTTGATAAGTTGAAGTGATTTGCTAGGGGAGTGCTCACTGGCTTCGCTTCATTCATGTTAAATCTTTTTAGCACCTTCTCAACATACTCCTTTTGCGATAGCTTCAGAATTTCTACGCTTCTCTCCCTATTAATTCTCATTACAAGAATCTGCTTGGCTGGCCCCAAGTCCATCATGTCAAACACCTTTGACATAATTTCTTTCAGCATCCTTATCTCCTCCATATATGATCCTGCGATCAGCATGTCATCCACATACAATAATAGGATGATATAGGAGGACTTACAATGCTTTATATAACAGTAGTGAGCCATCTGGCATCTCTTGTACCCTGATTTTGACATAAACTTATCAAATCTTTTGTACCACTGCCTTGGCACCTGCTTCAAGCCATTAGAGGCTTTTCTTAAGCTTGTACACTAGCTCAGACTTTCCTATCTCTTGAGCCATGTACCCTTCATGCTGTTGCATGTATAGCTCATTTTCCAATTCTCCGTGAAGGAATGCAGTCTTAACATCCATTTGCTCCAAATGCAAATCCTCAACTGCAACAATATTCAACACAACCTTGATAGTTGTTATCTTCACAACTGGGGCAAAAATCTCACTGTAGTCGACCTCATGCCTTTGCTGGAAACCCTTTACTACAAGTCTCGCCTTGTAGCGCTTGCTCCCATTCGGCTCTTCCTTCACCCGACAAACCCACTTGTTCTGAAGAGCCTTCTTCCCAGCTGGTAAGAGTGCCAACTCCCATATCCCATTTGACATGAGTAATGTCATTTCATCATTCATGGCAGCCTCCCACTTGATTGAATCTTCAACTTGAAGTGCTTCTTCCAAGTTTTATGGTTCACCACAATCCGTTAGTAACAAATATAACAAAGAAGGAGAGTACCTCTATGGCGATCTAGAGACTCTTATGGATCTTCTTAATATGGGTGTTTGTGGTTCAACATTGACACCCTCCTGAGATTCTTCATGTTCCCCAACATTTAGCTCAATGCTGTCATCAATCTCTATGTGCCTGGGTTCTTCATTTGAAGCATCCTTGGAGTCAGTCTTGACTCTCATACAATCCTTGTACATCTCACTTTCATTAAAAGTGACATCCTTGCTTCTGATGACTATATGGTTCTGATTGTCCCAGAATCTGTAACCGAACTCGTCCGCGCCATATCCAACAAATGTGCACTTGATCGCCTTAGCATCAAGTTTGCTCCTGGATCATACATCAATATGCACATAGGATGAGCAACCAAATACCTTAAAGTGGTTCAATTTCACCTCCTTTCAGCTCCAAGCTGTCTCGGGGATCCCTTCATTTAAGGGTACGGAAGGTCCCCTATTGATTAGATATACAACAGTGTTAACGGCTTCAGCCCAGAACTATTTTGGGAGACCCGCATGCAATTTCATGCTCCTGGCTCTTTCTGTGATTGTTCTGTTCATCCGTTCTGCAACACCATTTTGCTGTGGTGTACCAGGGACCGTAAACTCCCTCTTGATTCCTCTCAAAGCACAGAACTCCTTGAACTCCCTATCACAGTACTCGCTGCCATTATCAGACCTCAAGCATTTCAGCTTTAATCATGTCTCGTTCTCCACCAAAGCTAACTACTTTCTAAACGGATCAGATTTATATTCTAGAAAGTAAACCATACCTTCCTAGTATGATCATCAATGAAGGTGACGAAGCATGTAGCTCCACCTATGGAAGATATAGGAGCTGATCCCCATACATCTGTATGCACCAACTCCAATTTCTTGCTTTTCAGCTCCTTTTCAGGAGAATGAAACTTTCTTCAGTTTGCCCAGCACGCAGTCTTTACATAAATCAGAGTCCATTGACTTCAGTTCTTGAACCTTCCCCTTTGACTGTAGGGATTTTAACCATCTCTCGCTCATATGGTCTAGCCTCTGATGCCATAAATCTGCATCTATCTCTTCTATAATTGCAATAGTATCAAACACTTTATTGATCAAGTAAAGTGTACCTTTCATATTGCCCCGTGCAATTATGAGTGCACCTTTAGTGACCTTCCACGAGTCTCCTGTGAAATAAGTGTTGTAGCCCTCTCTGGCTAACTGGCTCACTGAGATCATATTTCTCCTTAGACATGGCACATGTCTAACATACTTGAGCTTCCAAACTGCGTCGCTTGGTAGCTTAACATCCACATCACCTTTGGCAGCGATGTCACGCGCCTTATCATCTCCAAGATACACTTTCCCCAAGTCACCCTTGATGTAACTCTTGAAGGCACTCCTCGACGGAGTTGCATGAAAGGATGCTCCCGAGTTCACGACCCATGACTCTGTGTTGACAAGTGAGAGGATCAATGCATTCTAATCCTCAGCTGAAACATTCACAATGGGGTTCATCATCTTTACACCACCGCTTGGCTTCTACAGGTTAGGGCAGTTCTTCTTGAAGTGACTTGCCTTCCCACAGTTCCAGCAATCCGGCTTTGCCTTTCCGGGTCTTGATTTTCCTCATCGAGACATTGATCTATTTCTGTTATATCTCCTTTAACATGTCTTCCTTGATCTTAGCATTCAGTGCTGAGGTAGATGCTTCTCCATGAGATTTCTTCCGCACCTCCTCATTCAGCACAAGCCCAACATTATCGTTGAATTTCAACGACGCATTCCCTGATAAATTGCTGATGGCTGTAACCAGCCCATCCCAATTGTCCGGCAATGAAGAAAGGAATAACAACGCTCGAACCTTGTCATCAAAATTGATGCCCACCGACTCAACTGGCTCGTCACGGTGTTGAACCCATTGAGGTGTTCAGTCACTGAATAGCCATCCATCATCTTCATATTAAACAATCTCTTCATCAAGAAAACTTTATTGGAAGCCGATGACTTCTCATTCATCCTCGTAAGGGCATTCATGAGATCTACAGTAGTTTTCTCATTAACAATGTTAAAAGCAACAGAAAAAGACAATGATAAACGAATCAAACCCAGTGCAGTTCTATCAAGAACTATTCATTCTTCATCAGTCATAGCTGTAGGTTTCTTGTCGGCTCCTTTTAAGATATAACTTTTTCTGGTAGAGCAGATCCTCCATCTGCATTTTTAGAACACAAAATTTGTTCCGCTGAGTCTCTCAATCTTGTGCCTCATCCTTCGGCCATTGCTCCCACTCAAACAGGCAAACCCTAGGACCAACAAGGTAAACCATGCTCTGATACCACTTGTTATAAATGAACCTAAACATGAATGCTCTATTCCGCAGCGGAAGCGGTTTGAGAAAGAGCGCACACTTTGATTCAAGGACCGGGGTTGCGTTGATAGTTACCAAGTAATATCAGAATAAATCACAAAAATCACAGCACATGAAGAAACATCCAAATACAAAGAAATACGTGAAAAATTCAGGAATGGAAAAAACCACGGAGCCACACCACAAGAAAATCCACTAGAAATAACCGAAAGTTACAGAGTTACAAAGAGCTTATCACCTTAGCACAAATGCTCAAGCTTTTACTCTAATATGGAGAGGAGAGGAAGCAGCCACCAATTGGAATATTTCCTCCAACATGCAAGGGCTAACTTGCATTGCAGCTCCCTTAAGGGTTTAGCTTAGGGTTCTTCTCACAACAGCCTTAGCCTCCAAAATGAGATGCCAACACTTAGGTTTTCCTCTCAACCTATTTGCTTAAGTACCTAGCTGAAAAATGGGCTCTAAAAAGTTCAAAATGCCATCCAATTTGCTTAGGGCGTAACTTAGACAGTGCAGATTTCCGCATGGCGCTACGGCGCGCTGTTGCGCCCGCTGTCTCTAGTTGAGACCGCTGTGGTGCGCTGTAAGCGCCCACGTCTCAAGTTGAGCCCACTGTGGCGCTGTAGCGCTATAGCGTCTGCGTCTCGGGATGGACCCGTTGACTCACTGCGGCGCGCTATAGCGCCGATTTCCACTACGGCGCGCTGCAGCGCCTAATACTCAGTTGCTGACCGCTGAGGCGCGCCATAGCGCCTTAGTTCTCGAATAAGGACCGCCTGGGCACGCCACGGCGCGGGGCAGCGCCTTTGCTGCTCCTGGACACTAAAGGCTCTCTATCACATAACAGAAATGGCCCAACACACTTAGATACCCAATATTTGATCCATAAGATTAAACAGTTTCGACCATTCTGTGTATATAAATCATTTTCATGTTGTCATTCACAAATGATGTGGGGTTATTACACCTCAAATTCTCAATGCAAATATCAGGTAGTCTTCTTTGCATTTTTTTTGTGAGTTTTTCTTTTTTTATTTCATATTTTATAATGTGAAATCTTATATTAATCTATTTATATTATATAGGTTAACGTTAGAATAAGTTTTTCTATTGAAGTTGTTCTCTATCAAGTTGTCGCCACCTGTTTTTGTTTTTCTTAGATCGGCAACTTGCAGTATTTCTCATGCATAGTTAAAATTATGCTGCTCACACTCTCCTGCTGGTTTTGGATTCAGATTTTTCACCTATATCTAGTATTTTTTATATTATTTTTTTGTGTGGTTGTGCTTTTATTTGCTGTATCACTTTTTTGCACATCTTCAAATGTTTCTCTGAAAACCTTTTGTCCAGGAATTTGCAGGTATACTGTTACTTTTATTGTGTTCAGTACACACTCCGTTTCTGAATCTCGTCACTTTCAGTAGGTACTTTAATTTCTTATGTTTTACCCTCTTGAATATGCCATATTTAGAAGACAATTTCTGTTGCATTCTTTTCTAAACAAACTTCTGAATCCATAATTGTTGAGCTGTGATTTCGAAACATATGACTAAGTAGTAAACATCATAATGCCTGAATTGGCAGCATGCTTAGCATATTTCTACTATCTTATTTCTGAAACTATTGCTAACAAACAGCCTTATGATTTCCCTAAATACTGCATCCCATGATGTTTGAACCCAATTATCCAATTACATCTAAATAATTTGATCCACTATGCATGAAGCCATTTGTCTATAGTACATCTTTCCAGCGAGCAATTTTCAATTATTTTGATATTTGCATTGCATTATATATTTATGTGAAATTAATGGAATAATTAATGTATGCTTAGGCTACGGCTATCTTTCAAAAAAAATAATTAGATAATTATCAGGAATATTCGTATTGATTAACTCCACTTATTGTTATTTCTAAAAATTTTACAAATAAATAAAGGTTAAGTACTTGTTACATTTACTAAATACGACTCCACTTGCCCTTAAAACTATAAACGGAAGTTCGTTCATTATAGGAGTTTATTAAAAGTACGCCATAAAATTGTAAAAATACAACCTTTTGTAGTTTAAATTTCTCAGTATTTCGCTAATCAAAGCAACAATTTTGTTCAAAAGCCTCCAAGATGTCGAGATTGGGTTTGCAATCTTGGATGGAAAAGAAGGTTGTTGATCCTTTATTGCAGATTATTAGAAGGTATGTTCTAGTGATTTTAACCTTCTTTCTTTATCTTGATTTTTTCTTAAAGCTTCCTTTTTTTTTCTTTTATTCTTACATATATCTATTGTTGTGTTTATGTTGACTTAGTTTCTCTATTTTTTATTTTTGGGCCGTTCTGTTGTTTGGTATTGTCTATTTCACTGCCATAATTGATGTTTTTCATGCCCTTTGCATTTGATTTAAAGAATATGTTTGTAATTATATGGTTTAATTATTATTCAGAGGCGCAGAGCCCAAGAAATTGGCCTTTTCGACTGCACTTGGTTTGACTTTGGGAGTTTTTCCTATTTGCGGTATGAAAATTTTTTATTAGCTCGTAAATTTTATAATGAACTTCTTAGAACATTATGGCAAACTTGAAATGCTTTTATCTATTTCCTGTGGTCAAGTCTATTAAACATTATAATAATCTTGAACTTATCGTAGGAGAATGTAGCTTTTGTTATCAAAACTAACGCATTCTAATGCTAAGTAAATATTTGGTACTTTAAACCTTTTTTCTTGTTTATTCAGATGCAACTTATTATGCTATAGTTGCCAGATACTAACATTTTGAAGGCTTATGATCTTTGGTTACAGCTGTTTGTAAATTTACCTATAGAGTTCTTATGGGAAAAACAGATGTTTCAAAGCTGTTTAATGCTATAAATTTATTTTATCAAGAAAGAAGTTGAGGGCAATGGCTTTCTTACAACAAGAACACTCAGCATCTGAAAGCTCATTGTCACCACTCTCCATTTATACATATCTAAGAATTTTAAAGGAAAATGAGAAAAAAGGGTATTGTAAAAATTATATGGATTCCCCATAAGCTGCATTGCATTAATTTCCTTTTTTGAGAAATCTAGTTCTTTTGAGATTGTTTGGAGCATTGCAGTAAGGTCCTTTTTTAGATGAAAACATTATTTCAATTTTTGAAATTATGTTAGAAACAATATATATATATATATATATATATATATATATATATACTGTGTGTATATCTATATATAACATATTATATAACTTCTCATATAAAATATCTTACAAGTTGTTATAAGTATGCGCTTTTATTTTTTTCTCTGGCCCTTGATAAAGGTGATGGGAAGGAAAAACAAGTTAATAACTTTGGATATAAAAAAGATATATTCTTTTAATGTTAATTCTCATTTGATCCGATTTACATTTCTTATATTGCAAATAAAAACTTTGTGCAAGAGAAAAAATTCCAGAAAAAGTGATCCGATTAAGATGATGATAATGAACTACTTTTCTGGGCATTTTTTCGGGCGAAGTTTCTTGCTAGTAAATATATGACGTTGTTCCTAAGCAAAAGTTTGATAGCAATTTGCAAAGTAAAGCTGTGAAAAAGTTTTTCAAATAGTTTTGGTGCACAATTATGTATATTGAAACACTATAATTGTTTGCATACATGTCTCACATTTTGTCATTTGGAAGAAATGCTTTTCGGATTATTGCATGGAATTGCTGTTGACAGGAGTCACAGTGTTTCTCTGTGGTTTAGCTATTGCTGCTTTTGGAAAGTATTGTCATGCTCCTAGCGTTATGCTGGCCAATTTTGTCGCCACTCCTATCGAGCTGAGGTAATTTCTCCATATTGTTTTGAACATGATCTATAAGTTACCTAATTTTTAATTATTTTTGCGTACATTTTAACTGTTAGAATATGCCTGCTGTTTGTTAAATTGGTTGGTTATCTTCCCAAGCATGAGCATGAACAACTTCTTCACCTTTCCACATGACCGTCACTGAGGAGTTGTCAAAAATTGATAACAAATGTGAATATTAGTGTTGTTCATTTGTATTTTGTTTTCATTACTTCTGTTGTGTTTAATTTCAAATTTGACTCTTTTTTGTTCTTTGCACTTGATATTACTTTTATGTTACGGCTCAAAAAATATCAAAGAATATATATATGTAGTAGTTTTTGCTATGTTTTATTTGATTTGGTGATGTTACTCTTAGTACTCAGTTTACTTTTTTTGAAATGTTTAATATATATAACTCAAGTTTTACTTTAGGCACAGCTCAGCTTATGTTGATTTATTTGCTATTTATCCCATTTATGGCCAGCGTAGAGATACATATTTGTTTCAACGGAGTATTAAAGTCATATCCATGCAAATATTAGGCTTGAGCTTTCAGTATGTTAATATGATAGATTTCAGCATTGTGTTGATTTTTATTCCCTTTAATTTTGTTGTTTATCTGTTCCCGTTATCAGGTAATTTTTCTGGACACATTAGTATATAAATATTTTGGAAATATATAATTTGAAGCTGCTCCAGCTTGAGTGCTCATATTTCTATGTAAGGGCACTATACATCGATAGAAAAGAAGATTATAATCGCTGAAATGAATTTTGAAAATGCTTGATAATCCAACTCACTGATTATTAAAGGTTTCCAAATATATAAAATTTATAACCCTTTTAAGTGCTCATATACCTTATTACATGTGTTATTTTATTTCTCAAAGTGAGAGCAAGAAAAGAAAATTAGTGAATTATACCATTGAAAATAATTGTTAAGTGAGCTCAATGGCTAAACAAAGCTTCCAATATTTAGAGGTTGTGCACGTGGATTTAATTTTTACATGTTTACATTCCATAATTGTTAGGCAGGGGATCAAGACAAAATCTCTAGTACTGGGGTTTGGTTTGACGGTTGAGAATTGTCGAAAAAAACACGAAAATATACCAACATAAATTTGAAGAAATCATTGTACAAACAATCACAAGCACATAAATATATGAATACAAAGATATATGTGAAAAACTCAAGAATGAGAAAAATCACGGAGCAATACCACCATTAAGAAATACATTATTAAGAAGATGGATTTAGAGTTACAAAGAATTTATCAAGCACTAGATGAATTGGGAATTGCTGCTTTGAGATCCTCTTCTTCTCCCTGATTTCTTCTTGTTTTACTCTAGGGCTTAGAATTTTTAGCCTCCAAAGACCTCCCACATAAAATAGCACACACACTAACTCTAACGCAACATGTTAGTATTTATATAAAACCCCAAACTAGCCCCCAAGGTGCCCTAAACAGCTTAGGACATGTCACATCCGAATTGGGATTCCCGTAGGCACCTGGGCGTGCCGAGGCCCCTGCCTTGCTGTCTCTGGGACGTCTGGGCGCCAAACTCTCTGTCTATTGGGTGCCTGGGCACCAGTCTTGCTGTTGGCTGCTGTAGATCCATCCCAGGATCCACTGGAACACTAGTTGCACTTCCCTTGATGATCCAATTGATGTCCACACAATAACATTCTTCCAATTGGAGACCAATTGCAATCAATCTATCTTTAAATTTGAATTTTCTTCAACTTGACTTCCATCCTTGCAAAGGGACTGGTGTGGTTCACCCCGCCTTCTCTTTATCCTTTGAGGCCAATTGAAGCTGAGCTTAACTTCAATTTTTCTGTTGTCACTAACTCCGTGAGCATGTCGGCTAGATTCTTTGACTTAAGAATCTCTCCAATGCCAATTTACCATCATCTATCTAACAATGATCGAATGAAATAGTATCATAACTGAATGTGCTTCGTCCTTGCATGAAAAGTTGTGTTCTTAGCTTGATGGATATCACTCATACTGTCACTATGCAGTCTTCCTTCCTCTTAATTATTGCCCAACTCAGCCCGAAAACTCTTCAACCAAATCATTTAATTGCTCGCCTCAGTTTTGACGACATATTTTGCTTATATCGTAGATAGGACGACTATCTTCTGAAGCTTGGAGATCCAACTCATTGCAGCACCACCCAAAGAAAGAATGTGTTTAGTTGTGCTTCTCTTGTTGTCGATATCTCCAGCTAAATCAGAGTCTACATATCTTTGTAGCTCTATATTGGACTTTTCAAAACATAAAACTTTGACCACAATGTCTCTCAAATATCAGAGTATCCACTTGACTGCTTCTTAGTGGGCTTCTCAAGGTTGCTCATGAACTTGCTGACCACTCCCACTGAATGGGCTATGTTCGATCTCATGCATGTCATGACGTACATCAAGCTCCCAACTGTTGAAGCACAGGAAAATTTTTTCATATGCTCTCGTTCTGCTTCAGTCTTTGGCATCTGCTCATTAGATTGACTGAAGTGAATTACTAAGGGGGTGTAAACTGGCTATGCCTTATTCATGTTGAATCTTTTGAGCAAAATTTCAACATATTTTATTTGAGATAGCTTCAGTAACCCTGCACTCCTCTCCCTAATGATCCTCATCTCAAGTATATGTTTTGCAGGCACTATATCCATCATGTTAAACTCCTTTGATAATTGTTTCTTCAATCTCTTTATCTCCTCCATAGTGAATCTTGCTATCAACATATCATCTGCATACATAAGTAGAATGATATAGGAGGTGTCAAATTACTTTACATAACAACAATGATCCGTATGGCATTACCTATACCTTGTAGCTGACATAAATCTATCAAATCTTCTGTATCATTGCCTCGATGCTTATTTTAAACCATACAGATTTTTCTTGAGATTGCAGACTAGCTCATTCTTTCCTTGGGTTTCGTAACCATGTGATTGTTTCATGTAAAGCTCCTCTAGATCATTGTGAAGAAATGCGGTCTTCACATCCATCTGGTCCATATGCAGATTTTCAATTACCGCAATGTTTAGTACTCCATCACCACCAAAGCAAAGATCTCACTGTAATTCGCATCGTATTTATGCTGGAAATCCTTTGCTACAAATCTTGTTATATAGTGTTTTCTTTCATTTGGTTCTTCATTCAATCTGTAAACCCATTTGTTCTGAAGAGCCTTCTTTCCCTCTAACAATCTTGATAACTCCCATGTCTCACTTGACATGAGTGATTTCATCTCATCAACTTGAAGTGCCACTTCATAGCACTCTAATTCATCACAATTTATTAGCAATATATAATACAACAAAAGAGAGTACCTCTCTGTAGGTCGTGAATTCTTGGTGGATCTATTCAACTCTGTGGCAAATGTCTGGGAACTATCTGCTCTCTACCATTATGAGCACCTGATTATACCTGCTCATTTTGCTCAACGGTGTCATTTATTTCAATGTACTTTGGTCATCATCTGAAGCTCCTTCTAAGTCATTTTGAATTTTATTTCTCTTATTATACTTCTTATTCTCATTGGATGTGACATCCAGATTTTTGTTGATTTTCTGATTTTGATAATTTCAGAATCTGTAGCCAAACTCTTTTGCTCCATAAATATGCACTTGATTGCCTTTGAATCAAGCTTGCTCTTGGAACATGCATCAATGTGCACATAAGATGAACAGTCAAATACCTTCAGGTGATTTAATTTCACCTCTTTGCCGCTACAAGCCTCCTCGGGTATCTCTTCTTTCAAAGGAACTAAGGGACCTCTATTGATCTAATATGCTATGGTATTCACAGCTTCTGCCCAAAATTATTTTGGCAATCCAGCATGTAACCTCATGCTCCTGGCTCTTTCTGTAAGAGTTCTATTCATGTGCTCTACAACACTATTTTGCTGAGGTGTTCCTAGGACAGTGAACTCCCGCCTAATCCCATTCAAAGCACAGAACTTCTTAAACTTCTTATCACAGTATTCCCCGCCATTGTTTGATTTGAGGCACTTGATCTTTATGCTTGTCTCATTTTCAACTTAGGCTAACCACTTCTTGAATACTTCAAACATCAAATTTGTGATTTAAGAAGTATATCAATACTTTCTGGGTATGATTATTAATGAAAGTAACGAAGTATGTGGCTCCACCAAGATATGATGTGGGAGTTGGTCCCCACACATCATTGTGTACAAGCTCCATCTTCTGGGACTTCAAGTCTCTCCCACTCTTTTAACTGACATTCTTCTGTTTAACATATATGCAGTCTTCACAAAACTCTAGGTCCACTGAATATTTCTTCTAGATAACATCAACTTCAATCATTTCTCGCTCATATGATTGAGCCTTTGGTGCCATAAACAATCATCTTTCTGTTCTTCTGCTGCAATAAAGTTGGGCACTTTATTGATCAAGTAAACTGTCACATCCATACTGCCTCGAGCTACTACCGATGCGCCTTTTTTCACCTTCCAAGAAACTCTTGTGAAACTCGAGCTGTCTCACATAGATCAAATTTCTTCTCAGACAAGGAATATGTCTGACATCTTTCGATTTCCATACCAATCTGTTCGGCAGCTAGATATCCGCATCTCTATTTGCAATGATGTTGCAAGCTTTATCATCTCCCAAGCAAACTTTACCCAAATCACCTTTGGTATAATTCTTGAAAGCTTCCTTGCTTGGGATTATATGAAATGAAGCACCTGAGTTCCTTAACCTAGGACTCAGTGCTAATAAGGGACAAGATCAACACATCTTAATCTTCATATGCTGAAACATTCACGGAGGGGTTCTTGCCTTTGTCTCCTGCTAACTTCAAGGCATAACAATCCTTCTTGAAGTGTCCAGATTTCCTACAGTTTCAGCATTCCACTTTTCCCTTTGTTGGCTTTGATTTTTCTCGCTTTGATTTAAACTTGCTTCTGTTGAGCTTCCAGGCTGTACTTCTTCCTCTGAATTCTGCATTTAATGCTGAAGTAGTTGCTTCACCATTGGATCATTTCCTTACTTCTTCATTCAACAGCATTCGACAATGTCATCGAATTTTAGCTTGGCATTTCCAGAATAATTATTGACTGCAGTCACTAGTCCGTCCCAGCTATTTAGCAAAGAAGATAAAAGCAACAAAGCTCTAACTTCGTCATCGAAGTCGAGGGGTTCTTATCTTTACGTCCTCCTCTTGACTTCTTCAAAGCATAATAGTTCTTCTTGAAATGTCTTGATATCCCACAGTTCTAATATTATGTTTTTCCCTTTTCTGACTTTAATTTTCCTCACCTTGACTTTGACCTATTTCTGTTGAATTTCCGATTTGCACTTCTTCCTCTGATCTCAACATTAAGTGCTGAAGCCGATGTTTCACCATTGGATCGCTTCCGCACTTCTTCATTTAGGACAAGCCCGACAATGTCATCAAACTTCAAGGTTTTATTTCCTAATGAATTGTTAACTACAGTAACAAATTCATCCTAGCTATCCGGCAATGAAGACAAAAGTAACAAAATTCTCACCTCTTCATCAAACTTGATGACAAGTGGGCTTAACTGACTTGTCGCAGTATTGAAATCATTCAGATGTTGCGTCATTGAAGCGTTGTCTACCATATTCATATTGAATAATCTCTTTATCAAGAGAACTTTATTGGAAGCCGAGGGCTTCTCATATATTATCGTCTGGGCTGCCATGAGATCCAACGTGGTCTTCTCATTCACAATGTTGAACGTCGCAAATGAGGATAAAGAGAGGCGAATCAAGCCTAGTGTCGTTCTGTTGAGAACCTTTCATTCTTCATCTGACATGTTATCCGGTTTCTTGTTAACTTTTTCCAATGGTAAGTATAGCTTTTTTTTGTAGAGCAAATCTTTCATTTTCATCTTTCAAAACGCAAAATTTGTTATACTAAACTTTTCTATTGTGTCTCATTTCGTTGTTCATTGCTCCCACTCAAGCTATCAAACCTTAAAACCAAACAAATCTTTAATACCACTTGTTAAGTGGGGGATCGAGATAAATTTTCTAGGATCAGGATTTGACCATTAAAAATCACTAAAGCAAACACGAAAGTATATCAACACAAATTCGAAGAAATCACAGCACAAACAATTATAAGCACATAAGCATACGAACACAAAGATGTACGTGAAAAATCTAAGAATTTGCTCAATAGCTAAACAAAGCTTCCAATCTTTAGAGGTTGTGCACATGGATTTAATTTTTACATGTTTACGCATGCGACAATATCTGTAGTTTATTATTTACTGAGATAGGCTGATTTAAATTATTATTGAATATTACCAAGTTCTGTAGATTATTTACCGTTGGATATGAGCATTTGGATTACCATAATAATTACTGTATGTAAATTACTTGTATTTTGTTAGTGTTAAGAGAAGATTTTATATTTGTAGGGATATTATTTTACTAATATTTTCTTGGTGTCTTATGGTCTCTTGGCTAGTATTAGATTTCCACTTTGTCCACAAATGTAACCCTTTTCTCGTCTAACATCCTATTGAAGCAACATTTCTAATCCTCCCTAGCTCATTCTTCTAACATTCTATTGAAGCAACATTTATTAATCCTCCCTAGCTCATTTTTTTTTTCAATTTCTAATTTTTTTGAAATAACGTAGCTCACGATCTTCTGTTGCATCCTTCACTTATCTTAAAGCTATAACCAAGTTGCATAGCTATAGACAAGTTTCATGATCTCTCCTTCAAGCAAGCTGCTCTTAGCAGTGATTTAATCTTTAGTAGTGATTCAATTCCCATCAATGATTCAAATCTTTTTCATTGTCCAAACATTTATTTGCGTTTTTTATTTGGTTAATTGTAGCCTTCACTACGATTCTCCTTTACCCCTAATTCTCATTCTCTCTTGCATTTTAGGGAGGCTTTTCTGAAACCAATAATTATTGGAGAATCTCATTGATGGACTCTTTTGCTTCACCTTTTTGACATCTACACTTTAAACATATACCTTTCTGAGGGAACGCCATCTAACATCTATTACCTTTTGTTTTGCTAAGCTACATCATTGATAGATGAGGGCATACATTGTTTTGTAGCAATACATCCACGCAGAACGACAAAGACACATTTTTTGTTTTTGAGATTGAGGAGCTAAATGTTGCTTCACCAAATACATGGCCAATTATCAAAGGAGCTCTTCCATTAGAAGTGAACGAGTCCATATGCTGCTCCCTTTCTCTCCAAATAAACGGTCTCATAGGCTCCTCTTTCCAACTTCCTTCACTATGTGCTTTTATTTTCTTTATATTGATACTTTCGAAACTATTGCAAATACAAGACTAATTGATAATTTCTAGATGACAGCACATATCTGAGAATACATAGGATGAAAGAACTAGGATAAGTTTATGATTGATTTAAAATGCAAATTATTTTTTTATATTATCTATTAAATTCACATATGCATATCTCTCTCTCTTTATATATATATATATATATATATATATATAAATAGATTTGTCAAAAAATGTTTCATTTTCCATAACTTGCAAAATGCACTGTAAATATTTTGCAATTTTGAAATTTCAATTGTATTCAACATTTATTTTTATTTTTAAATGTTACTCTATTATATGGCTTGTTTTAATTTTTTAACAATGGATAACAATTTTTGTTAATTAATTTTAATTTACTTAATCTATATGTTCTTGCTTCAAATTAAAAAAATAAGTGTTGTACATATCGCTGATGTGATGACCCATGTTAGGTTGGTAAGAATCAAACTAACATCGGATGCATCTTTTCGCAGGATCATATTGGCAGTTAGATAAAATAGTAGTTAACGAACATTCAAGCCATTCACATAAAAGAAATGACATTCATTCAATTTAAAATAAAAACAACATCCAGAATTTATTACATGAAATTCAATATACATCAAACTATTAATCCTAGAAGGGGCAGTTATTTTCCCGCGCTACGCCTCAAGATTATATCAACCGCCTCCAACTGTATCTGATCTGACATTATAAAAATAATACCTTAGTGCACATTCTAAATACAAAGGATATTAAAAATATACTTAAAGCAGAGCGGGAAGCAAAATGATAATAACTGCAGGAAATAGGGTGTTTCAAAAATAAGAAAATAAATGTCTCCTGCAAAATAATTGTTCTTGCACATGCCAAGTTTTCAAACAGAAAGCAATAATCGCATAAAAGTTCATGTTTATGTTTATGACTTGATATTATGAAGCAATATTAGTGGTTCTGTTGGGCAAGGCCAGAACCGTGAAGTTGGGTTCATAAAAATGCAATTAAGCATGTCCTTCACCTGAGTCTCATTAAAAGCTCCAGATGGCACCTTCACCTGGGCCTCTCTCAAGGCTCCAGATGGTATTCTTCACCTGGGCCCCCGTTAAAGGCTCCAGATGGCACCTTTATCTGGGCCTCTCTCAAGGCTCCAGATGGTATCCTTCACCTGGGCCCCCGTTAAAGGCTCCAGATGGCACCTTCACCTGGGCCTCTCTCAAGGCTCCAGATGGTATCCTTCACCTGGGCCCCCGTTAAAGGCTCCAAATGGAATCATATATGCAGTTAAGCATGACCTTCATCTAGGCCCCCTCAATGCTCTAGATGGCACCCTTATGACTCCTGATGGACTAGCCCCGTCCCTAACTTAATTTAACCTCCGTATTAGAACAATTTGCAACATTCACAATATACATAAACATCTTTTTAACTCTCTAGCAGTAAGAGAAAAATGCAACAATATAAAATAGGTTCAATGCGATGCTTAAGCAGCAAAAAGATAGAAAGTATAGAAAAGTATAAAAGTAATATCCAGTGTACCTTTTGTGTTTGACTTAACTAGATGAATCACTCACAACTAGATGTATCTGCAAAAATTATAATTAAGAATTCTATTAAACTTTGAAAGTGATATTGTGTTTCAACGAATCTTATTTATAAGATTGAAAACTTACATTCCTGTTTCTAAGCTTGATTTTAATTTACATATTTAGAATCTCAAAGTCCTAAGAATGATTTTAAGTTAAACAATGTTTTTTTAAAATCTCCTAATTTCGTTCCAAATTTCATGCGTAATTTGAATGCAAGGATTTATCAAATATATCAAATTACATAATATAATGCGTAGGTTTTCCTAATCTAACACGCACTCATATAGGAATCTGGTTGTAGGTGACTTCTAAAATAGCAAAGCATTCACTTAATTTATACTTTTAACGTAAGTTTATACAATTTTAACTTCATCAAATTCTATTTCTTAAATCTCTTTAATAGAATGATTTGATAATTAAACAAAAGCTAAGATTAGACATTTAGGATTTGCCACTAATGCATAGAAATAGATGCTTTGCTTTTGATACAATAAATTAACTGAATTATACTACTCAAAAATTGTAACATAAAACTTAAAATTAAATTAATTTTTTTCTATTCTAATTTTATTATTATTATTATTATTATTATTATTACTATTAGTGTTTATTATATATATATATATATTTATGCACGTATTCTATTCCTAACAGAAGAATCTTACCTTACGACCAAGCGGGAGAGTCGAGCGAGAGAGCCGAGCGACACGTAGAGGGGAGTCGACGCAAAGGACCGAGCGGCAAGGATCAGGCGTGGAACCGAGCGGAGAGGGTTCGGCGCAGAGGCAGGTGCCCTAGCAGAGGGGAATCAGCGCCGTGAGAGGTTGAGCGGAGAAGGATCGGGTCTCTGTGTACGAGCGGAAGGAGGATTGATTTTCCCTGTTCGATCGGTTTCCAGGTACGCTCTATCGGAAGAAGGGTTGCTTCTTAGGGTGATAACCGAGCGACTAAGAGGAGAGGGGAGGGGTTTGCTCGAGTGGTGAAAGCCCTCTGTCTTCTCTGAATAAATAGGACGTGCGTATATAACGCACATCCGATTTATTCGGCTCATTAGCCGCAAATTATGGGTATTTACTGTAAGCATCCCTTCCTAAACAATGATGATTTTAATTGTTTTCAGTTTTGGCTGATTTCCTTGAATATGAGTCTAAATGAGGAAGTTACGTTTTGCTAACTTAATTATGCGTTAATGATGGGTTTTTAACTTTCAATTTCAATTTAAACAATTTTTTAAACCTTCTAAATTAAGGATTGTACTGAAAATTCGAAATTTAGCGGGAGTTAAACGGAAAACTGAAATTTACGGGAGATTTAACAAATCGAGAATTTAATGGTTGCTTTATTAATGACCTATGGTCATTACAGCTTGACCATTTAATATTTATCCTTTATTTTTCTAAGAAGTTTATAGCAGCCAAACTAAAAAGTGCAAACTTAGGAGTTTGTTGTTGCCCTTGATAAGTGCTTTTACATAATGCTTGCTTAAAATTTGTTGAGTTTGATTGCATCCTCAAAGATCTCCAGCTTTGAATTTTACCTCTTTTTTATGGCACCCTGGCAAGAGGAAGATGATGGTGGAGGATGAATATGGTCGGCTTCTTCGTCACCATCCTTCTGAGAAGATTGCCAATCCGAGTTCTGTGGAGCAAGAGATGCAAAATTGGATTGAAATTTGTGTTGCATTTATTTTATTTTCTTAAGATTTTAGTTAAATATAGTCACTTAATTGATATTACATGTTACATAATTGTGTTTGAATTTTATTTAGTGGACCTTTTATTTTATATACTGCAATTAAATGTTAAAAGCCTATTTTAGCTTTTGAAGTTCATGTATGGGGGTACAAGTAGCTGTGCTTGTGTTAATGAAAATAGTGTTTAGTTTTGCAGTGAAGTTCTGTCTCTTTCCACTGGCCTGGGAGCTCTCTATGGGAATCAGGTTTGCTTAGAGGTAGCTGAAGTATAAAGAAATTCGGAGAAAATTGAAGTAATTTTAGGCCTTTCTTGTTCGAGACATGCTGGAATGACAACTTCTCGCCAGGTTTTGGTTTTGATGGCAAATTGATGGAGGAATATTTTAGAGAATGATGATGGTGCAGAAGACAGAGAAGATGGTCGGCCTCATGAGAAGCGGCTGAATTGAGCTCCCAAATGAAAAACTATATTCCTTTAACATTTACCAACTTATTTAGTCTCTTTGGGAGAAAAATGGGATAGTACTTTGAAATATAATTACAGCACACAAGAAAATGCTTGGTAAATTAAATGCTAACGCATTAAATCATTGTATCATAAAATATGCTGAGAGTAATTGAAACTAACTACAAACTTTGAAGATGAAAATAAATGTGACATTAATCTCGATCCCTTGCAGCATATCAGTAGTTTATGGATGACAGCATGAGAAGATGGCCAACCCAAAAACCACATTGGGGAGTACACATAATTTTTTGTAGCTTGATATTGCCCAAATGGGTGATTTCAAAATTGATTGTATTTTGTATGATTGGGGTTTTTAAATCCCTGGAAACTTTGCTTTGACTTTTCACTTCCATATACATGATAAAGTAAAGTTCATATAAAAAATATTACATTTTAATGACTCAATGAAATAACCCTTTGGTAGAATTCCTATAAATAAGCATTGTATATGGTTATTTGGGGAGATTCATCATTAAATTGCATTATCATCCTCTTTGTTCTTACACGGCTAAATTTGTGCTTGGAAACTTGGGATTGTACAAATAATACACATTTGTTAATTCTGTATTTAGTTTCAATTTCAGTTTTACATCTTTTGAATGCTTCTTCAGCTTGGTGGTACCCTTTTTGCGACTTGGAGAAACTATCACGGGCGGCCCTCATTTCCCTCTTACAGCTGATGCTTTCAAAAAAGTTTTGACTGGCCAAGCTTCTCGAGAAGTATTCCTAAGCATAGTGCATGCTGTAAGTATAGCTAAAACTTGTTTTCATTGTCTGAATGTCTTTCTCATTCTAGGCTTGTTTAGTTGGTAGCTCAACGCAAAATTTCAGTGAATTTTAATCCAAATCACTTCTCAACTTCGTTTCTCTTTAATATTGAGAAACAAGCAAACACATTTTCATTCCAATTAAGTAAATGAGGTAAAAATCCTTAGTTGGATTGCATCGTTTATGCAAGCGAATAGCTTGAAATACTGAATTAAGCTTAATTCTGTTACCACAGCTTTTGGGATGGGTGATTGCAGCGCCACTTATCCTCGCCGTTTTTTACATGCTTAGTGTTCCCATATTCAAGTATCTGATTTCGAAATTCAGTGGAATACAGCCTTCTAGCCCAGAGAAACATTGCCTCCTCCAACAACAGCAACAACCTGATACAAAACCCAAGGCAAGGTCAGTGTAGCAGCTTATCGTATTATTATCTCAAAGGGGTTTGAGTTTGTTACAAGGAATATAAATCTAAATAAAAAATAAAGGCAAGACATTCTGATCAAATTTTCAAGCCTCGAGATTTGCTTTGAGTCCAGCTCTGCAGCAATAAAACTCAAAGCAAATACAAGGGTTTTGAAGCATGTTCTGATACAATTTGAGGCTGGATGTTTCTACAATGTGCATATTCAGGTTTATACGATGAATGATTCTTAATGATGTTTATTCTATGCAGTTTTTGCATTGTTTGATTGAGTTGAAGGCATATGCATGTTTATATATACACCCAGTTGTGCTTTGTTTGGTGGTCCTTCTGTGTACTGTGGCTGTGAAAACTCATGCAGCTGCTTTGCTCTCTCAATGAGGCTGGATTTGGCTGACCTTTATTCTAAAATGGGCAATTCTTTGCACGTATACCCTACTTATTTATAAAAGTTATTGATTGATTATCATATAACTTGAATCTTGAGGAGTGTTTGGGACTCAATGTACTTTCCAGTTCATCTGTTCATTTCAAACACTCAATGCCAGTTGTTGTCGTAATATGTTTGTGTGCTAAATTCGGTGGTAGGAGAAATTTTTTATGCATACTTTGGTCTTTCATAAATCGCATAATCTATACATGCTTGAAATTATTAGGATGCGGTTCACATCAATTCACTTTGTACATATAGAATGTATAGATTTTTGCTCGAGGAAGCACAGTTCACTTCTCTTTGTATTGCTTTTATTAATTATTCATTTTAATACAAACCAAAATAGCTAAAAAAATTTAGTAATACAATTTCTTAAGAGTTGTTTGGCGTTAGAAAATTTGAGTGTCAAAATAATCTGATTACAGTATAATATGATTATTTTATTTTTGTTTTGGTTGTTTGCAAGAGTTATTCAAGAAAGGTAGATTTTTAAATAATCTGATTACAGCGTAATTAATTTATTTATTATATTTTAAATTAGATTTTATTGTTTTAGTGAGAAATTTTTCTTGCATTTGTGGAGCTATTTTGGAGCTTTTTGAGCCATGTATTTAAAAACTTATTAATATTTAGGAAATAAAAATGCTTTGATATTTTTAAAAATATCTTAGTTCTTTTTCTTAATTAATTATTTATAATAGATTTATAATTATGATTTTGATTAATAATTTTTAATTATTATGAGTTAAATGTTAAATTTAAAGGTTTAATGAGTCTTACAATTATTATAAAGACTAGGTGTAAAAAAAAGGTCTCGTCTCTCACAATTTGTAAGGGTACTATATATCTGCTCTTTTAATATTTTTATTATTATCTCAATATCATAAAAATATTTAATCTTAATATTTTTCATAATAGTTAAAATTATAATTATAAATTTATTAAAAAAACAAATTATATTTATGATATTTATTGGTATTCAAGCATTTATTTTGATTTAAAATTGAGTATTGTTACACTTACATATTAATATATATCAAAATATATAAATGGTGTGTTAATCTATGTGCAAGTAGATTATTAGTTAAATATGAGTTTATATGCAAAAATTAAAAAAAAAAAAAAAGAATTTTTTATAAATTCTGAATATTTTTTAGTGCATATTCTTATATAAATATAATATTTTTTTTTTAAATTAAGCAAAATGATGAAATTATGCATGTCAAACAGTACCCTAAAAATCACAGCCCCACTTTCTTTCTAATGTGTTAGCAGCTGACATGGCAATTAATGCCACGTCAGCTTTTTCGCACAAACGCCCGGCCTCGCTACCCTATTCGCTCGGTCGCTCACCCTGCTAACCCTAAAATCCTCCCGATATCCTCTCGGGCGAACCCTAAAATCGCTCGGTCGCTCCTCTCTTCCCTTGAGCCCGACCGATCTCGGTTCCCTTGAGCGCCAGAGCGTGGATACGTAGCTCGTCGCTCCGTCCCTTGGAGGCCGTCAGGTCATACACAGATCATCCCGAGCTCAGTCAGGTAAATCCTAAAATCGCTGGTGCTCGAAATTTTTTGCCCCGGTTCACTTGGAAGTGTTGTGATTCTTGTAAGTACAACTGTTTTTTAAATCGAGGTTGTTGGTTGATTTTTCTAGCTTTGATCTTCGGTTGCTTCAAGTTCATGCCGAGATTTTTTTTTTCTGCCACTTTTTTTTCGGCTTGTGATTTTTCATTTTCTGTGGCTTGATAATGTTATTCCATGTTGATTTGTTGGCTTGATATGAGCTCAGCTAGTTGTTTAGGGTTTAGGGTTTGGCAGTAATTCTCATTTATTTCGTTTAGGGATTAAAATGCCTAAAAGATTATGATGTTATGGTTTTTGTTTTGGCTATGAAGAGATTTCAATAAATACTTTATTTCAAATTTATTGAGTGTTTAGGGTTTAAGGTAGATTGTGTTGCTTATTAGTTAGTGTGAAGTTGTGCACGGAAATAAAATAATTTGTAGCGTTATTTTTATCATATATTATTGTTTATTGTCAACTGGAGCTATTGACTGAATCAAATTGTCAACTGCAGCTATTTATAATACACTATTGACAACTACGGCTATTGTTTATTGTAAACTGCAGCTATTGACTGAAGTTGTGCTTTTAGCCATTGTGTAAGCTGTTTGTTTAGAAAATGGTCTTACTGGTGATAACTCCATATAACCATGTTGAGGCATTACTCTTTTTTTTTTTTTTATGATAGCTTTGTTTAGTAGCCAATCATTTAATGTGCACTAAATATAATTTGCATGCGTTGAAAACATGTTGCCCCAAATGTGCAGAAAATATCTTTGATGAAGATGCATTGAAAGC
Source organism: Gastrodia elata (assembly GCA_016760335.1). NCBI lineage: Eukaryota > Viridiplantae > Streptophyta > Magnoliopsida > Asparagales > Orchidaceae > Gastrodia > Gastrodia elata. The sequence continues at coordinate 36,460,131 of CM028670.1, read as the reverse complement.
AAACATACTCTTCCATCTGTATCTTCTCCTCCTCAATTCCAGCATATGCTTTATCATATTCTCATTTTTGATTGGGTAAAGTTGTATTTGGATTAAGCATTTAAGTTGCCTTTTGGTATTTGGCTTAAGTAAAGCCTTTTAGTGTTTCCTTTTAAAAGTGTTTTGCATGGCATCAGTAAACAGTATATGGAACTCGATAAACACATTATGTAAATGTTTCAATTTTTTAGATTTAAATGCAGGGATAATTGCTGTTATTACACTAAAATTCTGGACATTCGGTGACCCTTGTACTAGTTTGAGCTTTTGATAGTATTTTACTTAATAAGAGAGGCAATGGTTGATCTTTAATTAGAGATACTTCATTCATAATTTTTAGATATACTTCATTCGTGATGGTACCTTCTGTAAATTGTCTTATGAAGTGATGAGGCTATAATGTTTGGTATTAATAATATTAATCTATTTTTATATTTTTCCTTGCGGTGACCCCAATTGAAGCTTATGTTTTCAACTATGTTTTGGGAGGAATATGTTGGCATATTTTTAATTTGTAACAATGATGGTTTGTGATGCTATTCTAGACCCCATACGACGATTTGATGACTTCCTTTAGCATATCCCTTGAACATATTCTACCTTGAACAGATTCTATACTGATTATAAGGATTGATGCCCTGTCGGGTTTTTGGTCTTCTGTGGGCCTTATTTGGCATGTAAATTGTGATGGTACTTTCTGTAAATTGTCTTATGAAGTGATGAGGCTATGATGTGTCATTAATAATTTTTATCTTTTTTTTATATTTTCCTTGCTTTGAACCCAGTTGGAACTTTTGCTTTCAAGTATGTTTGGGTGTGAATATATTGGCATATTTTTAATTTGAGACAATGATAGATTGTGATGCTATTCTAGACCCCATTCGACAGTTTGGTGACTTCCTTTGGCCATATCCCTTGAACTTCCTTTAGCCATATCGGCTGAAGAATGTTTTTTGGGGCTGATTCGCGGTGCCAAATAGCATATGATCAGTTTGGCGATGTTGTGACCTTTGATACCACGTATCTCTTTTGGGCTAGAATGTCGACTACACAACGAAGTGAAGTCGTAAATGCTTTCTTTGATGGGTACATGAATTCAAAGATGAGCCTACGTTTATTTGTTGAACAATATGAAAATGCTCTTAGAGATAAGTTGGAAAAGCAAGCTCATGCTGATTTTAAATTATATATTTCCTAACCACAACTTATCTCAGATCTGGTTTATGAAGAACAGTTATCTAAAATATATACCCTAAATATATTTAATAAATTCCAAGATGAAGTAAAGAAATTGATGAATTGTATTATCTCCAATTTTTAGCTTAATGAGTTGTTTAAAATATATATGATAACTGTGTGGGATGGAATGAGAATACTTGATTTTAGTATTGTTTATAATCTCATTGAAGAGAATATTTGGTGCATTTGTCGCTCATTTCAGTTTACCCAGATTGTTTGTTCACACATACTGTGTGTTTTGCTTCAAGATGGGAGTGACATAATTCCTGAAAAATTAGTAAGCCTAAGATGGAGAAAGGATAAAAACTAATTTACTTGTTCATTTGTTTCTTCAACTCACACAACCAACACCACAACAAGATCGGACGACTACTATGTCGAATGCATACAACATGCCAATGAGATAATCGACATTGGGAGAGTAAATGATGAGGTTCGTGCATGCACATTAACCGCCTTACAGAAACTTAAAGAAACGATTAAAGATTTGTTTGGTCATAGACTTCCAAACGTAATCAAAGATCCTGCTTGCGCACACCCAAAGGGACGACCACCAACTAAGAGACTTACAAGTCATCATGATAGAAAAAGAAAGAAAAAGGTCATAACTTAAACATTTTATACTTATTATTCTTGTAAGCATTTGAAAGGTTTTAAGTTGTCTCTAATGAATATGACAGCTCTGTTTTATTGTGGAAGAAAAAAAATTTGAGATGTAATTAGTGATATTGTTGTTCAAACATGATTTATTTTCTATTTCTTTAGCTAAGCAATTCATAATGTTATCCAGTAATATTATGCAACATTTCTTTTGGCGGAGCATGTCAGCATTTGCATGAGTCTTTTGTACTATGAACGCATACGATCGGTGTGGTAATTATTTGTCTCGCATGTAAGCTTGTTTAAAAGATGTTTGCATTTATGACAATGGTTGTTTAAAAAGCATTCGCATATGCCGTAATTGTAAATTTATACTTCCAAGCTTGAACTTTGTAATTGGAAAAATAGCCCTTACTGTTGGGCTTGAAATCTGTCAGAACAAATGTTATGTTGATATTTGAATCAAATGATGCTCTCAGTCTCATATCTGACGTAAGTTTTTTAGCTCATATCTTATCGGACACAAACAAGAATATAATAAAAATTTGGGCTGTAGCTTCTTGTTTTAATTTTGAACAGATGGAATGCTTATTCAATTGGAACGCAGTGAAAAAGTGGAGTTTTTCACTGCATGCTTGCTTGAAACATAAACTGATGGTACTTATAGATTTTCATGTTATCATTTCTATTTTGTCTTAAAATAAATGTCCAGTCATTCTTATTAGTAAAGTTTATTAGAATTTTTTGAATGTTATGAAACACTCCTTTGTAGTATTTATTTTTACATTAAATCTTCACCTTACGTAAATATTTAGGAGCTAGCCCAATTGAGTTCTGTAATCTTATTATATAAAAGGTTGGGTTGTTGAGATGCTATTGCTGTTAGTTTGTTGCTCTTAACTCTTAATTTGTTCCTCATTCAATTATAAGCTTTTGTGCAAGACAGATTTTTTGCAACACAGGTTAATCTTCTGAAATAAATTTTTTTGTTTTATTACATAAGCCGAAATGGGTACACAAATTTCTTCTTCCCCGTCTCCTGTTCTTCGCTTTGGTTTTTCTAACCTATTGTATTGCTTTCGTTAATGTTCTATAGGAAAGGTGCATGGATCAGTGGCTCGCGCGGCCAAACGCCGAAGGTTGCAAATCAAGAACAAGAAGAAGCGTAGGGGAACGACGCATAACCGTATGCAATGCACTCATCGCTTCATGACTGCCGGTACTTGTCCACTATTTTTCCTTTGCCTATTGATTTGAATTGTTGTTTTGCAATCGTTGGCTTTGGTAGTTCTTCAATGATTTGCAGCCGTTGGACGCCTACCGAAAGTAGAACTCAAAAAGAAATTATAAAATTTGTTTTTGATTATAGAGATGCTTTTAAATTATTGAATAACATGTAAGAAGTAATATTTTTCAAATATCACTATGCAAATATCAAATTTTTTGTAGTTATTATTTTTATTTCATTAGAATTTGTTCTTCATTTCTTGTTTGCTAATTTTACTTAATTATGGCTAATTCTGAATTGATTAATTATTTTTTATTGTGTTATAATTGACATAATTGGTTGATTAACAGATTTTACAAATTTGTCATACGATCCATATATAAATAGGTTTACACATTTTGATTTCAGTATAAGAAAATGTAAAAAATGTTAGCAGATATTGCAGTATAAGAAAATGTAAAAAATAAAAAATTGCCAAAGGTCTCTAATAACATGGGTAGGAGGGCTCGAGTTGCCAAAGGTCTAGGAATTAGAAGGGCAGACACTAATAAGATAAATAAACAAAGAGGAGCGCATCATTTTTGTTGAGATTATAGTGGACATTTACTTCAAGTTTATTTGAATATATATATATATTTGGTTGTATGAGTTTTGTTATAAATTTTTTTTAATAATATTAACACAGTATAATAAGTGTTTTTTTTTCATATTTCATTTGAGATTTTTAAATTCATCATGAAAAATGAATAAAACTAAAAAAAAAATAGAGCCTTAGATGAAGACTAGCAACATAAGATTATTAAGCTTCATAAATATGTTTTTTTCAGCCTTTTAATAAGTTCAAATACAGCTTAAATCCTTCATAATCCAAAATAATTTAGTATAGGCTAATCTTGTTACAAATATAAACCTATATAATAAAGAGTACCGAGTCAAGCTCAATGATGACAGCAACGAAATCTATGCCTTTGCTTGGAGTTGTATTAAAATCACATAATTGCTAATACACAAATAAGTTAAACTTTTTAAATATAAAAAAAAAAAAAAAATTCTTACATTCAATCTCTAGCCAATAATACTTCTACAGAAGCACCATTTATCAATCTTCACCTTACATTAGGAGTGTGAAGCCGTTTGCATTCAATCAGCATTTGAAAAAGCGTGGTCCTCCTTATCCTGAGCGGTACGCTGCGTATCGACCACCTCGTGCTCGGTGTCAGAGATGTTGTAGGTGGCGTAGGAAACCTTGTGGTTAGATCACCATATTGCAGCCCTGCTTAAGTTACCTGAAACAAACAATATATTTTGTTTCGCATGCTAAGTTAGATAACACAAATGATATTGTTGTATACAACTATATATATAATGTGTACCTTCAATTCAGCAGGTGTCATACCCTAAATAGTAGAAGGCTCCAGCTCTTTGTTAAGTGCTTGTTCAGCTAATTTTCACATGCGTCTTATTTTGTTAATTTTAGATGCACAAGAAATGGCATACATGCCATATTTATGCATGGTTATCAATATACATAAAAGTCTAACTCACTTATGTGTCATAGTCAAAACCATAGGAAGCTCCAGCTCTTTGTTAAGCACTAGTTCAACTAATTTTGTGAGGCAACACCAAATTTATTAGTTGTTTATGACTATATAAGGCGACACAAAAAGAAAGAAGCAATTTTGATCTAGAAACTCTAAAAACTGGCAAACCTAAAGAATTTTAACTTCAGTCATTGCAAGTTCAACCAGCTGCTTAACTGCATCCCCTTCAACACGTTTTCATTGATTTCAATAACAACGTCTGACAGATAGTGCCCAAATCAAAAGATAGCGCGCATGTATATATACATTCATAAAACCAAAATCTTATCTATGTACAGTAAGATAGCACGCATGAAATAAACAGTGATCATGTGTTAGCTGAACTTTTTAAAAACCTAAAAGAATGTGCAATTGCTAAATTTAAATATAACTAAATAATGCTACATCTTATTGCATAATCATTCATTATGGCTCATATCTTATCGGACACAAACATGAATATAATAAAAATTTGGGCTGTAGCTTCTTGTTTTAAGTTTGAACAGATGGAATGTTTATTCATTTGGAACGCGGTGAAAAGGTATAGTTCTCCACTGCATGCTTGCTTGAAACATAAACTGATGGTACTTATGGATTTTCATGTTATCCTTTCTGTTTTGTCCCAAAATAAATGTCCAGTCATTCTTATTTGTAAAGTTTATTATAGTTTTCTGAATGTAACGGAACGCTCATTTGCAGATTTTATTGCTATATTACTGATGCTGAGTTGATATGGATGCACTAGATAACAGATTTTATTGTTAATTTTTGGGGATATTTTTCCATGAACAATGTTGTATAATGCCACAAAAACTGTAGAGCTTCATGCTCTTCTATAGTTTATTTCCCCTAGCTGTGGGGAGCTGGCCCGATTGAGTTCCAATATTTATAAGCTTTGTAGTCTCATAAATATTTATGAGCATTTTAGTATCCTAAATAAGTTATCATACTTCTATATAAGTGTGTATTTATGAGCTTTGTAGTATTTATTTTTACATTCAATCTCCCACCAATAATACTTCTATCGAAGCACCATTTCATCAACTTTCACCTTACATTAGGAGTGTAAAGTCGTTTGCATTCAATCAAGTACATACATAAATTATTTGAAGAAACATTTTCAATCTAAAATAATGTTTCAAACAACTTACTCAACATTAAATACATTATTGGACTCAGTATTTCAAGGGACAAGGGACAGCATTTGAAATTGCGTTAGCTACAATAACCTCATGAACCAAAATAAGAATGAGCTGCATATTTCAAAGGACAATGAACATTTAGTAAGAGCATTTGATAAACATTGTCACTGATAAATGCAAGCACAATAGCTAAAAGCACAATAACTCACTAGTAAGAATATTTTTTAAACAAACAACTCACACAATGGTTAAAAGCACATTAACTTTAAGAAAAAATAATCTCTTAGAAAAAATTAGATTGTCTCTGATAAATGCAAGCACTTCAATTTACACATTTGACCAATCCTTATATTAGTTATCACTTCAACCTATTAAAATTACCATATGTTGCTCAATTTGATTCAGTTAGTAGGTGCACTTGACAATAAATAATAATCTATGATAAAAATAACAAAACTCCTAAGGTTTACGAGAGCTGCTGCAATACCCCATTCAAAGCCCAATATATTCTTGATATGCTGGCAGCTGAGCTCATATCAAGCCAACAAATCAACATGGAATAACATTATCAAGCCACATAAAATGAACACAGCCATAGGAACTGACCAACAAGCTTAGAACAGACACCCTAAACCCTAAACACTCAATAAATTTGAAATAAAGTATTCATTAAAATCTCTTCATATCCAAACAAAAACCCTAACATCATAATCTTTTAGGCATTTTAAACCTTAAACGAGACTACTAAGAATTACTGCCAAATCCTAAACCCTAAACAACCAGCTGAGCTCATATCAAGCCAACAAATTAATATGGAATAACATTATCAAGCCACATAAAATGAACACAGCCATATGAACTGACCAACAAGCTCAGGACAGTCACCCTAAACTCTAAACACTCAATAAATTTAAAATAATGTATTCATTGAAATCTCTTCATAGCCAAACAAAAACCCTAACATCTTAATCTTTTAGGCATTTTAAACCCTAAACAAAGTATTCATTGAATATATTAGCATGTTTTTAATTTGAGACAATGATAGATTGCGATGCTATTCTAGACCCCATTTGACGGTTTGGTGACTTCCTTTTGCCATATCTATGGGGCCCCGTACTTTCTCGCGGTCACGCTAGTATTAATATTAGCATAATCGCAGGGAGTGCGGTGCTCCACTCTGTGGCAAATCCCCAACTCAAGTAGAGTCAAGTAGGACCAAACTCGCCTTAAGCTAAGGACTTATCACCTAGATGAACTGTAACGGCCGCCCCTCGACCGTCGTCGAGTAACACTAACTCAACTACGATCAAGTGGTGGCTGTCACTAATACCACAGATAATAGACAACTTATCCATGGTATTAATCTGAAGGTGAGGACATTAGTAGGCAGAAACATAAGTAAAGCAGTGCAGAAACTAAGGAAAAAGATATTCAACAGTATCCACATTTATTCATTCATATATAATATAGAAAATGCAGAATAACAAGAAAAAAACTTATTTGTTACATTTGATTAAATAAGAACAGCATAAATATTTACTAACTGAGCAAGATCTCCTTCCTTGCAGAGTATCAACCTCACCTGACCTTCTATCACCAGCACACCCCAAGTACAAGGTCTGAGCTAACACCTGATGCTGCCATATGTACATATATGACAGGGCCAAGCCAACAAAGGAAAAATAATATTAGACTTATAAAGTATAAGCACAATAAAACTATAACATAACATATACTTGCATTTAAGAAGATGTTATTCAACATAAGAGTAAGACAGAAATCAAACTGCAGAGATACTGTAAATAGCGGAAAGTATAAAGCTGTACAACATGGAAGCAAAGTATAGTAAAAGTGCAGAAAAATTGAAAAGATACTAAATAACTGAAACTATAAGAACTAAGCAAAGTAAAACTACATCAAAACTAAATATTAAAAGTAAATGAAAATATCAGATGCTCATAAATCAATGTAAAAGGAATGTCAAATGCTGCACTATATGCCACTAAAATAATGCACATAGATATGCTACACCACTGTATATCACAGAACTATCACTGAAGGTTTATGAGTAGTACGGTCCAATGTAAGCACAACAGTTAAGAATTCAGTATGGTGACGCAAATGCACCCTGAAATTCCCTAGTCTGTGTATATAACATTTCGTATCTCATACTGTATCACTGATACCCATGTGTCACAACAGAAGGAATGGTTTAACTTTCATGTTTATGCTTATGCTTATGCCACTATGTTAAATGAATGAGAAATCCAAAATCCAGGAAGAATATAGTAAGAAACAAAAATGAATCCTAAGCCTCCACTGTGCAGAATCCTTCCAAAAGGATTCTGACTCCAATCTCTAGATCGATATTTAGTTAAAGTTGCTTATTTTCTTAAAGATCACTAGGTGGGGTGATCATATACACATATTGAATATAATGCCAGGTAGGACTCACAACATTTAGTTTGATTACACAACCCTGATGAAGCGATCTTCATTAGGAGGCACCATCCGATGATGATTGTGTATCTCAAACTAAGCATTTAAGTCACTACACTCACAATCATACTTAGCATCTTAGGGAAGGTAAATCCCATTACTTAGTTTATTTGAGCCATACCTATTGAAGTGATCTTCGCTAGGAGGCATTGCCCGATAGCAACTTGTCTTTCAATTAAACTAAGGAAGGGGTACACATTTAATACACTCTTAGGATTGATTGGTTTACCCTAAGCGAGGTTATATCCGCCTAAGCCCGCAGGATAGCAACAAAGATAAATCTTACTTAGAGTGACTCAACCAATCCAGAATATTACTGGGGACCAGTAATATGGGTATACTATACTACACTACCCAATAATCAAGGTTCAATCAAGTCTATTTAATAGAACAAGGATTTATTAAAATTACAATTCTTAAACTAATAGGTAAGTCCTATACAAAGTTTTATCAAGTGAATGTGATCAAGGATCACATAATATAGGTTCTACCACAAGGAGATGTATCTCTTCTAAGGTCTTAGGTGACTACTACCACAAGGAGAATAGATCAACCTCTAAGGTGATTGGATCTTCTATGCTTCTACCTCAAGGATTCATACAAGGCTTCCTACCTCATGATATATGAATTTGGGTCTTTTAAATAATTCAAGATGATCTTATGAAGAGATACTCAAGATCTCCCTTCTAAATGTTAACATTAAGCTCTTATGTTATGTTTCATAATTAGGTTTAAGATAATTAGATCAGATGATTAAGTCATCTGATCACACTCAATCTAAGATCATGGGATCTAAATCAAACATATTATTAAGGATTAGATCACTTGTTTAATCAATATAATTTTAATTGTCTTCTTATGCTAGTCTTCTTTCTTAAGAAAAAATTAGGGATCTTAAGGTTTGATTCAGATGGAGCAATCACATAGATTTATTATTAACCTTAACATGTCTAAGTCAAATGTTTAAGATCAATACCAAATTGAATGCATTGTTGGAAAATGTTAAGTTCCTTATCTTATAATCAAGTTGATTATTTAGGTGATTAAGAGTTTGGGTCTAAATCCAATAGATTAGGTGTTAACCCCTAACCTTATCAATTTAAGATCAATAGTTGCATTACAAATCAATGACAAATCAAATGAATTATTGGTGAATTATTTATGACAATCTAAGATCCAGATTAAGTGTAAATCACTTAATCAATCCCTTAAGATCTCTTAAGTTACATTAAGGATACATGAGAGTTTATTGAAATTTAGCATTCAGGACATAATCAAGGTACATAAATCCTTAAACATAGCTTATAAGGAAATTAAAAGTTAACATACAACTTAAGAAAAGTAAAAGCACAAAAGAAAACAGTAACAAGAACTATGCAAGTGATGTACGCACTTAACATAGGACTAAATAAGAAATTTAATATATCGAACTCAATACAAGTTCTAAGTATGAAATGTACCTGACACGGCACTAAGACTTCTGTAACCAGCAATTTAACAACATCAATCATAGAAACCTATTCATAATGCCAAGGAAAAATAAGGTTTTGCTTAAATACAAGTAAGCTTAATAGTATTAGATTTGCAGTATTTGGGCATGATACAACTAAATGATAATTTACTTGGACAAGAGATGCTTAGCTTAGACTAGCATGAATTCTATCTAATTCATTCTCCCTAACTTAAAATAGAAGATTGATTATAAAAGATTGAATACAATAGCTTGATAATATTTAATTCATTATGGATGGATGGAAACATAACAATATGATTCCTTAGGATGAACTCAAGAATATCAATAAGTCAATATAAGAGATTAATAAATATTAGTTCATTTTATTTGAGATAACCAATATTAGATCTCACACAAAACAGTAGAAGGATTTGCATCATGACATAAGAATAACTTGAATGTCTCCATTAACAATATGACTCATGCAGAATTTTTAAAGATAATAACTAGCCTAAGTTATGGACTAATTGTTCTAGTAGACATGCAAATAAATCAATTTATAAAATTGATTAATTACTTAAACATAGGTTGGATGCATATGAATCTACAATTCCAATAGCTAGCAAGCCAATAGAAGATAAAAACAATATTTTAGTGAGCAACCATTAGACATACATCTTAACACAATAAACCATCCAAGCTAGCAACAATTAATTTCATAGGATTAATAAAGTAAATCTCAAGATTTTCTTGGGTAAGATTGAGTACATCAAATCAATAGAATCTTACAAATAACAATCAACATACAACCTTTCCTACTTGCTAACCCTAACACATTCATCTTCATCTATCTTAACTCTTCATAAATAACAATAAAATTAGCTTTATTAGAGAGTATGAGGAGTTACCCATCTAACAATTGACCTATTATTGGCAAGAAAAATGAAGAGGGCTGCTGTTTTTCGGTCACCAATGGAGGATGAAGGAAGAGGTGGCTGCTGTACACTCTCGGCCAAGAAGGAGGAGGTGAGGTGGCTCGGCTAGAGGAGGGAGGAAGGGGAGAGCAGCTTGGTCGGCCAAGGGGAGGAAGGGCTGCTCGATCTTGGGAGGAAGAAGGGCTGCTCGGTCTTGGGAGGAAGACGAGCTGCTCGGCCATCCATGGAGAAGAAGATGAGGTTCGGCCATGGAGGAAGAAGAGGAGAGGCGAGTGGAGGCTCTCGGCTTGGAGGGAAGGAGAGGAAAGGAGGGGAATGAGGGTTTCATTTTTTCCTAAGGAAGAAGAGGGAGTAGTCGGCTGAAACAATGCTAAATTTTCAGGTGGCTGCTTTAGGGTAGGGTTCCATATACTTGAGGAAAAAAGTTAAATTCAATCGCAGCCGTTAGATCAAAATCCAACGGCTGAAACTTCTCGAGCCTTAATCTAAGTTGATTGAACTTCAAAAATTACAAACTTGGTATCGAAACGACCGTCTTGACAAGATAAACGCAAGCGTCCAAAAATTATTGAATTTGGACGAGTATTTTATTTTATATTAACTTTTAAGTGAAAAACTTCAAAAATTCACTACGATTAATCCGGAGCCCGAAAAATCACGAAACTTAAAACATAGATTTCTCTTATAATTCTTAATTCAAATATATAAAAATTTCTGAAATCTGACTTTTATTTTATCTTTTATTGACTCTGGAAGTTTAAACTTTCCGAATTTATTTAGGACGATCCGGAACTCAGATTGCACTCAAATTTTGGTAGAAGGATCCCCTTAATATGCTTCATGTGAGGATATTTTTATTTGATTTTTATTTGACTAAAATTGAAAATTCTAATTTCGACTTAATCCTCCTAAATTTAGAGTTAAATCACGCTAGTAATAACACCGGGTTGTTACATGAACTATAAATATACATCAATACATATCAAAGTAGCAGAAGCAGAAAATATAATGTAATATCCACATGCATAGTATAAAATAAGAAAAGAAAGCAGTAACTCAGCTCAAGTGCAAAAAGTAAATACATCCAGAGTTTAATTATTACATACCGAATTAAATAAAGATATCTCAATCTCACTGCAAAATGATAAAATTTATCTAAGTAGCAGTAGGAATATCCTCCTCCTGCGCCAACTCCTCTCCTGCAGCACTGCCAATGAACAACTCTGAATCTGACATTTGTCGGTATCACAAATGACAAGGCCCCAGCCAACAAAAGAAAAAGATTACAGTTAGACAATTATCTAAGTATATTTTAGGCTATTTAAGTGAACTAAATATTTAAGATATCACATTTAAAAGTTTTAAACATATAATCATTATAAGGTGCAACAAGCTATAAATAACGGGAAAGCTATAAACTAATCATCTATAGCTAATCGATAAGTATGTAAAAATAACATACAAAAATAGCAACTAAATATGGTGAGGCTAAAAGCAAAAGTAACTACAACTACTAAAATAAATCTAATCCTAACATGCTTATGATCACATGGAGACATGCTGAGTATATAAAGAACACAAGTGCTAAAATAGACATACAATTCTAGCATCCTAAATATGCCAATATTTAATACTAATCAATAAGAGCGTATATACAAGCATGCAGATTGACATGTAAAAGGTCACTGAGACATGTGGAAAAAGTAAATTGAGTACATGAATGAGCAAAAGTAAAGCCACTAAGACATGTGGCAAAGCAAGTCAAGCACTAAAAGAAAGGCCACTGAAGCATGTGGCAAAGCAAAACAAAAAAACTGAATTAAAGTAGAAGTAAGCCTAATACATAGTACTGCCATAACAGAAATAGTCCATACAGGACCTCTGAACTAAAAGTTCAACATGTATCCATCCTAGGCATCTGTAGAGCTAGGTCTGAGTTGAAATTATAGAATAAGACATGTATCAATCCTAGGCATTCGCAGAGCTAGGTCCGAGTCTATTCTATAACAAAACTAGAACTGAAGAGGTAGACTATGCTAGGACATACTCTACTAATTGAAAGCACTGAATGAACTGAATGTATGCTTTGCTTTTCAAATACTAACTTAGGATGTATCTTTCATATCCTAAGTTTACCTATTATGCTCAAGGAACAAGGCACAATATTCAAGGTGTGCGAAGCAATCAAAGTCAAAGTAAGCGAGAGACTCAATCTAGACTTATGTGATATCTGTTGTTGTCTACTTTATCCAAATCTAACTATTCTGAGAAGATACAAGTTTAGGATCTCCAATATCTAACTATTGAGTATAATATTAGATTTACGACCTTAATGTTAACATTAGAACTTAACAAGTTCTAATTCATAATCATATGACGACAATCAGAAATTAAAGTAAATAAATCAACAACAAAATAATTATTATTTTCCTCTCTTAACCCAAATCTTGATTAAGTAAATCAAGACTAAGGATTCTGAATCCAAACTCCACTTGGTGTTCAAATCTTAAATCCAAGGTAGTATACTAGAAGGGATCTAGGGTTCACACTTTAAAACCCAAATTAAAGATAAGGAATCTTATAATCTGAAGGATTCAGAAACTAAGATCTTCGTGAAAGGTTACTATACTGGTTATAAGATAAAATAATCAATTAAGAACTAAGAATCTAAGATCTATATTAAATCTTTAGGATAATTACATCATCTTATAGATTAAGTCAACCTACACCCACATGGAAGGTTTCAAAAGATTTAAATAATTAATCAAGTAAGGGAATTCTAAAGGAGAGTGATTCAGTTCAATTAGAAGATTTAAAGTTTAAGATCTTAAGATCTAAGATCTAATACTTGATCACTTTAGACTTAAGCTAAGTTTAGACTTAGAATTTTACAAGAGTATTTCTTTTAGAACTCAAGCTTATGGATCAACTTAATTAAGCTATTAAACCAAGGATCTTACACTTTATGATAATTAGGCTTAGATCTTAAGAAAGAGGGTTTTAAGGACACTTAAGGTCTTAAGATCTTAATAAGACTAACTTAAGTTCTATTCACCTAGTTATTAGCATGAAATTTCAGAAAGGTGCTTAAACACATTTTGGTCAAAATGACCAAAATATCCCTCTTAAGGCTAAAAATAGGATCTTAAGATTTAACCATCTAAATTGATTCAAATCTATTTTAATGAGTTCCATATTGGTTAATGAAGTAGGATGCACACTTATCTTGGGTTTTGGTAACCTAATTAGCCTAATTAGTACTAATCACCTTTTTAAGCCAAGTAAGGTGATTAAAGAAACTAGGGCATTCTAGAGTGATCCATTTACATTTATAGGCTCTAATACACTTAATAAGACATTAGGAACTTAGTTCACTCAAAATCAAAGCATTAATCATGTTTTAGTTCACTAATCCCTAATTAGAGTAATTAAGAGATGATTAATAAAATTAAGGTTCCTAAATTACTTTTAATAGTCTACATAAATTCCTTATGGTCTCATGAGTAATCAAAGATCTTAATTAATATTTTTGGATATTAATTGAATTTATTATGATTTAATTTAAAATAGAAAAGGATTAGACAATAATTTAAAATCTAACCATTAGATCTTTGATTTTATTTTATATTAATATTCTTTGCATTTTTCTGATTAAAATGATATATTGGATCATACCATTTATGTAAGAATAACTAAAGTTATTTAAGTAATTTAATCTGTATTTTTATTTAAATAAAAACCATAGGTTTGATTTTTTAAATTAATTTCCTTAATGAAATTAATTCAGAAATTCCTTAATATTCACTGTCGGCCCAATTGCAAAAGGCGCGGGTGTAACAACCCAAGTTGTTACTTAGGTCAATTAAGATTGATTTAAGTTTTAATTATGATTCTAATTCACTAATTAAGTCATTTGGAACTTACCTCTAAGATAGAGATCACATCAGGGATCAAATGGATCAAAACCTGATTTCTGGAAAAAATTCCAAACCCTAGAAATTGACTTTTTATCTAAACCTCAGATTAAAAATCTGACTTTGCCATTGCATTCATAACACCCAAATTAGCTAGGGGTGAAGTTTTGGATGCATTTGAAGTCGTAAAATTTTTATCAAATATTTTAATATTATTTAAATACTCCGAAAAATCAAATAATAAAATACTCGTCGGATCAAAAATTCGAGAGCGTCGTTGCGTTCCTCACCCCTCAATTAGCTAGGGGTGAATTATTGGAAAATTTTTGAATATATTAAAATAATTATTTTTAGTTATTAAAATAAGGTTGAAATTTATTAAATAATAATATTTAATTAAATAAATAAGTGGCGCCGTCTTCATCAAGTAAACGCCATTTATCTTTATTAATTTTACCGTCTAATTAGACGATTAACTTTCGATCGTCCGATCAAAGATCGAACGGTCGAAAACCCTTCCCTTCCGCCGGACTCTAGGGTTGCAACGCGTGGCGCAGGTCTCAGCACGCGTCACTTCTGTGCTCGCCAGGTGCCTCCCACCGCTCGATCCAAAGGTGGGAAGCTCCCTTAAGAGCCTCTGATCCTTTCCCTGTCTCGATTTAGGGCATATTTTGAAAACCTAAGGTGATCTAAGGTCTCGCCGATCGGACATCAATCCTCCTCTACCGTTCACTTAAGGTACCTCCCTAACCCTTGCGCTCGTTCGATTCATCTATTAAAGCAAAGTTCATTCGTAGTTATTGTTGTGTTAAGCCTAATCGTCCGTCGATCGCACCGTTGAGCCGATTTAGGTTCGTTCCCCCGCAAACCCTAACGGTTCGCGAGGGAGACGAAGGGCCTCGGGTCGAGGTACGGGTCGCACGCGACCCGTCTTTCCTTTTTTTGGGCCATCCACGTGGTCGAGGTGGGGCCCGGCGTGCTGGGCTGGTTGCTTCTGAACGCGCCGTGTGTGCAGGAGTGGGCCCGGCTGTTCATTCAGCGGTTGACAGGTGTGGTCCCCGCTTCAATACCAGAAGCAAATAATGGAGCGACACGTAAGATGTGGGTCCCGCTGTAGTCAATGTCGCCGGTCGTATAGTCCCATCTGCAGATTTAGAAAATATTTATTATAACACATATAATTATTATTTGAATTCAAAACTTATATATGACATAAATATTTATATACATATGCATTTATAATTACATAATCTGATAATTAAAAAATGAATGGTAGCAATATAATAATAAATTAAATAAGAGTACAGTGATAATTACATTAATAATTAAATGAATTAATAAAGTTTACTTTAATTTAAATCAAAGTAAATAAATAATTAAGTTAATTAGTGGCAAACTTTAGGCAATCATATCTTATAAAATACTTAACCAAATTTAGTAAACAAATATACTAAATTAACCAAAAAAATATAAGAAATATTATGAAACTATCAAATTTCATTTTTTGGATAGACATTTAACATAGTAAAATTTAGGGGTATTAATTAAATCAACATATGTTACAAATCTTCATTTAGCCATAACTCTTAATCTACTAACCCAAACATATCCAATGTGGGTCTTAAAATACTCACAAAACCCTATGGAATATTTTAGTAAGGTTAATCTTGTTGTTGGATTAATATTTAACTAATGATATTTAGGACCTAACCCTAATTAGCCTAATTTGACCTAGAACTTCAAATGATCATAAGTTGGTCATCTTAACTCCAAATTAGATGATCCAAATACCAATTTAGATCAGCAAAACCTAATCTATTGATATCTACAAAATTATTTAGGATCCAACAGTTAGATTTGCTAATCGCCTCTAATTAACCTAAAAACTTGATTAGTGAATATTAGTAAATTTAATAATCCAAATTGGACAAATTAAGTTTTAGAGAACTCCTAGAACCTATTAGAACATAACTGTAGGGTTGGATTAGTGATTGAATAATTAATTTCACTAATCACTCACTAATCACCCTAGACCCTAATTAAGCAATAACTTAGCCAAATGGAGTCCAAATTGAACCTACCACTAGTCATTAGAATCAGTGGGTCAATTGTGACATACAAGCACTAAAATTATTCAATTTGGACACCAAATGACAAAGTTAGGGTTTTCGACCCTTAATTTCAAATCCTTAATTACCCTTTAAACCCTAAAACTTGTATTGGCTATAACTTAGTCAATACACATCAGAATTCAATAAATTTAGATTCTATAGAAATCTTAGAGCATAACCTTTAATAAACTGGCAGAAAAATTATATGTCATTAGGGTAAAATTACCAAAATGCCCTTATAGGTTAAATTCCTTAATTTGACCCTATAAGGCTTAATACTTAACCAAATTTAATAAACTTACTGTCTAAACTCATATTAGATAGTAAGTAATCATTAAACATCATTAAAATTCAAAATTTAGTGTTAATTCATAAAGATGAGATTTAGACCCTTAAGGAGGGGCAAAACGGTCTTTTTGCCCAAAATTAGGGTTTAATGAAATTAAGACCTAATTTCACCTCTAAATCATATCAAATATTAATTAAAGTGATTTAAACTATAATTTAAATAATTCTAAATCTCAAATTAGAAATCTAAAGAAAATCCTAAATTTAGTCTTAAGCAAAAATCTTAAATAAAATTGAGATTCCTTTCTTTCCTTTGAACTTCTTAGATCATCTATTAGGTCTTATAACTAGGATGTGTGTCTGAGTGACATTCTTAGTATCTAAGAGCCTTAATTCCTAAGAATAGGATTAGTTCTTAGGTTAGAATTCATCTAATTGGTAAAGTGGGTTACTCGTTAAGGTGAAACCTTGATTTTATTAGTTTATTAGATTTTTCATAGTTTATTAACTGATTATTTGATCTTTTAACATTAAAATTAGGATTATAAATCTATCCTATTAAATTTGACTTAATTCAATAGGATTTGCCTTAATACTTAATCTGTGAGATGGGATTAAACTTTAGTCCTTTAGAATAGCCTTATGATTAAGAATTAAACTTCATTCTTTGGAGTTTAGTTCTTAATTCTTTAAATCTTGATTTGGCTAATCAAGATTTACTTGGGATTTATAAATAATAATTTAGGATGATTGATTTATTTACTTAACTTTATAGGCGACATTTGATTCACTTATAATTAGAACCTAGCTAATCCTAATTATGTTCAACCAGTAGGTTCGTGATTATAAGTTATAAACAGTGTAGGAATTGTTGATTCTGAATCTTATGAAACTTAGAGTAGTTAGAACGTTTAAATTAGAAAACAGGTGATATCACAAAGTTTGTGTAGTGCTAAATTATTTCTTTGATTTGAAATTTGCCATGCTTTTCTTGTCATTTGAGCCTTTTCACACCTTTAGACATACTTGAATACTTAATACTTACCTTATATTATACTTTGAATTTCATTCACATTTCATATGCATAATTTTAAAAGAAACATTAATAAACAACATTATACTTGTGGTTTATATTTTACTTAACTTGCCACTTAGTATGACTTATTTTAGGACTACTTTTGCCTACGGAATTTCCCCTACGGTACCTTACTTTGGCATTGGGATGTTTCTCCTATTTGCCCTTTAGATACTTTGTGGATTTACTTTAGGATCTGGGATGTTTCTCCTAGATGCCTCTTTTTGATGACCTTTACTTTAATCTGGGATGTTTCTCTTAGATTACCAGATGGACTTTACTTTTTGGCAGACTAAGTAAGAATATCTTACAAGTACAGTAATTTAATTAGCATTTCTTACATTTACTTTTCAGACCTTTTACAGTTCCTTTATATACTTTCTTACATTTCAGACTTACTGTACTTTACGTTACTATTTAAGTACACTTTTCTGTTTTTCATATTTTTCATTTTCTGCAGTTCCTTTTCATTTCAGAACTTTTTGTATGTTAGCTGTTTTACGTACTTGAGAGCATGTTAGGATGCTAGTCTTATACTTTCAGTACAGTACTTTTACTTATACTATAACTGGCATGTTAGTTTGATCATATTCTTTAGGACTTTTCTTTGTACTTAGTAGATTTATTTGTGTACTTTACTTACCTTGTATTGTAGCCTGAGTTGAGGTATGTTTCTACCTCATGACTTGTTCTTGTTTTCCTTTGTGCTTTACCGCTATGTTTTGCTCAATTTAAGTTGTGATGTCATTAAAATACATTAAAACTCATTACCTTAAAATGTACTTAGATATTTTGTCTAACAAGATTTTTATTTTCTTGGCTGGGGCCCTACCATTATGAAAATGATAATGGTAGATTCTGAGCTTTTTGAGGAGATAGAGCCTTCTGAGGAGCAGATCTAGGAGGAGGTCCAGCCTACTGAGGAACCTTAGTCTTACTAACTTGCTTTACTTTATATTATGAGGATGAGAGACTCTTTCTTTTCAGTCTTTAAACTTTAAATATTTGTAATAATACAGAACTTTGTACTTTACTTTCCTGCATTGCATATATTCTGAGCTGAATGTCTTTATTTTATGGTATGGATGTTTACTTCAGTTGTTACTTTACTTCCGCACTCTGATACTCATTAAGTGATTATTAATCTTTATCTTATTCAGAAAAGCACCTCTTTTTCTTAAGATTGGATTGGAGTCCTAAATTCCAACCTAATATTAAGTTTAAGATGTGCTTAGTGACTACCACTCCTTAAGCCTTGTGATTAGAAGGGGCGGCCGCCACAGTTGGTATCAGAGAACTCCATAAGGTGTTAGATTGGAATTTGTATTCATATCTACCTAATGGATAGTTCTTCTGCCATACAATCACTGAATGAATACTAGAATGAACATCCATATTTTCATCATCCAATATTCAGAATAGCAGGAATAAAATACTTAGAGTAAGAACACAAAGATATTTAAACTTAGTAGGAACCTTAATAACAAATTAACATAGGAATATTTTCTAATTTTACATGATTAGAATAACTAAATAAAACACCTTTTCATTCTTCTAAATAGAATGTTATAATATAGATTCAGGTATAATAATGAACCCTGTTCAATCTTCATCAACTCTAGCTGTGTCAAGCAGTCAATCATCAGAAATTAGCGCATTATTAGAAACTGTCAAAACACTAGTGGAAGCCAATGCCAGACAGGCAGAGAAAATAGAAAGGCTAATGGCTATACAGAGCAACCCCTCTCCTGCCTCAGTTAACCCAACATCTAATCTTCCTTCTCAATAACATCAACAAAATACGGATGGACTGTTACATAGTTTCATTAGATTAAGAACTCCAGTATTCAATGGGACTATGTCTGCAATGGATACAGTTAACTGGATAAAAATAGTTGAAAAGAACCTTACAAGTTTGAACTGTCCAGAGTAGAAATCTGTTCGTTTAACCACGCATATGTTTCAAGAAGAAGCAAAATTTTGGTGGGATCATATCCGCCAATCAGTATTTGCCGGGTACAGGATTAATACAATTCCTTGGAGTAAGTTTGTAGAAGCATTTATGGCTGAGTATGTGCCTCCCTCCGTGCAAAATAATTTGGGGGATATGTTCCTAAATCTCAAACAAGGCAATCGTACTTTGTCAGAATATGAGACAGAATTCAGAAAATTATCCAGATTTGCACCTATCATGGTACAAACAGAAGGATCTTGATGTCACCGATTCCTCAGCAGTCTTAAAGAATCAATAAGAGATCAAATCATTCCATTAAGACTATCCAACTTTATGGAACTTATAGAAACAACTCGTGTAATTGATCGAAATGTAGCCCAAAAAGAAACTAAGAGAACTTTCAATATGTCTTCTCAAAGGAACAATGACCCCAAAAGAATTGGGCTTTCTTCTGGAAAAGTATATCAAATGAAAGCTGAGAGTCCACCAACAGATCCTTACAATGGATGTACAAGACCACATCCATATGGAAGATGCTATCACAATAAACAATGTTGTTATACATGTGGTCGCAAAGGACACTTTTATCAGCAATGTAATTATGAGGAAACTATAGATGGAGTTCGTATTGATCATTCCAGACGCAAACAAATGTTAAATCCAACTCCAATCAATCAACGGGATCAACCACTGACCATTATGCCTACTCCCCAAACTAAAAGAATGGTCCAGAGGAATGATAAAGGAAGATCAAATCAACCCAGTATATCTAGAAATCCTCAAAAGCAAGTGGTTATTAAGAAGACTACAGGACTAGCTAAAGTATATACTCTTACTCCTGTGGAAGCTACAGAGGATAATAATGTGATATCAGGTACACATAATTCATATTGCATTTATTTTCAAGCTTGTAATAAGTTCTAAGTAATTATTATTTTGTTTAGGCACTATAAGTATTAATGATCATCCGTGCAAACTGCTATTTGATACGGGAGCAAGCCATTCATTTATATCTGAAAATTTTGTTAAAGGTTTAAATTTGCCTCGTTACAATTGGCAAGATATTTAGCAGTTGGGCTACCATTCGGAACTCAACTCAATACCACCCACTTCTGTAACCTTCAAGTACCTTTAAATGAGCAAGTGTTTCAAGCAAAGCTAATAATTTTACGAATAGAAAACTTTGATATAATCTTGGGTATGAACTGGCTCAGTTCTCACAACGCTACTATTAACTGTCAACAAAAGAAAATATCACTTCGATCACCAGACACTACATCAACATTCATAGGAAGGTTCAGTACTTTAAGTTCACTTATTAATGCAATAACAGCAACTAAGTTAGTGAACAAGGGTTGTGCAGCACACCTAGTTACTATGCTCGGAGAAAGCAAAAAGGAGATACCACTTTCTGAGATTAAGGTGGTTAATGAATTTGCTGATATTTTTCCTGAAGAGCTACCTGGGTTACCTCCACCAAGAGAAGTTGAAATGGCAATAAATTTAGTACCAGGTACCCAACCAATTTTAAAAGCTCCTTACAGAATGGCTCCTAAGGAACTTCATGAACTTAGTGAGCAATTAAAAGAACTATTGGATAAAGGGTTTATTAAACCAAGTATGTCACCATGGGGTGCTCCGGTATTATTTGTAAAGAAGAAAGATGGGTCTATACGAATGTGTATAGACTACAGAGAATTAAATAAAGTTACTATTAAGAATAAATACCCACTTCCTAGGATCGATGACTTATTCGATCAGTTATCCAGAGCAATAGTATTCTCAAAGATTGATTTAAGATCGGGATATTATCAACTTCAAGTTAAAGATTCTGACATGGAGAAGACAGCATTTAGGACCCGATATGGACACTACGAATTTCTTGTAATGTCCTTTGGACTCACAAATGCACCGTCTATTTTTATGGACTTAATACAGCGAGTCTTAAAACCATTCTTAGATAAATTTGTAATTGTATTCATTGATGATATTCTCATCTATTCAAAGACTATGGAAGATCATGAAGATCATTTAAGGATTGTATTAGAAACCTTGAGGAAACATCAGTTATACGCTAAATTTTCCAAATGTGAATTCTGGTTAAAGTCAGTAGCATTTTTGGGGCATATTGTAGATGCTCAGGGAATCCGAGTTGATCAACAGAAGATCTGTGCTATTCAAGAATGGAACCAGCCAAAGACAGTAACTAATATAAGAAGTTTCTTAGGTCTGGCTGGCTACTATAGAAAATTTGTCAAAGGATTCTCTCAGATAGCTGCTCCATTAACTAAGCTAACTCAGAAAGCTGTTCCATTTATCTAGGCTCCTAAATATGAAAAGGCATTTCAAACCCTAAAAGATGCTCTTTCTGCTGCACCAGTATTAATGCTGCCAAAAGAAGGTATGAACTATCAAGTTTATAAAGATGCCTCAGGAACTGGATTAGGTTGTGTACTAATGCAAGAAGGAAAGGTGATTGCATATGCTTCAAGACAGTTGAGACCTCATGAGAAAAATTATCCAGTACACGATCTAGAACTTGTTGCAGTAATTTTTGTATTAAAGATATGGCGTCATTATTTATATGGTGTTCAATGTTCCATTTTCACTGATCACCAAAGCCTGAAATATATATTTACTCAACGTGAATTGAATTGTCACCAAAGAAGGTGGCTTGAGTTGTTAAGTGATTATAATGTAGAAATTCAATACCACCCAGGTAAAGCAAACGTGGTGGCAGATGCCCTTAGTCGTAGTGTAATTTTATCAGCATTGATCACTACGAGTTCATTAATAGAAAAATTTCAAAAGATGGAAATTGTTCCTATTCGAAGTAAGATTATAAGTTCAATATTAACCAATATAAATGTAGAACCCACATTTCATATGGATGTTTCCATCTCTCAAACTAAAGATGAAGAATACTTAAAGTTTAAGATGGATATTGAAGGAGGACGTCGTCATGATTTACAATTACATGGGACAGTGATTTATCAAGATAATCATATATGGGTTCCTAAATTCATGCAACAGGAGGTATTAAATGAAGGACATAATTCTGGTTATCAAATTCATCCTGGAAGCTCAAAAATATATCAAGATCTAAAACAATCCTTCTGGTGGCCTGGGATGAAAAGAAGTGTGGCAGAGTTTATTGAGAAATGCCATGCATGTAGTTTGGTTAAGGCAAAACATCAAAGGCCTGGTGGCTTACTTCAACCACTTGAGATACCTGAGTGGAAGTGGTTAGATATATCTATGGACTTTGTAATGGGACTGCCCCGATCTAAATCGGGATATGATGCAATTTGGGTGATTATTGATAGATTGACTAAGTCTGCTCATTTTATTCCCATTCATCAAACTGATTCTGTGGAAAAACTTGCCAAACTTTACATCAAAGAAGTGATCAGATTACATGGGATTCCTAGATCAATAGTATATTATAGAGATAGTCGATTTACCTCCAGATTCTGGCAGGCTGTACATCAAGATCTAGGCACAACTCTAGCGTTAAGTACAGCGTTCCATCCACAAACAGATGGACAAACAGAATGAGTAAATCAGGTTCTAGAAGATTTACTTAGATTATGTATTCTTGATTTTGCTGGATCTTGGGAAGATCATCTGCCATTAGTAGAATTCGCCTATAACAATAGCTTCCAAGCTAGCATAAAAATGGCTCCATTCGAAGCGTTATATGGTAGGAAGTGTAATATGCCATTGGCATGGTCAGGGATTGGCAGTGTGCAGCTGTACGGGTCTGAACTAGTAGAAGAAACAAATAAGAAGATTCAGTTGATTCAACAGCGTATTCGTGCAGCTCAAGATCGCCAAAAGAAATATCATGATGGGCACCATCGTTCCTTAGAATTCAAAGCTGGAGATTTTGCATATTTGAAAGTCAGTCCTATGAAAGGAGTCTTCATGTTTGGTATAGCAGGAAAGCTAAGTCCTCGCTATGTTGGTCCATTTGAAATATTGGCAAAAATAGGTTCCTCTGCCTATCAATTAAACCTTCCAGATGACTTTTCAACAGTTCATAATGTATTCCATGTGTCATCTTTAAGGAAGTGCCTCAGAGATCCCTCACATCTAGTTCAATTCCTAGAAATTCAAATTCAACCAGATCTAACATACGCTGAAGAGCCAATACAGATTTTGGCTCATGATCGTAAGCAACTAAGAAATCGAGCAATTGATATGATAAAAGTTCAGTGGAAGAATCGATCATGCAATGAAGCCACAAGGGAAAAAGAAACTGATATGCGTCAGAAATACCCAAGCCTTTTTAATTAAGGTAATAACTCAACTCTAACCTATTTCAATTCATTTACTTTACAGTTGCTTTAATTTTCTCACTTGAGTAATGTCGAGGACGACATCATTCTTAAGTGGGGGAGTCCGTAACAACCCAAGTTATTACTTAGGTCAATTAAGATTGATTTAAATCTTAATTATGATTATAATTCACTAATTAAGTCATTTGGAACTTACCTCTAAGATCTAGATCACATCAGGGATCAAATGGATCAAAACCTGATTTCTAGAAAAAGTTCCAAACCCTAGAAATTGACTTTTTATCTAAATCTCAAATTAAAAATCTGACTTTGTCATTGCATTCAGAACACCCAAATTAGCTATGGGTGAAGTTTTGGATGCATTTGGAAGTCGTAAAATTTTTATCAAATATTTTAATATTATTTAAATACTCCAAAAAATTAAATAATTAAATACTCGTCGGATCAAAAATCTGAGAGTGCCGTTGCGTTCCTCACCCCTCAATTAGCTAGGGGTGAATTATTGGAAAATTTTGAATATATTAAAATAATTATTTTTAGTTATTAAAATAAGGTTGAAATTTATTAAATAATAATATTTAATTAAATAAATAAGTGGCGCCGTCTTCATCAAGTAAACGCCATTTATCTTTATTAATTTTACCGTCTAATTAGACGGTTAACTTTCGATCGTCCGATCAAAGATCGAACGGTCAAAAACCCTTCCCTTCCGCCGGACTCTAGGGTTGCAACGCGTGGCGCAGGTCTCAGCACGCGCACTTCTGTGCTCTCCAGGTGCTTCCCACCGCTCGATCCAAAGGTGGGAAGCTCCCTTAAGAGCCTCTGATCCTTTCCCTGTCTCGATTTAGGGCATATTTTGAAAACCTAAGGTGATCTAAGGTCTCGCCGATCGGACATCAATCCTCCTCTACCGTTCACTTAAGGTACCTCCCTAACCCTTGCGCTCGTTCGATTCATCTATTAAAGCAAAGTTCATTCGTAGTTATTGTTGTGTTAAGCCTAATCGTCCGTCGATCGCACCGTTGAGCCGATTTAGGTTCGTTCCCCCGCAAACTCTAACGGTTCGCGAGGGAGACGAAGGGCCTCGGGTCGAGGTACGGGTCGCACGCGACCCGTCTTTCCTTTTTTTGGGCCATCCACGTGGTCGAGGTGGGGTCCGGCGTGTTGGGCGGGCTGCTGCTGAACGCGCCGTGTGTGCAGGAGTGGGCCCGGCTGTTCATTCAGCGGCTGACAGGTGTGGTCCCCGCTTCAATACCAGAAGCAAATAATGGAGCGACACGTAAGATGTGGGTCCCACTGTAGTCAATGTCGCCGGTTGTATAGTCCCATCTGCAGATTTAGAAAATATTTATTATAACACATAATTATTATTTGAATTCAAAACTTATATATGACATAAATGTTTATATACATATGCATTTATAATTACATAATCTGATAATTAAAAAATGAAAGGCAGCAATATAATAAAAAATTAAATAAGAGTACAGTGATAATTACATTAATAATTAAATGAATTAATAAAGTTTACTTAAATTTAAATCAAAATAAATAGAATAATTAAGTTAATTAGTGGCAAACTTTAGGCAATCATATCTTATAAAATACTTAACCAAATTTAGTAAACAAATATACTAAATTAACCAGAAAAATATAAGAAATATTATGAAACTATCAAATTTCATTTTTTGGATAGACATTTAACATAGTAAAATTTATGGGTATTAATTAAATCAACATATGTTACAAATCTTCGTTTAGCCATAACTTTTAATCTACTAACCCAAACATATCCAATGTGGGTCTTAAAATACTCACAAAACTCTAAAGAACATTTTTGTAGGGTTAATCTTGCTGTTGGATTAATATTTGACTAATGACATTTAGGACCTAACCCTAATTAGCCTAATTTGACCTAGAACTTCAAATGACCATAAGTTGGTCATCTTAGCTCCAAATTAGGTGATCCAAATACTAATTTAGATCAACAAAACCTAATCTACAGAGATCTATAAAACTATTTAGGATCCAACGGTTAGATTTGCTAATCGCCTCTAATTAACCTAAAAACTTGATTAGTGAATATTAGCAAATTTAATAATCCAAATTGGACAAATTAAATTTTAGAGAACTCCTAGAACCTATTAGAACATAACTGTAGGGTTGGATTAGTGATTGAATGATTAATTTCACTAATCATTCACTAATCACCCTAAATCCTAATTAAGTTATAACTTAGCCAAATAGAGTCCAAATTGAACCTACCACTAGTCATTAGAATCAGTGGGTCAACTGTGACATACAGCCACTAAAATTATTCAATTTCGACACCAAATGACAAAGTTAGGGTTTTCGACCCTTAATTTCAAATCCTTAATTACCCTTTAAACCCTAAAACTTGTATTGGCTATAACTTAGTCAATACACATCAGAATTCAATAAATTTAGGTTCTATAAAAATCTTAGAGCATAACCTTTAATAAACTAATAAAAAAATTATATGTCATTGGGGTAAAATTACCAAAATGCCCTTATAGTTCAAATTCCTTAATTTGACCCTATAAGGCTTAATACTTAACCAAATTTAATAAACTTACTGTCTAAACTAATATTAGATAGTAAGTAATCATTCCACATCATTAAAATCCAAAATTTAGTGTTAATTCATAAAGATGAGATTTAGACCCTTAAGGAGGGGCAAAACGGTCTTTTTGCCCAAAATTAGGGTTTAATGAAATTAACACCTAATTTCACCTCTAAATCATATCAAATATTAATTAAAGTGATTTAAACTATAATTTAAATAATTCTAAATCTTAAATTAGAAATCTAAAGAAAATCCTAAATTTAGTCTTAAGCAAAAATCTTAAATAAAATTGAGATTCCTTTCTTTCCTTTGAACTTCTTAGATCATCCTTTAGGTCTTATAATTAGGATGTGTGTCTGAGTGACATTATTAATATCTAAGAGCCTTAATTCTTAAGAATAGGATTAGATCTTAGGTTAGAATTCATCTAATGGGTAAAGTGGGTTACTCGTTAAGATGAAACCATGATTTTATTAGTTTATTAGATTTTTCATAGTTTATTAACTGATTATTTGATCTTTTAACATTAGAATTAGGATTAGAAATCTATCCTATTGAATTTGACTTAATTCAATAGGATTTGCCTTAATACTTAATCTGTGAGATGGGATTAAACTTTAGTCCTTTAGAATAGCCTTATGATTAAGAATTAAACTTCATTCTTTAGAGTTTAGTTCTTAATTCTTTAAATCTTGATTTGGCTAATCAAGATTTACTTGGGATTTATAAATAATAATTTAGG
This sequence comes from Gastrodia elata, assembly GCA_016760335.1. Classification (NCBI taxonomy): domain Eukaryota; kingdom Viridiplantae; phylum Streptophyta; class Magnoliopsida; order Asparagales; family Orchidaceae; genus Gastrodia; species Gastrodia elata. The sequence continues at coordinate 36,432,444 of CM028670.1, read as the reverse complement.
ACGATTGATTTATTTACTTAACTTTATAGGCGACATTTGATTCACTTATAATTAGGACGTAGCTAATCCTAATTATGTTCAACCAGTAGGTTCATGATTCTAAGTTACAGACAGTGTAGAAATTGTTGATTCTGAATCTTATGTAACTTAGAGTAGTTAGAATGTTTAAATTAGAAAACAGGTGATATCACAAAGTTTGTGTAGTGCTAAATTATTTCTTTGATTTGAAATTTGCCATGCTGTTCTTGTCATTTGAGCCTTTTCACACCTTTGGACATACTTGAATACTTGATACTTACCTTATATTATACTTTGAATTTCATTCACATTTCATATGCATAATTTTAAAAGAAACATTAATAAACAACATTATACTTGTGGTTTATATTTTACTTAACTTGCCACTTAGTATGACTTATTTTAGGACTGCTTTTGCCTAGGGAATTTCCCCTATAGTACCTTACTTTGGCATTGGGATGTTTCTCCTATTTGCCCTTTAGACACTTTGTGGATTTACTTTAGGATCTGGGATGCTTCTCCTAGATGCCTCTTTTTGATGACCTTTACTTTAATCTGGGATGTTTCTCCTAGATTACCAGATGGACTTTACTTTTTGGCAGACTAAGTAAGAATATCTCACAAGTACAGTAATTTAATTAACATTTCTTACATTTACTTTTCAGACCTTTTATAGTTACTTTATATACTTTCTTACATTTCAGACTTACTGTACTTTACATTACTGTTTCAGTACACTTTTCTTTCTTTTATATTTTTCATTTTCTGCAGTTCCTTTTCATTTCAGAACTTTTTGTATGTTAGCCATTTTACGTACTTGAGAGCATGTTAGGATGCTAGTCTTATACTTTTAGTACAGTACTTTTACTTATACTATAACTGGCATGTTAGTTTGATCATATTCTTTAGGACTTTTCTTTGTACTTAGTAGATTTATTTGTGTACTTTACTTACCTTGTATTGTAGCCTGAGTTGAGGTATATTTCTACGTCATGACTTGTTCTTATTTTCCTTTGTGCTTTACCGCTATGTTTTGCTCAATTTAAGTTGTGATGTCATTAAAATACATTAAAACTCATTACCTTAAAATGTACTTAGATATTTTGTCTAGCAAGATTTTTATTTTCTTGGCTGGGGCCCTATCTTTATGAAACTGATAATGGTAGATTCTGAGTTTTTTGAGGAGATAGAGCCTTCTGAGGAGCAGATCTAGGAGGAGGTCCAGCCTACTGAGGAACCTTAGTCTTACTAGCTTGCTTTACTTTATATTGTGAGAATGAGAGACTCTTTCTTTTCAGTCTTTAAACTTTAAATATTTGTAATAATACAGAACTTTGTTCTTTACTTTCCCGCATTGTATATATTCTGAGCTGGATGTCTTTATTTTATGGTATGGATATTTACTTCAGTTGTTACTTTATTTTCGTACTCTGATACTCATTAAGTGATTGTTAATCTTTATCTTATTCAGAAAAGCACCTCTTTTTCTTAAGATTGGTTTGGAGTCCTAAATTCCAACCTAATATTAAGTTTAAGATGTGCTTAGTGACGACCACTTCTTAAGCCTTGTGATTAGAAGGGGCGGCCGCCACAGCGAGTCACGGGTCGACCCGGCCCATGACTTCGTCTTCTTCCAAGAGATGCCCCGATGCCCGAATCCTAGGGTTCCATTCCGACGCGCAATTCACCACGCACAAGCCATGCCACGCCCTAATCTTGACAGCTACACCATCCCTGACACTAGACGCATCGATTGGACTATAAATCTCCATATGGGATGCACAGGATCGCTGGGGTGCTACTCAACCGAGGCATCTTCTAAGGTGCAAATGGGGAGATCAAATCCTCCTTACGGCATCGATGTCATGAGCTAAGGCTTATCCTTACACGTTCAGGGACCAGAAGAGAATTGATTGGGCGAGTCGAGGGGTTCTGGGGAGAGCTAGATACTGGAGTGCTACTCGGGGTGGAGTGCAGACGAGAGCCAAAAATGGGTCGATTGATTTCAGCTGAGTCGTTCGATCTGATTGAGCCCAACCCTCGATATGGGTTTACAATTATTGTCGAGAGGTTCTGGCACTACTTGGCTAGCCAATTTCTTGAGGGAAAAGCAGCATTTGGCGAACCGGAAGCCGACTGGCAGTGCACACTCATACGGTGAATTCACCATCTGGTCCACTGCCAGTCCTCACCAAAAGACTTAAATGTCTACTAGGGAGTCAGGGTGAGGACCTAACACAACATCTAGGGCTCAATTGGAAGCGAGTCGAGCTGGAACCAGCTTGACAGAGGAGATGAGATCAGAGGTTGTACTTGGGGATGGCAGAGGCGATTGAGACAATACAGGCAGCCCAGATCACTCCAGATAGTTGTAGGAGCTCAGCAAGGGGGTCTGAACTCCAGACCTCACCCTCGATCAGCAGTGCTCAGCAGGTTCAAACGCTGGGGTCACCGAGAGCTTCAGGGTAAGCATCAGGGAATGAGCAAAGGGACTCACTGTGATTTCTGGGAGGTATTTATAGGCCTTAAAAGCTATGGTGGGGGTGGCTTCCAGAGCTTGGGCTTGGAGAAGAGGCTCGGGCCGAGGGGAAGGGTTGGATGCAACGGTCGGGGGCAATCCAGGGAGAGCACTACCAGCAGGTGATCGCGCCTGAGGGTAGAAGAGGAAGAACGGGCTCCTTCCCATATTGCCATGGGGACTGGAAGGTGCCTGGCTGTCGGGGGGACCAGCGAGCGACGGGTCGCGAGGTGGGAGACGATCCACAATGCGGGGGAACTCCAGAGCCATCTGATCACTGAGCTGTTGATGATGGATGGCCTGATGCGGATTAAATTCCGTGCGTCGGATGGAAGATGTCGATCGAGCGACTGAGATCTAATCACGGCGCGAGGTAGCGCGAGCCGTTGGATCAAATGTGCTGAGATGCGTGCTAACGCATCGAGTGGCTTGCACCTATGTGCAGCTGTCGGGACCCGCAGCGGATCTGCCGCAGTCCTGACAGCAAATCCCATCGCTTAATTTAATTTAATTTATTAAATTTAATTTAAATTAAACCCTTTAATTAATAAATAAAAATTCCAATAATTTCTAAATCCATTTTAGGACTAGATGAGCTCCAAAAATTCCCAAAAATTTACCCTTAGCTAATTAGGATATGAAGAATTCAAAAATAAAATCAGATTTTAATTTGGAGATCAATTTAATTATGTATTTTCTAGGACTCAAAATATACAAAAATACTAAATTCTCAATTTAGCTCCAATTGATTTCAAACTTTTAGGATTAGGTTTAAATGACTCATTGAGTCTAATGGAATTAAAATTAGAACTTGGTTTAACTTAATTAATCTAAACTTAATTAAGGTAACAACTAAGGTTGTTACAATATCCCTTAAACTTCCTTTGGCCATATCGACTGAAGAATAATTTTTGGGCTGAGTCGTAGTGCCAAATAGTATATGATCAGTTTGGCAATATTCTGACCTTTGATATCATATATCTCACAAATCAGTATGCCATGCCCTTTGCACCTTTTGTGGGTGTGAATCATCATGAAAACTCTATTATTTTCGGTTGTGCATTATTATGTGATGAAACAAGTGAAACTTTTTCATGGTTATTTAAGCGAATGTTAGCTTGCATGCATGGTAAACATCTAAACAGAATAATAACTGATCAGTGCTGAGCATTAAATCTACAATTTTGGAGGGGTTTCCATCTACAAAGCGTCGTCTTTGCTTGTGGCATATCATGCAGAATTACTCGAAAAATTAGGCGGTAGAGTAGATAAACATGCGTTAATCTCTGAATTTTCATGTATTATTTATATTTCTTTGTCTGTGGATGAGTTTGAGCACGGTTGGTTTGCGGTGATGGTCAAATACTAGCTTATTAAAAATAATTGGTTCACGGGTCTTTATGAGAAAATGGTGAATTTGGTGCCCATATTCTTGAAAGATTTCTTTTGGGCTGGAATGTCGACTACACAATGAAGTGAACGCTTTCTTTGATGGGTATGTGAATTCAAAGACGAGCCTACGTTTATTTGTTGAACAATATGAAAATGCTCTTAGAGATAAGTTGGAAAAGCAAGCTCAAGCTGATTTTAAATCATATATTTCCCAACCACAACTTATCTCAGACCTGGTTTACGAAGAATAGTTATCTAAAATATATATCCTAAATATATTTAATAAATTCCAAGATGAAGTAAAGAAATTGATGAATTATATTATCTCCAATTTTTAGCTTAATGGGTCGTTTAAAATATATACGGTAACTGTGTGGGATGGAATGAGAATACTTGATTTTAGGGTTGTTTATAATCTCATTGAAGAGGATATTTGGTGCATTTGTTGCTCATTTCAGTTTACTGGGATTGTTTGTTCACACATACTGTGTGTTTTCCGTCAAGGAGTGGCAGAATTCTTGAAAAATTAGTAAGCCCAAGATGAAGAAAGGATAAAAACTAATTTACTTGTTCATTTGTTTCTTCAACTCACACAACCAACACCACAACAAGATCGGACGACTACTATGTCAAAGGCATACAACATGCCAATGAGATAATTGACATTGAGAGAGTAAATGATGAGGTTCGTGCATGCACATTAATCGCCTTACAGAAACTTAAACAAAAGATTAAAGATTTGTTTGGTCATAGACTTCCAAACGTAATAAAAGATCCTGCTTGCACACACCCAAATGGGCGACCGCTAACTAAGAGACTTACAAGTCATCATGATAGAAAAGGAAAGAAAAAGGTCATAACTTAAATATTTTATACTTATTATTCTTGTAAGCATTTGAAAGGTTTTAAGTTGTCTTTAATGAATATGCCAGCTCTGTTTTATTGTGGAAGAAAAAAATTTGAGATGTAATTAGTGATATTGTTGTTCAAACATGATTTATTTTTTATTTCTTTAGCTAAGCAATTCATAATGTTATCCAGTAATATCATGCAACATTTTTTTTGGCGAAGCAGGTCAGCATTTGCATGAGTCTTTTGTACCATGAACGCATACGGTCGGTGTGGTAATTATTTGTCTCGCATGTAAGCTTGTTTAAAAGATGTTTGCATTTATGGCAATGGTTGTTTAAAAAGCATTCGCATATACTGTAATTGTAAATTTATACTTTCAAGCTTGAACTTTGTAATTGGAAAAATAGCCCTTACTGTTGGGCTTGAAATCTGTCAGAACAAATGTTATGTTGATATTTGAATCAAATGATGCTCTCAGTCTCATATCTGACGCAAGTTTTTTAGCTCATATCTTATCGGACACAAACAAGAATATAATAAAAATTTGGGTTGTAGCTTCTTGTTTTAATTTTGAACAGATGGAATGCTTATTCGATTGGAACGCAGTGAAAAAGTTGAGTTTTTCACTGCATGCTTGTTTGAAACATAAACTGACGATACTTATAGATTTTCATGTTATCATTTCTGTTTTGTCTTAAAATAAATGTCCAGTCATTCTTATTAGTAAAGTTTATTAGAATTTTTTGAATGTTATGAAACACTCCTTTGTAGTATTTATTTTTACATTAAATCTTCACCTTACGTAAATATTTAGGAGCTAGCCCAATTGAGTTCTGTAATCTTATTATATAAAAGGTTGGGTTGCTGAGATGCTATTGCTATTAGTTTGTTGCTCTTAACTCTTAATTTGTTCCTCATTCAATTATAAGCTTTTGTGCAAGACAAATTTTTTGCAACTCAGGTTAATCTTCTGAAATAAATTTTTTTGTTTTATTACATAAGCCGAAATGGGTACACAAATTTCTTCTTCCCCGTCTCCTGTTCTTCGCTTTGGTTTTTCTAACCTATTGTATTGCTTTCGTTAATGTTCTATAGGAAAGGTGCATGGATCAGTGGCTCGCGCGGCCAAACGCCGAAGGTTGCAAATCAAGACAACAAGAAGAAGCGTAGGGGAACGACGCATAACCGTATGCAATGCACTCATCGCTTCATAACCGTATGAGATGCTTTTAAATTATTGAATAACATGTAAGAAGTAATATTTTTCAAATATCACTATGCAAATATCAAATTTTTTGTAGTTATTTTTTTATTTCATTAGAATTTGTTCTTCATTTGTTGTTTGCTAACTTTACTTAAGTATGGCTAATTCTGAATTGATTAATTATTTTTTATTATGTTATAATTAACATAATTGGTTGATTAATAGATTTTATAAAATTGTCATACCATCCATATATAAATAGGTTTACACATCTTGACCTCACTATAAGGAAATGTAAAAACTATTGGCACATATTACAACATAAGAAAATATAAAAAAATGAAAAATTGCCAAAGCTCTCTAATAACATGGGTGGGAGGGCTGACCATCAGAAGGGCAGATACTAATAAGATAAAGAAACAAAAAGGAGTGCATCATTTTTGTTGAGATCACGACATTTACTTCAATTTTACTTATATATATATATATATATATATATATATATATATATATATATATATATATTAGGTTGTATGAGTTTTGTTATAAATTATTTTTAATGATATTAATACAAGTATTTTTTTTTTCATATTCCATTTGAGATTTTTAGATTCATTATAAAAAAATGAATAAAACTAAAAAAAAAATAGACCTAAGATGAAGACTAGCAACATAAAGTTATTAAGCTTCATAAATGTTATTCTTTTAGCTTTAATGAGTTCAAATACAACTTAAATCTTTCATAATCCAGAATAATTTAGTATAGGCTAATCTTATTATAAATATAAACCTACATAATAAATATTACAGAGTCAAGCTCAATGATGACAGCAACGAAATCTATGCGTGTGTTTGGAGTTGTATTAAAATCATATAGTTGCAAATACACAAATAAGTTAAATTGTTTGAACATACAAAAAAAAAAAAAAAAAAATTTAGATTCAATCTCCAGCCAATAATACTTCTACAAAAGCACAATTTCATCAATCTTCATCTTACATTAGAAGCGTGAAGCCGTTTGCATTCAATCAACATTTGAAAAAGCGTGATCCTCCTTATCTTGAGCGATGCGCTGTATATCAACGACCTCGTGCTCGGTGTCGGAGATGTTGCAAGTGGCGTAGGAAACCTTGCGTTTAGATCACCATCTTGCAGCCCTGCTTAAGTTGCCTGAAACAAACAATATTTTTTGTACCGCATGCTAAGTTAGATAACACAAATAATATTGTTGTATACAACTACATATATAAAATGTGTACCTTCAATTCAGTAGGTGTCATACCCTAAATAATAGAAGGCTACGGCTCTTTGTTAAGTACTTGTTCAGCTAATTTTCACATGCATCTTATTTTGTTATATTTAGGTGCACAGGAAATGACATACATGCCATATTTATGCATGGTTTTCAATATATATAATAGTCCAAGTAACTTGGTGCCTTAAATCGTATCATAAACTATAAAATGTGCATCTTAAATTCATCATGTGTCATAGTCAAAACTATAGGAGGCTCCAGCTCTTTGTTAAGTACTAATTTAACTAATTTTGTGAGGCATCACCAAATTTATTAGTTGTATATGACTAGATAAGGTGACAGAAAAAGAAAGAAGTAATTTTAAACTAGAAACTCTAAAAATTGGCACACCTAAATAATTTTAACTTCAGCTATTGCAAGTTCAACCAATTGCTTAACTGTATCCCCTTCAACATGTTTCCATTGATTTCAACAACAACATCTGACAGATAGTACCCAAATCAAAAGATAGCGCGCATGTATATATACATACATAAAACCAAAATCTTATCTATGTACAGAAAGATAGCGCGCATGAAATAAACAGTGATTATGTGTTAGCTGAACTTTTAAAAAAGTTAAAAGAATGTGCAATTGCTAAATTTAAATATAACTAAATAATGCTACATCTTACTGCATAATCATTCATTATGGCTCATATCTTATCGGTCACAAACATGAATATAATAAAAATTTGGGTTGTAGCTTTTTGTTTTAAGTTTGAACAGATGGAATGCTTATTTAATTAGAACACGATGAAAAGGTGGAGTTCTCCACTGCATGCTTGCTTGAAACATAAATTGACGATACTTATGGATTTTCATGTTATTCTTTCTGTTTTGTCCCAAAATAAATGTCCAGTCATTCTTAGTTGTAAAATTTATTAGAGTTTTCTGAATGTAATGGAACACTCTTTTGCAAATTTTATTGTTATATTACTGATGCTGAGTTGATTTGGATGCACTAGATATCAGATTTTATTATTAATTTTTGGGGATATTTTTCCATGAACAATATTGTATGATGCCACAAAAACTATAGAGCTTCATGCTCTTCTATAGTTTATTTCCCCTAACTGTGGGGAGCTAGCCCGATTGAATTCTAATGTTTATAAGCTTTGCAGTCTCATAAATATTTATGAGCATTTTAGTCTCATAAATAAGTTATCATACTTCTATATAAGTCTGTATTTATGAGCTTTGTAGTATTTATTTTTACATTCAATCTCCAGGCAATAATACTTCTATCGAAGCACCATTTCATCAATCTTCACCTTACATTAGGAGTGTAAAGTCGTTTGCATTCAATCAAGTACATACATAAATTATTTGAAAAAATATTTTCAATCTAAAATAATGTTTCAAACAACTTATTCAACATTAAATACATTATTAGACTCAGTATTTCAAGGGATAAGGGACAGCATTTGAAATTGCGTCAGCTACAACAACCTCATGAATCAAAATAAGAATGAGTTGCGTATTTCAAGGTACAATGAACATTTAGTAAGAGCATTTTTTAAATATTCTCACTGATAAATGCAAGCATAATGGCTAAAAGCACAATAACTCACTAGTAAGAACATTTCTTAAACAAACAGCTCACACAATGGTTAAAAGCACATTAACTTTAAGAAAAGTAATCTCCTAGAAAAAATTAGATTGTCTCTGATAAATGCAGGCACTTCAATTTACACATTTGACCAATCCTTGTATTAGTCATCACTTCAACTTACTAAAATTACCATATATTGCTTAATTTGATTCAGTCAATAGGTGCACTTGACAATAAACAATAATGTATGATAAAAATAACAAAACTCCTGAGATTTATGAGAGCTGTTGTAATACCCCATTCAAAGCCCAATATATTCTTGATGCGCTGGCAGCTAAGCTCATATCAAGCTAACAAATCAACATGGAATAACATTATTAAGCCACATAAAATGAACACGGCCATAGGAACCGACCAACAAGCTCAAGACAGCCACCCTAAACACTCAATATATTTGAAACAAAGTATTCATTGAAATCTCTTCATAGCCAAACAAAAACCCTAACATCATAATCTTTTAGGCATTTTAAACCCTAAATGAAACTACTGAGAATTACTGCCAAACCCTAAACCCTAAACGACCAGCTGAGCTCATATCAAGCCAACAAATCAACATGGAATAACATTATCAAGCCACATAAAAAGAAAAATCACAAGCCGGAAAAAATGAGCGGCAGAAAAAAAAGCTCGACATGAACTTGAAGCAACCGAAGATTAAGCCAGAAAAATCAACCAACAGCCTCGATGATTTAAAAAATAGTGGTAGTTACAAGAATTGCAATGCTTCCAAGTGAGCCGGGGCAAAAAAATTCGAGCACCAGCGATTTTAGGGTTTACCCGACCGAGCTCGGGATAATCTGCGTATGACCTGACGGCCTCCAAGGGACGGAGCGACGAGCTACGTATCCACGATCTGGCGCTCAAGGGAACCGAGATTGGTCGTGCTCAAGGGAAGAGAGGAGCGATCGAGCGATTTTAGGGTTCGCCCGAGAGGATATCGGGCAGGATTTTAGGAGGGGAGGGTATCGGGAGGATTTTAGGGTTAGCGGGGTGAGCGACTGAGCGAATAGGGCTTTTAGGGTTTACCCGACCGAGCTCGGGATGATCTGCGTATGACCTGACGGCCTCCAAGGGACGGAGCAACGAGCTGCGTATCAACGATCTGGCGCTCAGGGAACGGAGATCGGTCGCACACAAGTCAAGAGAGGAGCGACTGAGCGATTTTAGGGTTCGCCCGAGAGGATATCGGGCATGATTTTAGGAGGGGAGGGTATCGGGAGGATTTTAGGGTTAGCGGGGTGAGCGACTGAGCGAATAGGGCTTTTAGGGTTTACCCGACCGAGCTCGGGATGATCTGCGTATGACCTGACGGCCTCCAAGGGACGGAGCAACGAGCTGTGTATCAACGATCTGGCGCTCAGGGAACGGAGATCGGTCGCACACAAGTCAAGAGAGGAGCGACTGAGCGATTTTAGGGTTCGCCCGAGAGGATATCGGGCATGATTTTAGGAGGGGAGGGTATCGGGAGGATTTTAGGGTTAGCGGGGTGAGCGACTGAGCGAATAGGGCTTTTAGGGTTTACCCGACCGAGCTCGGGATGATCTGCGTATGACTAGACGGCCTCCAAGAGACGGAGCAACGAGCTGCGTATCGACGATCTGGCGCTCAAAGGAACGGAGATCGATCGCGCACAAGTCAAGAGAGGAGCGACCAAGCGATTTTAGGGTTCGCCCGAGAGGATATCGGGAGGATTTTAGGAGGGGAGGGTATCGGGAGGATTTTAGGGATAGCGGGGTGAGCGACCGAGCGATTTTAGGGTTCGCCCGAGAGTATATCGGGAAGATTTTAGGAGGGGAGGGTATCGGGAGCATTTTAGGGTTAGCGGGTTGAGCGACCGAGCGAATAGGGTAGCGGGTTCGGGCTTTTGTGCGAAAAAACTGACGTGGCGTTAATTGCCACATTAGCTGCCAGCACATCAGAAAGAAAGTGGGGCTCTGAGTGGGGTATTGTAGCAGCGCCCTAAGCAAAATGATGAAATTATGCACGTCAAAGCTTCTGTGGGCGGCCACGTGTTTGCGGCTTCACGGATGTGACGTAGGCGCATCGTCAAGGTCGGCATGCATTCGATTCGAAATGATTCTCTTTCTATTTTTAACTTGAGTTTACAGCCTCAAAAAATTCTTAGCAAATACAAAAAAAAAAAAACTTATTAGCGCCCATAAAAGATATATATTTTAAATTTATATTTAATTAATAATATTATGGAAAATGCTATGGTTACACAAGAATATACACCAAAAAGTATTCATGACCAATTAGAAATTTTCTTTTTTTTGTAATTTTTGTAGATATGTATTATCAAAAAGTACATTCAATCAATAATCTACTTACACATTAGATTGACACATATCTATATATTTTGATGTATATTAATGTGTAAGTATAGCAATACTCTAATATTATTTGGTAATAAAGTGGGGCCAAATAGCAAAGTTGAAAGTTAGCAGGAATAAACTTATGGCTTCCAACAATCATTTTGAATTGTTTTTTTTATTTAGTTTCTATGCTGATTTGCTCTGAATGCATCATACTTCACATCATAAATATTCTCTCCTTTGACATTTTTTTAAATATATTTTTTGAGTTTTTGCCCCAAGAATCTTAGCTATATAGAAGAACGTAAGAAAAAGACAAACAGAGGAAGAAATACACCACAAATCTGGTTCCATATTCCAAAACATTACATCGGCCCCTTTCATTGCCAAACCCTCTTGAACTTCTAGAGAGCTTCTACCATCATTGTGAAGTGATTTGGTGAGCAAGAACTTAAGATTCTAAAATCCCTTCTCTTTCCTTTGCCTTCCATCAGCCAACCTTCCTTCTCAATATTGTAAAAAGACTTTTGATCCTTTTCGATGATATCGAGAGCATGTTTGGAGAGTTAGAGGAGGATCGAAGGAGTCATCATCCAAAGCCACTTTGAGCCAAATACTAGGAAGAATTAAACTATCTAGTCTTGATCACTTTCTTTTTTAAGCTGTGTTTGAATTTTTACTTAGAATTTCTTCTTAATTGAAAGATTGAAATATGAAAAATATTACTTAGCCTTCAAATATCTCCTAAAAAATATGAATAATTTTGATTTAAAATTTAAAAAATATATTTTTATGAATCCCACAAACAAAAGTGAATTTAATAAAAAAAATTATTTCACTTAACTTCCTAAATTTTAATCATCAATATATTTTAGAAAATAATTAGGAAGCATATTATAATATCTTGATCACAAAAAACATAAGTGTGTCGAGTCCCACAAGCGCGTCCCCATTATTCCGCTCCGCTTCCAAATAATATATAAGAAGAAAGCGATACCCAGCCCTCGCATTCCGAAACCCCATCCCTCCCGCCTTGGACCTTCCAATCTGCGACCCCCAGAACCAATCCTGGAATCTGAGACTCTTTCTCCTGACCCCCGATGGATTGCTCGACAAAGAGCAGCAGCATCTTCTTCTGCTCGATCTGGATGGGCAACCGGATCCTTTATTCCCACTGCAGCGATAACATAGATCTGGATCCGGAAGCCATGGCTTCAGCGGCCATTGAGTGCACTCCTCCGCTCCATTCTCGGTTCTCTCACACCGCCGGTGATCGGACCTTCGCGTTCCTCATCGACGACGACGGCCACACCTACTTCGCCATCGCCGGCTCGCCCTCAGGCAGCGCGGCCGCGCTCCGCTTCCTCGAGCTCATGCGAGATGGATTTTGCCACGCTTCCAAGAGCGGAGTGCACGGCCTGATCGCCTCCCTCGAAGCGGAGGAGGTGAGGATCGCGCTTGGGGCCGAGGGATCGAACAAGGCTGATCTGATTCTGCGAAGCAGAAGGCGATCCTGCTGGCCCTATGTCAAGATTGTGCTCGCCGTTGATCTGATTCTTTGCTTTATTTTGTTAGGGATTTGGTTGGCCGTCTGCCGGGCTTCTCTCTGCATCTCTTGATGGGGTTCTTCTTTTTCTTTCCTTTAGAGTTTTGTCCCTCTTTTTTTTTTAAAATTGATTTGTTTTTCTTATAGGAATGATGCAGCATATTTTTGTAGAGATTTTAAAGAGAGGATGCAACATTTGCTGTTCTTTTATCGTTTCCACCATCCTTCAAACTTCTTTTTTGTCTGATTCTTTAGAGAGCTTATATTCTTTTGTGAATTTTGAATTATTTTTGTAAGATTTTTTTTTGTTTGTTTTTTTCTTGAAATTTTTTGACGGCGATGCTCTTGTATTAAAAGGTCTTTACAGGAACTAGAAAGAAAATAAAATTCATGGGAAAAAAATAAACAAAGTTTCAAAAATAAGACTAATTAAAAGTTAGTAGATTAAGAGATTATAAAACTAGGATTATCTCCTCTCTGAGATTCAATGGGGCATTAATCTTTTAGATAAAATTAGAATATGTTCAATTAAGTATTCTAAAAGAAGTCGAAAAATTTAAATTAACATGTTCAAAAGAGCAACCATAAAAATCATATTTTTTCCATTAAAGCCTCCGAAAACAAAATTTTAGGGAGAGGCAGATCCTCCATTTTACCAAAGGGGAAGAAATCAACATAGCATTAAGAATTTACTAGATTTTGAGATGCACCAGATTCTCCCGCAAGCATTTGGAGCAGCAGTAATACGCAAGCCAAAACAGAAGTCAGAAATTCATTTTAGATTAAGGCAGTCTATCGGACCCAAAGTAGCAGGCATAAGGAGTTTCCATCCAAATTAAAAATCATAAAAACCAGTATTAAACATAAGTAAGATAATCTTTCATTTCTGAAAAGTTTCAAAATTAAAGGAGTGACGTCATTTGCAAACAACCTCTAGAATTCTAGATTTAATGTTAGAAATAATAAAGGAGTCACTCAATGCAGTATTGTTGAAAATGCGGACATTTCTTTCCTTCTAGATGCAATCTATAATCACACCACTAGCCGTGATATATGCTATTTTGAACTATTTCTCGAGGTTTGAGATATCACTCATAAATTATCCGGAAGTATCAATTTGAGAATATGAAATGAAAATTCACAAGAGAAGAAGAGAAGAGAGTGAGATTTATTATCAGGAAGACAAAATTGGCAAATGTTGTTACAAAGAATGCCTCATCTATTCAGAATATCTGCAGTTCTTAAGCTACGATTTAAGGCTTTCCAAATTATGATACATTTAATGTTTAACTTAGTGCCTTTACTCTACAGGGTGTTCGCCCACGTAACATCAGGTAAGTACGTAAACAATAGGTCATAAGAAGATTTACACATGAAACTATATTGTTCTTGAATAAGATAATATTTCTACAAGTGTCAGTGCAAAATATGGGGAGCCAGGATAAAAGAGATCTTGACGAATTTTTACTCAAAAGAGAGAAGTCGACTTATTAGTATGAGAAGGAGTTTCAAAGAGCTTTAATATATTACATTTTCACAAATTGTCCAAGAGAGAAGTATTACAGAGCACTGGCCAACAAATCGATAGTTTATAACTAATAATAAGTGTCGAGGGACATATAATACCAATACCTCCCTTACAGTTTGGAGTGCAATATTGTCCCAAACTAATATATGCATTTTTTTGACAATTGAGCCATGGTCTAGAAATTTAGCACAAAGATTATTAATAATTTTGATAACACTTTGAGGAATATGAATTGCTTTAAACCAATGAAGGAGTGGCCAGACCGAAAATTTGCGTAGTTGCAAACGACTTGCAAAGGAAAGGGATTTGAGAGCTCATCCAGAAATCCAATGTTGAAGTTTAGAAATAAGCGATGCACAATTTTCATTGTTAGGTTTTGAATGCATGATCAGCAGACCCAAATATTTCATGGGGAAATGAGCATTGGAAAAATTCCTTACTCCAGATAGCTCTTTAACATTAATCACTGACTTAGAGTGATAAATGCAAGATTTTTTCTTATTAAATTGAGGCCCGAGGCTGCAAAAAAAATTCTCTATACAACCTTTAATAGCATACATTGTGGCGCCACACCCCCTAATCCATAAGATTAAATTAATGAGAGGCATGCCACTCAGGCAAATCCCTCACTTATTATTGAATTATGTATAATTTACAATCCACTAATAAGAGAATGATGTGTCCAAAACATGCAACAGGATCAATCACTAAATAAATAGAAACACATTGTAGCGCCCCGTCCCATCGTCGTGCGCAACAGATAAGTAATATATATACATATTCAGCGGCGGAGCGGTGCGCTACTCGGGAGAACGGGTTTACAAGCAGAACCCATCTTTCCAAATATGTGGGGTCTAAAAGACTGAGCCATACTGAAGGTTGCTGACTCGAACCTAAGAGTAGGATCGAGAGCCAATACTTAAGATAAGAGTAGAATACTTATCTTACGTATTAGGCTAATTTATATATTGGATTTAAAGAAACAAGTGAGGATCCAATATACGTTATGAATATATCAGCATTTCTAGCATGCTGATCACATCACAATACTAAGTATATTAGTATAACAGAGTGCGGAAGCTAAAAGCATATCATCCAGAATGCATTCATCACAGAACAATATGTAAATATTCATCTCAGAAAAAAAAAAAAAAAGTACATCAAGAGTTATTACAAATTGATTTAACATATGAAAAGTAAAGTTTACTGAAATAAGGCAAAAAGTAAAAGGAGGCAGTCAGATCCTCTAAGGTCGTACTCCTCCTGGATCTCCTGCGAGTCCTCCTGTCCTGTCTCCATAAGCTGCTCGGGATCTAGCAAATTGTCGAATCCCAAAAGTACCCCGTGTTAGACAAGAAGTCTAACACATCGCAACTAATTATACTATACTAAAGTAAATGCAGTAAATAGTAAAGTAAAGAAAACTGAAGAAAAGCTGAGGGAAATACTAAATAACTGAAACTGTAAAGACTAAGTAAAGAAAAATGACATCAAAACTACATATTGAAAATAAAGGAAACTATCAAATGCTCAGAAAGCTATGTGAAGTAAAGTCAAATGCGGTGTTGTATGTCGCTGGAATGATGCACTCAAGTATGCCACAGTATGGTATGCCACAGATGTACCACAGAAACATCACTGAAAGGCTACGAGTAGTACTATCCAATGCATAGATACACCCAGTTGGGAAGATAGTACGGTGACGCAGATGCACCCTAAAATTCCCCAGTCTGTATATGTAACATTTTGTAACCCACAATCTATCACTGATACTCATGCGTCACTACTGAGATGATGCTTCAAGTTTATGCTCATGCTTATGCCCATGCTTCTATTATAATGAGTAAAATCCAAAAATCCACGGAGTTTGAAATGCAGATAATGAATTCTAAGTCTCCACTGTGCAGAATCCTACTTAGAGGATTTTGTCTCCTAACTTCTAGAACGATAATTGACTAAAATTATAAATTTAATTAAAGATTACTAGATGAGATGATCGTATACACATATTCAGCAGGTTTGTAAGAAAAGTGATTCTCATCACTTTCTCACCACCATACTTAGTGTCTTAAAGAAGGTGAATCTCATTCTTAATTTATTTGAGCCACACCTATTGAAGAGGTCTTCGCTAGGAGGCATTGCATCATTGGCAATTTGTATTTCAATCAAACTAAGGAATGGATACCCATTCAATACACTTTTAGGTTTGAATAATTTATTCTAATGGAACTATATTCGTTTAATCCTGCAGGATAGAACCTGCTCATAAGTCCGCATTAGAGTGAATCAACCAATCTCGAATACTACTGGATAACCAATAATATGGGTATACTACACTACACCGTCCAATAATCGGGGTTCAAACAAGTCTACTTAATAAATCAAGGAATGATCAAGACTATAAAGGCCTATACTAAATAGGTCAGTCCTATACAAGGTGTCACACAGAATGTGATCAAGGATCACTCAACACGGATTATTCCACAATGAGAAGTATCAATTTAAGGTCTTAAGTGGTTTCTACCATGAAGATTTAAGATCAATTCTAAGGTTAAGGGGTCATCTAGACTTCTACCTCAATGAGTCATACAAGTTCTCCTACCTCAAAATATATGTAATTTAGGTCTTTTAACTATTTTAAGATGATCTTATGAAGAAATGCTTAAGATATTCCATTCTAAATTATAGTATTAATATTTTAGGTTATATTTCATAGTTATGTTTAGAATGATCAGATCAGATGATTAAGTCATCTGATCATAACTTAATCTAAGATTATGGGATTTAAAGCAAGAATGTTATTAAAGTTTTGGGTCACTTATTCAATCAATATGATTTTATTAATCTTCTTATATGGATGGTCTTATTTAGGAGAAAATTTGGGATCTAAAGATTTGATTCAGATTAGGCAATCATATAGATTTATTAATAACCTTATCATGTCTACTCAATTATTTTAGGATCAATACATAATCAGATGTATGATTAGAAAAATGTCAAGTTAATTGTCTTATAATCAACCACTTTAGTTATGGTTCTTAAGGGTTTGGACCTTAAATAAGTAGATTAGGGTTTGACCTCTATTCTTATTCAATTAAGATCATGTGTTTAATTAATGTTCAATGTCAAATCAGTGAGTTAAGAGTGTGTTATTGGTGGCAATCTCAGATTTGGATCAGGTCTTAACAGTTTGATCGAAGTCTTAAAATTTCTTAAGATTAATTATGAGAGTTAAGATCTCCAATTTTTGGTTTATTCAAGTTATACTTTGTGGATTGATATGTATGGTTTCCAATACCTTTAACCTACTATTATGAAGCATAATAATAGAAAAGTTCATAAAAATAGAAAGTAATTAGTGCTAATCAAACCATAAATCCATTCAAATGGATTAGCACTTGATTACAAATCTAGCCATCCAAATTGTTTGCAATTTTAAGGAGCTCACTCATCCATAAGGATAAGTGCTAGGAAGCCTAGTAAGGACCTATGTTACAACCATAAGTCATAATCTATGACTTATGTTTAAGGCTCTAGAACAAATTCTAGTATATAAGTCACATATGTGGCTCGGATCATTAAGGACTTACAGGTTAAAATTAACTTAGCCTGATGGAGAGCTCATTCCAAGGGAATGATCAACACTGCTTGAGTCATGTCATGACCTAGGCACATATTTTAAGATTTAAACTTAAGCTACATAGGAAGAAAATATCCTTATTATGTGGGAATAAGATCTTCCACAACCCAACTATACTAATTAATTAACACTTATCACTTAAGGAGGGTTATACTAAGGGAAACACCATCCAATTAGGATGGGCAAAGGGAGATATCAGACTATCTCCTTAAGTCACCACAAGTGACTTAACCAAGAAAATTCCCAAAGGTAAATAAAAATTCTAATTCAAGAATTATAATTCAAGTGATCTACGACTTGCATGAAGGTTATATTTTTCAAAGGACAAAGGTCCTTTGACTTAGGTGAGTTCTATGGATAAGGTTAGCTAAAACACCATCATCAGACTAACTTTAATGAGGCAGGTTTTATTATACTTGTAAGTTTACAGACATAGGTTAGAATAATGTAGCCATGAAGTAAGCTCACACTAGGAAGGGCTAGGACGAACCAATCATAAGGTCAATCCAAGCCAAGGCTCCTATCAATGATAAGGTACTCAACCTTGCCCAAGGAATACTACTAAGTTAGAGAGGGTGGTTACCAATTTGAATTATCAATTTCAAAGGAGAGGGAAGTCCAATGTATCGAGTCACAAAAATATGACTCAATATTGAAAGGATGAATTGATTCACAATGAATCAAGATGATGTGTTTCTCATCCAATTAGGATGATGTAATATAATGCAATTTATAAGGCTACTATCAAGACATGAACAATGACTTGATCAATTATGATTCTATGGTGATGACTTTCCATTCCAAAATGATATGAAATGTACTCACTCCAACAAAATAGGGTGTTGGAGATATAATGAAATGCTAAGCTAGCATCTTCAAGTCATAATTATGACTTACCTAATAATAGACTTGATAGTTCAGTTAACTGAAGGAGTGAGAGATCATTTACCCAATTGGGTAGGTCACAACTCAGAAGAGGACTGTTAGTATAAGTCACAAGGTATGACTTAGAATATAAGGTTTGACTAATTTAAGCTAGAAAGTAGTAATTATTAAATCAACAATGTGGCATCCTAATATGAGATTAGAGTTACAAGCAAGATTAAAGGATGACTGTGAATAAGAAATACTAAGGGAATGATGATAAAACTTAAATGCTAGAAATAATTAGGTGAGCAAATATATGTGCCTGAAACAATATCATTGCCTCTGGCTACACCTAGTGGTGCAAGGGTGCAGGCTCTTGCAGGCCCATTATTACATCTCTATTTTTGTGGAGGCCTAGTCGAAAGGGGTCGAGGTGTGTTGGCTGCTTTCCTCTTTCGATCCGGTGTTGTAGTCTGAGGGTGCTTGGAACGGTTAATACAAGTACTGTCAATGGTCTTATTGTATGTGCAATGTTAGAAGTAGTGACCCTGTCGGCCACAAGTATAGCAGCATCTTATACCATAGTAGCACCTCCCATTAGTATGAGGCTTTGTACAACCGTCATATGGATCATTAAGTATGGCTATTGATGACAGAGGAGGATTCTTATTGGCGAGTGCGATCATTACTCTCTCCATTCCCTCGAATAGCATGGCCTGAGTGTTGACCAAGACCCTTATTGACTCCAGCAGTGTGGTGGCCTCGGTTGAGGAGCTGTTAGAGATCGCAGAAGATGGGAATGATCCAGGATTCATATTTTAATCTGAGTTGTAGAAGTAACAAGGTGTCAGAATCTAAGAAGAATTAAATAAGATTGATTTCACTTTATTGATCATACTAGATAAAGTGATTGGCGTAAGAGGTACTGCGGGTAGCCATCTGTTAAAATGAATGAAAGTTAGTGTTTGTGTTATTATGAAGTTCTCTTCTTCATACTACATTCTGTTGAGTTTCTACCTCGACTTGTGAAAGGGAAAGCATTCGTGAAATAGCAGTCATAGATGCTAGTGAAGGGTTTTGGTGACTTGATATATTGGATGGTTACTTTAGATCACTATCTACTAAGGCTTTTAACAGCTTCACCCAGAGTATTAATCTCTCTAGAGAAATTATGGAAAGCAAGGGGAGTGAAAGATGAACATCCAAGATGCACCCCCACTTACTTTGGGGACAATGTATATTTTAAACTCCTAAGGAAAATATCATTAACCTTAGTGACACTTAAAAGTAGGTTGTACTATTATTACTCTTAGGGAGACAAAATTTTAGAAAGTGAAAGATAACTGCTTAAGAGTGATTTAAAACCTATTTGCTGGTTTGAAATCCTATAGGGATCCATATGTCTTAGTACGAAAGTTAAGTCATAATATCTCAAGTTCTTGATCTTGTGAATCTTATGAAGGTTTAATTTGAATTAATTAGATATATATTATACTTAAGTTTGATCCTATAAATTTTACAAATGTTTAATTCAAGTTAATTAGTTACTCATTTATCCTAAGTTCCTACTTACTTAAGTTCTACTATTGTGATAGCATTTTCAATTTCTATACTCCTATTATTCTGAGCTCATGATAATGGTGCTTTGGATGTAACTTTAGTATTTAGTTAGTAACTGATTGGTAGAAGAATAATCCATTAGGTAGAGTAGAATGCAAATTCAAATCTGACATCTTATGAAATTCTTTGATACCAACTGAGCCCCCCCCTCCTAAGTCCATAATCATTGGACTAAGGATTGGAATGTCACTTTGGCAAATCCCTCACTTATCATTGAATTAGGTAAGATCTACAATCCACTAATAAGGGAAAGAGGTGCATAGAATAAATATAAGAAATTAGTCACTAAATCAGCATAAATATAGAGTACATAAGCATATGAAATAAACAATACATCTTTCCCCATACGTCATACATAAAATAATAATAAAGAGTAGCTCAAAAAATAATATAGTCTACAAAAGTAAACACAGTCATGAGTACCTGTATTATTACAACATTAAAAGAATAGTTTAAAGGACTAAAAATAGATCTAAAAAGCCTCTCATCCTTACAATAAGCAGAAGAAGGACTAAGCAGCCTCTAGATCACCTAGCTGATGCTCCTCTTCTATATAAGGCTCCTCTTCTTCGACACCCAGCTCCTTAAACCTATCTGAATCTGACATTATCGGTTTCATAATGTCAGGGCCCTAGCCAATAAAAGAAAAATCTTATTAGATAATTGTTTAAGTATATTTAAGGTTGAATATTTTACATGAATATTTAATGTCACTATTTTATACTTAAACATAAATAAATAAACTACCTAGCATAGGAGTAGTAAGTATACAATGAATAGGATGAGTTATAAATACAACATTTATAACTAAGCAGATAATGATGAAAAGGCACATCTCAAGCAACTAAGCAAGGAATAGGCATATATATATATATATATATATATATATATATATATATATATATAGTGCAGTAAGTAAAAGTATTGATGGAAAAGTCTAATCCTAAATATGCTGATGATCATATGACATATGCTGATTAAAAATAGTAAGTTTCAACATAGTACATATAGTAAGCAGTAAAGTTTAACATCCTGTAAATACGTACACGTGAGCATGTAAGAAAAGAAATACAGCTGACTAAAATAATTATGCATCACTAATGCAATAAATAGTAAATTGAAATTTAAACAAGTATGTAAAACTGTCATATCAGAAAATTGGTCAATTGGGCCCAGACAGAAATTGCCAAAGCTTTTTTTAGCTAGGGCAGACAAAAATTCTCATTGCCTTTCAGGGATAGGGTAGATAGAACAGTACAACATAAATGAGGAGGCAGTAAATGCAAATGTAGAAATATTTTAGTTATTTTACTAATGTTTCTGTTGACACATCTATAAACAGCTGAGGAGTCAAGCACGTCTGCAAGGCTATACAGGTTCCAAGCTTAACAGACACTCATCAATGAGTAATGCTAAGCATCCTTATTACTCCTTAGCCCTATCCATTAGGGTAAATATGCACCAGAACCTACCAAAATATACTAAACCCAAGGCAATTGGTATCCTAATTATTTTAAGTTTTCATTTCATGCACAAAGTTTTCTTACATGATATGTCCAAAGAATTAAGCACAAAATACTAAGAATGTATAGCACAAATACATAACGTAAGTAAGGGAGTATTCTATACATGGTGACACTATTATTGTCTAATTAAGCTATTTTAACTATTCTAAGTTACACAAGTTTAGGATCTTCAATTCATACTATTGAGTGTAACTTAGAAGTACGTCCTTATAGATTACAAAATATTAGGACTAGCTGGGTCCTAATAAAATTAATTAATGTCAACTATATAAGTTAAATGATAAATCGGTATGGCCTAATTAATGAATTTAGACATTCTAGACTAGAAGCTGACCAAAATATACTAAGCTAGAGATTATGAATTAAACGCCACGAGCTTGGGCTTAATCACATAATCCTAAAGGTAAAATCTAAGGATCTAAGTTTCAATCTAAATGTGATCTAATGATTAAGGCAAATCTTATTAAGCAATGCTAAACCTTATAAGATGATTCTCCTATCCTGAATCTAAAGTTGAAAGATAAAATAATCAGAATTAAGTTGTAAAATCTAAAACTAATAATCCAAGGATTCATTCATTAAACAACCCTATTATTCAATAAATAAAATCTAACTTATGATCTAGTCTTAATCTTAGGAATGATCCTAGTGTTGTTAAGTGTTGAACTCCTAAAGAAAGACTTAGAAAAATTATAGGGAATTTAACTAATTTAGGTTAATAGTTGATTTTATTTACTTTAAAAGATTCTAATATAATTCTAATAATCATTTTAGTGATTTAAAAGATAAATTAGGGCTTAAGAGGGCTTAGCCTTAATTTTGAGCAAAATGACCATTTTGCCCCTACTTAAGGGTCTAAAAAGCTACTTTTTGAATTAGGGTTCCAAATTAGAATTTCTTACTGCCAAATAATTTCTTACTATTTAACATGAAGATAGACAGTAAGTACACCAAATTTGAATAAAAAATTGGTCCTATAGGTCCAAACTAGGGTTTTTGACCTAAGGGGCATTTTAGTAAATTGCACCTAATAAAATCTAAATTTTTATACAGTTTACGATTGGTTGCTATTCAAGAATTCCATAAAGTCCAAGAACACTAAATTCTGAGCTCTAATGGCTAAGTTATGGAAGTACTAATATTCAGAGGCAATTCGATAATTTCTAAGTGTCAAAGGGGGGCGAAAACCAAACTTTTTCGTTTGAGGTCCAAATTCAAAAAAATCTGTTTCTATAGCTTTCCTATAGTGTACTGAGTACTATAACATGGAGTAAACCCAATTTAAACTTCAATTGGTCAAGTTATGGCCTAACTAGGGTTAGATGTATTTTGGTCATTTCTAATTTTCTAGGGTTCAGATCCTATAAAGTTATCTTTCTCAATAAAGTGAGCCTAAAGCATCTTTAATGCTTTAGTTAACTTAAGAAGCTAGATACCCATTAGTGTGTTACTAAAGGAGATTATTTTATTCTGCTATGTCATATAAAGTGTCAACCTAAAACTAAGAGTGGAAGTTATCCCTAGACCTAATTGGTAGGATCCATGCTTAGATGAATAAGTTGATAGGTTGGTTAGTATATTGTGATGAGAAGTCCAATTTGTTAATCTAGGTCTGAAGCTTAAGGGTAGTGAAGAGTTAAGAAACTTAAAGGGCAATCATTCCTCCTTTCCATCAAATTTAATAGTTAGTAGGACTATAAGTAACACGGGGAAGAATAAATGTTAATTCAATATAGAGAACTTAAACCCATTAAGTTTATGAGTATATTTAAATTGTCATATTAGGGACCAATTGAGGGAAATTTAACCTAAGTTGTTAGTTGGCAGTTATGAATAAAGGACACTAAAGTTATTAGTGAAATAGGAAAATTAGAGAGCAATATAATCTAGGATCTTGAATAGTCTAAATTAAAGGAATCTTATAACCTAAGTAGTGAACCTATAATATTTAAGTTAGTACTATCATCTTGTAAAGTAGAAGTAAATTAGATAACTTAGATAATTATAGTACTAGCAGTAGGATAGGATTTTTAATTGTAACTTGCATCTATATTTATAAATTATTTTGTCATCTAAATAATACTTAATTAAACTATTATTTTCAAAACTACATTTATATATGTATTATTATAGTTCAATTAACTTAAAAATTGATAATGTCTAAGTCAATTGGGGGCTTGATTAGCCCCAATCATTAAGGTAGATAACTAAATTAGATAATAATAGATATCATATAGTTTATAATTAATTTTAAACTCCTTGAATGTTGAAATGCTTTGAGATTACAACCTTGGATATTCATTAAGATATTGTGCATAAATAAGACTTTAAAATATTAAATATAGGCACTTTAAGTTTGGATATTTAAGTCAGGACATTCTATTGAGTGATTTGGAGACACATATTCTAGAGGGGGATTGTGCGTTATGAGAAACCCTACTATTCTTGGTTAAGCAGATGCGCTTGACTCTTTATTTATTTTGTAATGTACTTGCAAAACAAAACCTTAAATAAGATAAATAACTTAACATTATATTTCTCATAATCTTATTAATTGTAAATATCTTATCATAGTCTTATGACTATGTTTACTCAGTTCTTGAGATTGGATTTTACTTTACTTCACTATAGTGTATTTCCTATTATTTACGTATTACATTCTTTGTAGTTTAATTGCAGTATATGTTTTCCTATTTACTCTCATTTGTTCTAACACTGTTTTACTTTTATTATTATTTAGCATAGTTTCCAATGGATATATACATATTTTCCTTCATGTTTCACTTACACGCTAGTATTTCTAGTAGTTAGATATTATTTCTTCCTTACATATTTTGTACAGGCTAGAGAAACCTCCAGTGGGTACCTTTACTTTCTTTTCAGTTTTTACATACTTTTGTACCTATTTCCTTTTGTTGCTTAATGCACCGTGATAGACGGAAAATACACGTCTGCGTTTGCACGTAAGTGTACGTAATCTGAAGTAATAAGTGGAAGTTTTAATTCTAGGATTTATCATCTTCTGAGAATGGTGATTTTGATACCAAGTTATATTTTCTTTCAATAATATTTAGATGTTGATTTTTAGATTGATTTTTTATTCCTAAATTAGCAATACAAGTTACCTTAAGTTAAGATACGATATGATTAAAAAGAGAGAGTTGAGTTTTCATTATAATAATTGCAAGGGCTTGGTAATATAACTTCATTGTTGAATGTATACTTTAAATCTTCATGCTTAGTTCAATCAAGTGAACACTATTAAAATCGGAGTTACCCTCCAATTACAATAGGTTCAAGTTTAGTGCATAAAGAGAACTCCCATTGGTGTTCTTCCTTAGCATATAAACTTTCATAAGATCATGATTTGTTAATTAGACTCGATTCCCTATGTTCATGTTACCAAATGATATCTTTTATTCCTATTGATCTCACAAACAAGATTTTCATTAACCATGCATCATGCGTTTCACACGCAATTTAGCTAGATGGGAGGATGCGTTGGGTCAATGAACTATGTCACATCATCCATCGAGTTTTTCAAGTCCTCTCACCCCTTCTACCTTGCTGAGCAGCAAAGCAAAGTTAATGGAGAACTTGGTTCTCAAGCATCAAATATCTTGGTAGAGCCTTTAAGAAAAAGTACAAGTGAGCTTGAGAAATTTTTCACATAATTCTTTGCTCTACTTGCACTGCCTTCCTTGCTCTTACCCAATTGATGAGCTTGGAACACAAGTTCTTTAAATAAATTAATGATTCATTTAGGTTTCTTCTTTAGAAAAGTAATTTAGATTTTATTCCATCCAAGCATTCATTCCAATATTAATAATAAACAATAAGAATATCTTTTCATTCATTCAAACAAATTTATTATAACACCACCATATCCCTTACAATTTCATATAATTACATCTCAACCCTTTCCAAAGGGATTTTAGCCTTCCATTACTAAATAAGTACAAGCACACATACAAGGAAAGTGAACATTGACATCAGTTCATAGTAGAAAGAAATCAGAGAAGGTTAGAAATAAATATTAGGAATCACTCAGAGGTTTTCTGGGATTCTCTTAGATTCCTCCTGTACTTCATCTTGATTGCTCCGCCCTTTTCCCTTAGTTGTCTCCTTCTCCTTACTGTTCTTGGTAAACCTTCTTCCCCTTGGAGAGTTCTCATTTCTCCTCTTCCTACAACTTTTTCTTATGGGAACTAGAATGACAAAAATTGGAACCCTCTCTCAATCTTCAAGTCTTCTTTTTATAGACTTCTTTCACCTGTTTAAAATTTAATTTAGTAAATAAATCACATTTAGAAATTTATGCTTTTATTAAATAATTATTTATTTATTTTCTTGGTACTAAAAGGATTTAGGCTATTTGCATTTATATTTTATTGTGTAAAATAATTAAATTAGTCTCTTACTCTTCCTCATAATGGCTTAAACATGTATTTTTTATAATAATTTTTATAATAAAGATTTCTCAATTTTTATTGTATCCACCCCTTCCATCTTCCTCATAATTTTTATTTATTTTTTTATGAATTATTCCTTGAGAATGAGAAGTTTAAATTAATTTGATATTAGTTTCAACTGTGGGAAGTGGAAGAATTCAATTCTTTGGCCTTCCCTATGCTGCCTTGAATGCTTATTTTTAGCAAAAACTACGTCGGACGCTACGGCGCGCTACAGCGCACTGCGGTGCGCTGTCGCATCTTAGTTTCGAATTGGTCCCCTTCCTCACTGTGGCACGCTATGGAGGATCAAAATAAATCTAAATTTGATATTCATTCCATACGGTGCGCTGTAGCGATCGAGTTTCGATTTTGGTCCCTTATAGCACGCTGTGGCGGCTCAATTAAATTTTATTTCCTCTACCTAAGTTCCACAAATGTCGCCTTGGCACGCTAGGGCACACTACGGCACACCATAGCTGGTTCCTTCTATAATTGCAAAATTGCTTTAGGATTTGCAAGCTGCTCTCATGCCGTTAGGGCGCACCGTGGCGTGCTGGGGCGTGCCACGACGGTTTTCTCCCAGAATTACATATTTAAGCCAAATTTTAATTTGTTCATCTTTTATCCTGAAAAGTAGAGAAAGCACATTAAAATATATAATTTTAAACTAAATTCTTTTTATTTTTACTAACTTATTTTACTATAAATCTTGGAGTTATCACACCGCTTACTTAAATATTGTAAATGGATAATATGATATCTGATTAAAATAAATAAAACTTAGTATAACCCTAAAATGTACTTAGATTTTTTAAGTCTAATCACTTATTTTTCTTTTATTAGTTGTGCCCTATCATGTTAAAAATCAAATATGATAAATCAGGAGCTTAGAGCAAAGCTTGAATCTAAGGTAGATCCAATCCAGCAGTTGAAGCTTAAAGGCATTTCTCTTTATTGTTATTTTACTATTTTTTTGTGAGGGCGGATGTTATTACACCTTGTAACATTTGTACAACTTTAGTTAAATTCTAGATGTTTTATCTTACTATTATGTGATGTATTTCTCTTTCTTTTCTGGATGGATGGAATGGTATATATATATATTGTATTATGCATCTATTTTCCCACTTTAGAGATTTTTTGCTCCCCGTAATATTTAGTAATGCGATAAGATTCAATAATCCAGTATTAAGTACTATAGTGACACCTAGTGTTGGATTAAATTACCTAATCTAGTATTATGATCATTATAAATATCTCTTAAATGATAAGAAAGTCTGTAATTAGCCTAAAATGCACTTAGACTTATTGTCTAACACGAGATTTCTCTTTTCTTAGCTAGGGCCCTAGCATATGAAACTAATATGTCAGGTTTGGAGCAGTTTGAGGAGCCTACTTTTGAGGAAACCAAAGAGCTTTAGGAGGAGGAAGAGGAGCTACAACTACTGGATTGCTGATTTTAGAGCTTAGTTTTGTTTATTTTTGTTGGTGAGATGAGAAATTTTATCTTTTTAAACATTTAAAGCTTGGCTTGTAATAATTAAATAACACTTGATGTATTTTCATTTTATTTTCTAAGATGGATGTTATTGATGAATGTTTAGCTTCCACACTTTGATTTTATATTATCTTATATTTAGTATTGTGATGTGATCTTTCTATTATTAATCTAATCCCATATTCATTGGCAATTCTTATAAGTTAAACACACCGCCAATGCATAGGGGTAAGGCAACTAAAACTTGAGATAACAATCATAATTATCTTAAGGATTAACCCTCAGATGAAGTAATAACAGATAACTCATTTGATCATAATCAATTCAGCAGAAGTGTTGGGTTGATGTCGGGTCAGAGTGGGTTATCTCCCTAATAATGTCCCAGGTTATCAGTCGACGATTAGCACCGGGGCATCACACCTTTTAATTGTAATTAACCTTGATTAAGGCATATTATGTTTTAGGATTACTCAAATTTATATTTAAGGTATCATTGGACTCTTTAGACAGTAAGCATCAATTAGAGATAGAAGTATCCTTATTTCCAAAATCAAATTTTAGATCATAAATAAGGATATTTAAATCACCAAAATTTGTAAAATACCCAACTTAAATTATAGATTCTCTAATTACCCTAAAAGCCCTTGGAATGACATTCTTAGCTAATTGGATAGTTTTGATTGCTTAATTCAACTTATAGAAATTCCATGAATCTTGATCTCGCATAGGATCTGAGTTTGAGTAGCTCGGGTCTAAGAGCTAAGAAGTAAAACCCCAAGTTATGAATTCAAACCCTTAAATTCAATTTTAGTCTCTTAGCTAGTTAAAGGTTCTAGAATGGAAAAAAACTTAGTCTATGGTGTTAATCCAAAATATTAGGACGTATATGTGATCATACAGTTCAACTAAGTAGGCAAGTTCATCTAATTTTTTTGAAGTTAGAACTAAATTTAGTTTTAACTTTGTGATCATAGGACCGTTAATCTGAAAATGTACAAGATAGTAAGATGTTGAAGATCTTGAGCCTATACATTTTTGGAATAATTAAATCAGATAATAGTCAACAATATATATCACATTTTTCAATTAAATTGCTTTTTTTAAACTTGATTTGCCACTTCGCCTTGAATAAATTCCTTGTGATATAATTTACAAGATTTGTGCATGAAAATAAAATAGTATTAAAATTTTAAAATAGCATTACAAAGGATCAATTCACAATTATCTCATTATTAAGTGCAAGACTTAGAAGGAACCCCTCAAGGTCTGAAACAGTTGTTAATATGTCTGCTTGCAAATTCAAACATGATCAAATTTGGCATTTTACTTAGTATCACATCTCTAATTAAGACTATTTTTTCCCTGGGAATAATTCAGTTTTGTTCTAAGCTTAGATGTCTTATATAAGCAAGTTTAAGATTAAAATGATTTTCTACAGAATTTTGCTGCTCACTAAACTTGATTGTCATACACTTTATCCATAGCAACATAAATAGCATCAAAACATTTCTAAGACCACATTCATTTATGCTTCTCCCAATAAGAGAACTTCAAAAACTGGGAATGAGAGAATCACATAAAGTAGAACAAATTAATTTTTCCTCTCAGCAATAAAAATCACATTAATAAAGGTGAGGATCAACAATAAAATCCGTCTCAATTTCCTCCTCAAATTCCAAACCATCATCCAAATCATCAGTATTCCTTACCTCATCAACATCAGTTATTTCATTAATTGAGTTACTGCCATCAGAAGAAGCTAAGCTTGAGTTATCATTGGAAGTAATTCCACCATCCTCTAGAGAGCAGAGAACACCTGCACATTCATACCAGTCAGGGAAGTAAGAAAAAGTTAAACCCAAGCCAATTTTCTTGGAACAAGGCTACAGAAAGAAGCACTAGCATAGGTACTAAAACCCATATTAGTCTGTAGCACCGAAGAAGAAATAATTTTGTCAACAATAGCAGAAACATTATGATCGTCTAAGTACATTAGCTGCTTATTGTTGAAGAACAATAGGTCCACTGCCGCACGTTAAGAACACTAGGAAGGAGTAGAAAGTAGAGGATCTGAACCACCCATAAGCTGCATATCCAGCCCACTGCTAACATCCAGAACACAGAGAGTAGCCGTTGCCTGGACTTCAACGGAAGGACTAGCCTCTTTTCTCCTCTATACCAAAACTTGTTTAAGACAAGCAACATCGGGAGCGGAGGCCAGAAGAACCACACCAGATGGACAATAGACCCAAAGAGAAACAATGATTGAAATACTTGGAAAGATGCTCATAGAAAATAGGTTGAAAATACCCACTGCTGACTGAACAAATTCATACCATATCAGGGAGTTTTGTGGTATCATCCAGCCAACCAAAACATGGGGTGCATATAGGCTGGTAAACAAAGAACAATAAACATCAGAGAAGGGTATAAACTAGAGAAAATGACAATCGGAAAGGCAGACAAAAAAATACATAGCAATCTGAAACCTAAAAACCAAGACAAAGGTGAGGACAACCAGGCAAATCAAAGAAAACCAAAAACCAGACACAGCAAACAGCCACCTAAAATTCAGAAACCTAAACATGATCAAGAAGAGACCAAAGTATTAAGAATTAAAACAACCAGATAGCAAATGACCAACAATGAAAATAGACAGAAAATGGAAACAAAAAATTAAACACAAACCACTTACCAGATTCAACCAAGACAAAAAAAAGAAACAGAAAATGAAAACATAACCAGCCATAGGAAAAGCCTCACGGCATAGTCCATTAAAGGATTCAGCTCTTACCATGCACAGTTAAAGATATACTCTCACCATTTTAGTTTACAGCAATACGAAGCTTTCACAAGAAAAATACATGAGAATTAAAACACTAACAAACATTCAAGCAATATAGTATTACGAAAGTTCATATGCATATTTAACTATCACAAGATTTAACAAATAAATGAAAAAAAAAAAAAAAGAACAGGGCATCTTTAATTCTATACAATCAAAAATCATAATTGGTAAAGGGGAGCAAAGAATTTCTCAAACTTGATGCTATATTTATTCAGCACAATTGTTTCCTGAACAAACCATTAAACTAAGATGAAGAATTTTTTCTTCACTGTACAAAGCAGACATGAATATTCGAGGAGATAATTACTTCTACTGCCTCGTTACACTCCACCTTTAATCTTCACCAAGTTTCAGTGAACTACCGGGCTCCCCTGAGAGGAAAAATGGTAGCATAAGTTAAAAAAAAAGATCTGATGCATAGTTTGAATTGAAGTATACATTAGCAAGCAGAATTCAGCAGAAAATTTTTTAATAAAACACAAATGCAAATTTTATCGTTAAGCTTTATCCAAGTATCTGTTATTCCACAGTCACTAAGCATCTTCTTTTATCTATTTACGTTAATATGTTACCCAATTCTTGAAATGAAGAGTGTTAGCTCAATCGGATTACCATTTAATCCATTGGCCTAAACCTATGACTTCTAATAGGCTACCATTAAAGATAGTAAGTTTAAATTGATCACCCTTCGAAAAACCATGTAACCCGTTTATTATTAAAGCTGTCCACCTAAGTCAATGATAAGCATGAAATGAGTACTACTTGATATGGCGTTGAAGAGAAACGAGCTTGGGTGTTTGCATGACACTAAAGAAGATGATGATTATTGAGCTATTCAATACATCAATTCTAAATATGGATTAATATATTAGATATAGTGTAGATTGTAAGAAAATTGGAATAAAAGTGGGTTGAGCAAGTCATCTGACACTCGCTCTCGCACAAGCGATTGAAATTTCTTAGTGCAAAACCAAGCGCGTACGCATTCCTCTTGAGAAAGATTGCCAAATAATAGAAGAACATTAAAATAAAATACAGTGGATAAGCTTTTTGGTTACGGAAAGTAATGTTAGTGCTACAAACACTAAAGCATTTGTCATACATAAAATATTGAACGTCTCTCATGGTCACTTTGCTGTTTGTCGTGTAATCAACCTATTCTACTAGTTAGATAATATTTCATGCTCATGCATTGTACTAACATGAGATAAAAAGCTCACTTTTTCACAAATGAGTAAAGCATAAAATTCACCCTTATTTTAAAGTTGCATGTAGGGCCAATTTGTTTTGAAGTTCGATCATAATAGAAATTAGATTAAAAAAAACATAATAATTGAATATCATGTTATCAAGAAGAGTAAGAAGTTCAAATATCTTGATCAATCATATAAAATGATAGCGAAATTGATGGTAATGTGATTAATAAAAAGCAAGAAGTGAAATCATAAAACTTCACTCAAAAAGTTGATTAATAAAACAGCTATAAATTTTATTATATTATATGAAAAAAAAAATTACAAGTAAAACAAAAGTATATTGATAAAATAAGTGTTGAACGGATAAAGATGTTAAGGTAAGTGAGTGGGGGTATGCATACAAGAATATAATGAGAAATGAGTTTATTTGTAACAATGTTAGAGTGTAATATAATAATATCAAATATAAGAGAAAAATTAATGATTTGCTGATGGAGACACTAATTATGATTTAATAAGATTAGGGCATAATTTGAAATATAGAACTCAGAAAAATAATTCACCTAGCACATACATTCTACTTATCATAAGGAAACCAATGGCACTATAAACATGCAGTTTAGATAATTAGAATTGCTAATCAACCCTAATCAAGTCCTGAGATGATTAAGCAAAAATAGAAAATCTAGCCATCAGATGTATAATATTTTTCTATATTCAGATTCCTGATGATTTTCTGATCATTTTCATATATGATATCAAAGGATTTAGACCAATGGATTAAAAATTATTCAAATAATACATTCTGTATTTTTTTTATTTAATTTTTTCTATGACTGGATTGATTGGATTATTTTCCTTAAGGAAAATAATTCCAATTAATCGGAATTAATATAAACGGGCTCGGCCCATTAGCTGAACCGCGCTGGTCGATCGGGGCCCGAGACACCCGGGACTGTCGCACCGCGCGGGTCACGGGTCGGCCAGACCCGCACAGCACTTCGTCCTCGACCCTTTGCCCTGACGGAGTCGCCCGATTATGGAAACCCTAATTGTCCAATTCCGGCACATCCGGACCACGGCACGACCGGTGATTAGTCGCTACATGTTCACCATGGTCAGAAGCATCAAACGGGACCAGAAGCCCCCTGTGAGACGATCTGGATCGGCCGGACCTTACTCACCCAAAAGCTCCTCTAATGGAGCTACTGTGGGGAGGCAATTCTCCCCACAGAGGCCACGCCAGACCCCGAGTTCGATCCCTACACCATCAGGGAGGTGAGGTAGATCGAAGCCCTCTGGTCTGAGGGTCTGGGACGGTCTGGATCGCCGGGTCCTTACTCGACCGAGGTGATCCTTAAGGAACTCAACCTGATCGATCGATTCGACCGATCAGGGTTAACTTAGATCTTAATTTCGATATTGTTGGGTTGAAACGACAATACACATGCATATGAATCAAATTGAAGGAGGTCCGAGCCTCATTGGCTCGAAACTTGCAAATGGGGTACCTGGTTTTGCCGAGGGGTTGTAGACGTTGCAGGGCATAATGCCGGGCTTACTGAGTTCCTGGAATTTCTTTAAGATGTGCGGGACTCCACTGTCGCGAGACCCGGGCTCCGCAGCGGATCGCCCGCGATCCGCACAACGGATCCCGACCGTTTAATCGGGTATAAGGGTAGATTTGCAAAATCAAATTGTTAGAAACCCTTTTATGCAATTAGACCATTTTAATTAAAAGTGAATTATGGCCTAAATGGTTTCCAAAATGCACCAAATTTTCACCTTTAGCTAATTTGGGGGTGAGGAATTCAAAAATGCAATCAAAATTTAATTTTGAGATCAAAATATTTTAGGTCTAAACTAGGGCATCTAGATTGATCAGACTTCCATTTTGGATTTAGAGAAATCCTATGGACTTCAAATTTTCAGAATAGGGTTCATTTGAGATTCTAAAAGCAATAGAATTACAATTAGGGATTACTGAGACTATAGATGAGCAGGGTAACAACCTAATGTTGTTACATATAGGTCCAAACTAACGAATTTAACTTATATGGGCATTTTAGTAATTTCACTTAATGAAGTCTAAAATTCAGTTAGTTTATTGTTTTTTTCTATTCAAAAATTTCATAGAGTCTAAAAACACTAAATTTTGAGGTCTATTGGATTAGTTAAGAGTATTTTAAGTTTAAGGGTAAATGTGTCATTTCTAGTGTTAAGAGATGTCAAAAATCTAAATTTTCTATTTAAGATCTAAATTTAATAAAGTTAGTAGCTATAGCTTCCATATAACATACTGAGTACTTTAATTGGGAATAGACTCCAATTGGACTTCATTTGGCCAAGTTATGACATAATTAGGGTTATGGGTATTTTGGTCAACTTAGGGTTTCTAGTGATCAAAACTCAAATTTTATTTCAATTTACTGTTAGAACTAAATTTATAGCCTAGTTAGCATCTTGAATTTCTTAATTTGAAGTTTAAATGATCAAATTATAGTTATTTCAATGTTAGGGTTCCATTTTTTTAAAAGGGGTCAAAACCCAATTTTTTCCATAATTAAAATTCACATGCAATTTTATACAGTGCTCAATTTTACTAAAATTAGGTTCCAATTTAATATAACTTAGCCTCACTAGGGTCCTTAAAATTTGAAAATTATGAAGTTTTGGCAATTTCAGCCAGTTTTGAACCAATCCGGATAGTTTTGGGCGTGGGTAGCGCGCTGCAGCGGGTTTCGGCGCTGTGGCGCGCTGCATCGGTTTATAGTGGACTCAACTCAAAGCTCAGGCGCTACGGTGCGCTGTGGCACGCTATGGTGGACCCGATTTTGAACCTCGGGCGCTGCGGCGCGCTACAGCACTGATGGTAATTTCGTCTGTGCGAAAATCGCAATGAGTCATTATTCGGGCTCAAATACTCTCACTTTAGAGCACTTCACATGCGGTGCTATATACCGATGGAAAGGTATTTCTAAGATATTTCCATTAATACCAAAATCGGCACGAAATGATTATTCTAACTATGCAAATAATGGAGTTAAAGGTCGAGGTATGCAGAAAGAAGGAAAACAGAGCATTTTATATATAATGAAATCTGTAACAACCCAGGTTATTACTCTAGTCATTTAGGACTAATCTCAGTTATAATCTTGATTCTAAGTGTTAATCAAGTCATTAGGAGTGAACCACCAAGACTTAGTCCAAATCAGGAGTCAAACAGGTCGAATCCTAATTCTTGGAAAATCTAGAAATCTTAAAATTTGACCTATCAAAATTGGCCTCAAATTGAAAAACGAACTTTGTCATTGCGCTCATTGCCCCCAAATTAGCTAGGGGCGATGTTTTCGTGTCAATTGAGAGTTGTTAAAATTTTGGCAAATATTTTAATAATATTTAAATACCCAAAAATTGGGAAAATTAATAGGAAATAAAAAAATGAAATTATATTAATATTTAAATCCCTATTAGCGGCGTCGTCTGCTGTGCCGTTAAGTTCTTGCGCATGCCGTCAAATCGACGTTTGATCACATGGCGATACCTGACCGTTCGATTGAAATGATCGAACGGTCTGGCGCTTTCTTTCTCGCCTTCTCCGTCCGTGACACGTGGCCAGCTGCCGCAATCTGCGACCAATCCCGACCACAGCGGCCTCGTGGCCTCCACCTGACCTCCATTAAACCCCTCAGCAGCATCATGATATCGTTTGTGCAATCTTGGGATCCACCTGGAGCGTTCGAGCATTCCTCCTGTTACCTTAAGCTTTGCCCGTCAGGTACTCCTTTCTTCTCCCAATTTCTTCATTTAAATGATCGCAGCATTACAATCAATTGACGTTTTGAATCATTTAACTTCTCGATCACTTAGTTGAACTCGAGCGAGCTCATTTTGATCGATAATGCATGTGTTAACTGTAACCTAGCAATTAGGGCATCACGTTTTAGCCTGATTCATCGCGCTTAGATGACGACCACCGGACCTCGTGCAAAGGTCTCGCCGAGGCGGACGGATTGGGGTGCAAGTCGAGGGCCGAAGGGCTCGGTGCGCCGTTCCAGCCTAAACCCTAAAGGCTAGGGTTTTGGAGTCCCCGAACAGGGATGCTCCGCAGTGACCGATCCAGGCTGAACCGGTCTCACCCTGAACTGGGCACGCGCGAGCCCGATTCAATCGCAGCCATCCTGGCCTCCCACGTGTCCCCGCGGGGTGAAAGGGGAGGGACCCACCTCCGTGTGCTGTCGGCCGCTCGAGCCGACACGTGTCCCCTCTATCGCGTCCGCAGAAGCCGGGTCCCACCTGTGCAGAGTCGATGCCCCTGTGGGGCCTTGCGCAATTCCGTAGCCAATCCGGAACTGCCACGTGGCATGCTGCTGTCATTCTCGTGGGGCCCACCCCCCCATTCCTCAACCAATGGATGGCTGCCACGTGGCGCTGGGTCCCGCTGCATTAAAATCATGCAGTAAAATATCAGAATAAATAGAATTTTTAATATATATTTAGTTGTATATATAGTAAACAGAAAATTTCTTATGGATTAATTAGGAAATTAGCTAATTAATTAGCTGACATTAGTGGTTAACTAAGTTAATTAGACAGTAACAATAATTAATTATATTATGATTAATTAAATAGCTAACTATATATATATATATATATATATATGTATATATATATATATCAAAATAGAGAACTTTAAGTAAATATAATTATATGATATTTATATGTATATATGATTAGCTGTATATACATATAGTTGCAATTTGAACTTTAGGACATTATTTATTATTCAATTAGATAATAATTATAATAATAAAAGATGTAAATATATATACATATATGTGTGTGTGAATAGTGTTGTAGCCCCCGGTGGTTGAGGCTCATGATTTGTTATCCTAGGTTATGGATTCAAATCCTACCGGCCACATATAATATATATATATATATATATAAGATAATTTTGTATATAGTCAATTTGATTAATTAATAGTAATTAGCTTAAAAATTAATATTAATTAAATTAATCAAATATTAAACAGTAAATTCATTTAAATTGAATAAATAAATAGTAAAATTAAATAACAATTAATTTAAGTTTTAAAGTTTAATAAATTTTTATACAATGATCCAAACATAACAAATATAAGTTTCATTTTATTCAGAAAAATAAAAAGAATCAAATTACGTAATTCAAAAATTCGATACGGGATATATTTAACCTAGTGACATTTTAGGTCCTAAGCAAACCCTCACAACTTTTAACCTAGTTATCCAAATATATGCAATATTGATTTTAAAATACTCATGAGAACAGCCCTAACACTATAACAGTATTAGTTTCCCTATTTGGAGTTTAGTTTGAAAAGTGGCATTTAGGATCCTCTTAAAAATAGACTAAAATGCCCCTAATCTTAAATTGACCATAACTTATTCAATTTAACTCCAAATTCAAAAATTCAAAATTTTAACTAGCATTGAATTTTAATATCATCAATAAATCGAAATAATATTTATGATCTAAAACTTAAAAAATCAAAAATAACTAAAATACCCCTAACAATAGCTAGGCCATAACTTGATCATTTGAATTCCAAAATGGGTTTACTCCCTGTCAAAGTACTCAGTACACTATAGGGAAGCTATAAAAACTGAGTTTGCTAAATTTGGACCTCAAATAGAAAAGTTTGGTTTTTGTCCCCTTTAACCCTTAGAAATTACCGAATTGCCCCTGGAAATTAGAATCTCCATAACTTAGCCATTTGACCTCAAAATTTAGTGTTCTTGGACCCTATAGAATCCTTGAATAGCAACCTTCAATAAATTACATAAAAATTTAGATTCAATTGGGTAGAAATTACTAAATTTCCTCTTTGATCAAAAACTTTAGCTTGAACCTATAAGACACGTTTCTTATCCAAATATAGTGTACTTACTATTCATCTTCATGTTAGATAGTAAGAAATTATTTAGCAATAAGAAATTCTAATTTAGAACCTTAATTTAAAAAGTAGCTTTTTGGACTCTTAAGTAGGGGAAAAATAACTATTTTGCCCAAAATTTAGGATAAGTACCTTTAACTCCTAATATATCCTTTAAATCACTAAAGTTAATGTTTAAACTGTATTAAAGCCTTCTAAGTAAATAAAATTAGCAGTTAGGTCAATCTTGTAAAATTCACAAATTTTTTTTAAGTTTTTTCTGTAGGTATTTAACACCTCACATTAGAACTATTCCTAAGATTAGGGCTAGATCATAGAATAGATTTCATTCATTGAATAGTGGGGTTATTCAATGAATGAATCCTTGGTTTTATTAATTTTTAGAATTTTACAATTTAATTTTGATTATTTTATCTTTTAATCTTAGATTCAGGATAGGAGATTCATCCTATTAAGTTTAACTTTGCTTAATAGGATTTATCTCAATCATTAGTTCACATTTAGACTTAACCCTAGATCTTAAGTCTTACCTTTGGGATTATGTGATTTAGCCCAATCCCGTGGTGTTAAATCCATAATTTCTAGCTTGTAGATTTTGGTCAGCTAATAGTTTATAACGTCTAAAATCAATAATTAGGTCGTAATAATTCATTATTTAACTTATATAGACGATATTGATTAATCATATTAAGGCATAGTTAGTCCTAATATTTTGTAACCTATGAGGACATAATAATAGAAATTGGAGATCTTGAACTTGTGTAACTTAGAATAATTAAAAAAGATTAACTTAGAAAATAAATGATATCACCATGTTTAGTAGAGTCCCTTACTTACTATTTAATTTTGTGCTACACATTTCTTGAACTTTGTGCTTACTTTTCCTTGAACATGTCATATAAGAAGAGCATTATTGTATGAAAATAAAAACTTATAATATTAGGAAAACATTTGCATTTGGGTTCAGTTTATGGTGGATTATGGTGCACATTACTCCAATGGTGTGGCGGCCGCCCCTTAATCATCTGAGGTTAAGGAGTGGTCGTCTAGCACATCCCTCAAGTAATATTAGGTTGGAATATTAAGACTATAATCTAATCTTAAGGGAAGGATGTGCCTTTTATAATTTAGAGCAAGGAAGAACAATCACTGAATGAGTATACTGCATAATCAAAGTGCGGAAGAAAAAGGAACAAGCTATAGTAACATCCATTCATCCGTAATGAAAAGTAAAATATCCAACTTAGAATATAAAATGCAGGAAAAGAAAAGTATAATTTTAAACATGTATTATTACAAACATTTAAAGTTAGAAGCTGAAATAAAAAGTCTCTCGTCCTCACAATGCAAAAGTATAAAGAAAACTATAAAGTATAATCTAAGAATCTTCAGCAACCTGGACCTCCTCCTGGATTTGCTCATCTGAAGGTTCTACTTCTTTAAATAGTTCAGAATCTATCATTATCGATTTCATAATGATAGGGCCCCAGCCAATAAAAAAAAATCTAGTTAGACAATATGTCTAAGTACATTTTAAGATAATCATTTTTATGTGTTTATTGATATCACAAACTATCTTAAGCATGAAAGTAACAGTAAAGCAACAAAGAAAGAAAAGCAAGTTATAATAATAAATTATAACTTAAACAAAATTTGAGGTAAGCACATACCTCAACTCAAGCTGCATAAAAATGTAAGTAAGGTGATAATGAAATTCTACTAAGTGCAAAAAAAAGTTCTAAGTAATATGACCAAACTAAACATGCCAATTTGCAATATAAAGTAAAGATACTATACTGAAAAGGAAACATCTAGCATCCTAACGTGTTTTTAATAAAGTAAAGTGACTGAAATAAAAAAGATTTACAGAAAATGTTGTACTATAAAAGAACTCAATAAATGAAAGTCTAAAAAAAAGTGTACTGAACTGTAAGATAAAAGTAAGTCAGAACTGTAAAGTAACTGTAAAGTAAAAGTATGAAGTAAAGTATGGAGATATTCCTACTTAATCATGCTAAAAAGTAAAGTCCATCTGATCATCTAAGAAAGTGTCCTAGATTAAAGTATGCCACACTAGGAAAGTGTCCTAATCAAAAGTAACACGCACTAGGAAAGTGTCCTAGGCAAAAGTAAAATGCACTAGGAAAGTGTTTTAGGCAAAAGAAATAACACGCACTAGGAAAGTATCCTAGGCAAAAGCTGTCTTAAAAGTAATGTTATACTAAATGACAGACTAAGTAAGACATAACCTACAAATTATAGTAATGTTTATTTCATAAAGTCTTATCCTTAAGATATGAAAATGTCATATAAATGTATTCAAAGTTTAACATAAAATATTCATCAAATACTCCATGCTTAATATAATGTATCCAAATGTGTAATGAAGCTCAAAACAAGAAAAGCATAGCATTTCAAATTCAAGGTAAGTAAATAGCACTACTCAAACTTTATGATATCACTTGTTTTCTAAATTTAATTATTCTAACTACTCTAAGTTACATTAGATTCAGAATCATCAATTTTTACACTGTTTGTAGCTTACGATCATGATCCTATGAGTTGAACATAATTAAGATTAGCTAAGTCCTAATTATAACTGAATCAATGTCATTTATATGATTAAATAAGTAAATCAACCATCCTAATTTGTTGTTTTATATAATCCAAAACAAAATTTTGATTAGCCAAATCAAGATCGAAAGAATTAAGAATTAAAATCTAAGTAATAAAGTTTAATTACTTAATCACAAGGTTATCCTAAGGACTAGAGTTTAATCCCATCTCACTGATTTAATGTTAAGGAAAATCTTATTGAATTAAGTCAAATTCAATAGGATAGATCTCTAATCTAAATTCTAAAGTTAAAAGATCAAATAATCATTTATTAAACTATGAAAAATCTATAAATTATTAAAATCAAAGTTTCACCTAATGAGTAACCCACTTTACTCATTAAATAAATTCTAACGTAAGATCTATCCTTAGTCCTAAGAATGAAGGCTCTTAAGTACTAAGATTAGCACTTGGACATATATCCTAACTAATGTCATAAGACCTATAGGTGAACTAAGAAGTTCAAAGGAAGGGAAAAGAACTCATATCCTTACTTAGATTTTTACTTAAGACAAAAATTAGGATTTTACTTGAATCTTTAATTTAAGACTTAGAATTATCTAAATTTAAGTCTAAATCACTTTAATTACTAAATATTATAATTTAGGGATGAATTCAGAACTTAAAATCATTAAACCCTAAATTTGGGCAAAATGACTATTTTGCCTCTACTTAAAGGTCTAAATATTCATCTTTATAAATTAGGGCTTAAGATTAGAATTTATTGAAATGGAGAAATTACTTACTGTCTAGTATGGGTTTAGACAGCAAGTACATCCATTTTGGTTAAGTATTAAGCCTTATAAAGTCAAATTAAGGAATTTGACCTATAAGAGTAATTTGGTAATTTTACCTAATGAAATCTAAATTTTCTATTAATTTACTGTAGATTATATTCTAAAGTTTCCATAAAACCTAAAATCATCAAATTCTGATATGTATTGGCTAAGTTATAGCTAATACAAATTCTAGGGTAAAATGGTAAATTAAGGGTTCTTAATTAAGGGTCAAAAATCCTAACTTTTCCAATTGGTGTCCAAATTTAGTAAAATCAGTTGTTGTAGATCACAATTGATTCACTGATCACATTGACTAGTGGAAGACTCAATTTTGACTCTCATTAGCTAAGTTATAGCCTAATTAGGGTTTAGGGTAATTAGTGAGTGATTAGTGAAATTAATCACTAAATCACTAAATCAACCATACCATTAGGTTCTAATATACTCTATAAGTTTCTCTAAAATTTGAATCACTCAAATTGGATCATTAAATTTGCTAATCTTCACTAATTAAAATTTAGGGTAATTAGAGTTGATTAAGAAATCTAACTGTTAGATCTTAAATATTTTTGTAGTTTACTGTTAATTATATTTTCCTGGTCAAAATAGACATATGGATGACTTAATTTGGAGCTCAATTAACCAAGTTATGGTCAATTGAAGTTCTAAGGTTAATTAGGGTAATTAGAGCTAGGTTCTAAAAATGATTAAGCTCATACTAATCCAAACAGAGAAATGAACACTACTAGGTTACTCTAGAGGTTCTACTAATCACTTTAAGACCCTTATTGCCTATGTTTGGACTAGTGGTTGTAAAGTTATGAGCTTATAAAGATTAGGATTTGGGCCCAAAAGTGATTAGTCAAAATATTATTCAAACAGTAAAATTAATACTACTAGATTAATCCTTAGGGTTTGCTGATTACTTTGAGACCCATATTGGGTATGTTTGGGTAAACACATACAAAGTTATGATAGTTTAAAGTTTTATGACATTTAGGGCTTAATTTAGGGGTCCTAAATGACACTATGTGAAATACACATCCAAATAAAAATTTGATAGTGTCTAATTGTTCCTTGATTTTTGTTGATCCACTTTAATATATTTATTTACTATATTTAAAGATCTAGATTAGAAAATATGAGTAATAGAAGATTTATATTTAATTATATTAACTAATCTTAAGTTTAATTTATTTAATTACATTTATATTCCTAAGTTCATAGGTGGGACCCCAATAGTCCTGACGGATAGACGCGGGCTTCACGCGTCAGCGACAACAGCGCGCTGGTGGGCCCCACGCCTCGATCTCAGGGATGACACGCATGCAAACGGGGCCCACCTTCCTTCATCCTGAGCGCAACCATTCCCGTGATGGAACCCGACATGCCCACCTAGGGCACGCAAAAATGGCAACAGTCCGGTAGCGGCAGAGGTCAACCCGCATGGCTTTGGATAGGGAACATCGAAATCTACCCGCCGGAGGTCGGACCGCCGACTGAGGAGGCATGGATCGTGAGTAGGGTCAAGCCCTAGCCAACCCATCACAGTCAGATGATTTGCACTCTGGTGAATTATCGAGTTATGATAGACTCGATCAAATGCGATTATTGTTTCATCAATAACATGAAATAAGGTTTTGAATTAAACCATCCTTGATTACTTAAGAAGGAGAGAAGGATTATAAGGTACCTCTAATTTGACGGCTTAGAAATGTTAGGCTTTGATCGAGCTTCCACTTCGCACGAATTAGATTTGGTTTGAGAAAAAAATTAGGCAGAGACTCGATTCTAAGATCTTAATGGCACCCGCAGTCCTTTTTAAAGTGGCAGCTGGTTCATGCATGGCCACGGAGAGCGCCGCATGCAAGCTAGGAGGACACCTGCAGAGCGCGGTTGCTCACTACAGAGACGATCTGCAAGCTGTCCGATCTCATGAGGAGATCGGATCAAACGATTCTGAAAGATGCCATCATATTAGATGGCCGAAGGAGATGGTGCGAATGGCGCCGTTTGCTGCTAATTTAATTAAATGTATTATTTAAATAATTAAATTATACTGATTTTTATTAATTAAATTCAATTAATTAAATGCATACAGAAAATTTCCAATAAATCACCCCTAGCTAAATGAGGGGTGAGGAACGCAACGGCAAAATCGAATTTTTGTTCTGACCAGTATTTAATTATTCAAATTTTCAGGCATTTAAATAATATTAAATTATTCGCCAAAATTCATTGACTTCCAAATGCTTCCAAAACATCACCCCTAGCTAATTTGGGGGTGATGAACGTAATGACAAAGTCAAATTTTTGATTTGAGGTCAAACTAAAAAGTTAATTTCTAGGGTTTTGGAATTCTCCAGAAATTAAGATTTGATTTATTTGACTCCTTGATTTGGACTGGGCCTCAGAGGTGAGTTTCAAATGACTTAATTAAGATATTAGAATCATAATTAGGACGTGGATTAATCCTAATTGACCTTAGTAACAACCTGGGTTGTTACAAATGGACAGGGGTAAGAAGAGATCATGATGCTTAACATAACTCATTGAGGAGTGTATGCTAAGCCTGGAACCCGCTCAGTCTTGCAGACGTGCTTGACTCCTCAGCAGTTTTTGAAATTATCCACAGAAACAAAAGTAAATAACTAAAAGATATTTGCATAGTACTATCTGCCTCTTCAATTTTATTTTACTGTTCTATTCTGTATGCCATAACCTAGAAAGGCTATGGGAATATATTGGGCCGGATTGGCCAATTCTTTCTGATATGGCAGTTATACGTTCTTTTCAGTTTTCAGCTTATTATTTATTATGTTGACGATGCATGTTATTTCAGTTAGCTGTATTTTGCTATCTTACTTGCTCACTTATGTAGATACATGTATAGGATGCTAGACTTTACTATTTACTGTATGTACCACTTTCAGATTACTATTTTAAATCAGCATATGTCATATAATCATCTATATGTTTAGATTTAGACTTTTCTTTTAGTACTTTTGTTTATTGTATTACATATATATGCTCTACCTTATTTAGTTTACTTAAGGTGTACTTTTTGCCTCAATTCTTTCTTAGTTATAAGTA
Organism: Gastrodia elata; assembly: GCA_016760335.1. Taxonomy (NCBI): domain Eukaryota; kingdom Viridiplantae; phylum Streptophyta; class Magnoliopsida; order Asparagales; family Orchidaceae; genus Gastrodia; species Gastrodia elata. Next base: position 36,388,090 of record CM028670.1, on the reverse strand, counting down.
ATACATTTATAACTTTTCCTATCTTCCTTTTTATGCTTACTTGCTCCCATGCTAGATAGATGTTTCATTTTGCTTAGAGTAAAATGGTGATATTAATAAATTCTTAATAAATTTTTTGCCTAAAATGTACTTTAACATTTTGTCTAATAAGATTTTCTTTTATTGGCTAGGGCCCTGGCATTGTGAAACTGACAATGTCAGATCTTGATCAATTTGAGGAGTCAGTGCCTGAGGAGGAGCTTTACATAGGGGAGGCATAACAGCTTGGAGAAAAGCATATTTAGCTGTCTTTTTATTCTTGTGAGAATGAGAGTTATTTTTATTTTATTTCTAAATTTTAATTAAAATAGTATAATAATACATGTATATGTGACTGTATTTACTTTTCTACATATTATTATTTACTGAGCTATATTTTTATTTCTTCTTGATGTATGGTGAATGGTTGTAATCTTTAGTTTATATTGCTTCTGCACTCTATATATATGTTAGATTTAGTGACCGATCCTTATGTTCATTCTGTGCACATCTTTCCTTTATTAGTGGATTATGGATCTTACCTAATTTAATGATAAGTGAGGGATTTGCCATAAGTGGTACACCACCCCTTTGGGGGACCAAGGGGGTGGGGCACCACAAAATATAATACCTTAATGAGCTCTAATGGATTTCACATTATAAATCACAGATCTCTAAGGATGCAAAATAAGCATAAGTATAAAATGAAGTAGCCATTGAATCCATTCAATGGGGGAAAGGAAGGTATCTTGGCTTTAAAATGGAAGAAGATGGAGGAAGAAGCTCTATTTTTTGCAGGAACTTGGGAGCTTGAGGGCTTCTTCAACAGCACATCAATGGAGGAAGGAGGAGAGGATCTCAGCATGGCAGCAAGGGAAGAAAGGAGGACTGAGCTTCCATCTTATAGGAGAAGAGGAAGATGGCTTTGGATGTGATGGGAAGGAGTTATCCCATCCCAAGCATGGAGAAGAGCATGGGCCAAAAAGAGAAGGAGAGGGCTCTGCCCCTTTTGCGTGCGTAGGGGAGAGGGGCGCCGAACGGGAAAAAGGGGGGTACCAGCTAGGAAAGAGAAAGGAGGAAAATTAATAAAAATGGACATTTAAATATTTTAATTAAATCAATCTAATTAATTAATGCTTTAAAAAAATTGGATTTTATAAACATGCTCCGAAAAATTGCAAAAATTCACCACTAGCTAATTTGGGGTTGAGGAAGTCAAAGGCAAAGTCAAATTTTGATGATTTCCAATTGCTACCAAAACATCACCCTTAGCTAATTTGGGGGTAATGAGCGCAATGACAAAGTCCAATTTTAGATCAGAGTTCAAAATAATTAGGTCAAATTTCAGGATTCCTGAATTTCTAAAATGAGGGTTTAATCCATTTGACCTCTGATTTGGACTAGATCCTGGTGGTGAACTACTAATGATTTAATTAGTGCACTAAGATCAAAATTAGAATTTGGATTAGTCCTAATAGGCTAGGTAACATCTTGGGTTGTTACATAATTAAAGGAAATTTGATGCACCCTGCTGTCACGTGCCACAGTGCGCTATCGCACGCCGCAGTAGCACAAACTCGAAAATAGGAAGCTCGGCGCTACTGTGCGCCGTGGTGGGCACAAAATTGAGAGCCTGGCGCTACTGTGCGCTGTAGTGGGCATTCACTTGGCAAGATTTTAAAGCAAAACTGCAGTAGCGCGCTGTAGCCCATCGTAGAGCCCGACGTAGTTTCATCTAGGAATGAGCATTAAAAGCAGTATAAGGAAGGCCAAATTTCTTAAATCTTTTTGCCTCGACATAGCAATAATTAACTCAAAATTCATTTAATTCTTATCTTTTTCAAGAGAACAAAGGAATATTTTGTTTAAGACATTAAATTTTTGAAGAGATGGAATGTTGGCTGAATTAATGCAAGACACTTGGCTCATCTATAAGGCTGATAAGAAATACTATGGGAGGGTTGTTCCCCTCTTTGACAATCCCAGTTCCAAAAATTATGAAGCCACATAAAGAGAGAAAGGAGAACCCTTTCCAAGAAAGGAGAAGGTGACCATCCTAAGGAAGCAGGAAGAACATTCGAGGAGCAGAAAGGAAGCCGAGTTGGCGAGCAAGGCAAAAATCAGGAGAATGCAAAAATATTGTTCCTAATATTTTTCCTTTATCTTATCTTCATTTCCTTGTTGTAGAACCATGCAATGTTTATTTCCTTGTATTTTATTTTTTGTATTTCACTTATGATAAAAGGATAAACCCTCATTGGGGAGGGTTGGGGCTATGTCATATAATCATTATGGGATGAAATGACATTTGTACTAAAATTCTTAATAAATAAAATATTTAACATTTTATGATTTAGATATGAATCTTGTTTGAATGCATGCCATGTGAATGAATGTTTTATTTAAATTAAATGGCTATTAACGAAGATAATATCAAGCCAACTAATCATATTAAATTTAGGAAAATGCACATAAAGGTCCTCGCCGCAAACATATATTCATCGTGTGATGATTCTTGGTGTAAACACCCTAAGATATATATGATGAGTTGAACTTGGTGACTTAACTCTCTTAGAGCTCCATAGCTCACCAATTGGCATAAATCTAGGAATATGTGCATTAGTGCTTAGAGCCTAAAAACACTCTTCTTTGAGCTCAATCAAGAGGTTGATGCATGTGAGCTAAGAGCCACCAATTATGCTCCGGAGCTCATCATAAGTTAAAGGAGGAAGATGAATAATTGTATGCTTATGGATGAATGTGGCATAATCCACTCAACCCAATAATTCACTTCCTTAGCTAAACTGTGAGGGAAGCACATGATGTTAATTGAGTGGAATCAAGTTTGTCTGATCACTGAAATTAAAATTATGAATTTGATAAGTTAGACGTAAAAAATCAGATTTAACTCATATCGATCACATAAGGGTCATGTGCCAAGATTAAACCTTCTTGAGCTCATCTTGTGCACTAGGCGTAAAATACTTGGAATTAGAGGACCAATCTAAGGAATGATATTATTACTTGATTATAATTTGCATGTGCACAAGTCTCAATAAAAGTTGATAAATACAAGTACCTACACCAATCCTGTAATAAATTACATGATAAAACCTAACTCTCCCTTGTTCTCAAATTGTATTTTCAAATTAAGATCTTTGCATTGTTAATTAGGAGCCAATGAAAACCATCAAATATCATTGGTCTAAACATTATTTAAAATAAATATACCTTAGTAACAAAATACTTCGCTCCCTATAGACGATAAATCTCAGAACTTACCTTCCATTATTACTTCAGACCACGTACACTTGCGTGCGAGCGCAGACGTGTATTTATAGTCTGTCAAGAGTCATAAAGGATTTTTATGTTATTATAAGTTTAATAACCCTTATTTTCAAAATTACAAAATTTGATTATAATATATATATATATATATATATTTATTTAATTGACTAAGACTTGTGTCTTAAGTCAATTGGGGGTTCAATTAGCCACAATCATTAAGATAGATAACTAAAATTAGACAATGAACTAATATCACTTGCTTAATTTGTATATTTGGTAAATTCCTTGATATGCAACAACGCTTTAAAAACCTCATTCAATTGATCATAATTCATATGCATGACATTAACTATAAACTAAATTTGAGAAGTGTAATAACTTAAGTTTTTACTTAGCTTAATCATAACTTAATTGTAGCTTAATTATCATTCTATTAGGTTCATTTAGTCGTTAGAACCTATCCCCGAAAATTTGGAGCGATTTGGAGCTCAATTGAATATTTGGATTATTTTAATAAATATTTAATTAATTAAAACCTGAGATATTTAATTTGGCCTCAAAATCAAAATCCGGCTTTTCCATTGCGCTTGTCACCCTCAAGTTAGCTAGGGGTGATTTTTTGGAAGTATTTTGTAGTCATCGAATTTTCTCGAATAGTTTAATATATTTAAATATTCTAAAAATAAAATAATTAAATAATTATTGAAATAGAAATATGACTTTGCCGTTGAGTTTCTCACCCCCAAATTAGCTAGAGATAAATTTATGGGATTTTTTGGAGCTTGTTCTTTCATCAAGTTTTGATTAATTAATTATATTAATTAAATTTAATTAATTAAGTTAACAAATTTTGAAATTTATCTCTGTACATGGAACCCACACTTCCCCTTCCTTTCCCATGGACTATAGCATCCCCACTTGTAAGCTAGTCTTATCCTCCATGCCATAAATAAGATGGCTACTCCTTATCACATCAAAGCCCATGCCTCCTCATCCTCTTTATCTAGTCTCCTTCAGCACTTCTCTTCCTTCCATTTGTTGTGCTTTCTGTTGAAAGAAATTCTCAAGCCCTCAAGCTCTCAAGCCCCTAAGAAACTAGCAGAAATTTTTATTTCAATACCAAAGGTACCCATTTGCTATAACTTTCCTTGTACCTCTTTCTTGCATCCTCCATGTGCTACTCTTCTCATCAGTTTAATCAAAGTATTTGTGAAATGGTATTTCAAGTAACTATTATATGGAGTCCTATTTGATTGTTGAGCCTCAATCGGACTCGAACGAGTCCGATCAAAGCTTATTTTATCCTTTAAGAAAACTATTTTTGCAAGTATGATTTCTGTATACCTGGGCCTTTAGCATCATTATTTGCAGCCATAGAGTAATTTTTTCTTATCGATTTTAATATCAATGGAAAGTTCTTAGACACCATACTTAAGGTGCCTAAAATCAAGAGTATTTGATTGCAAAATGGGACACATTTTGTTCTTCGTTCAGACAAAATCACCGTCGAGCGCTATAGTGCGCCATAGCGTCTAGCTCTCGGCCAGAGAGTGCTCCAGCACACCGCAGCTCCCGCGCCTCAAAAAATATGGCACCACATTGCACCGTAGCACCCGGCTCTCAGTCAAGGAGCACTGCAGTGCGCCACGGTGCCATTCTTTCAAAAAATATGGCGCCATAGCGCACCGGAGCGTCTGACTCTCAGCCAGGGAGCGCTGCAGCGCACCGCAACACCCGTATCTCGAAAAACCTAGTGTTGTAGCATGTCGCAGTGCCGAAATCTACCGTAGCATGTCGTAGCGCCTAATAGTGTTGCAGCGCGCTGCCGCCCAGCAGCCCGCCCCAGCACGTCGTATCGCTTGGCTCTCGGCCAGGTAAGCGCTACAACGCATAGAACTACCAAGTTTTGCCCAAAATGCATATTTTTTGCATTTTGATGACTCCATAACTTTAATAACATCAAAATATAGCACAATAAAAAATGGATTTAGTAGAATCATCTATTGTGTAAATGTAGGGGTGATTTTAAATCTACCTCTTATCCTAAATGGCATGTTCTAATTTCCTAAAGGATTCACTTGAATATTTTGTGCCAAATGGTAATTAATGTAATGTTTAGCTTTACTTACTTTCTACTTTGAGTAATGTAATATTTATATGCCTTATTAATAATGGGATGCATGTTAGAGAACCTAAACTCTAGTTTGGACACTTAACTAACTTATTTACCATTAATCCACAACTAAACCCTCAAAATCTTAAGAAATGCTTAGTTTAAATAAAAATTAATTTAACATCAATTTTTGGACATTAATAATGAACATTAAATTCTCTAAGTGTATCATTGATCAATAATTAAGCAAATGGTCTTGGTTTGGTCAAGTTAGGAGTTAAACCTTAATTTATCTAGATTAAAATCCTAATCTTCATCATCTTAAATAAACCACATGATTTGAATACTTTAGGAACTTGCATGATTCTAATAATTCTCCTTGATTTGACATTAACCTTAAACTATTAAATTAGAAGTATTAAGGTTCCATAAATTTATATAATTGATCATTTGAATTTAACCTTTAAATCTTTGATTTTCTCTTAAGAAAGACTATTAGCATAAACTAAATTATAAAATGATAATAATTTGTACATGATTAATTCCTAATAAGTTATGTGATTATACCCCATAATTATAGTATAAGTTGAGATCAGATGGGCTTTACCCATCTAATTTATATAATCAAACTCAATATATTAAGGCTTATATGTTTAATATAATCCTCTTAGCTTGAATTATTGTATATTTTAGTGTTTAGATCTTAAGATTAAAATTTAACCATTTAATTTAATAATTTATAGACCTCATTAATAGACAAACTATTGAGGTAGGAAGAGCCCATTCATCTAATTTGTGAGGAAGGAACTTAGATGTACCTTCTTAACCTTAGATATATGACTTTAAATTCGTGTGGTAGGATAGCCTAAATGATATAGAATGAGATTCTTCCTTATGATAGTATCTTAAGTTGGATGACTTTTATGTTATATTATTGAATCCTTTGTGTAGGACTCCCCACAATAGAGTGTGGATTTATTAGTCGGTTACTCCTTGATTGTTAGAGAGAATTGTTAGAATCAGTAGAACTATCAATTAGAGGTGATAGTGGATATTCATAGTACTGATTTATTTCAATAGAAATTGGAATTGGTTGATTTATCCTGAATATAACTATAGGGTTTTGGTGTTATCTTAGGTAATTAGATAAGTACAATTCAATTCAGGATAAATATCCTAAGTCCAAAAGTGTTATAAGTAGGGGGTTGAGCAAATTAATTTGAGAGAATAAAATATGATAGGGTTCTGCCCTTTATTGTCATGTATTTCGATAAGTTTAGTTGAACAAACTAAGTTTTTTAAGTTACCTTTCTTAGGACACTATAAGTATGCTTTTAACTAGGGCATTTAATAACTAAATTTGAGAGAATAAATTGTGACAGGGTTCTACCCCTTATCATCATGCATTTCGATAAGTGTAGTTAAATAAACTAAGTATTAAACCCACCTTTCTTATAAACATATCAACTATGTGTATACAACCTCTTCATTTAATAAGTTTAGGTATAATCTTAACTAATACCATTCAGTGGATTATAATTAGGAGTCAGAATTCATTTAGATGAATTCTGCACGATGGAGATGAATGTAATCATTACTTGATTATAAATTGATTTTTTGGATTTTAATTATTTAAAATATACTGTCATTAAAGCCTTGTCATATTATAAATGCATAAGTCATGTTAGCATTAGTGGAGTGATTTGGCTCACCTAAGGACTCTGTTAGCGGAGCATTCACTCACCTAGGATCTTTGGGGTGTCATGTGACACAAAGTCAACATATCAGTGGCATACAATTCTGTGGCATATTCAGATGCATATATATAAATTCAGTGGCATACAGTACAATTAAAATGTATTATTTAATAAGTTTCAATTCCCTTACTATTTTCCCTAATTTCAGTACTGAATTTTTAGCCTTATTTTACTTTATTTTCTGTTATACACAGTTTTATTTTCAGTTATTTCAGTAATAGTTTTGTATTATTTTAAATTTTCCAACTATTTTAATACTTTTATATAGTTTTGATTCAATTACTTAAATGATAAACCTTATAAAACTATAATTATAAGAATTTCTTTAAAATATGTTAGACTCATTGTCTAACACGTGATACTTTTGGGATCCAATAATTTGCTAGATCTAGAGCAGTTTGTGGAGCTAGTTCATGAGGCATCACAGGAGATTCAAGAGGAGTTTATGGAACACTAAAGGACTCTATATCATCATTTATTTTCTTGCATTAGTTTACCTTCAGCTCAGTTATTATATTATTTTTTATTATTTTATTTAAACAGGCTGTCTGTAAGAACTTTGGATGTATTTTCTTTTCTTTTCTGAGATGAATGTTTTACTTAGCTTCTGTGATGAATATTTCTAGATGTATGCTTTAGCTTCCATACTCTATATTTACTACTACTTATACTTAGTATTGTGATGAATATTTCTAGATGTATGCTTTAGCTTCCATACTCTGTATTTACTACTACTTATACTTAGTATTGTGACGTAATAATTATATGAAATACAAGTATTTGTGTAACATGTATTCCATTTATAATCTAATGTACACGAGTACCTCATATAATACTTAAGATAAGAACCATACACTTATCTTAAGTAATAGTACTCAGCCCTCTTTTCTTTGGGGTTGAGTTTCCTTCCCGAGCAATGCACCGTTCCACTGTCAATTACTTACTAAATTAACTCTTTTGCATGCGGCGATGGGACGAGGCATTACAATAAGGGATTTCACTCATTGTGGATTAGCCTGTGTAGACATTGAGTCAAGGCTGGCTATGGGGTGCTTAAGAGACCACGTATTTCCTTAAGGGGGAATGTGTGGTTTTATATAAAAGACACACTTATAAACATTTGGGTATATATACCTAACTCCTAGTTGTTCTATATGATCACACATAAAATAATATAATATAAAATAATATTAAATTGTATTTATTATTTTAAGGCTCATATTTATTTACTATAATTCAATTTTATTTTCAGCATCATACTTGTATTTAGGTTACTAGAAATTATTATATAGCTCATATTTAAATACTATTATTGCTTAACCAGTCTTTTGCAGAAAAAGAAAGTGTGCATCAGCACACCCATATATATTTACCTTTTTGATGCTTTTTACTTTTATTTATAATATTTTCTTTTTATATGCATTGTTCAACTTTATTATTGCTTCCTAAAATATGATATCCTTTAACATAAAATACTTAGACACCCCAAAATGTGCTTAGACTTATGTAAGTCTAACAACTTATTTCTTTTATTTGGATGTGCCTTTTCCTATTCAAAATCAAATACGGTAGGTCAGAAGCATGGAATGGAGCTAGCATGTGAATCAAAAGTGGAGCTAGAGGATTCGGAGTGGGCTTGAATACTTTTTTAGTGTCTACTTTCTTTTCTATCATGTGAGAATGAGAGTATTTTTCATTTGGATTATTGTAAGTTTAGCTGTATGGACTTTTTTAGTTTTTTATTTCAGATGAATATTTTTCTTTTATTTATAAATGAATTTATTGGTAATGTATGTACTTATCTTTATATAAAAATGAATCTATATTTTCTATCTTATATGTCCATTGCTTCTAGTAGTACTTAATAGTTGATTAAGTTTTATTAATCCATTGTTAAATGTTGTGTTGTGGAGACTTCATTGTTTAAGAACAACACAGGCGCTGCATCGCACCACAGTGCGCCACAGCGTGCCCTGGCAGACCCAAGCCCGAAGTTGAGGTGCTACGGCATGCCTCAGCGGTCAGCAATCGAGAAGCAGGTGTTGCAGCAGAAATTGTCGTTGCAGTGCGCCACAGCGGAAAGCGGCTCCACAATATGCTGCAACGAAATTTCAGCAGATCTTTTTCTTGGGTCATAATCCAGATTAATATGATGTCGCGGCATGCCACAACGCACCTAATTTGAAAGTTTGAGCACCGCAGCACGCTAATTTCTGGAAGGTCGAGCGCTGCAGCTCGCCGCAACGCCTGATGGATATCTGCTTTGTTCCAGGTCTCAATCTGAAGAAATTAAGGGGCATTTTGGGCATTTAAAAGTTTCAAATAAATCTAAGTACTTAAGGCTAAGTGCTAAAAATAAAATGAGGCTTTCGCAAGGTGGTGAAGCAAGGAGAACCCTAGAAGGAACCTTAAGGGAGGTGCTGTCCAAGGCTAAGTGCTAAAAATAAAATGAGGCTTTCACAAGGTGGTGAAGCAAGGAGAACCCTAGAAGGAACCCTGAGGGAGGTGCTGTCCAATGCAAGTCTTGCAAGGTGGTGAAGCAACTCCAAGTAATAGCCTCTATTCCTCCTCCATTCTAGAGTAAGAGCTTAAGCGATTTGTGCTAAGGTGATAGCTCTTCGTAAACTCTGTAAACTTTGAAGTTTTCATAGTGGATTTTCTTATTAGTGTGGCTCTGTTGTTTTTCCTATTTTTTGGATTTTCCATGTATATGCTTATATTTTGAATGATTGTATGCGTTGTGTTCTTCTTGTTGTGATTTTGTGATTTCTAAGATAGCTCAATAATCGTCAACGCACCCCAATCCTCAAAGGCTTTGGACTTTTGTTTTATTGTGTGCATTACAAGTGGTATTCTGCATTGCTTATCTTGCGCTCACAACAAGTGGTATCAGAGTGAGATTTAGTTTATTGCCTTGTTGTTAAAGAGGGTTTTCTTGTATGAGTGGGATCAATGGCCAAAGAAATGACACACAAGATTAAGAAGTTTAGCGGGACAAACTTTGTGTTCTGAAAAATACAAATGGAGGATTTGCTCTACTAGAAGAAGTTATATCTTCCATCATAAGAAGCCAACAAGAAACCTAGAAATTTGACTGATGAAGAATGCGAGGTTCTTGATAGAACTGCTTTGGGTTTGATTTGCTTATCGTTGTCTTCTTCTGTTGCTTTTAATATTATTAATCAAAAAACTACTGTTGATCTCATGTATACTCTAATGAGGATGTATGAGAAGCTGACAGCTTTGAATAAGGTTTTCTTGATGAAGAGACTATTCAATATGAGGATGATGGATGGTCATTCAGTGATTGAACACCCCAATGGGTTCAACACTGTGATGAGCTAGTTGAGTTTGGTGGGCATTAGTTTTGATGATGAGGTTCGAGCTCTGCTCTTCCTATCTTTGTTGCCATACAGTTGGGATGGGCTGGTTACAGCCATAAGCAATTCATCAGGCAATGCATCGTTGAAGTTTGATGACATCATTGAGCTTGTGCTGAATGAGGAGGTGCGGAAGAAAACTCATGGAGAGGCATCTACCTCAGCACTGAACACTAAGAGCAGAGGAAGACATGCTGAGAGGAGATATACCAGGAATAGGTCTATGTTTCGGCGAGGTAAATCAAGACCCGGAAAAGTAAAGTCGATTTGCTGGAATTGTGGAAAGGCAGGTCATTTCAAAAGGGACTGCCCTACTCTGAAGAAGCAAAGTGGTGGTGGTAAGATGATAAACCCTGTTATAAATATTTTAGCTGAGGAGGATCAAGACACTTTGATCCTATCGCTAGACAACACGAAGTCTTGGGTTGTGGACTCGGGCACCTCTTTTCATGCGACTCCGTAGAGGAGTGCCTTCAAGATATCATAGGCAAAGGTGATGTAGACATAAAGCTACCAAGCGGCGCTGTTTGGAAGCTTAAGGATGTTAGACATGTGACTTGTCTAAGGAGAAACTTGATCTCAGTAAGCCAGTTAGCAAGAGAAGGCTACATCGCTTATTTCATATGAGACTCATGGAAGGTCACCAAGGGTGCACTCATTATTGTACGGGGTTGTATGGAAGGTACACTTTACTTGATTAATAAAGTTTCTGATACTATTGTAGTTGCAGAAGAGATAGATGCAGATCTATGGCACCAGAAGTTTAGCCATATGAGTGAAAGGGGGCTGAAATCCCTTCAGTCAAAGGAGAAGCTCCAACGGCTGAAATTAGTTTATTTAAATTTCTATGAAGACTGTGTGCTAGGCAAGCTGAAGAAAGTTTCATTCTCCAAGGTTGAAAGAGAGCTCAAAAGCAAGAAATTGGAGTTAGTACATACATATGTGTGGGGACCAGCCCCTACATCTTCCGTAGGTGGAGCAACATACTTCATCACCTTCATTGATGATCATAAAAGAAAGGTATGGGTTTACATTCTAAAGCATAAATTTGATGTGTTTGATGTGTTGGAAAGTGGCTAGCTTTGGTGGAGAACGAGACATATTTAAAGCTGAAATGCTTAAATTTTGATAATGGCAATGAGTACTATGATAAGTAGTTCAAGGAGTTATGTGCCTTGAGTGGAATCAAGTGAGAGTTCACAGTCCCTTAAACACCGCAGCAAAATGATGTTGTAGAAAGGATGAACCGTACAATTATAGTGAGAGCCAGAAGCATCAAATTGCATGAGGTCTCCCAAGATAGTTTTGAGCAGAAACCGTTAACAGGGATATTTATTTAATCAATAGGGGACCTTTCGTACCCTTGAATGAAGGGATCCCTGAGAAAGCTTGGAGCGGAAAGGAGGTGAAGTTGAACAACCTCAATTTTTTTTGCTGCTCATCCTATGTGCATATTGATGCAAGATCCAGGAGAAAACTTGATGCTAAGGCGATCAAGTGCACATTTGTTGGATATGGCATGGGAGAGTTCAATTACAGATTTTGAGATAATCAAAACTAGAAAATTATCAGAAGCAGGAATGTCACTTTTAATGAAAGTGAGACATACAAGTATTGTATGGGAGTCAAGGCTGATTCCAAAGATGCTTCAGATGGAGAACCCGGACACATAGAGATTGATGACAGTATTTAGCCAGATGTTGGATAAGCTCAAGAGGGTGTCAATATTGAACCACAAACACTTATGTTAAGAAGATTCACAAGAGTATCTAGACCGCCACAATGGTACTCTCCACCCTATTTTATCTGTTGCTAACAGATGGTGGTGAACTAGAATAGAACATGGGAGTTGGCACCCTTACCAGTTGGGAAGAAACTCTTTAAAACAAGTGGGTTTACCGAGTGAAGGAAGAGCTGAATGGAAGCAAGCGCTACAAGGCAAGACTTGTAGTAAAAGGTTTTCAGCAAAGGTACGGGGTCGACTACAATGACCCAGTTGTAAAAATGACAACCATCAGAGTTATGCTGAACATTATTGTAATTGAAGATTTGTATCTGGAGCAAATATATATTAAAACTGCATTCTTTCATGGAGAACTAGAAGAACAATTTTATATGCAATAACCTGAATGGTACAAGGCTCAAGGGAAAGAGAAATTTGAGCTAGTGTGCAAGCTCAAGAAGAGCCTTTATGGCTTAAAATAGGTGCCAAGGTAGTGGTACAAAAAATTTGACAGGTTCATGTCTGAATAAAGATACAAAAGATACTAGGCGGATCACTGCTGTTACATAAAGTAGGGTAAGTCCTCTTATATTATTCTATTATTGTATGTATATGATATGTTGATCATAAGATCAAATATGGAAAAGATAAAGATGATGAAAGAACAAATGTCAAGGGAGTCTGACATGAAGGACTTGAGGCTGGCTAAACTAATTCTTAGAATGATAATCCATATGGAGAGAAGTGCAGGAATTCTAAAGCTGTCGCAAAAAGAATATGTTAAAAATGTGCTGAAATGATTCAGCATGAATGAAGCTAAGCCAGTGGGCACTCCCCTAGCAAGTCATTTTAGCTTATCAAAGGAATAGATGCCAAAGTCTGAAGAAGAAAATGAGCACATGATGAAGGTGCCTTATGCCTCAGCAGTTGAGAGCTTGATGTACGCAATGATCTGCATAAGATTAGATATTAGCAGATTCATGGAAAACCCAAAAAAGCACCATTGGGATGTGATCAAGTAGATTATAAGATATCTGAAAGTACAATGGACAAAGCACTATACTTTGAGAGATCTAATGTTGTTTTACAGGGATATGTAGACTCAGATCTTGTAGGAGATGTTGATAGCAGGAGAAGCACTATAGTCTATGTCCATACATCAGGTAGTGCGGCAATGAGCTAGATCTCAAGGCTATAGAACATTGTGCCACTATCTACAATGGAAGTAGAGTACGTTGCCATCACGGAGGCAAGCAAGAAAATGATTTGGTTGAAGGGTTTCATGGCTAAATTAGGCAAGGAGCAGAAGGATGTGAGGCTCTACAGTGATAGTATAAGTGTTATTAACCTATCTAAAAATGCTGCTTTTCAAGCCAGGATAAAGCACATTTAATTTTGTTACTATTTCATTCGAACGCTGTTAGAAGAGGGACAACTTGGATTGGAGAATATCCATACTTCTAAAAATCCAGCCAATATGCTTACCAAAGTAGTAATAATAGAGAAACTGAAGCTATGTGTAGCTTCAGTTGGCCTCAGTACGTGAAGGGAGAGCAATGGTGAGCCACACCATAATCCTTGATAAACACAAAAGAAGACAGAAAAGGGTCAGCGGATGAAGCAGGGGAAGATTGCCTAAAAGTCTTTAAGTGGGAGATTATTGTATTATGGAGACTTCATTATCCAAGAACAGAACAAGCATTGCAGCATGCCACAGAGCATCGCAGCATGCCCTGGCGTACCCAAGCCCAAAGTTAAGGTGCTACAGCGTGCCTCAGCAGTTAATAATCGAGAAGTAGGTGCTGGAGCGCACTTGTAACAACCCTAAGTTGTTACCCTATTAATCTATAGATTAATTACTCCTTAATTTTGATCACATTGCTTTTAGAATATTAATTTAAGCCCATCTTGAAAATTGGAAGTCCATTGGATTTCTCTAAATCAAAGAGGATATTTTGATCAATTTAGATACTCTAGATTAGACCTAAAATATTTTAATCTCAGAATTAAATTTTGATTTCATTTTTGAATTCCTCACCCCCAAATTAGCTAAGGGTAAAAGTTTTGTATAATTTGGAAATCATTTAGGCCATAATTCACATTTAATTAAAATAGGTTAATTGCATTTTAGGGTTCCTAACAATCCTTAATTGCAAATTTACCCTCAATCGGCTGCCTTCAAAATAGTGGGCGCCATCTGAGCCATCTATTTCTCGCAATCACATCCAGCGGTCAGCACCTTAGATTAGATCTAATCCATCCTGACCGTTCCGCGGTTCGAAGATGGGATCGGACGGTATCTAGTCGCTCCCCTTATAAAATTATCAATATATTTATTTTTACAAATATAAATATTATGTTCTTTATTATGTTCAACTAAAGAGAAAGTTAAATTATTATTAAAAAAGGAAGTGTATTGTAAGTCCATTATTGAATCTAGATTGAGAATGAGATACTTATATAGAGTATCCCTTTCAAAATGAAATATATTTGAATTTGGATATGAAATAGATTTACAATTATTTTTTTCCAAAATAAATCATTTTTCTTCTAGTAAATATATTGCATAAAAATCTTTTAGTAAGTAGATAGATTTATGAAGGAAAGGTTTTGATTTATTTGTAAAATATAAATAGTTCTAGGAGTAATTTAATTTATATTTATACCTAATTTTTGATAAATTATTCTGTATTGATATATCAAATACTCGTAACTTTATTAGTAAAAGACTATTCTCTTTTGAATATGAATATTCTTTTTTACCTACACTTATAAAAATTATATTCTTACAATCATACAAGATAAAATTATGTAAGTAGCTCTGATTATCCGTCAGATTTGTGGATTAAATCCAACGAACAATCTCCTCTCTACGATCAGCTATTAGCAGTCTGATGATTAGGGCTATTCTGCTTCAAAGAACGATCCATCAGACGGCCCACGGTGCACCCGCACTGTGGATTTTTGTCTTCACCTCGCCCGCGACCAACCGAAGAAATCTTGCGGATCCTGGACAACCTGGCATGTCCCCCACTACTCCTTCCACCTTAGCAAGCCGTTGGGGATCTTATCTCAATGACATATCAGTATTGGTCGGGTCTCGTGACCCAGTCGAGCTCAAATTAGAAAAATCAAGAGCTCGGCCATGACTCGACCTCTCGGGCCCCTCCAGCCCAATGCCTCCCCTCTTGAACCTTCTCCATTCCCTGTTGAGGCTATAAATAGCCTCTGCATTCTTTCCCTTATCCCTTTGCTGCCTAATTAAGCTCAAATTGTTCTTTGCCTCTTTCACCATTACCATCTACTCGAGCTTACTTAAGCAAATTCAGGAGCTCATGGACCGCTGATAGTAGGCTCTCCTGGTGTTCAGGATCCTTTGCGCCTCTGGAAGCTCAGCCAGTGACCGTCATGCCCTCAGTCAATCATTCCAAGCCATCCTGACAAACAAGGTACCCCCATTTGCGAGTTTTGAGTCAATGAGGCTCTGGCTCTTTCCCATTTGATGCGTTATGATGCATATTATCATTTCGAACCCATAGTTATCAAAATGAAGCCTTAAGCTAGTCCTAATTGATTGAATCAATCGATCGGGCTAAGTTCTTAAGGAACGCCTCGAGTCGAGTAAGGCCCAGGCGTTCCAAGCCTGTAACAACCCTATGTTGTTATCCTAGCTAAAACTAGATTAATTAAGCTAAACCAAGGTTTAATTTTGATTCCATTGAATTCAATGGGTCATTTAAACCTAAACTTAGAAGTTTGTATCAATCGGAGCTAAATTGGAAAATTTGGTACTTTTTGGCTATTTCTAAGCCCTGAAAAATACATAAAATATTTTGATCTCCAAATTGAAATCTGATTTCATTTTTGAATTCCTCATACCCAAATTAACTAAGGGTGAATTTTTTGAGAATTTTTCGAGCTCATTTGATCTTAAATTGGATTTGGGAAATTTAAGATATTTAAATTATTATTTAATGGGATTTATTTAAATTAAAATTAATTTAAATTAAATAATTAAATCCCAGGATTCACTGTCGGGACCGCAACAGATCCGCTGCGGGGTCCCGACAGCGGCGCACGGCTTTGTGCCCGTAGGATCGTTAGCACGCATCTCAGTGCGCTTCGATCCAACGGCTAGCGCCGTCAATCGGATCCAGTAGATCTAGACCATTCCGTGGTTCTAAGATCTGATCCAACGACGCTTAATCCATCCGCCTTAAGTAATTCGCTCGCCCGTTTGATCCGCTGATCAGATCCAACGGCCGATCCAATCCCACGCGCGATCGTTAGATGTCGGGTGATCAGGACCGTCCCGCGCCGACTAACGAACCATCAGATGGCTCTGGTGACCCTGCTACTGTTCATCTTCGTCCCCAGAAGGCTTCGTCCCGACAAGAAGAATCCGCGGAAATTCGCCACGTAATTCCTGTCTGCCACTCCCCGCGCCAGGTTAGCTCGACCGTTGGCACCTTCTCGTTTGTGGCCGAGCCTAGCCGGCTGAGCCAGGTGGCCTGGATCGCCCCAATTCTGAAAAATTAGGGAAGTGCCTGGGCCGAGCCAAACTCCAACCCTGAGCCCCGGCCTCCATACCTGAGCCCTCCTAGAGCCTATAAGTACCCCTGGGACTTCACAGTGAGTCCCTTTGCTCACAGTGAATCCCCAATTTCCCTGCTGAAGGTGCTGGAGCTCCCCCTTCCCTCAGCAATTTTCCCGGCAATTGCAGGACTTAGGATCGCTGATAGAGGGTTCATCTGGTGTTTAGACCCCCTGTGCATGTTCACTTAACCTCCAGGAAGCTCCAGAGCCTGTCAATTCCCCTCGGCAAGCCCTGTGTCCCCGACCTCAGGTACAGCTTTCTGCCATTAATATTTCCTTAAGCTCCTTTCCATTCCTGTCTATCGAATGAGCCTTGATTGTTGCCTAAGCAACCTTAGCCACCTAGGAAGCCAATGGGATTGTCGCCTGGGGCTAAGCTAGCTCGAGTCGATCGTATCGATCGACTGAGCTAGCCAGCAAGCCAATGGCTGAGTCCGAGTAAGGACCCAGCGATTGGCTGCGTCTCGGGTTAAGATAGGTTGGGGGTTCGACGCATCTAGTCCCCATGAGCGTGTAGGGATCAAAATCCCAGCGAATCGAGGTCCCTGTGAGGAGAATTTCCCCCTCACAGGCGACCTGAGATGCCTCGCAGGAGGACGTCTCGGGTGAGTAAGACCCCATCGATCCAGAGGGATCCAGATGGGGGTTCTTGGTCCAATCGATGCGTCTTGCCTCAGTAAATGTGTAGGGATCGATTTGAGCCCCTGCCGTCGCTGGAGCGCCGAGAATTTCAGCTTTGAAATTCGACGGGCTCGGGACCCGTCTAGAGGTTGAAGACGAAGTCGCGGGTTCTGGGCCGGGCCGACCCGTGACCCGCGCGGTTCTGATTTTGGGCCGCGGTTATTATCGAATTATTGGATAGCATTTTTAATGGTTGCGATTTTAATTAATTAAACCCTATAGTTTTAATTTAAATAAACATTCAGAATAAATTAATTAAATAACTTTAGTTATACAGATCCAAATGGTATGATCCAATATACCATTTGAATCAGAAAAATTTAAGGAATCTGAATATAAAAGAAAATTTCAGATCTAAAGGTTAGATTTAAAAATATTGGCCAAAACTTCTCTGTTCTTAAATAAATCATATAAAATCATCTAAATATCCAATGTATGAGTTTAAGGGCTCTGATTGCTCCTTGTATCCTAAGGAACAATTCCAGACTCTTGAAATTAATTTTGAATAATTAATTTTCTTAATCACCCCTTAATCACCATAATCAAGGGTTAGTAAATTAAACCCTAATTAAGCCTCTAATTTGGGTGGGGATGATTCCTAATGTCATATTAAACCTAGCAAAACCTAGTTTAAGGTTGGATTGCCCTAAAGTGCCTTAATCTCACTAATCACCCTAAGTGGTTTAATTAAGTGATTAGTGCTAATTAAGACTATTTAGGTCATCAAAACCTAAAGTAAAGGTGTTTCCAATTCATTTAGTCATATAAAATGCTTTAAAATAGATTAGAACAAATTTGGACAATAAAACTCTAAAATCCCAATTTTAGCCTTAAGAGGGGCATCTTGGTTATTTTGGCCAAAATGTGATTTAGTGTTCTTTAAGGATTGAAAATTTCAGTAAGCCACTATAACATAGATTGGAAATGTTCTCTGAAATCCTAGAACAATAATAATCACTAATCCATAAGGTCTCATTAATTCCTTAATTAAGATACTTAAACTAAGCATTCCTTATAAAGATCATTGGACCTTAACTTAATTAAGTCTAATAATTGAAATGGTCAGTTACCTCATTATTAAGTTCAGTTAAGATAATATTAGAGTTAAGTGTTAAAGGAAAAAGGGAACTAGAAATGTCTAAGTAGAATCTTAGCTTAAGATCCAAAGTGATCAAAACTCAGACCCTTAGACCTTAAGTAGCCTAAGAAGGTCAAAATGGGTTTAATGTTAATCTAATACTTAGAATTATCAATTCTTAACCTTAATAAGCTCCTTATAGTTAATTATGAAATCAGATCTAAAAGCAAATCATGAATAGAAACCCTTAAGTCAAAACTGTAATTAGAAGTCTAAAGTGATCAAACTCAGATCTTTAGATGTTAAGATCTTTAGATCTTAAGATCTTAGACTTAGATTTTCAATTTGAATCAAACCACCTCCAATTGAAATTCTTTAATGATTGATTGTTTAATCTTTTGAAACTTTCCATGTGGGTATAGGATGATTCAATCAATAAGATAATGGAGTTATCTTAAAGATTGAATATAGATCTTAGATTCTCAAGTTCTTAATTGATTATTTTATCTTATAATTAGTAGAATAGCCTTTCGCTAAGATCTTAGTTCCTGAATCTTTCAACTTATAGGATTCTTTACCTTTAAAATTGGGTTTAAGTGAGAAACCTAGATCCTATTTTAATATCACCTTGGATTTGTAATTTGAACTCAATATAGGGTTTAAGTTCTAAATTCTTAAATCTTGATTTATTTGATCAAGATTTGGGTAAGAGAGTAAAATATTCATAAAATTAGGTCATTGATTTGCTTATTTAAACTATATAGTCATCACATGATTTTTGATTAGAGCTTGTTAAGTTCTAATATTTGACTTTAAGGACGTAAATCTGAGATTCTACTCGATAGCTGGATATTGGAGATCCTAAGCTTGTACCTTCTCATAATAGCTAGATCTGGTAACTAGACAACAACAGATATCACATAAGTCTAGATTGAGTCTCTTGCTTACCTTGACTAGATTGCTCTACATACTTTAGATTTTGAGCTTTAGCCCTTGAGCATAATAGGAAAAACTTAGGATAATGTATCCTAAGCTAGTATTGAATTTACATATCATTCAGTTTTGTTTTGTCACAGTTGGTAGAATATGACCTAGTTTAGTCTGCCTCTTCAGTAGTAGTATTGTATAGATTGGACTCAGACCTAGCATATTTGGATGGCTAGGCTGGGATGGATTGATTGATTGATATTGGAGGCCCTGTATGGCCTATTGGCTGGTATGACAATACTAGAACTTAAGCTTATTATTACTTTAGATGTATTGTATTTTTTTTTTCTAATTTGCTTTGTCACATGCCTCAGTGGCCTTATTTCAGTATTTGCTCACTTTGCCACATGCTCAGTGGCTTTATATGTTATACATTGCTTTGCTTTTGCCACATGTCTCAGTAGCCTTATTTTCAGTATTTGCTCGCTTTGCCACATGCCTCAGTGGCTTTATATGTTATACATTGCTTTGCTTTTGCCACATGTCTCAGTGGCCTTTCTTTTCATATTAATTTGCATGTTATATGTATACTTTCATGGTTTAGATATATGTATGAATGGCATGTTTATGATGCTAGAATTTTATCGTATTCAGTACTTGTGTTCTTTTATACTCAGCATATTTTACCTCGATCATAATCATGTTAGGATCATGTTTATTCAGCAGTTGCAGTTATTTTTACTTTTAGCCTTACCTTACTTATTTAGTGTTTTGTATGTTACTTCACATACATATTGCATGCTATAAATAGATAGTTTATAGTATTCCAGTTCTTTCATAGCTTGTTGCACCCTTTACTGCTGGCATGTGTAGTTAAATTAAATGTGATATCTTTTAATATTCAGTTCACTTTAAATAACCTAAAATATACTTAGACAATTGTCTAACTATAACATTTTTATTTTTTTGGCTGAGGCCCTGGCATTTGTGATACCGACAAATGTCAGATTCAGACGTGTTCGTGGGTAGTGTCGCTGATGAGGAGCTAGTTCAGGAGGAGGATCTTCCAGCTGCTGTCTAGCTAGTTTTGTCTTGTTGATTCTAGTGAGGACATGAGTCTTTCATTCTCAATTATTTCAGTTTGTAATAATTAACTTTCTGGATGTACTTTACTTTCTGCATTATGATGAGTTACTATATTGCATTTTCTTTTCCTACTATGTATGCTTGTGGATGTTACTCTATTTTGTATTGCTTCCGCCACTTTGATATTTATATTGATGAATGTTATAGCACTTGGTGACAAGTCCTTGCCTTAAGGCAAGTTGGGTATCACCTAACTTTACTTAAGTTGGGGATTTGCTACAGTTGGAGCACCGTACTTCCTTATTGTCAGTACGGGGGCCCCACAAAGCCACCTCAGGCCCTCAGACGAAGGGGCTTATGTGAAGACCCACTTAAGTAGTAATAAGTGAAACTCTTAAATATCGAGGCGCCTTTTCAAATAACAGTGGAGTTCCTAATAAGAACTCTAAAGTTAAGCATGCTCATGTGGGAGCACTCCTAGGATGGGTGACCTACTGGAAAGTTATTTTCTGAGGGTAAAATTGTGAGGCATTTCAGGCCAAAGCGGACAATACCTTGGTGCTTAAGAGTTTGGGCTATAACAAATGGTATTAGAGCAAACCATAGGGTGTCAGATAGGAGCTAAGTTCCATACAGGGCAAAGTACCACTTCATGTGAGCAGCTTCTTGAACTTATGATGGTTAAGGTGCTACATGGTTGTGGGTACCTCTTGTGCCTGTAGGGGTCACCTCTAATCCTATCTACCTAATGGATGGTTCTTGGATCTGTGTGTGAATACTAATAAGGATGTCAGGTACTTAAGTTGTGGAGATTCTGTAGACCCACTTAAGTAGTACTAAGTGAAACTCTTAAATATCAAGGCACCTTTTTAGATAACGGTGGAGTTTCTAATAATAACTCCAAAGTTAAGCATGCTCATGTGGGAGGACTCCTAATATGAGTGACCTATTGGAAAGTTATCTTCTGAGGGTAAAATCGTGAGGCATTTCAGGCCAAAGCGGACAATACCTTGGTGCTTAAGAGTTTGGGCTGTTACAGCTTCGATTCGTCTCACCTCCTTGATGGTGTTGGGATCGAGCCGTGGGTATGGCTTGGCATCTGTAGGAAAAATTGTCTCCCCACAGTAGCTCCATTGAGGGATCTCTGGGGTGAGTAGGGTCTGGTCGACCCAGACCGCCTCACAGAGGGCTTTGGGTTCCCTTCGATGCGCCTGACCACGGTGAACATGTAGTGACCGTCAGTTGGTCGTGTCGCAGTCTGGATGCGCCAGAATTGGCCGATTAGGGTTCCCCTAATCGGGTCCTCCCGTCGGGTGTGATGCTGGGGACGAATCCCCTGTGCGGGTTGGGTCGACCCGTGACCCGCGCTGTTCGGTAGTGCCGGGCCATCGGGTTAAGCTGACCAGCGCATTTAGTAAACGGGCCAGGACCCATTTTATTTTAAATAAAAACATATTTAGAATTATTTTTCTTAAGGAAATTAGAATGGATTAATTAGAAAAATATAATTTAAATTAATGCTATAATTTTTTATCAATTGATTCAAATCCTATGATATTATATACCAAATTAATCATAAAATTATTAGAAATCTGAATATAAAATAATGTTTAACTTTTAATGGTTGGATTCTCTATTTTAGCCTAATTATTATAGATGCTAATTAGGGTTGATTAGCATGAATACTTATCCAAATTGCATGTTTAGGGTGCCATTAGTTTCCTTATGATTAGCAGAATGAATATGCTAAGTAGTTTATTTTCTAATTTCTGTATTTTAACTTATGCTATAATCTTATTAAATCATAATTAGTGAAAATTAGGATTTTTAATCATTGGTTCTTAGCAAACTAAATCTTTAATTAATTATATGATTGAATAGAACTTATGTGCCAAGTTGTATGAAATTCAGATGGCTAGATTTGTGATTATGTACTAATCCTTTTGAATTGGTTTAGGGTTTGATTATCACTAATTACTTTCTATTTTTCTGAATTTTTCTATTAATATGCTCCATAACAGTAAGGTAGATGTATTGAAACCAAATATGCTGATTTATGATGTATAAATTGAATAAACCTAAATTTAAAGAACTTAAACATCTTAATTAAACTTAAGAAGTCTTAAGACTTTGGTCAAGCTATTAAGACTTGATCTAGGTCTGAGATTGCCACCAATAATATATCCCTAATTCACTGATTTGATATTTGATCTATAAATAAACACTTGATCTTAATTAGACAGGAGCAAGGGGTTAAACCATAATCTATTTGATTAAGATCCAAACTCTTAAACCTTAATTAAATTAACTTGATTATAAGATAATGCAATCGACATGATTCCAATAATGCACCTAATTTGGTATTAACCTTAAGCCATTGAATTAGACACATTAAGGTTAATAATAAATTTATGTGATTGATTAATCTGAATTTAAGCTTTGGATCTTTAATTTCCTTTTATATAAGGTCATTAGCATATGAACAATAATAAAATCATATTTATTAAATAAGTGATCTATCTCTAATAATATCCTTGATTTATCCCTATGATCTTAGAATAGCATATGATCAGATGATCTAATCACCTGATCTGACCACTTTAAACCTAAATATGGAGTAAAGCCTATACTATTAGCATTAGAAGTGAGAGCATGGGATCTCAAGTGTCTCACTATTAAGCTCGTATCTAAAATATTTTAAAGACCTTAATTGATGACATATTGAGGTAAGAAAGACCTTTGTAAATTTATTGAGGTAGAATCTTAGATGATCCTTTAACCTTAGAAGTTGATCTTAACCCCTCCTAGTAGGAATCACCTAAGATACTTAGAACGACACCTCTCCTTGTGGTATAATCTATATTAAGTGATACTTGATCACATCCCTTGGAGCCTTGTGTAGGACTCACCCATTTAGCATAAGGATTGATAGTATTGATAAATCTTTATGGAATAAATATAATTATTGAACCTTGATTATTGGATGGTATAGTAGGGTCTACCCATAATACTAGGTTATCCCAGTGTTAATCAGGATTGGTTGATTCATCTTAGTATAGATTATATCTGCATTCTATCCTATGAGTTTAGTTGGGCATAGTCTCACTTAGACTAAATCAGTCAATCCTAAGAGTGTTATGATTAGGGAATTTAAATCATTAGCTTGTTTGAATAAAAATCACTATCGGGTGATGCCTCCTATTGAAAATTGCTTCTATATGTGTGCTTCAAGCAAACTATGTGATCCTAGACACCCTTTTAGAACACTAAGTGTGCTTGTGAATTGGGTACTTTAATAGCTTAGCTTGAGATAAAAATTGCCATTAGGTGATGCCTCCTATCAAAGATCGCTTCGTTAGAGTGGCATAATCAAATTAAGAGTTAAGAACTACCTTTTGTGGAAACACATTATATATGTGTATGCCATCCCCCCATCTAATGATTTATAATTGAATTCTCAACTTTAACTAATTACCATTCTAGAAGCTGGGAGTCAGAATCATTTTAGCAGGATTATGCACAATAAAGACCTTGAATTCAATATCAGCATTTCAAAGCATTTATGGATTTCTGAATTTTACTCATATAGAATATAAGCATGGACATGAGCATGAGCATGAGTATGATGAATGATTCCTATGGTGATGTATGAGTATTAGTGATGAATTATGGGTTACAGAATGTTGCATACATTGATTGGGGAATTTTATGATGCATCGGCATTACAGTAATCTGTATTCTCAACTGGATGTATGTAACAACCCAAGGTTATTACTTAACTTAATTTAAGCCTAATCATGTCTTAATTATCATTCCATTAAATTCATCTAGTCATTTGAATCAATCCCTAAAGATTTGGCGCGCTTCAGAGTTAAATCCAACATTTTGGAATATTTTAATAATTAATTAATTAGAAAATTGAGCTATTTATTTTGACCTCAAAATCGAAATCCGAGTTTGCCGTTGCGATCGTTACCCCGAAATTAGCTAGGGGTGATATTTTGGACGCGTTTGGAAGTCGTCGAATTTTCGCAAATATTTTAATATAATTAAATACCCCAAAAATTAGCATAATTAAATACTCGTCGGAATTAAAATCTGACTTCGCCGTTGTGTTCCTCACCCTCGAATTAGCTAAGGGTGAAATTTTAGGATTTTTTGGAGCACATTTATAAAATCCGAATTTTTTATTATTTTTAGAATTAAATTATTTAAGTTAATCAAAATATTGCATTTTTCTCTCTTCTTTTCTTCAAAATCTGATCCTTATGCTGTCTTCCCCTCCTTTCCTAGCAGCTTCCTCCTCATCCCAGCACATGAGTGAAAGTTGGCTGCCATTACTTCCCACCTAAGTTGATGGGAAGGCTCTTAATGGAGCCTTGTTCCCCCATTCTCTTTAGAAAGTAACTTCAGCCCCCTCTTCTTCCTCATTTGGCCAGCTGAAGCTCTCCCCCTACCTCTCATTCTTGTTGTGATAGCTGTTAAGAAGAAGTTCCTCATTCTCTCAAACTCTCAAGTTCCCAAGGATTCATAGAAGGAACCCCCATTTGCAAGACCAAGGTACCCCTCTCCCTTCTATTCCCTACGCTGCTTGAATGGGGTACTCGATTGAAAGAGGTATCTCTGTGTACCTTTGATTGTGTGTTCGACGCTTCAAATTTCTTCGTTCATCCATTCTTTTACTTAAGACTTCACCTTTCCATGTATAAGTTTATATACACAAATTAGATTGTGCTATAATTATATAAACATAGGTATTATTTGTATTCAAAACTGTGATCTTTATTTTCCCTTTTCTTTCTAATCTGCTTGTAGAAGAGGAACAATCAAATATACAGTGGGATTGTTATATAAATTTTCATTTAATTGCTGTTCATGCTCTCTTTGAATGGGAATAACTGGTTGCAACACATAATTTTGGTAATACTAATGACATTGGATGGCTGCCGGTGAGCTAGAGGTCAACATTATCATCAAAGTCAGAAATGCGATGGGTGAAGCCATATATAATTTCATCGCAACATATGACTTGCGATGGTCAAATATATTGAGGGAGCTATGGCTTGATTTAGCCAAGAGGCTGCCATCGTGTTACATCTCTCCCAAACTTGAAATGTTGATTGACTCATCTATAAATTTGAGCTTATTCTTGGAGAGGGCAACCATCAAAGAAGTCCTTCCCTAATATGCGTAACTCACATGATATCAATTTATATATATATATATATATATATATATATATATATATATATATATATATATATATGATTCTTAGTGTAATATTGTGAGCCAAATTAAGTTGACGGGCTGCAATCTAGTCTAATATATTTATATATATATATAAATAGGTATATTTTATTATAATCAGATATGTTATAACTATGGGTCAATAAATTAGCAGTTAGGGCATTTAAGTCTCAATAATGAGTAAAGAATAAAATATATGTATATCTATATATATTAAACCGAAACTTTAAACGTGTAATTATTATACACCTATAATTATAACTAGATGAATTAACTACGATAGAAAATAAAATATGGTTCAATTAGCGTCAACTGCAGTTAAGAATTTATTTAAATTTGGCTAAGTGCTTATGTAAGTGTATTCTTATGGGATAATCAGTAAACATTTCATAATATATGTGTGTGTATATATATATATATATATATATATATACACGTGTATAGTTTAGGATAATTATTTAATTGGCTACGATTAAGATTAATCAGTGCAATATGCAAGCAGAAACCTTAGGCTAATAGTTGGTTAATATTACTTAGAGTTTAGTTAATATTATTTGGTGTAAATACAACAAATAAATATTAGCCAGAAAATTTTATTAACATTAGGTAAGTTAAATAACATTATCACATAGAAATTTAACTAATTAAAAGCGGCCAATTGTAAATATATATATATATATAAACTAAAAAGTATACAGATATTTAGATAAGTTGTTAGAGGTTATATTGCGGCTGGATTAATAAACTAGAACCAGTTAACGTAATCAATATTACATAATAAAACATATATATTGATTTAGGAATTAAGATTCAAATAGCTAATGTTATGACATAATTATGATCAACTAAATGCCAACCGGTAGACCCATAGTTTAATCAAAATTTATTTAACCGATATATATATATATATATATATATATGCTTAGACAGAGACTACGTGTCAGTTAATTGTATTAGATTATAAAGCAGTAATCTAATTAATATTCTGAAAGGGGCCAACTATAAACATATAGATAAATACATATGTACTAATAAGTAATTATAAATAAATCAAAAAGATAAATTAAACTAAATGAATGTTATTAAATTAAGTCAAGATAGTTTTGGTAAGTAGTA
The DNA here is from genome assembly GCA_016760335.1 of Gastrodia elata. NCBI lineage: Eukaryota > Viridiplantae > Streptophyta > Magnoliopsida > Asparagales > Orchidaceae > Gastrodia > Gastrodia elata. The sequence goes on along the minus strand of CM028670.1, from coordinate 36,361,080 downwards.
TTAATAATAAACTAATACTAAATTAAATACATACAGAAAACTTTAGGTGGTAATATACATATAAAAACATACTTATATAGCTATATTGAAACAGTAACAATTTAGATAAATAAATATTAGTATTAATAATATAGTGAATTAATTGATTGTAAGTAACAAACTTAATTAAATTAGTTCAATAGTACTTGAGAATTAATAAGGAATGTTCATAATAAAATTAGAATATGAGGGGCGTTAATTAGGTGTTGAGTAACACTAAGTTAATGAAAATTTTAGATAATAGTTAATTAAGGTAAAACGTAAATTAATTAAAAGGATGCATAACTTTACACGATAGATAATAGATAATAATCAAATTAAATCACTAATGTAGAGGCCTTAATTGCCTACCAACTTAAAATACCCATAACTTATCCCATTAAACTCAGAATGTGGTGTTTTTGGACTCTATGAAATCTCTGAACAATAACCTGCATCAAAATTTAGGATTCAGTAGAGTGAAAATTTCTGAATCGCCCTTAGGTTAGACTCCAGAATTTTTCCTAAGTCTTTAACACTACACCTTAGGGACTCTTCCTGAGACTAGGACTAGATCATAGGTTATAGTTCATTCATTGGGTAAACGGGTTACTCGATGAGTGAAACCTTAGTTTTTTAGTTTCTAGACTTTTCTTTTATTTTACAACTTATTGTGATTATTTTGTCTTTTAACTTTAATTTTAGGATAGGAGATTCATCCTATTAAGTCTGATTACTTAATAGGATTTACCTTAATAAGTAGATTACTATTAGAATAAAACATAGATCTTATGTCTCATCCTTCTTAGATTATGTGATTAAACCTAAATCTCGTAGTGTTTAATCCATAATCTATAGGCTTAGAAGATCTTGATCAGATCTTAGGTAGAACGTCTAAATTCACAAAACTAGGACGTATGATTTATTGATTCAACTTATAGCCATCTATCTGATTGAACTAAATTAGAACCTGATCAGCTCTAATTCTTTTTAACTTATAAGGATAAGTTTCTAAGTTACACTCGATAGTAGGAAAATGGTGATCCTAAACTTGTGTAACTTGGAATAGTTAGTATGGATAATTAGAAAATAAATGATATCACCTTATTTAGTAGAGTCCCTTGCTTCTATTTGATATTTTGTTGCTATGCATTCCTTGTATTTTTGTGCCTTAACTCCTTGAGCATATCATATAAGATCTTTGATGCATAAATAAATATTAGAAAAATATAGAGACTCCTTAGATTCCTTATGAAAATATTAAAATGATTGATTAAAGATAATAATTATATGTGTTAGAGCTGCCTCTAGTTATGTCTTATTTATCTAGTCTCCTTATTGATACTAGGAGAAGACTTTGTTTATATCTTCTTTGCTTAGTCTCCTTATTGACATTAAGAGAATATTTATTATGTTTTCTTTGCTTAGTCTCCTTGATGACACTAGGAGAAAACCCTATATATCTGCCTAGTCTCCTTGTATGACACTAGGGTTATATAGTCTTGTGCCTAATCTCCTTGTTGACACTAGGGTCCTTTTTATATTTAGTGAGCTAGATTAGCTCCTTTCTGTATGGCAGTTAGTACACAGATATTTACATATATGTTCAATTTTGATGTTTTGTTTACTTTTCAGCATTTTTATTCAGTCAGCTATTTTCTTTGTACTGCTTATATATTTTAGGATATTAGAATTTTACTGCTATCTATATGTATCATCACTGAGTTTAGTTATTTTAATTTGCATATTTCTTTTGATCACCAGCATATTTAGAATGTAGTATTTCTCTTCCAGTACTTATTATATATTCATATGCCTTACATTATTTAGTTTATATTTGAGGCATGTCTTGGCCTCTCTTTTTACTTGAGTTATAAATGATTATTTATAACTTTTTCCTTTCTTATTGTATGACTTGTTGCTCCCTTATATACAATTGTTGCTTAGAAAATATAAGTGGTGATATTACAAAACACATATAAAATTATCGACTTAAAATGTACTTAGACAATTGTCTAACATAAAATTTTTCTTTTTTTGGCTGGGGCCATACATTATGAAATCGACAATGGCAGATCCTCTTCAGTTGGGCAATCAGGAACTTGGTGTGGAGCCATATCCAGAGGAGGAGCCTGTGGAAGAAGCAATTGTTTAGTTTTCCTCACAAGTGAGAATGAGTGCATTTTTACTTCCCTTGCTTAAAATTTGGAATATTATGATAATAATACAGGTACTCGTGACTGTGTATTTGGATTCTATGCTTATATTCTGAAATGTATTTTATTATATTTATATTGTGATGCTTGGATGTTTCTTATTGTAAATTGCTTCCGCACTCTATATGAATTCTTATTAAGTGATTGAATGTTTAATTCTATGCTTACTCCTTCCATTATTAAGTGGATTATGGATTTCATCATAATCTAATGATAAGTGAAGGGTTAGCTAAAGTGACACACCACCCCTTAGCTTAATCCTGGGGATTAAGGGGTGGGGCGCCACAATGTATGTGTACATTGGACTATACGACTCATAGCCTTCCAGTGATAGTTCTATTACATATCTATGGCATACTGTATTGTAGCATATTTGGATGCATTATCCCAGTAGCATATAGTACATCATTGAACATTTTTACATCGGTTTATAAGTATTTGATGTTTTATCTTACTTTCAATATTCAGATCTCAGTTCAGTTTTACTTTGTTCAATCTTTACCATTTTAATTACTCAGTGCCTTTACTGTTATTTTCTACAATTTTGTTTACTTTACTGTCTACTTACATTTACTTCAGTACTGCTTAGTTTAGTTGCGACATGTTAGACTTCTTGTCTAACAAGGGATACTTTTGGGATCCGGTAATTTGCTAGATCCCGAGCAATTTGTTGAGGTAGGGCAGAAAGACTTGTAGGAGATTTAGGAGGAGCACGTGGAGCCTTAGTGGATCCGTCTTCCACCTCTTATTTTACTATTTTTGATTTAAGTACTTTAGATAGACTTTACTTTTACCTTATTTTAAATCAGTCTGTAATAATTATGGATATATTTTATATTTCTTTTTTGAGATGAATGCTACTATTATTCTGTGATGAATGTAACTTGGATGCTTTGTTTTAGCTTCCACACTCTGTTATACTACTACTATACTTAGTATTGTGATATGATTAGCATACTAAAAATGCTAATATTTTAGAACATGTATTGGATTCCTTATTTATTTTAATAATTTAATGTATGTGTTAGTCTAATACTTAAGATAACTACTCTACTCTTATCTTAAGTATCAACTCTCGATCCTACTCTTAGGTTCGAGTCACCAGCCTTCAGGTGGCTAGTTTTAGTTAGCCTATTCGGGGAGATGAGTTGTGCGTTTGTCTTCCCGAGTAGCGCCAGTTTGGGGCTCAGGCTATTAAAATCAAAGGTAGTGGGCACCGCTCCGCCGCCAAATTATGGTTTACCTCTTTTTGTGCGCGGTGACAGGGTGAGGCGCTACAGCACTGCAGCAGAAATTATCGTTGTAGCACGCCATAGCAGAAAGCGGCACCACAGCGCGCCGCAGTGGAGTTTTAGCATATCTTTTTTTTATATCATAGTCCAGATTAATATGATGCCACAGTGCACCACAGCGCGCCTAATTTGAAAGTTTGAGCGCTGTAGCACGCCACAACGCGCTGAATTCTAGAAGGTCGGGCATTGCAACACACTGCAGCGCCCGACTAATATATGCTTTGTTCAGGGTCTTGATCTGAATAAATCAGGGGGCATTTTGGACATTTATGGGTTTGAACTAGACCTAAGTACTTAAGGCTAAGTGCTGAAAATAAAATGAGGCTTTTGTAATCATTTTGGAGGCTTCAGCGGCTGTGGAAAGGAGAATCCTAGAAGGAACCCTAAGGGAGCTACTGTCCAAGGCAAGTCTTGCAAGGTGGTGAAGCAACTCCAAGTGATAGCCTCTATTCCTCCTCTCCATTCTAGAGTAAGAGCTTAAGTGGTTTGTGCTAAGGTGATAGCTCTTTGTAAGCTCTATAAATCTTAAAGTTTCATAGTGGATTTTCTCGTTGGTGTGGCTCCATGGTTTTTCTCATTTTTTGGGTTTTCCACGTATATGCTTATGTTTTGGATGATTGCATGTGCTGCGTTCTTCTTGTTGTAATTTTGTGATTTCTAAGCTAGCTCGGTAACCGTCAATGCACCCCGATCATCAAAGGCTTTGAACTTTGGTTTAATTATGTGCATTACAAGTGGTATTCCGCATTGCTTATCTTGTACTCACAATATTAAGTACTACAATGACATTTAGTGTTGGGTCAGGACATGTAATCTGACATAGGGTCATTACAACTCCTTTAATAAGATCAATAATCTCAATTCCTTAATTCCATCTTTGTTTGAAAAATTGATAAACTTGGGCTAGCTCAAGCTAACCCAAACTAGTCATTAGCTTGGATTGGTCTCTCTTACTTATTATACTGGCTAGGACTAATTCGAACCCACAACAAGTTCCTACTATTCTAAAGAAACTACATTTGTTAAGATCATTACACACTAATTAATGACTTCTTTTTTGAATGGGTTATTTGAGCTAACTCAAGCTATCCCTAGTACAAGTTATGCTAACTAATGTTTTTATATGATGTCTAGGGTTGATCTAAGGCACATTTAATAGTCACACCAACTTTGGTAATCTGTTGAACTTATAAAAAATCCTTATATTCTAAATTTTATTACTTAAATTGACCATATGGTTAATAACTAAATGTTTATTGAAATCTTAATTAATAACTCATAATAAGGATTGATGCATAAAAGGTTAATTTAGAAATACTCAAGTACTTGTGTTCATGACCAAGAGAGTCTATTAGGTTTATACTCATGTTTTATTAAGTCTCAAATTATAAGCATGTATATAAGGATCTAAGTAATATTTACACATTGAAGGGAGTGATTATATTTTACATATGCTAATACTTCAAGAATATGTCACTTAGAACTAGACCATAATTGAGGAAATCATCCATGATCAACTTAACATAGCCTAGACACAATTCCATAAAAAACTTAAACTCTATGTGTTAAATAATATATTAATTCATCATGATGATTTGGGCCTTGGCTAAGTGTGCTTAATCCTAGTTAATATCAAATACCTATCTTTCCACCTCCTTGTGAAGTAGCCATATTAGAACTAGACCATAGTAGGAGGAAACCACTTATTATTAGTTTAACATAGCTTAGACACTATTTTATAAAATACTTAAACTCTACGTGTTAAATATCAAATAAAATATTAATTCATCATGATAATTTAGGCCTTGGCTAAGTATGCTTAACCCTAGTCTAGATCAATTATCAATCTTTCCTTCTCCTTATCATGTAATAATATGGCGTAAATATTTCATATAAAAGTAGCACACATACAAACACCTACACACCACAACATACACAAATATCTATATTTATGTTAATCAATCTCACATACATACATATAATGTAGCACATAGGCATATATATATATATATATATATATATATATATATATATATATATATATATATATATATGTGTGTGTGTGTGTGTGTGTGTGTGTGTGTTTGTAGAAATAACTTGAATATATGTGCAATGTGCAAACTAATAATAAATACATATAACTAAAAAAATAAATATAACGATACACATACTTAGAAAACACATGTGCCAAAATATATTACATTGGAGAATATGACAATAATATTCTTATGCATATTATTCTATAGGGGATCCACACACTTACAATATTTATGTATGATTGCATCTTAATACAATATCACATACATACACACATTAGTACCCACACTCACACACACATGCACACCCACGCAAGTGCGCTCACACACACCCACATATATATATATATATATATATATATACTCATATATATACACACACATATATTGAAGATCATTTGAAGATGAATAAGCATGAAATGATACACATCTGAAAAGAGAAGTAAAAATATAGTATATAAAAATATTATATAATTGACTATATAAAAGTATTTTCTATATACACCAACATAAATATACATATTTACATACATATATATATATATATATATATATATATATATATATATATATACTCACATTTTTATCAAATATCATATAAATGAATATATACACATATAAGAATGGAATTCATAAGAATATAGAAAAGTGAAAACATGTATAACAAAATCATACATATATGTATGCATGCAAATATATATACATATACAAGTAAACCTATATGAGAAGGTATAAACGAGTCTAAATAAAATAAAGTTAGTGCAAAGTTGTAAACATATAAATAAATCCATAATATTTTATAATAAGGATGAAACTAAGTCTTAAGTATTTAAGAAAATGAGAAAATTATTTAAATAATAAGAGTGATGATTTAGAATATAATGCTAATAAATTAAAATAATACATTTGGCTTTATGAATTTCAATTGAATCTTTCATAAATTTTGGTATAAATTAAAATTTTAAAGAGTTTAGGATGAGCTTTGAGAGAAGTTGCATGTTGGACGGGTTAGTTGTTTAACCTTCTTTCGTTAAGCAGGGAAGGAAAATGAATTAGGATGGTGCTCCAGTATCCGCACCGCATCCTCACTTCGTTCTTGTCTATATCTCCGATCAGCCTTCTTCCTTCGCTGCACTCCCATCTCCTCTTGCCCTCATTTTCCTCCCGCAGTTTTTCCCTTTCTTTCGCCTCCTCCTCCACCTCCTCCTCCGCAACAATCTCAACTAAATCCCCCTCGCCGTATACTGATGAACCTCCGATCGAGATCCCTCTCGATAAGCTTTTCGTGCCGCCGGAGGTTAAGCTACCTTCGGAAGCGACGTCGGTGCCTAGGAGCAACATTCTCAAAGGTTCCAACATCGTTCTGGCATCATACTCGCGCTTTGATTCCGCCCATGTGACCTTCGCGGAGTTCATTAAGAGTAGCACCTCCGCTGAGGACTGCCCCGAAGACTCCCTTCCGGACTTCGCTCTCGTCGGTCGCTCTAATGTTGGGAAATCGTCCCTGCTCAACTCGCTCGTCCGCCGAAAGAGCCTGGCTCTAATCTCCAAGAAGCCGGGTGGGTTTTTCCTATATTTCCTTATTGTATCCCAGCACTAGGATTTGTAATCACTGCTTGTCTTACATACCGATTTTACACTTGAATCTTCAATTCATTCTATTTTACTGCAGGCAAAACGCAATGCATCAATCATTTCAAGATTAATAATAGTTGGTATCTTGTGGATTTACCTGGATATGGGTAGCGTTCAGAACTCAGTTTTACTACATGGCTTATGTCTTTCAAATAATTTTCTCGATATACCTTAAATTTTTATCGGCAGTGTGTTTAATGGATAAATGTTTTATTCCTAGCTATTCACATTTTATGTATTGCTTTTCTCTATCACTGGGTGCATGAAATCAAGTGGAATGCAGGGGAGCCATTTCACTCAACTGTTAATATGAAAGGAAAAGTGGGTGCATGTCCAAAAGATGGCGTCCCTACATTTAAAATCCCTATCGGCTACGTGCATTTGTCTGGCATTTGCTTCTGTCAATGTTTCGACCAATAATCTTTGCAGTTGTAGCATATGTTGATAAGGGGCTGACATGCCCAGTTTGTCATTGCGGGGGTCGGGTTTGATGTGTCGTCGGCTGCCTCAGTGGAGCTCTGTCTGTTTAATCTTGGGGAGGAGCTTGTTTTGGCCTCTTCAACGGCATCTACGGATGGTGCTAGGCTTATGGCAGGTTTGTTCATTACAATCCTTTATGTGGGTGCTGGGGCCAGACCTGCCTCCGAGGCATTTGCTGTTGTGCTATTGGTGCATGTTTTGTTAGCATCTCCACGCACATCACCTATATCTAGGTTACAATTGTTCTCGGTGGTTCGACGGAGCTGGGGCCTAGTTTGTCATTTTCTTGTTACACATCGATTGTTCAATGAATTTATTTATCATGAGGTTGCTCATGAGGATCCTTCCTTGTCTTATCCTCAAATTACATTCATCCAAGTTGTTTTAGGAATTGTTCCAAGCAACTCAAGTTCATTTGTTCCATTCTCCAAAGCTCCAACTGAAGTCCATGGGGGGTTGACTTTGCTCTTTTCGGATGATTAGGTTCGTGCATTGGCAAAGTTGCATGAGTTTCAATTGGTTGGAATATTATCATTTGGAAAGCCTTCCATGAACTGTATTTGGAGGTGTCCTATAATTTAAAGCTGATGGGAAGATGGTCTGTTTGTTTGATTGATCATCGACTTGTGTTTTTGAGATTATTCAGGGATGATGACTATGAACATGTCTTCTCTAATCCTCCTTTTTGCGGAAGATTTTTTTGTTCACTTAATTAAGTGGTCCTCTAATTTTCACCTTGTCGTGAACCCTCCACTACACACTTTGTGATCTTTGGGAGTGATTTTTTGGAAAACATCTTTGCTTGGATGATTTGATTGATAATTTCTTGTGTTTTTTTGTAGTTTAGATTCTTTTTGAGTTGGATGTTATGGTAGATTTCCCTTCAGTGGTATGTTTTGGCTAGTAATATAAGAGAACTGTCTCTTGTTTCTTATGGCCTACAAAACATTGATTGTTCATGTTATGGTAGATTTCCCTTCAGTGGTATGTGGGATCCAATGTAGTTTCACAATTATTTTTATTTTTTTCTAACTTTGGGGCATTTGGGGGATAGAAGTTGGGGTGTACTTCTTTCAATTTTTTAATTTCTATGTTATTTCAAAAATTTAGTATACTTAATTATTATTTTTGAGATAAGAGGATAGTTAACTATTTTTTGAAGGAAGATTAGATATAATTATGTTTAATTTATTTTCAAATATTGCGGAAAGTTTCAATTGATATTTAGTTTTAGGCATTTTGATTTCATTTCTTTAGGTATTTGCTTGCAAATTTTTTATTTGTTATGAAAAATATTTGAGATATTTGAAACTTAGGTTTGAATTATATAGCTACTTAAAATTTCGAAAATATTTATAACAATTATCTATTAAATCTGGTTATATTCAAATTTAAATCATGTTTTCGTATTTTGAAGTTGTTTTTAGCTTTTTGTTGGTGATTTTTTTTTGTTTTTGGTTTACGTAGATAATGATGATATTATTTATGTGCATGCCCAAAAAGGGTCTTGAGGTTTTGACTTGCCTGATGAAACAAGGAGGAAAGTTTTAATCTTAGGATAGTCCGTTATTTAATATAATTGTGACATAAATCTTATGAATGCCCTTTCTTGTCTCTAACTGGTCATGATTTTGAATTTCTCTCAAATTTATTAAAATTAAATATTTCTAAAGATAACCTATTTTATTTTATACTATATATCTAACTCTATTTTCTTTCCTTATTCAATTATCTGCACATTTTTTGTTGCTATAATATTCTAATTTAGAAGATTTGTAAAAGTTGTGTATTATTGTCAAAATTTACAAATTTAATATGAATTTATGTATTGAGCTTTTGTTGATTGGTGTTTATGCCAAAACATTTTTAGTTGTTGTCATAAACGAGTAGTTGAGCTAAGTCCGATATGTCTTTATTTGAGTAGCTATTCGTGAGACTAGTGCTTTGATTACTTTCTTTTGTTGTGTTGATAGTGAGAGATTATTTTAATGAGGTGTTGATGTACTTTTTATTTTGTTAGACTTTCATTGGTTATGTATATGGATTGACAATTTTAGTAGATTCAAATTGTTTTTTTATGCTTTATTTCATATTATGTTGATACAATAATTGTCTTAGTGTTGTATCTTGGTTATTGGAAGATTTTAAAATTATAAAATAAGCAGTTTAATCTGTTCATCTGACATCAAATCTCTTAACTTGATCTTTGGATCACACAACGAGGATGCTAATGATCACCCTAAGATTTGTTAACATAAAGCCAGTACAAAAGTTTCTTTAAAACCTCGTGGCATCTTGCATTTAGCATTTTCTCATATAAATCTGTTTATTTAATCATGAGATTGTTACTTTTGAATTACTAAGAATTATCTTAGTCTGAGCAAGATCTCTATGAAGTACATTACCCAATTTTTTTATTTATGCACTGAAAACAACCAAATCTCTTAATGTGATCAACAAGATTTGAACTTTAGCTATTCTAAAGCTATTTATTTTTTTAGAGTGTTTTTGGCTATAATGGCATCTATTACTTGATAATTTTTTTTCCCTGATTTTTTTAGACATTTTGATCGGTTTCCCATTTATTCAACATTTATTTTTTCTTGTTGAATAGTATATAAGATTTTGAAATTTTTTAACACTTAAATCATATCGGTTTTTGTAACACCCAACACAACTATATTATTTATCTAATACATATATCGATTATTACATTAAGAATATCCACTTAAACTTTGGTATAATATAGTGAAACAAAATAATTGTCATGATAAGTTGCTGTCGATATTCTAAAACGTGCTTTCTTAAATTCATTAATTATGAATTTTGCACATGAGTACGCAAATTTACTTCATTTCTTGTGATCAAGGTAAATTTATTCTTAAAATGAGCACAAAAATTCCTATTTAGATAATACCGCTGGATATACCGTTCGACATATTGTAGTGAATACAACAACTATATTTATAATGTGCTTTTTTAAAATACTGAAATTATGAAATTCACTCATCAATGCAAGTTTGTTCCTTCTTTATGCTGTACTTGAACATCTGGTCTATTTTAAGACCATTATTCAATATGATTGTCATATTATGGTTATAATTAGAGCAGTAGGTGCATGCTTAAGAAACAACTATGTTATTAAAGATTGTGCTAGTGCACTAACTGATATTAATAGTATTTGTGGAGTGATCGAACTGTTTCAATTTTTCATAGTTAGCATTGAAGAACACAGAATCCTTATCTCTATATATTTGTTATAAAGATCTTATAAACGATATCCAAAGCTGAGACCTTCTTTGTTTATGTATTTTGCATATCATATTCTCTTAATATTAGGACAATCATTGATATAAATGTAAAACTATGCCAATCTATGAAATGCTTAGAGGGTAGAGGTTTTGAACTAAATAGAATAAAGATAGTGTGCTTGATATATAATTTTATTGTGTTATGCTAACTATTAACATTTGATATTTTGGAAAATAATGTGATGCTTACCTGTGATGATTTTTTTTAGCTATCCTAGATTTTCTATCTGGAAAAATGAAGTTATAGGTGAAAAGTTTCTTTATAGCGTTCAGGTTAGGTGGCTAAATTGGAGCGATGGGAGTTTTGTGATAAGAAGATATTGTGGAAGCTTATGAATAAGTTTTATAAATCTTAATTAGGCAAATGATGCTGTACTAATATGAATGTAACATTGATTTTTAGGTTGGATATTTATAGAAATAATATTTAAAGAAGGATGTGTGGAAAAACTAGGATGGTTGAATTATCAATATGGCGTTTACTTTACCTTGTATTGTTTTTGCTTTTTTCTTAGTACTAGGTGAGTTGCCTTTGGCTCATAACTTTTATGTCATGGTACTCACATAAACTTCATCTTCTTTTGTTATTGTATCTTTCATTCTTGTTGTATAGGAAAAAACTGCTTAGTCTATCATTGTATCTTTAATTTTTGCTACTTTCATTGACTTTACAATTTATCAATTCTGCTTCTTCCATTTCCAATTTTATCGTTATCCATAGTATTATCATTGCCATACTTTTCATCCTACACTTGACTATCAACCTCTTATTTAATTGTCAACACTCACCCAGATTTATAAAATTTATTTTTATGCCCTCTTAATATTCTCTTATTGCTAAGCATATTTGATGAAAATGGCTATATTAACCATTCAATTTTAACTCTATAAGCTAACTTCTTGTGGTATCTTCAATCATTTGATCTATTCAAAATATTAGGATCACTTCATTTTTAGCAATATTAATTAATCGTTATATAATCGTGTCTGTTAGAGGTGCCCACATTTATGCAATCTTTGCTTTAGTTATTGTAAGCTTATTGTCTTCTTCATATCCCAAATCAATCAAAACTTGTTATATGTTCATTGTGGCACATATAGCAAATTTTGTAATTCTTCATGATTACTCGCATTGAAACATCTCTAATTTTGATGGATGTTTTAATTTCTGGTTTTTTTTGTCAAGATAAAGCAAATATTTTATGTGCCTGTTTTTGTATTTGCTTTGTTTTTTTTCAGATATTTTTTGCTGTAACTTCAATTGATATATTAACCATGCAGATATGCTTCTGCCCCTCGTGAACTTAGAATAAATTGGGATGGGTTCACCAAAGAATATTTTTTGAGGAGGAAGACATTAGTATCTGTCTTTCTCCTTATAGATGCCAGTATCCCTCCTAAGAGAATTGATCTTGAATATGCCAGTTGGCTCAGTCGGAATCAGGTCAGTATTTTGTTTTGGAACATTCTCTTAGTTTGTTATTGTTTTTTGCCATTTCTTTCTTATTTATGCTTAATTACTGCTCAGCAATTTTGTAAAGATTTATTGGTATTTTAAATGGTAACTTCATTATTTGATCCTTTATGTGCATGTAATATATTATTACATTCATTGTGTTAGGCCAATATATTATGCAAGTTGTATTTAGTTGATAGTTTGTTGCAACTTCTTGGCCAACAATTTTGTTTTACCCGAAAAGAGTTGATAGTTTTATAGGTGAATAGCTCTATGATGTTTTTGTTCACAGCCAGCCCAAACGTTTTTAGTAGTTTCCCCAGCTGCTTTTTTTTTCTTATGGATATGCTAACTCTTAAGTTAGCGACTAAGCAATGCTAAACAAAATGAACTATGGTGGAGTTGTGTTTCTTCAAATTCCTTTTTCTATTTCCAAATAACTTCAAAAAAATGATTAAATGTACAATTTGATTAAAAAACTCATAATGAGAGAAGTTGATTAAAAGATTGTATCAAGTCATGTCTCATGGGTCAACTCTTTCTATGCTATTTCTGGCACCCAAAGGACCTATATGAATCTTAGAAGGTCTTTAGATTGAAGAGTTGTAGTTATTCTTTGATCTTTAAGTTCACGGTTGATAGAACTTATTATTTATTGGGGATTAATAATTGAAATAATTGAATATCCTTTGTTGTGAGACTAATGAAAAGTTAAGATCTGGGAGGTAGACCTGTTGGCAGTCAGCAGTTAAAGATTCATAAATCATAATGCTTTAAACGTGACAACACAGGTGAAACTTATAACTTCCATAGGGTAACATAGACTTAGATCTATGATTGTGATATATGGTTTGCACTTGCGCTATATGTTGGTTTTGATTACAATCTCGTGAAAAAGAGTCCTTGGTTGATAGAGCTTCGCTCTAAATAGCTGTTTATCAAATTGTATTTAGAATTATTTTATCAAAGTTTAACATGATCACCAAATTTTGAGATGTGCTATTCAAACTTATGCATTCTATTAGGCCACTGCAACATTTGATTGCTCCTTCAAGCAATAAGCTTATGCACCTCTCTTTAAAGATCTTCTTTCCCTTTATATTTGTTACGCTTTAACTAGACTAATTCATAATAAATGCGTATTTGAAAAGTCATTGAATTGATTGAGTAATTTTGAAATTTTCGTTGAGTTTTAAGCCATGTTTTATGAACCAATGTTTATATTAGTTCAACTGATAACCAATTCACTTGCTAGTTCAGCTGAGTTTGATTCCATGCCAAACATTTAACATACTCTCACTTTGTTGAACTTGGTTGAACTGCTTTGTGATTGCCCGATGTTCAGGTGCTCACATACTACGGGATCATATTGAGCAATTTGAGAAAGAAAATAGACACATAGAAAAATCAAAGATATTATTCATTTATTTCAATAGTTCATATTACTAGATCTTTTCATCGTACTTCTCATACAAAAGTGAATATAAAAAGATAAAAGATAAACAAACAGTTAGAACATTTTAAGCATTAGGGTTCTTGCATGTATTTTCCTAGAAGCACCTGACCTGATATTGTACGTTAATTAATACCGAGATTGGAATTCCCAGTAATTAGAGAATACTTTAAGTATTGCAGTAAGCAATGAAGTATTACATTTTATAATAGCAGAAATGCGATTTGTGAAAAAGATTTAGGAAAAATAATGAGGTAAAAGCGCAAAATGATATGATTAATTTCCTACAAAAGATATTAGCTCAAAGATGTAGGTTACTGATATTGTTTTTCCAGTAATCTGCCACGAATGTTGTACTGATGTCATTTTTCCAGTCAACCCACGAATGTTATTACTTATGTCCTTTTTTCAGTAATTAGCCATGAATGTTGTTACTGATATCATTTTTTCAATAACTGACCACGAATGCTATTATTGATGTCTTCCTTCCAATAATTAGCTATGAATGCTGTTACTGATGTCATTTTTTCAATAACTAGTCATGAATGTTGCTACGTTGGTTCTGAACAATCAACCAAGCTTCAAATTGAATTTGGCTCAAAAGCGAAGCTAAGCAGCAGTAAAAGTGCAAAATGTAATATTCGGATGAGTGACAGTTCGTTCAGTCTGCATTTAAGTTTTTGATATTTCTTTGGATTAGCCCTTTTTAAAAATGATGTGATATATTTTTAAGGATTTTTACATTCTTCTTTTCTATTCCGTCATTTCTTTCATATTCTCATAATGATAAAAGTTCGTGTTTAATTAAGTCATTTGATGTAATAATATAATATTATCATTATGATAATATTGCTGTATAAAAGAATAAGACAGAAATAGAAATGAAAAAAAATACTTAAATAGAAATAGTATTCATTTTATAATATTTGAATTATTACCATTATTAATTAATGAGAATGATAAAAATGTGAATGACTAAATATAAATTTTTATAGCAATGATTTAAATGTATAGAGTAATAAGATTAGTAAAATGTTCCCTTAAATTTCCTTCTTTCCAACTCCTCTCACCTTAGGATTAGGATTGCCGGAAAACGAAGGGAGGCCGAAGCGGGGTGGTCGGAGGCTGGAGGAAGGTTTGAGGACTGCTTTTGGTCGGTTGGAGGAGGTAGCTGGCCGGCTAGGTGGGTGCTGCTGGCTGGCTGGTAGGGGCTGAGGAGGAGGGGGCTGGGTTGCTGTTGGCAGTGGGAGAAGGCTGGAAGGGCAGGAGGGAGATGGGGGAGAAGGAAGGAATGGAGGCTACATATATAGGTGCAGGAGGGGGTGCCTTGCGCCAAAATTAATGGCGCCATTAAGCGCCTTAATGGCGCATGGCGTTTTGTGCCCGTACAGGGGAAGGTTCTTCCGCCAGAGGCGGAAGAATCCCGCACGCTTGCGATTGGGGGGGGGGGAAGGGAAGAATGATTTCTTAAGAAAAAAAATAAAAATTTACTTACACTTAAATTAATCTCATTTTTTCATCGTTTGACATTCAAATGCAATGAAACTTGATACCAAGGTGTGTTATAATATAACGAATACCCTCGTGCTGAAAATTTTCGATTCGGAGTAATATTTTATTTTATATTAATTTTTGATGTTAAAAACTTCAAAAATTAACCGCAATGAAATCGGCCCTCAGAATTTGATGAAACTTCTCGAACAACCTTTAAATAATATATTTAACACAACGACACTGAAAACGATAAATTTCTTAAGAAAAAAAATTTACTTAAACTTAAATTAATCGCATTTTTTTACCGTTTGGCATTCAAATGCAACAAAACTTGACACCGAGGTGTGTTATGATATAACGAACACCCTCGCGCCAATTTTTTTTGATTCGGAGTAATATTTTATTTTATATTAATATTTGAGGTTTAAAACTTCAAAAATTAATTGCGATAAAATCGACGATCAGAATTTGATGAAACTTCTCAAACAACCTTTAAATAATATACTTAACACAACAACACTGAAAATAATGAATTTGGACACACATTCCAATATTCTCGATTAATTTACAAAATAAAGCGGGAGCTTCCGTTATTCATATTTCTCCCAAACTAGGGCAGTTTGATCTTTAAAATTATTCTTATCTATGGTATTTTTGTTTGCCCTAATTCGAAATTCCTCGGGATCCTGATTTCTAAGGCGGGATTTGACCTATACCGCAAAGTAACGATTTTGGGTCATTACAAACTCCCCTACTTAAAAATGATGTCATTCTCGACATCATAAGAACAAAAAGAAGACTTAAGAGAATTTCTGGGTTACCTTAATTAAGAAATAACTTTGGATACTTTCTTTGCTTAACACTTTCTTTTCCCATGTGACTTCTTTTGCAGTATGATTGTGCCACTGCACTTTAACCATCGGGATCGTTCTACTTCTTAATATGCGGCAGTCTTTCTCAATCATTTGAAGAGGCTTTTCGACATAAGTCAAATCAGGTTGAATTTCGACTGTCGAATCAAAAATTTATTGGGAGGATTTATGGAGGCATTTACGAAGTGCTGAAACGTGGAAAATATTATGCATGGCAGAAAATCTCTCAGGAAGTTTAAGTCTGTAAGCCGAGCTTTCAATTTTTGCAATTACTTCGAATGATCCAATATATCTGGGGCTCATCTTACCAGTAACTCCAAAGCGATGAATACCTTTCATTGGGCTAACTTTTAGATAGGCATAATCACCAGCGTCAAATTCTAGCATCCAATGTTTGGCATCGTGATACTTCTTTTGTCGGTCCCGGGCTGCCGCAATTCGGCTCTTGATTTGCCTTATATTTTCATTTGTCTCTTCAATCAAATCAGAGCCATACATTTGAACGTCTCCAACTTGTGTCCAGGCTAATGAAGTACTGCACTTTTTTTAATATAAAGCTTTATAAGTGGCCATTCCAATACTTGCTTAGTGGCTATTATTATATGCAAATTCGATTAAAGGTATGTGCTTCTCCCAATTACCACCAAAATCTAGAATACTCAACCGCAGTAGATCTTCGAATATTTGATTAACTCTTTCGGTTTGCTCATCTGTCTGTGGGTGGAAGGCGGTGCTTAGAGCTAACATAGTTCCTAGATCGCGATGTACCGTTTGTCAAAATTGGGATGTAAATTTGCTATCTTGATTCATACTATGACTTTTGGAATCCCATTAAGTCTGATTATTTTTCTGATATAGAGTTTGGCTAACCTTTCAACGATGTCTGTTTGTTTGATAGGAATAAAATAGGCGGATTTAGTCAATTGGTCTATTATTACCCAAATTGCATATGCTCCTGAAAGACTCCTGGGTAATCCCATAACAAAGTTCATAGAAATGTCTGATTATTTCCATTTCAGGATCTTTAATGGGTGCAAGAGTCCACCTGGCTTCTGATGCTCAGCTTTTACTAAGCAGCACACATGACACTTAGCAATAAACTTCGCTACACTTCTTTTGAGTCCTGGCCACTAGAATACTCCTTTTAAATCTTAATACATTTTGTTGTTTCCGGGATGAACTGAATATTATGAATTATGAGTTTCACTTAGTATCTGGTTTCGAATGGATGCGATATTAGGGACCCAAACTCTTTTCCCGTGGTAAATATAAATCCCTTGCTGAAGTTGTAAGTCCGATCAACGTCATTTTTCTATGTTCTTCTTTAGCTTTGAATACACCGGGTCTTGTTCTTGAGCGATAAATATCTATTGCATGAGTGTAGGTTCGGTGGTATTTATCTGGAGTAGATCGTTTAATTGCTTGGGCCTTATCCCAAGCTTCTGGAATATATCCATCAAGGGGCTTTCCATGGTTAACTTGTTTAGCGACACTTTTCTGCTGAGGGCATCAGCGACAACGTTGGCCTTTCCAGGGTGATACGTAAAACTAAGATCATAATCGCAGATTAATTCAAGCCATCTTCTTTGCTTGTAGTTCCGTTGTTTCTGGGTAAAAATATATTTTAGGTTTTGGTGGCCGGTAAAGATTTCGCATCGTACCCCATATAAGTAGTGTTTCCAGATTTTTATGGCAAAAACGACCGATGCTAACTCCAAATCGTGAACTGGGTAATTCTTTTCGTGCTTTTTAATTGCCTTAAGGCGTAGGCAACTACATTCCCTTCTTGCTTTAAGACGCATCCCAAGCAAATGTTGGATGCATCAGTGAACACTTGAAAGTTAATCCCCTCATGTGGTAAGATCAGGATTGGTGCGGCAGTCAGCAATTCTTTCAATTTTTGGAATGCTTGCTCGCAATTTTGACTCTAGACTAAAGGTACCGCCTTTTGAGTTAACTTTGAAAGATGTTAGGCTAATAGCGAAAATCCATTAACAAATTTTCGATAGTATCCTGCTAGACCCAAAAAGCTACGAATCTCAGTCACAAAAAAGGGTTGCGGCCAATCCTGAATGGCACTTATCTTATTCTGATCAACTTGTATCCCTTCAGCACTGATCACATGACCAAGAAAGGCAACAGATTTTAGCCAAAATTCACACTTTGTGTATTTTACAAACAATTGATGTTCCCTTAATGTGCTCAATACGAGTCATAAGTAATTTTCGTGATCTTCTTCATTTTTTGAGAAAATAAGAATATCATCGATAAACACGATCACAAATTTGTCCAGGAAGGGTCTAAGAACTCGCTGCATTAGATCCATGAAGACTGATAGAGCGTTGGTTAATTTGAATGACATTACCAAAAACTCGAAATGTCTGTAACGAGTTCTGAATGCTGTTTTTGGAATGTCCTCCTCTCGCACTTGAACTTGATGATAACCTGATCGCAGATCTATTTTTGAGAAGACTTCTGCCCCGACGAGTTGACCGAATAGATCGTCTATTCGAGGAAGTGGATATTTATTTTGTTTAACTCTCGGTAGTCAATGCACATGCACATCGAGTTATCTTTCTTCTTTACAAAAAATACTGGAGCTCCCCAAGGTAACATGCTAGGCTTAATTAGGCTTTTTTCCATTAGTTTTTGTAGTTGCTCATGAAGTTCTTGCAGCTACTTTGGGGCTAAATGATAAGGTGCTTTTGACAGAGGTTGTGACCCTAGTGCTATATCAATAGCAAAATATACTTCCTTTATTGGAGGCAGACTAGGAAGCTCGCCAGGGAAGACATCGGGGAATTCTCTGACTATTCTGGTTTCTGCTGGAGAGATGTCCTTTTCTGATTGACTCATCATAGAGACTAGGTAAGCCTCGCACCTTTTGCGAATTAGCTTTTTTCGCCTTAAGCGCGTTGATTAGAGAGGAGTTAATACCTAATCAACCTATGAATACTTTCAGTTTTCCTTTTTTCTTAAAAGTAACTTTCTTCTCCCGACAATCAATGACTACTTCATGCATACTTAACCAATCAATCCCTAAAATGATATCAAAGTTCGTTATAGGGAGGATTTGTAGATTAGCCTCGTAAACCTCATCATTGATTGGAATATTGTAAACGCAAAATTGCTGAGTGCTCATAGTGGCACCGGAGGGCAGTTCGATCTTTAGAGTGTTGGCCAATTTGCAATACAGAATATTTAGAGTTTTAGCGCAACTATTCAAAATAAAGGAGTGGCTTGCTCCCGTATCGAACAAGACATTAAAAGGCTTATAATTAATTTGAATGGTGCCTAATTTGAAAAAGAAATGATTAACATAAAGGTATGAAAATGTGGAAAAACTAAAGTAGTGAAAGGGATGTACCTGACACTACGTCATTGTCGTCAGGTGCCAAGACAGGAGTAAGGGTGTACATCCTTGCTGGAACGATAGCCCGAGGGGTCTGACCATTCCTTTGGGTAAGTGCTGCTGTTACTGCAACTTGCCTAGGAGCACCTCCTCTTCCTTGGTTATTGGCGGGGGCTGCTGGTGCTGAGTTTTGTCTTTGGGCAGATCTTACCCTCGGGATAACATCTCCGTTTGTCGTCTTCTTGGCGATACAATGACGATAACCATGACTGGAGCACCCGCAGGTAAAATAGCGGTCTTGTTCGTGGTAGCATCTACCAATTGGGAGAGGTCGATTACAAACCGCACCTTCATTGATATTGGGGGCTTTTGCGGACGATTGATACGCTTTGGCTGGAGGAGGGTAACGAGGATGCTTGTAGATCTCCTGGCCCCTAGTAGACGTGATTGGCCTTTTTCCATGCCTTTCTGCAATCACTTGCTCGTTACGCTCAAGCATTGTTGCACAGTCCAAAAGATCGGCAAATTTTGTATGCCTCAGAGAAATTAAATTGGTGCGAATGCTATCTTTTAAACCCTCCAAGAATCTACTGCACCTCGTAGCTTCACAATCTACTAGCTTCGGTGCATAACGAGAGAGTTTTGTGAACTCCGTCTCTTAATCTGCCACATATCGGTCGCCCTGAGCTATTTTTATAATTTGGCTCTCAAGTATCCTCTGGGCGGAATGAGGAATGTAGCGACTTCTGAATGCGACCGTGAAGTCTGCCCACGGTATGTCCTCCAAACTGACATACCGTCTCGTACGTGATCCTCCACCATCTCTCGGCTTCACCCTCTAGTAAATATTTTGATGGTCTAATTTTCACGCTTGAAGGACACTTTAAACTGTCCAACTTGCTCTCTACGGCTTGGATTAAGACTTCAGCCTCCATAGGTCGGGTTGAGTTTGAGGAAGGCCTGCAGGGCATCATCTACTCGAAATCTTTGCCCTTGAGGGGGTTCTGATGTGAGCAGGGAGGTAGAGACTTTCCCTTGGTTTGAAAGGGCTTGCAAAACAGCTTTTAATAGACGATCTGTTCTATTGTCTGTTGCAGATAAAGAGATTGTGGTCTTAACTGGGGTTTCGGTGGATACTGAGAGGAAGCCTTCACCCTAATCCATCTGTTTGGAGTGATTTAAAAACTTGTAATTAGAAGAGGGTGTAACTTACTGAATATACAAACAATTAATCGTAATAATAAATAAAGTTTTAACTTTGGATTCCAAAAAGTTTTCATTTATAATAGACCTGTTTACAAAAGTTGTTTTAACAGTTGAACCTATGCCTTACTAGATGCACAAGATAAAAGGTAATAACAAGGTCCTAGTCTACTCTCACGATTTAAAAGCAAGGAAGAAGGAGAGCAATCACTTCTGAATATAGTACTATTATCCTAAGTTATTAAAATCTTTTTAGATTGAATATATCCTTGTCTTTATATGTATATTCATTTCTTCCACAAGTACTCAATCTTGATATCAACTGTGATGCATTCTCACAGAAGCACCTGACTTGGTATTGTACATAAAATAGTACCAGGATTGGAATTTCCAGTAATTAGAGAATACTCTAAGTACTGCAGTAAGCAATAAAGTATTACATTTTATAATAGCAGGAATATGATTTGCGAAAAAGATGCAGGAAAAATAATGAAGTAAAAGTGCAAAATGAAATAATTAATCTTCTGCAAAATATATTAGCTCAAAGATTTAGGTTACTGATATTATTTTTTCAGTAACCTGCCACGAATATTATTATTGATGTCATTTTTCCAATAACAACTTATGAATGCTATTACTGATGTTATTTTTCTAGTAATTAGCTATGAATGCTATTATTGATGTCATTTTTCAGTAACTGGTCATGAATGCTATTACTGATGTCTTCTTTCCAGTAATTTGCCACGAATGCTGTTACTGATGTCATTTTTCCAATAACTAGCTATGAATGTTGCCACGTTGGTTCCGAACAACCAACCAAGCTTCAAATTGAATTTGGCTCGAAAGCGAAGCTAAACAGCACTAAAAGTGCAAAATGTAAAATTCGTCATGTATTAGGTACTTTTGCTCTGGATCGAGGAAGCTCTTCTCAGGGTTCAAATATGCAGGGTAGCGGATCGGTTGTTCTGATACCACGTTAAGATGAATGGTAGGCAACATTGGTTTCTGTTATTCATCACTAATCCACCTGTACAGCTGACATACATATACACACACGCATATGCAATGTTTTTGAACAAGTAGTAGATTCAGTGTATTGGACAAATACCTAATTCAGTTATTGGACAGTTCATCAATAACTGAATCAGGTATGACAGCATTTCCAAGTATTATCTAGTGCTAACATTTTTAATTACAGTTCACCTACAAATCTTAAGGGAAAGTTTATCAAGAAGATGAGGTGGCGAATGACTGTATTTACGGGAAAACTTAAGTTAGAGGCTGACGAGCCAGCAGCTGGCTTTAGTTCTTAGGCTTTGTACTCTAATTGAATTTCTTAACACAGTGAGGGTAAGTATTACGATCAACAGGCTAGTGTATGAACTTCACAAACTCAAATTAGACCTGTTCTTGGAACTCATACCCATTGCAACACAAGGACCCATAGGTGGGCTTGGCGATCAGACTCCAAACTGAGCCTTCATTTATCACTAAATAACGATTGGTTTATGGAAAATTGAGGCTGCTTTCTTCTATTTTTGTAGCGGGAGATCACTCATGGCCTCAGTGATGAAAAAAATCTCATCATCACAATGGTATTTGTTGGTTCAAAGAGACAACAACAGTGCTCCGTAGCAGCGGTGGAAAAGACTTTTTTTCAATGGCTCCAATTATCCAGGTCAATCTTTACCACTCTGAGGAAAGAAGAGCGGGATGAATTACGAAGCGCAAATGACCTCTCACAATATTTTGTTGTTTTATAACTTACTCAACAAGTGGGTCCGGCTGTTGCTCCCTGTCTGTATGAGATGCTGATAGCCTATCTGGGCTTCAGCCATGTGAGAATGAGGTAAAGGAGTTTACCCATCTTGAAATTCTGCAATCTCAAGCTTTTATGCCTCTTACTTTGAAATGTACCTCATTGAATATATTCAACGAAAATTCTTCATTAACTGTTTATTTGTTTTAATATAAATGAATAGCACCAAAAGCTTGCTACGTCACATAACTAGCACCTAGCTAAAACAGAGAACTACGGTCTCGGTGAATTTACGAATTTGATAGATTGTTGGGTTCTTTTGTACAAAATACAAAAAATGTGTCTTGTTGTGCTCTTCAAATGTAGAGTGATATTTTTATAATATAGGTTGTGGAAGCTAGTTTGTATAATATGAAAGTTATCCTTTATGTATCCCAAAACACTCCACCAACATTTAAATAATTAGAAGCATTTCATGCTAGGTTCCGTAACTGCAATCGAATGCTGTGTTTTTGTTGATGGTTCATACTCTTTAAATTTTACCCATGTACTGTGCCTGAATTTGCTATACTTTTCATTTAGCGTAATGCTTACAACTCTTGCTGGTTTTGTTATTCTTAACCTGTTTTAGGCATTTTACAATCAGTTCGATTATAATGACTAATATCAATTCACATCAGATCCCGATGACTCTGATCTTCACAAAATGCGACAAGCGCAAAAAGAAGAAGAATGGTGAAAAGAGGCCTGAAGATAATGCCGAGGATTTCCTGAAGTTAGCTTTGGAATACTTCCAGGCAGTGCCTCCTTGGATAATGTCAAGTAGTGTGACCAATATGGGTAGAGATGAGATCCTTCAACACATTGCCCAGCTTAGAAATTACTGGCTGAGGCACTGAACAAAACCCTCTTCATATAAACGTAATCATTAAAGAGATCTTGGTGTGATTTTTATGTGTCAGGATTTATCTTTATTCAACTTGAGGTGTTGAAGCCCACACTAAACGAACTTGCATTTGCCTTTTTAAGTGGAAGAGAGAGAGAGAGAGAGAGAGAGAGATGCAAGTCTATTTTGAAGCGGCATTTCCTTGCCTATTTACTGATCATCACGAGTGAGAGAGCTTCCATTCATGGGTATCATTGTGCTAGAGTTGTAAATTCCAAAATATGAGTTATACTTGAAAGTAACCTTGGTTTCAGTATCTGCTATATCCCTATTTCAAACTGTCTTTGATATCTTTAGCTGGTGGAGCTCCGACAAGAAGACCAATTTCATAGTTTGGTACTTAAAATATATTATGTTATTTTGATGTAGGTTGCTTGTTATATTTTGATGTCATTTAAGCATTAAAGTGGTTGAACCTTCATTATTTGGGCCATTTATGATCTCTCTTTTTAGCGTATGGTATTTGAGATAAAGGCTTGATTAGGATGAAGAAGTCAATTCAGTATTCCGAATGCAGAAAAATGAGGGTAAAATATGATTACAATATATCTGATTGTTTTATTATGTTTGTGAATTTTTTCTATTTCGAATAATTTATTGAGGATTAAGATTATCCCTCTTAATTTTTTTTCTTAAAGCAAAAAATGCCATTTTGCTTTTACAAAAGCCACTCTTGCGGCAAATTTTTTGTTCTCAAAGATAATTTCTACTGTTTTGTCATTGGCTTGTTATGCGAATAGTTTTCTTCTCTGATTAATCGGACGCGAAAGCAAAGCCGATTCGAATGGACTGTGTGCGAAGATTTCTTCTGTCTCATTAATTTCGCTCGAACTGAATGCTTATAGAGAAGCTCTCCATCATTTCGTGACGAAGACAGTGTGAAGCTGATTAATCCATCTAGGGTTTATGATTCATAGCTGAATACGATTCGATTTGAAGTGAAGGACCGATTCTGTTCCAGCCCTGTGAAGACGAGCTGATTTGATTCGACCACGAGTTTCAGCTCCTCCTTTTGTAAAAGTAAGTAATTCGGAAGCTGGCCATTTTATTTTGCTTTATCCCGTCATTTTTTTTCAAATGCTATTTAGATTTGCTGTTGATTGTGATAGAATTTGAATATTATTTTATTATTGTTTATTTATTTATATTAAAATAATATAAATATTATTTTTAAAATTTGTATTGAAATAATATTCAAATTCTATTGAATGAGTTTTTTGAGATATTATGTCTACAAGTCTAAATAGAATTTCTCATCCAAAAATTTCTGAAATTTAGAATTTCAATTAAAACTTTTTATTAGTTGATTTATCTGTTGCCGTTAAAACTTTTTATTAGTTCATTTTTATTTGTATTTTATTTTAAGTAAAATTATTTAGAAGTAGATTCAAATCTTAGCAAGTAAATATGTATAAATAAAACTTAAGTATTAAACTTTATCTAACTAAATTATTTTATCTTATAAATTTTTTTAGTTTTATTAAATGATTGGTATTACGTGCAAATTTAAAACATTTTGTTCTTAATTTAAAAATTGCAAATATATATTATATTGTTCGTATATTTGTTGACGTGACATCTAAAAAAATTCTAATGTAAAAATTATATGATTCTAAAGACTAAAGATTGTCATTCTCACCTCCATTTTTATGTAATTAAATTGTATAAAAAGATAATTAAATTAGTAATAACATTATTAAAATGTCTATTGTTATCAATACTAAAATACTATATAAAATATTGTTATAAAATCCAATGTTCATAAAATTTTTAAATTGAAAGATTTGAATGATTAAGATGCTTCTTTTATATTTTCTAGAATTTTGAGATCTGTGTGATAGGGTTTTTTCAAATTTTACCCAATTTGAAAAAGAAGGTAATAAAAAATATTTAGAGAAAATGAAAAGATGTATTCATTTTTTTTTGCATATTATTGATGTCATTTACTTAATTTTATTTTTTTAATTTTTATATATAGGTTTCATAAAAAATTATATTCAACTTACAAACACAAAGTTATTTAATTCTTCCTTTGTAATCATAACTTAATTAATAAAATTTAAACAATAATTAAATATTTACTTGTTTTATTAATTAATAAACAAACAATTTTGATAAAAGCATAATAATATAACGCAATTAATAATTTTAAATAATTATTAAAAATGTATCTTAACTTCCAATTTAATTCTTATTTGAAATAAAAAAAATAATAATAATAGTATTGCTATATTTATATGATATTAAATATGAAAGTATATAGATGATATTTTAATTTAATGTGTAAGTAAATGATTGGTTGAATATATTTGTTATAGGGCTTATATTCAAAAAAATAAAAATAAAAATAAAAAATAATATATATATATATTATTAATTCTAAATAATTTTTGTGTATCAGCATTTTTTTTAATTTATTAGTTGGACGTTTTAAAATAAAAAAAATTATGCGTTTCAAAAAAGATATATTAGTGCCTCAGGGTTCCCCAACAGCTGATGAACTAGCAAAAGCATCTGAGCCGCTAATTGGGAAGCGCAATGTCCGGGGCAGAGCTGGCAGCGGGCCTCTTAATTAGGGTTCTTCGGTGGGTCGCCATCCCCTTCGCCGCAGCAATGGATCCGGGGGATGTGAAGCGGGTTTTTGAGATGTTCGACCGGAACGGGGATGGCCTCATAACGAAGAAGGAGCTGAGAGAGTCGCTGGGAAAGCTGGGCATGGAGATCTCGGACGGTGATCTACAGTCGATGATCGAGAGGGTGGACGCGAACGGCGACGGATGCATCGACGTGGAGGAATTCGGAGCGCTGTACGAGGAGATGATGGAGGGACAGCGTGGGGAGGAGGACGAGGAGGAGGACATGCGGGAGGCCTTCAACGTCTTCGACCAGAATGGCGACGGCTTCATCACCGTCGATGAGCTCCGCTCCGTCCTCTCCTCTCTCGGACTCAATCAGGGCCGCACAATAGAGGACTGCCGCCGGATGATCAGGAACGTCGATCAGGACGGCGACGGCATGGTCGATTTTAAGGAGTTCAAGCAGATGATGCGGGGAGGCGGCTTTGCTGCTTTGACTTAATTCCTTCTTTTCAGCCAATGCCCGATGCGAAGGAGGAACCGGATGTTGTTGTACATGTAGGGTTTTTTCTCCAGTTGTTGGATTAACACTATTTTTTTCTTAGCAAAAATCCAAAAAAAAGAGGTTTTTTAATTTTCAATTCAACCAATTGATAAATTATAATTTATACAATTTATTTAATTGATTTATATTTTCTTTTTCATTTTAACGGACTGCCTCTTCATATGAGAAAAAATTAAGATAACACAGCATTTTTCAAAAAAAAAAAAAAATTTGATTTGAGGAAGATGCCGCCATTGAGGGTTGAGGATGCTCTTTTGCTCTTTGATCTTTCTGGCATGCGTTTAATTTGTATTTACATGTATTTTTATTAGCCATACTCTTGTTTCATAATTATATAAAAAATTTAATATTTGTTTTGTTTTGAATTTAGCAATTTGTTTTGAATAATTTGGGATTTTAAGTATAACTTTAATTAATTTATTTATTTTCCTGTTTTTTTTTTTAATGGATCCTTCAATCTTTAAAAATTATCCTAGATTTTTGTTTGCATGAATCCTTCAATCTTTTATTTTCCTGGGTTCTTGAAGTTTTTCTTAATTTGGCTGTCAACATCAATTAAGCTCTGTCCTAATCAAGTCTTGAATTTAAGTTTCTTCAATCATAAATCTCTCATATTTGAAAGATTATTCCTATAATTACATATTAATATATATATTAAAATATATAGATAATATGTCAATTTAATGTCAAGTAAATTATTGATCATGAATATTTTTTTTAATGTATATTTTTATATAAATATATTATTTTTTATTTTATTTAAAATTTGTCTAATTTCAAGAAAAAATTCTTAAATTATTTTTGTTAGAAGATTTAGCATTGGAGGAAGAATATATATATATATATATATATATATATATATATATATATATATATATATATATATATATATATATAAATTAAACTTGTAGTTTTGAAAGTAAAAATTTGTTAGATTAATAATAATATAGAAATTCTTTATGACTCCCTAACTTATATCTAATGTTATCATCCTCATTGCCTCCTACTGGAACTCTATACTAATCTTAGGATGTAAGATCTATCTTAAGAAAACTAGCTAAGGTTCAGTCTGCCTCAAGAATTTCTAGAGTTTTTGGTCTCACAAATAATTAAACTACCGAAAGGTGAGTCTTAACTTGTTTCTAGGTTATTTTTCTCAAGATCTGAAAGTTTGCCCAAAAAATTCCTAAAAAGTTTGAGCTAAGTTGAATCTAATCATCTCTGTACTCACTCTTGCAAACACTTAGGCTATCTTCCTTAAATTGATAATTTGAATAGGAATCTAAACCAAAACTCTTCAAGTGGATTTATATCTAACTTCATTTATAACCTACACTAAAAGGTCCTAGTCTCCTATTAGCTAATTTATCCCATTGACCAATCAAAACTCTGTTTAACTCAACCATTACTATATCTTCATACTTAACGTAACATTTCTACCCTAATATATAAATTGGCACTTATTAGACTATCCTAAGTGTCCTTTATAGTATATACTTAACTAAGGATCAACCAGTGCAAAGATTAGTTCAAGCTATTTTCTCCTAGGGTTATAATGTCCTAATAGACTAATCCAAGACTTAAAGTTCAAAATTAACCTAAGGCTACGCTCCTAAAAATCAAACTTCTTCAATAAACATATAATCTAAATAAAGTTAGTGAATCTACTTTCCATATAGCATAATGAGCAAAATAATTATAAGTAGGATTGATTTGGAGCTAGTTTGACTTAATTAGCACTAACCTAAATTAATTATGGTTAAAAATGTCATTAGTGAAAATATTAATCAATCTAAAAAACTAATGCTACCGATAAATTTGTCATATTTTTCTGATCACTTTAAGATATAATGTTAGCATATTTGGATCATTAGTTAAAAAGTTATTAGCTAATTAAAAATACTA
This sequence comes from Gastrodia elata, assembly GCA_016760335.1. NCBI lineage: Eukaryota > Viridiplantae > Streptophyta > Magnoliopsida > Asparagales > Orchidaceae > Gastrodia > Gastrodia elata. Next base: position 36,332,511 of record CM028670.1, on the reverse strand, counting down.
ATTAACCTAAACTTCCTCCCAAGCGCCCGATGCCTCGCATGCGGCCGCAACACGCACACGATCAGCTCGCGTGTGCAGGCCAGCAGACAGTGCCGCGCAGGTCGGGACTGACCCACCTAACACTGTTTATCACCTTCGTCGGGTACTACATGCTGTAGACCTGGGGTTTGATGTTTCTCCTTACACAGTTCAATCCAACCAACGTGCTTTATACAAAAATGAAGCCCAAATCAAAGCCTACCTAATGCTTATAAAAACTCTAATTCTAACATCACGGGTCAACTCTATTTTGTAGAGTTAGATCCTACGGTTAAAGTTTACTATTGAGGGAAATTGCTCCCTCCACAGGATACCTCACGGGTTTTACATTATCCTAGCACGTTCACTGGGTCATGGCTGACCCAGTGAACCCTAAGTCATGGCCTAGGTACCATCGGTACACCAAAAGGCTACTCAGCCCGAGTATTGTTGTACAACACTATAATGTCTCGAGTCGATTGCAAATCAGTTGGGCTTGACCGAGGCCAATTGATCGATGTCATCGATACTGTAACGACCTAAGATTGTTACCCTAATCAATTAGAACTAAACCAAGTTCTAGTTTTGATTTATCTCTCTTAAATACTTATTAGGACATCACCTTGAAGTTTTGGTCTAAATCAGGAGATCAAATAGATCAAACTCTGATTCTGGGAATTTCAAAGACCCTGGAAATTAACATAATTATTTTGATCTCAAATAAAAAATCAGACTTCTCCATTGCGCTCCTCACTCTCAAATTAGCTAAGGGTGAAGTTTTGGAGGTATTTGGAAGTCATTAGATTTTCGTCAAATATTTTAATATATTTAATATACCCTGAAAAATAAAAAAATTAAATACTCGTCAAAATCGAAATCCAACTTTGCCGTTGCGTTCCTTACCCCTCAATTAGCTAGGGATGATTTATTGAGAATTTTTAGAAGTTATTTAATTATTCCTTTTTAATTAAAAAAATTGAATATAATAAATGAATAATTATTATTTAATTAAATCGTAATGACCCCGTCATCCTATCGTAACCGCTGTCCGCCTTTTTCCGTCGGGTCGGATCTGATCAATCGAACCGTCCAAACGGACGATCCATATTGCGCTTCCTTCGATTGCGAACCCTGAGGTTGCACGTGGCAGGCCCTCTTGCTGCGTGTCGTCCCCACCCTCAACGCCTCTGTCAGACTTCCCTCTTCTATCCAATAGCTAGCCTAGATCATTAATAGTAAGCTGTAAGCCTTCTGGACAAATTGAGCCACCATCCTTCGTATTCCTGCAAACCCTAGACTTCCGGCCGCTCATCCAGGCACACTCCGATCACCCTATCTCTTTTACCAAATGCCAATCTTTAATTTAGAGTTGCTATTTCAAACCCTTGATTGTTGATCCACCGGCTCTGATCGTGTTTGATTGAACCCGATCGAAGCAATTTGAAGCTTGAGATATAGTGCTCTACAGTAGCGTCACCTTCTCTCAAACCCTATGTGCTGGTGTTAGTCCCTGCCAGCAGCACTGACCTTCTCAGTCGCCGGTTGGACCACCGACGGGTAGGCCTTGTCGAGCCCTAGCCGTCACCGTGCGGGCCGAGCCTCGGCGTCTTTGGGAAGGCCTTCAACAAGCCGTGTCCTAACCGGTCCCTCTCGAGACGTGTCGCAGCTGAAGGCGAGGCAAGGCCAGGCTAGGTTGACTTGGGCGCGACCCGAAATTTAGCAGGTCGCATCTGCGTTGTTCTGTAGACATTAGTATTGTCGCGTGCGAGGCTTGCTATCATGCTCGTTGATTTTACGTCTGCCACACCTTCCAGTGGGCCTCGCCTTCACACATCACTTGCTGACGCATCGAATCTGGTGGGTCATGCCGCCATTTTAAACTAAATCAATTCCGAATTAATTAAATTAGACTTTTAAATATTACTTAATTTAATTAATTCATTTAAAAATCTCTAATTATGAATATCTCTTAAACCATAAGTTCAAATATATTAAATATACATCTCATTTTAACCATAAAAATAAGAGGAACATTATGGCAGTGTCAGATTTTTAGTTGTATGAGTATTTAGCATAGTGATATTTTAAGACCTCTTATTTAGTTCAAAACCCTAGAAAACTTCAAATACTCATATCTTTGTAATCACAAATCCAAACAGCTAATATGGATCTCATTTTAATCAGGAGATCATCACGAGTATTAAGATAGTATTAATTTTGCTGTTAGGTTCACTGATTAACTAATGACATTTAGGACTTTCCCTAATTACCCTATTTAACCTATAATTTTATTTAGCCATAACTTAGTCAATTTAACTCTAAATTAGGTTATCCAATATATTATTCTGATTAGGAAGACCTAATAAACAATAAACTGCAAGAAAAGTTAAGTTTTGATAATTAAATTTCTTAATTTGCCCTAACCCCTCTAAAATATGATTAACACATAACTTAATCAAATGGACTCTAAATTGGGTCTACTCCTAGTCATTGCACTCAGTATATTATAAGGAAGCAATAGCCTCTAAGTTTGCTGAATTTGGACATCATTTGAGAAAGTAAGATTTTTGGACCTTTCCTAAAACCCTTAAATTATATTTTTGAACCATAATATTATTTTGGTCGTAACTTGACCAAATGACTTTAGAATTCAGTGATCTTAGACTCAATGAAATATTTAGATAGTAAACAACAAAATTATATATTTTTTTATATTTCACTATGTAAAATTACCAAATTATCTTTAATGAGCTAAATCCTTAAAATGAGCTCACAAGGCTTAATACATGGCTAATTTTGGCATACTTATTGTTTATCTTCATATTAGACAGTAAGTAACTATTTGGCATCAAAAATTTACATTTTAGAATCATAAATTAAAAAGTAGTATTTTAGACCCTTTAGTAGGGGCAAAATGATCATTTTGCCCAAATTTATTAAGTATCCTTAAACCTTAGAATCTTAATTTAATCATTAAAATCAACAATATTATTGATTTGGAATCAATTTAGGACTTCTTAGACTCATTAATTTGATATTTTAAGAAAAACTCTAATTTCCTCTTAAAATTTCCCAAGTCTTAAAATAAGCTCCATAAGGTGAATTTAGCTCATCTTATGCCTTCCATAAATCAATCATATCAGAAAAATATATATAATTAGGATTAACTATCATAAATGATTAAGTATTCACTTTTATCATAACTTAATTCCTTAGGATTTTCTTTAACTTTAGGATCTTCTTTCTTATGAATTAGGGATATAAATTTTGTTAGAATTTGTTCATTGGGTAAATGAGTTACCCGATGGATGAAACCTTGATTTTATAGATTTTTAGTTTTTATCCTTTATTATGATTATTTTGTATTTAAACTTTAGTCTAAGTTTAGAGATCCATCTTCTTAAGCTTGACTTTGCTTAATAAAATAGCCAAACTTATAGTATTGGGAGAAGTTGGGATAAAACCTTAGCCTCTATAATCACTTTTGGATTAAGAGATTAAACCCCAATCTTTGGAGTTTAATTCTTAATCCCTCAATCTTCGTTTACCTTAATCAAGATTGGTTTGGGTCGTTTAAATTTATTAATTAGGGCGAATGATTAATTATTTAACTTATGTAAGCATCGCTGATTGATTTCTATTATTACTTAATCAGTTCTAATTGCTTTTAACCTTATAAGGCAGTGAATTTGAGTATATACTTGATAGTAGGATATTAAAGATCATGAACTTGTATAAACTTATAATTGTTATAATGGATAAATTAGACAACAACATATATCACTTGTATTTAGTAATACACATAACTTAAAATTGAAACATTGAAGGGACCAAGAGCGTGTTGGGTATGAAGCATGATTGGAACAATATAAAAAATGTCGACAAAATTTTGGTGGTGTTTCGAGGCAAGGCACAGTGTCCCAATGGGATTCAGAGGTTCCCAGGGAAAGGCGGCACTGGGCAGGCAGCAAGCCAGATGCTCAGGCGTGCCCCGGGCACCCGACAGAGGCTACACCCCGAGGTCTAGCTGTGAGACCCCAAAATTTACCCTTCTAAATTAAGCTTAATTATGACCTAAAAATAGTTCAATTAAACTCAGGACATAATTAAAAGTATAACGAGAAAATCCAGAGTCAAATCGGACAATATTGAAATTTCATAATATTTTAATATTAAATTAATACCTAGAAAAATATGAAACTTTATTCAGACATCGGATTCAAAATCTTAAGAAAATTTTGAATTCCTCGCATCAAAATAAGCTAATGGTGCAAGTTTCATAATTTTTGAACTTAAAGTGGAGAAAAAATGTAAAATACATTTGAAATTTATCTTTAAATCAAATTTTTAATTAAATTAGATTTTCTGAATTATTTTAATTCAAAAAATTCAAAATTCATGAACCATGGGGATCCACTATCTCGGCCTGAACTTGGCACACTGGATCCATCTAATTAGAATCATCTAATCCCGATCGGACGGACCGAGGTCTGATCCTATCAAAATTGATCCAAACCATCGGATCAAATCCGATGATCCAAATTGGGTTTCGTACTCACCCAATTTCCACACAGTGGGTGCGGGTTCGAGATGGTACTGGCAGCACCATGTCGTCATTGCGTTCCCTTATCTTGGCGAAGCCAATGAGGGAAACGTCCCTCGTTAAGCCCTCTACCCATTGAGGTAGTTGGGAGCGAAAAGGACTCGAAGGCTCGATTTTCTAGTGAAATCCCACCCCTATAACGACCCAAGTCGTTACTAGAATTATTAGAATTAAACCTGATTAAAAAATTAGGATCCTAAGTGACTTTAAAATTAAGGCAAACTAAAAATACAATTTGATGGAGTATATTTTTGTGATCATAATGCCCAAGTTTGGGAGCAATCCGAATAGCGGATACTCCTGAATTAATTTTTGAATTATTTAAATTCAGTAAATTAAGAAAATTAAATGTAAGTCCAAATTCAACGATTTTGGTGCTGTTAGATTAAGAATATTATAAAAAGTAACACAAAATGTTTCATCGAATTTTGAGCTCCGAATTGACTATAATTAATTTTTGAAATTTTAATTTTAACAAATTAATATAAAATGAAATATTTCTCCAAATCAAAACTTTTTTGCACAAGTATATTTTTATGATCAAGATATACCTCATTATCAAGTTTCATTATTTTTTAGAAAAAAAATGAATGAGAAAGAAAGAAGAGAGAGAAAAGGAGAGAGAAAAAAGAGATAAGAAGGAGAAAGAGAGCCAATTTGAATAATGAAAGCAATTATTAAGAAGATGACAAATTTATTCTCATCAAAATAATATAAGAGAAAATAATTTAAAAATAAATTCATATAAATACACCCCCCATTCCTCCCACCTCCTCTCCCCTTCCCCACTCTTTTCTCCTCTCCATTTTCCCCCTCTTCTACTTCTACATCTACCACCGATTCCCCCCGTCGACCTCGAGTAAAGCATCATCAAATATCAAGATAGAGTAAGAAATGAGAAAGATATAAAAACATTTTTATTCTTTTTATTTATTCTTATTATTTTTTTAATGATAATAATAATGTTATTATTATTATTATTATTATTATTACTATTATTATTATATTCAATTTAGTTATTTTTCTTTCATTTAATATATATATATATATTATTACTTATAATAATAAAAATTATTATTATATAAAGATAAATAAATATTATAATATTAATCTTGATATTCTTACTAAAATAAAATGAATGATATTATTCTTTTCATTTAATTATTTTATTTGCAACTTTTGTATTCATATTAAGCTTTGAGCCACTTTGATATATTTATATGAGATTTTGTGCTCATAACTTGAAATAAATGATCAGAAATTAGTATCATGGGTTCATTCAGATTAATCTCAAGTATATAAAGATAATACATTAGGCTATGATAGACTGATATCTAGAAAAATAAGGAGAATGCACATAGCCTTTGAGGGGAAATATTTAGTTAGTTAAGAACCCACACCTCAGTAGCTAGATAGATGTATCTTGTTGTATTTTATTTCAAAATGAGCACATATCTTAAATATATATATATATATTATATTTATTATTCTGACAATTTTGCAAGCATATCATGCTTAAAGATCACATTTTATTTGTATATGCTTTTCATACAAAATCATGCTGCTTAATATTTAATGTAAATTTTAATATCCTACAAGCCTTACTTAGACTTTTGTGTTTAATTAAATATTTTCTTTTCTTTTCCTTTATGTGGTTTGCCTTGTCATCATATATATATATATATATATATATATATATATATATATATATATATGGCAGTTCATGAACAATCTTTAGATTAAGAGTTTGAGGAGGAGCTGATGCATGATGGAACAACTTAGATATTGATTTTCTTAAAGTCTTAAATTTTTACTTATTGTGTAACAAATTTTTTAAAAATAATTATTATATTTTTAATGAATATATTTTATTTATTAATCTGGTATTTTTAATTATTGCAATGAATGTGAAAATATGTATTTATACACTTCTAAATATAATGCTATACTAAACCCCTATATGATCCTGAGGAGTGTGTACCTAACGTTATAATAGCTATGCTGACCCAACGGTGGGTCGCCACAGTTGGTAACAGAGCAGGATTTGGAGAAAATTAGTATAAAAGTGTATAAACCATTATTCATGGAATTGAAATTCTAAAATAAATAAAAGAAAAATATAAAAAGTAAGAATTTTCTAAACTTATATAAATCAAAAAGAGAATAAAAGAATAGATATAGGACCTAACTAAAATAATATACTTTTAGTTATTTTCTAATTTATTTTCTAGTTAATAGTGATACATTTGTTTTCATCTATTATTTGATAATGATACTTATATAAATCCAATAAAAGTAATAATAAAAAAAATCCTATTTTTCAGATGAATCCTAAAGATTCTCCTTTAATCGTCTGAATACCCTTAAAAGATCTGATATTCGCCAATACTTCTGTGAACCGTGTTGACAAGTTGTTTGATATTGTGAATTCTCCATTAAAGCGTGTCGATACACAAAATCAAATATTTTTAAATCTTCAGACACAACAAACACCCCATATAAATAGTCATACTTCTATATTATCAGCTACCCATTTCCCAAATATTGAAATATATGGACTATTTTAAGCTTTCTTAAGACTTCAACCACAAATATTCAATAGAAGTGCTAACCCAATGGATGCTGAAGATTGGGTAAGAAAGATAGAAAAAATATTAACTAGCATGAAATTTCCACATACAAATGTAATTAGATTAACCATCTTTATGTTGGATGGAGAAGTGAAACACTGGTGGGAAACCACTGCAAGCTTACAGTTTGTAGGCATAGATACTAAGAATATCCAATGGAAAATTTTGTCAAAGTATTCTGAACCAAATATATCCCTCCTTCTACTCAAGCCATCATGGAAGATTTGTTCATGAAGTTATGTTAGAGCAACCGTAGTGTTGCTGAATATGAAATTTAATTTTAAAGGTTATCCTGTTATGCTCCACTACTATTGAGCACCGAGTCTGCTTGATATAGCCAGTCTAAAAGGATTAAAACCTTCTATTAAGAAAATGCTTATGGCTATTCGAATCTCCAAATTCTCAAACATACTTGAAAGTACAAAAATATTAGAACATGGGAATAAGAAGAAGTAGAAGAGCTAAGAAAAAGACCCCGTCTGCACATGTATAATAAATTGAATACAAGAGGCCGAGACCACCTCAAGGCAGGGTTTATCAAATGGCTCAACAAACACATACTGGGAAATGCAATCAATCGCATTATTACTGTAATTTTTATCACATGAGCGGAATATATTATACGTGTGGATGACTTGGTCACAGCATTTTGCAATGTCAAGCAACTCGTATAGTGAACAATTAGTGGATCACTCATCCTTCTCAGATGCAACGACAAGCACCCATATCAGCTGGAAGGTAAGAACTCACAATAGTAGCCAGACTATCTCATATACCTACATCTGCTCTAATGCAAAGGAGAGGTTCACTCATTGCTCATTATGCACCAGCTACTAATCAAAATGGAAGACTAATTGCTCCAGCAAGCTGCACATGCGATGATCTGTACCTTCACCCTAGTTTTAGCCCCAGAAGATAATAAAGTGGTATGAGGTACCACATTATTTCTTTTTAGAAATATCTTTCATATTATATTTAAATAAAGTATGAATCATCTTTCATTTTAAATCCTAGACACCTTACATTCTAATGACAAATCTTGTGGCACATTATTTGACACCGGTGCAAGCCACTCATTCATTTTAGAAAGATTTTCCAAACCTCTTGAACTACTATATTACAACTTAGCTAAAGCCTTGAGCGTCGGATTACAATCTGGTGTCCTCCTGAGTGCATAAAAATGTTGTGACTGTAATATGCCAATTAATGGCAAGGCATGTGAAGCAAACTTGATAGCACTGACTATAGTAAATTTTGACATCATCAGCAAGCACAAAATTATGATTGATTGTTAAAGAAAGAAGGTTATTATCAAGGGTGGGAGCAAGCATAAAGTATTTATGAGAAAGTTAGGCATTTTAGCATCTTTAATTAATGCTTCACAAGCAGAGAAATTAATTCAAAAGTGATGTAATGCATACTTGTAACAATAATGGGAGAAAAGATGAAAGATATTATTTTAATAAACACTCAAATTGTAAAGGAATTTGAAGATATATTCCATAATGAATTTTTTAGATTATCACCAGTAAGAGAACTCAAATTCTCAATTGAGTTAATTCCTGGAACTCAACCAATAGTAAAAGCACCTTACTGCATGGCACCTAAAGAACTGCAAGAGTTAAGTGAACAACTGCAAGAGCTGATGAACAAATATTTTATTTGACAAAGCATGTCACTATAGGGAACTCCTGTGCTCTTTGTAAAGAATAAATACAGTTTATTGCGAATGTGCATCGATTATCAAGAACTCAATAAGGTAACCATTAAGAATAAGTACCTCTACCACATTTTGAAGACCTATTTGATCAATTAACTAGAGCTAAGATATTTTCTAAGATAGATCTAAGATCAGGCTATCATCTAATATGAGTCAAAGAAGAAGATATTCCAAAAATAATATTTAAAACTCACTACGCGCATTATGAGTTCATGGTCATGTCATTTGGTCTAACCAATGCTTCGTCCATCTTTATAAACTTGATGCAAAGAATTATTAGACCGTATTTGGATAAATTTGTAATAATACTCATCGATAATATTCTAATTTATTATGAGATCAATAAAGAACATGAAAATCATCTGAGAACCATTCTGAAAACTCTAAGGCTTCATCAACTATATGCCAAATATTCTAAATGTGAATTTTGGCTGGATTATGTAGCTTTCTTAGACCATATAGTGTATGCTGAAAGAATCAAGGTCAATCAGAAAAAGAAAAGCACCATTAAGGAATGTCCCCAACCAAAGACTGTGACAAATATTTACAGTATTCTCAGTTGAATATTATTAAAAATTTGTTAAGTAATTTTTGCAAATAGTTATACCTTTAACCAGATTAACACAAAAGCAGTTCTATTCATTTGGAGTCAGCAATATGAGGAATATTTTCAATAGTTAAAATAAGCATTAACAACTGCCCCAATACTATCTCTACTACAAGAAATAAGAAATTATCAAGTTTATACTAACACATCCATAGTATGGCTTGTATGTGTTCTTATGCAAGAGAAGAAAGTGGTAACATTTGCATCTAGGCAATTAAATATTTATGAAAGGAACTACCCAATGTATGATTTAAACTGGCAGTGATAGTGTTTGCCTTACAAATATGGAGGCACTACCTATATTGAGTAAGATGTGAAATATTTGTTGATCATCAAAGTTTAAAATATATTTTCACTCAGAAAGAGTTAAACTGTCGACAAAGATGATAGTTAGAATTAATCAGCAACTACGACTTAGACATATAATATCATTCTAGTAAATATAATGTTATAGCTAATGCCCTTAGCAAAAAATCAGACATAAATACTATATTGACAAGTCTATTAATGGAAGAATTTAGAAAGTTAGGCAAAAAACCCATTAATAGAAAATAGTTAAATAATTTACTTAAAAATAATATTACAGAGCCTACATTCATGAAACACATAACAATTTCCCATGAGTACGATAAGGGATATTCTAAGCTAAAAGAAGACATCGAAAATGGTCGTATAGCAGATTTATATGTACAAAAAAGAGTTTATATTTATCATGAAAAAAGGATTTGGATTCCAAATGATTCATACATTCAGAATCAAATTCTAATTAAAGCTATAACTCAAGGTACATAATTCACTCTAAAAATATGAAAATGTATTAAGATTTAAAAAAGTCCTTTTGGTAGCCTGGACTAAGGAAATATGTAACTAAATACGTTGTTAAATGTTATGTCTGTAGTTTGGTAAAAGCAGAATATCAAATGCCAGGTGAACTATTACATATATTAGATATCCCAGAGTAGAAATAGCCAGATATTTCTATGGACTTTGTGATGGGATTGCTCAAAAGTCATACTATAGTAGATATGATTTATGTAATTATAGATTGTCTAATGAAATCAGAACACTTCCTTTCGATTAAGTAAATAGATTCGATAGAAAAGCTGGTCAAGTTATATGTTAAAGAAATAATCAAGCTTTACAAAATCCCTAAAACTATTGTCATCATGACGGCAAATTTAACTCCTATTTTTGGAAAGCAGTACATCAAGATTTGGGGATAGTATTGACTATGAGTACAGCCTTTTACCCTCAAATAGATGGTCAGACTGAGAGGGCAAACCAAGTACTTGAAGATCTTCTTCATTTAAGCTTATTAGACTTTGGCAGTAGTTGTGAATATTGCCTTTCATTAGTATAGTTTGCGTATTATTAGTTTTGTATTGGAATGGCCCCATATGAAGCTCTATTTTGTAGAAAATATAGCACACCATTGGCCTAGATCGAAGTAAGAGATGTTCAGTTATACAGATCTGATATAGTTGAGAAAACTAATAAGAAAATTCATTTGATAATGAGCAGGATTACTACATCTCAAGATCGACAAAACAAATATCATGATGCTAAACATCGAATGCTAGAATTTCAAATTGGAGATATGGCGTATATAAAAGTGAGCCCAATGAAAGGTATATATCGTTCTGGCGTGGCTGGTAAGTCAAGCCCTGATATGTTGGACCCTTTATTAGGGAGAGTTGGAAAATATGCCTATAAGTCAAGACTTTTAGAAGATTTGGTGGCAATACACAACGTATTCCATGTATCTTTACTCCGCAGATGTTTATAAAATCCATTCCAGCAACTATCCATATCTTCTATTAAAATTCAACTAGACTTATCATTTAAAGAAGAACCTATCAAAATTATAGGTTGGGACCATTATCAATTAATAAATTAAAGCATACCCATGATAAGGATTCAATAAAAAAATTATAGTGCCAAAGAAACTACTTGGGAAAGTGAATATACTTTACAGAAAAAGTATCCTAAACTATTTAAGAACCTAGGTAAATTTGATCTCCTTTTTTTTTTAACTTTAAAATATAATGTGATGTCAAGGACAATATCCTTTTTAAGTAGGGTAGCCTGTAATCACCTAAGTCGTTACTAGGATAATTAGAACTAAACTCAACACAAAAATTAGAATCATAAGTAACTTCAAATTTAGGGTAAACTAAAAATATCATTGGATAAAGTATAATTTTGTGATCATACCTAAGTTTGGGAGTGATCTGAATAGTGGATACTCCTGAATTAATTTTTGAATTATTTAAATTCAATAAATAAGAAAAATTAAATACAAGTTCAAATTCAATGATTTTGGTGCTGTTGGATTAAGAATATTATAAAAAGGCTACATAAAAAGTTTTGTCAATTTTTGAGCTTCAGATTGACTATAATTAATTTTTAAAATTTTTATTTTAAAAAATTAATATATAATAAAATATTTCTCTAAATCAATTTTTTTTGCGTGAGTGTGTTTTTCCTCCATGTCAAGCTTTGTCATTTTTAGGAAAAACAATGGATTAGACAGAAGATATAAGAAGGAGGAAGAGAAAGTCAAATTGAACACTCAAAGCAATTATGAAGAAAATGATAAATTTGTTTTCATCCAAATAATGAATGAGAGAAAAAATAATTAAAATTATTTCTTTATATAAATACACTACCCACTCCCTATTCCTCCCACCTCCTCTCCGCTTCCCAACTCTCTTCTCCCCTCCATTATCACCTCATCTTTTTTATTTACTACCGATTCCCCTTGTTGATCTCGAGTAAAGCCTCATCAAATAATAAGATAGAGTAAGAAATGATAAAGTGATGAAAAATTATCTATTTTTTTATTTCTTCTTCTTTTAATAATAATAATAATAAAAATATTATTATTATTATTATTATCATTATAACTATTATTATTATTATATTTTTATTTATGAAATATTTCTTTTTTTTATGTATGTATATATTTTTCTAATTTATACAACTTTTATTTCTGTCATTTCTTTTATATATGTATATATTTTTTCAATTTCTACAACTTCCATTTTTATAATTTTTATTATTTTCTATATATATATATATGTATATATATATATATTTCTTAATTTCTACAATTTTTATTAATGTTATTTTTTTATATATGTATATATTTACTAATTTTTACAACTTTTATTTCTCTCATTTTCTTTTTTCTATATATATATATATATATTATTTTATTTTATTTTTTTTTTAATTTCTGCAATTTTTATTTCCATCATTTTCCTTTTTTTTTCTATATATGTATATTTTTTCTAATTTCAATAACTTTTATTTTTGTCATTTTCTTTTTTCTATATATATATATTTTTTTTAATTTTTGCAACTTTCATTTTAGTTATTTTCTATTTTTTTTCTATATATATTCTAATTTCTACAACTTTTATTTAGTCATTTTCTTTTTTTTTATATGTATATATTTCCTAATTTTGGTAACTTTAATTTCTATCATTTTAATTTTCTATATATGTATTTATTTCCTAATTCATGCAACTTTTATTTTAGTCATTTTCTTTATATATATATATATATATATGTATACATACTTACATTTCTAAATTTCTAAATTTCTGCAACTTTTAATTTAATTTTTTTTCATTATATATATATAATTACTTATAATAATAATAATTATTTTAATATAAAGATAAATAACCAATATAATATTATTATTGATATTTTTACTAAAATAAAATGAATAATATTATTCTTTTCATTTAATTATTTTATTTGCAACTTTTGCATCATTATTAAACTTTGAGCCATTTTGATATATTTATATGAGATTTTATATTGAGAATTTGAAATAAATGATTTGAAATTAGTATCATGAGTTCATTCAGATTATTCTCAACTTTATACAGATAATACTTTAGGCCAGGATATGTTGATATCTGAAAAATAAAGTGACTGCACATAGCATTTGAGAGGGAATGTGTAGTTAGTTAGGAACCCACATCTCAGCTAATTAGATAGATGTATCTAACTCATCAATTATTCTGTAATTTTGTCCAACATAATAAATATTATATCTTGTTCTATTTTATTTCAGAATGAGCATATAACTTAAATATGTATATTCCATTCATAATCCTGAAAATTTTGCAAGCATATCATGCTCAAATATCACATTTTGTTTTTATATGCTTCTCATGTAAAATCATACCGCTTAATATTATATGCAAATTTTGATATCCTACAACCTTATATAGACCTTTGTGTCTAAATATTTTCTCTTCTTTTCTTTTTCTTGGTTCACCTTGTCACACACACATACACACACACACATACACACTCATATTTATATATATATATATGACAGTTCATGAACAATCTCTAGATCAAGTCTATGAGGAAAAGCTGATACATGATGGAGCAGCTTAGATGCTAATTTTCTTAAAGTTTTTAATTTTTGCTTGGTGTGTAATAGATTTTGCAAAATCATTATTATTTTTGTAATAAATATATTTTCTTTATTACTCTTGTATTTCTGATTGTTACAATGAATGTGGAAGTGTGTATTTTATGCCCTTCTAAATATATTAAAATATAATATTATACTAAACCATGCCATGATTCTAAGGAGTGAACACCTAATGTTAGATTAGCTATGCTGACCCAATGGTGGGTCACCACACCCCCCACCAGCGAACTTTCAAACTCAGGTACCATCTCTCCCGTCCTTTTTTTCTTGAAATTCAAGTTTTAAAATCAATTTTATGTTGCCATAATGTTACATTTTCAGAAATCCAATGTGTCCATAATACCCCATTTTCATTGCTAATTTGGACGACAATGAATAGTTACTTCATCAAAAAAAAATTTCCATCAACCAATGAGGGGCCTTTGGTACCCACTGGTAGGTCGCAGCGAGAGGAGTCCAATAGTGGTTAAATCACTGTGAAAGGAGGTTGGACAGTGTTGGAATTCACCATGGAAGGTGAAGGGTCTTGGTCACTTGCCGAGTTAATTTTTATTGTAGCTGATTAGTCACTATAGCACAGGTTCACTACAAAGAACCGATATTGTAGGAACCAATTTGGTCACTTTGTTAATAGCCGTTAGTGAGAATATTTGCAAAATATTCCATTCCCCTTATGTAGTTTGACGGTTTCTGTTAACGATCGTTAATGGAATCGGGGAAGATGAACAGTAACTTTCACTATAGTAACCGGTTCGGTCGCTCCGTTAAAGGCCATTAGATAGCCATTAACTACCGTGAGAAATATTCTTCTTCAATTAAGTATTTTTGCAGTTATCGTCAATAACTAATAACTGTCTTTAATGACCGTTAACCCGAGATAGAAATTTCAAAAAATATTTCAATTTTAATAAACATTTCAGAAAAATACAAATTTAATTATTTAAATATTGTGAAAAATACAATTTCAAATATAGTCAAGTTATATGTCAAAATACTCCGAAAAATGAGAGGAACATTTTAGTAGATTGCAAATTTAGTTTCATAAGGTAATTTTAAAAATGACATTTTGACCCTATATTAATGTGTCTCATTTAGTGTTCCGATCTCAAAATTTAGCAAACAGGATGTCGACGGACTCCCGGTGTGGCACCCACATCTTGGGTTGCCTGCGCAAATGAGTATAATTTAGCGACGGGGCAAGTCATCACTCGTAGATAACCCTGGATTAGTATAACAAAGTATGTGTCTATCAAGAGACCACTAGCTTTGCTAATACTAGTCATACTGAGATGTATAAGTAATCAACTACTTAGATATACAATTGTGCCCCAAATTTTCATATAATGATACTCATAATTCATAGTACAAATACATATGTGCAATAAATAAATAAAATGCGGAAGCTGGCATAAATGAAATACATACATTTACCATATTCAATAAATGAAACAACAAAAGTTATTTTATAACTATAAATTAACTACAATTACTAATAAAAAATACTTCCTAACATGCTCATGATTATCTAAAAATATGATAGTTAAACAAAAAATAAAATTGAACAGTGATACTTATAAGTCAAGCTAAACCTTTAATTAAGACTGACATCCTAACATGTATGTAAGTATAAGAAAAGATTGCATAAAAGCTAAAAATTGAAGTGTGCAGAAAATAGAAAATAAATATGTAAAATTGCCATATCAAAAGATTGACTAAAATAGTCATTAAAATGGTACTGAGCTAAAACGACATCATGCGAGTTATTTTAGCTTCTCAAAGCTTAAGCAGAAATTGAAGCTGAACTGAAAAAGAAGAAGTACATATGCAGTTAGCTTTAGTTATTTTATTTTACTTCTGTGAATACATCCAGAAGTAGCTGAGTAATCAAGTATGTCTGCAAGACTAAAGTGAGTTCTCGAACTAAACACAACTGTAATGCCCCATTATTTGATTAGATATATTAACCCAATAATAAGTGTTATGATAGTATTTAATAATGGATTAGTGATTTCTAACCCACTATTGAGTACTACCTTTATATAGTGGATCTATGGGTAGAAGGAAACTCAAACATTTCAATCAAATATTCATCATTCATAATATGGATATATATAACATAAAATAATAGTTTAGACATCACAAAAATATTAATATACAAGTTTGAGAAAGTAATCATTCATCCTCACATAAATAAAATGTAAAGTGCAAGCAAATAGAGTCTTCAGCACACAACTGCAGTTCAGGCTCTCCTTTAAGCACTAAGTTTGATCAAATCTCATGATCTACCATTTTTAGTTTATAATACAATAAGGCATAGCCAATAAAAAGAAATAAGTTATTGGACTTTAAAATTTTTAAGCACAATTTAAGGGTTATTAAATACATTGTTTTATTAAGCATATATCACATTAGCCATTTAAAATTTAATTTAAGCAAAGCATTTTGCATGGAATGAATAAAAAGGTAAATAACTACAAATAATTATAAAATAAGAAAGGCTCACATAGCTTAGGTAACTTATTCATTATTACATCAAATAGGTTAGCAAGATATTTTTTGAAATATGTATTTAATTAAATAAGAGAAATATGAATTTCATATGTTAAGTAAAAATAGTGTAGATGATTATGTATGTGATATATAAGAAAATTACACTGCAAAAGCTGTAAGTAAAATTGAAATAATAAACTGATGTAGTGCGATAAGTAAAACAATCTCAGTTTAAGAAGATTGAATAAACATAGTCAGTGGACTATAATAATCATTCACAATCAATAAGATTGTCAAACATGCAATTTATGATTTATTTATCCTGTATTTTATTCTGTGAGCGCAAAATAAGTGAAGAGTTGAGCACATTTGCTCAAATATTTGAAAGTGGGGTCAACTACAAAAACACATATTCACTTCATATGAATTATGTAGTTTCTTAATACTCCAATAGCCTGCCCAAGATTAATGACAGCTATATTATAATCCACCAAAATAAACCCTTTTGAAACTATAACAACCATAAGTTATTATTTAGCCTAATTTTAACTTAATTGTAGCATAATTATCATTCCATTAGGTTCACTTAGTCATTAGAACCAATCCCCGAAGATTTGGAGCGATTTAGAGCTTAATCCAATATTTAATTAATTAGAAAATTGAGATTATTAATTTGACCTCAAAATTGAAATCTGAATTTGCCATTGCGCTCATCACCCCCAAATTAGCTATGGGTGATGTTTTGGAAGTGCTTGGAAGTCGTTAGATTTTCTCGAATATTTTAATATATTTAAATACCCCGAAAAATAGAATAATTAAATAATCGTCGAAATTGAAATCCAACTTCACCGTTGCATTCCCCACCCTCGAATTAGCCCATTTAGTCATCTAATTTTAATTTTGAAATTATATTAATTAAAAGTTAGGAAAGGATTAATAAAATTTCAGAAAACAAAAATCCATTATTTTCCATTTTACTTTTCTTGCGCCTATGTGGCACCCCACCCCCTAACCAGTAGGATTAGATCTAAGGGGTGGTGTGCCACTCTAGCAAATCCCTCACTTATCATAAGATTAGGTGAGATCCACAATCTACTAATAAGATAAGGATGTGTTCATAATAAATATAAGGGCTTAGTCACTAAATCAAAATAAATACAGAGTGCGAAAGCATACAAAGTAAATATTACATCCAATTCACCATACAACATATGAGAAACAATATTGTAAAGTAATTCAAAAATAATAGTACATAAAAGTAGGCATAGTCTCAAGTGTACCTATATTATTATAACATTTAATTAAAGTTATAAATAAAATAAAGCATCACTCATCCTCACAAATGATATAAAACAACTAAGGATCTTTGGCTTTAATCTACTGCACCTCTTTTAAATAAGGCTCCTCCTTAGGTACTGGATCTCCAAATTGCTCAAGATCTGACATTATCAATTTTACAATGCCAGGGCCCTAGATAATAAAAAAATAACTTATTAAATTACATTTTAAGATGAAAATTTATTATGCATTTACTAATATCACCATTTTACACTTAAACAAAAGAGAATTATCTAGCATAGGAGCAGTAAGCATACAAGGAATAGGATAAGCTATAAATACAATATTTATAGCTAAGTAGGAATTGAGGCAAAAGCACACCTATATCAAAATAAATAAGAAGTAGGCAAACATATAATACAGTAAATAAAAGTACTAAAAGTAAAATTTAATCCTAAACATGCTGATGTTCACATGACATATGCTAATTTAAAATAATAATTTGAAAGTGGTATATATAGTAAGTAGTAAAATCTAGTATCCTATAAATATATATACAAGTGAGCAGGTAAGAAAAGTAATACAGCTAGCTAAAGTAACATGCATTAATAACATAATAAATAATAATTTGAAACTAAAATAAGTACATATAACTGTCATATCAGAAAAAATTGGCCAATCCAGCCCAGTATAATTCCCAAAGCCTTTCTGGGCTAGGGCAGACAGAAATTCCTTCAGTTTTTCTGGGCTAGGACAAACAGAAATTCCCATAGCCTTTTTGGGCTAGGGCAGATATAATAGAGCAGTATCACTGAAGAGCAGTAAATACAAATGCAAATTCATTTAGTTATTTTAGTTTTATTTCTATGGACACATCTAGAAACAGGCAAGGAGTCAAGCATGTCTGCAAAACTATACAGGTTCCAAATTTAGCACAACACTCCTTAATAAGTAATTCCAAGTATCCCTTATTTCTCCTTACCCTTGTCCAATGGAGTAAAATGCGCCAGATCACTATGAAATTGAACACAATGCAAATGTTATCCTAATATTCTATGTTTTCATTTTCATGCAATAATATTTTTCTTATGTGACATGTCCAAGGAAAAATAAGCACAAAGTTCAAGGAATGTGTAGCACAATAATCAAGTAGTAAGCAAAGGACTCTAATAAACATAGTAATATCATTTATTATCTAATTAAACTATTCTAACTATTCTAAGTTACACAAGTTCAGGATCTCAAATTTCTATTATCGAGTGTAATTTAGAAGCACATTCTTATAAGTTAAAAGGGATTAGAACTGATCAGGTTCTAATCTAATTTAATCAAGATTGACTATAAGTTAAGAAGTAAATCATAATATCATAATTTGATGAATTTAGATATTCTATGCTAAGATCTGATCAAGATCTACTAAGTTATAGATTATGTATTAAACACCATAAGTTTGGGCTTAATCACATAATCCAAATGAGTAAAACTTAAGATTTAGGTTTCAATCTAAATATGGTCTATTGATTAAGACAAATCATATTAAGCAAAGTTAAACTTAATAAGATGATACTCCTATCCTGAATCTAAGGTTGAAGGACAAAATAATCAAAATTAAGTTGTAAGATCTAGAAACTAATAAAACTAAAGATTCATTCATTAAATTATTCTATTATTCAATGAATAAAATCTAACCTATGATCTAGTCCTAGACTTAGGAATAGCCCTAATGTGAAGTATACCATCCTAAAGAAGGACTTAGAGAAATTTTAGGAATTTAACCAATTTGATTGAAAAGCTAATTTTAATTACTTAAGTGATTCTAATACAATTCTATTAATGATTTTAATGATTTAAAAGATAAAATTAGGGCTTAAGAGCGCTTAACCTAAATTTTGGGCAAAATAATAATTTTGCCCCTACATAAGGGTCCAAAAACCTATTTTTTGATCTAAGGATCCAATTTATAATTTCTTACTGCCAAATAATTTCTTACTGCTTAACATGAAGATAGGCAGTAAGTACACTCAATACGGATAAAAAATGAGTCATTTAGATCCAAACTAAGGATTTTGACCTAAGGGGCAATTAAGTAATTCACATTTATTAAAATATAAATTTTTATATAGTTTACTATTTTTTGCTGTTTAAAGATTCCATAAAATCCAAGAATACTGAATTCTGAGGTAAATTAGCTAAGTTATGGAGGTTCTAAAATTTAATGGCAATTCGGTAATTTTCTAAGGGTCAAAGGGGGCAAAAACCAAACTTTTTCGTTTAATGCTCAAATTCAGCAAACTCAGTGTCTATAGCTTCCCTATAAAACACTGAGTACTTTAACTGGGAGTTGACCCAGTTTGGACTTCAATTGGTCAAGTTATGACCTAATGTGGGTTAGAGGTATTTTGGTTATTTCTAATTTCTATGATTCATATCCTAAATATTATCTTAGATTGTTGTTGGCACTAAAATTATAAGTAGCACTTTAAATTTTTGGATTTGGAGCTGAATTGACCAAGTTATGATCAATTGAAATCCAAGGGCATTTTGGTCATTTTTGGGTGAGGGTCCTAAATGTTACTTTTCAAACTAAGTTAAAAATAGAAAAACTAATACTACTACAGTGATGTGTCTCTTCTCCTGAGTATTTTAAGATCCATATTGATTATATTTGGATAACTAGGTTAAAAATTATGGGGTGTGTTTAGGATCTAAAATGTCACTAGGCTAAATATACCCATAATCAAATTTTTGAATTACACCATTTGATTCATTTTATTTTTATGAGTAAAATGAGACTTATATTTGATACATTTGGATTATTATTTTTTAAATTATGAGGCATTTAAGTTTTGTCTAATTTAAATGAATAATTTTTAATTTTTGTATTAAATAATTTTACTGTTCATATATATATATATAAATATTAAATCAATTTACTATTTTTAATTAAATTGATTAAATAATATTTATTAACTATTTAATTTTTGTATTAAATAACTTTAAGTAATTGTATTTACTATTAACTATTTAATTAAGTTACTCTGATAATTATTAATTAAAAAATATGTTGTTTAATTAACTTTTTTAATTAAACTAAATTAATGTTAATTAATTAACTAATTTACTAACTAATGACTAATTACTTAAATACTAATCCTACTATTTATGCTTAGTACTACTCATTAATTATTATTTAATTAATTAACTAACAGAATTAAGTTGACCTAATAATAATACATATATAATAGTGAATATATATATATATATATATATTTACATATATACAAATATAGTTCTGATTTTTATATATAGTTATATATACTTATATAATTTATATAATTATATATATATAGATATTATCAAATTTTCTGCAAGCTATTAATGATGGCGGGTCCCACTTCGCCACATGGCTACGCGTAATTGGCTGAACAGAACCTGGTGGGACCCACAGGGTTTAGCCGGTTCCAGAAACAGACTTGCGACGTGATACGCGGCACGCAATTATTGGGCGAGGAGCGAAAGCGGGACCCATAGCCACTGCCTCGGCCCGGTAGTGGGTCCCACCGGCTGCGCACGCGGACCGGGCCCACCAGCCTTGCCAGCGCCCGCAGGGCGCGGATCGAGCCGCATTGCGGGTCGAGGATCGACCTGCCCCTCCTCTCGAAGGGTCTCTCTCTCCCAACTCGGGCTAGCAGCGACGGCTGCTAGGGCATCCAAAGGTCCGATCAAAACGTGTAACGGCCACCCTTTGACCGTCGTCCAGTGACACTAACTCAACTATGATTAAGTGATGGCTGTAACTAATACCACAGATAATATACAACATATATACATTATATTAATCAAAATGTGAGCAAAACCTTATCAGAAATATAAGTAAAGCAGTGCATAAAATAAGAGGAAGGCATTTAACATTATCCACATATATCCATTCACATACAATATAGAAAATGCAAAATAATAAGAAAGAAACTTATTTATTACATTTAATTAAATATGAGCAACTAAAATTTTAATAAATAAGCAAGATCTCTTTCTTTTTATAACACCAATCTCACCGGGCCTTCTATAGTAAGCATGCCCCAAGCATAAGGTTTGAGCTAGAACTTGATACTGCCATATGTACATATATGACAGGGCCAAGCCAACAAAGGAAAAATAATATTAGACTTATAAAGTCTAAGTACAATAAAGTTGAAAAATAGCATATGCTTGCATTTCAAAAATGTTATTCAACATAATAGTAAGACAGAAATCAAACTGCAGAAATACTGTAAAATAGCTGAAAGTATAAGGCTGTACAAAATTTAAGCGAAGTAAAGTAAAAGTGCAGGAAAATTGTAAAGGTGCTAAATAACTGAAACTGTAAGAAATTTGTAGTAAAGTAAAGTAACGCTGACATGTAAAGCTGAATACTAAAAATGGAAAGACAGTAATACTCTAAAATCGAATAAGGTATATGTGAAGGTATGCTATATGCCACTGAATAAATGCATATGTATGTGCCACTGAATTGAAGGATATGATATCTAACCAATATATCACTGAACTGTTATGGATTGTACGGTCAATACTTATATATATCCAGTTGGGAATCTAGTACTAATCATTCTGCTACTTCCATGATTGATATATATACAATATTCCGTAATCTATAAATCTTCACTGATACTCATACATCGTGCTTAAAATCATGCTTATGCTTCTATGTCTACATGACTTAAAGCTCAAAATCCAAAAAAATAATATAAATCAAATAATGAATCAAAAGTCTCCATTGTGCAGAATTCGTCTAAATGAATTCTGACTCCTATTTCTAATTTCAATGATTTATACTTGGGATTTTACCTAAAATCATCAACTGGGAACGTTGTATACACATAGTTATATGTTTCCAAGAAAGGTGAATTTAACACTTAGTTTGTTTTAAAGTGTGCTTATCAAGGCGCACGACAATAGGAGGCAGTACCCGGTCACATTTTACTTTTCAAACTAAGGATCTAGTTCACTAATTATAACACTCTTATAATTGATTGATTTACTCTAAGTGAACTATATCTGTCTAAGTCCACAGGATAGCACAAGATAAGTCTTACTTAGAGTGACTCACCAATAATGAATATTACTGGAGTGACTCAGTTCTATGGATCTATAACACTAGACTCAGCCAACAATCTGGGTTACATCAATGCTATTTAATCAACATGGATTACCAAAACTATGAATCTAGGATTCAAAGGGGATACATCCTACACAAGGTCTTAAGGATGTGACCAAGGGGTGACCCAATATAGGATACTACCACATGGAATAAATCTCATTCTAAGTAATTTATGTGATTCTACCACAAGAATTTAAGATCAACTTCTATGGTCAAGTAGGATCATATAACCTTCTACCTCATGATAACACAATAAGTCTTTCCTACCTCATTGGTTTAAAGATGATTCAGGCTAGTATTATTATCACATAAAACCTAATGTAGATCATCAAGATCTCACATATCTAAATACTCAATATAATCATATAGTATTATTCATTAAGTTTGGTTAACTAGATCAGGTGGGTATCTCCATCTGATCGGGTCCTAGACTACAGTTATGAGATATAATCAAGAATCTTAATAGGATTTGATTTTGTGATGAATCATCATTGATTTTATAGTTGATTTCATGCTAATAATCTTATTTAAGAGAAAATCAAAGATCTTAAGTTCAAGTCCAGATGCTTAATCATACCAATTCTTTTAATTTCCCTAGCACTTCTAATTCAATAAATTAAAGTTAATATCAAATCAAATAGATTATTAGAATCATGTTAGTCAAATTATCTTACAATCAGGTTGATTATTTAAGTGATTAAGAGTTTGGGTCTAAATCAGATAGACTAGGTGTTAACCCCTAACCTTATCAATTTAAGACCAATAGTTACATTACAAATCAATGACAAATCAAATGAATTATTAATGAATTATTGATGGCGATCTAAGATCCAGATTAAGTGTAAATCACTTGATCAAGCCCTTAAGATCTTTTAAGTTTAATTAAGGATACATGAGAGTTTAATGAAATTAAGTATTCAAGATAGAATCAAAACACTTCGATCCTTTAACACAACTTGCAAAATAACTGAAAGTTAACATAAATTTGAGAAAGTAAAAGTACAAAAACAGTAATAAGAACTATGCAAGTGATGTACGCACTTAACATATGACTAAATAAATAATTTAATATATAGAACTCAATACAAGTTTTAAGTACTTACATACCTTTCACAAGCAGCTTTGAAATTATGACTTGTTGAATGCTAGAATGGGGCAACTCAGCTATTACGATTCTATTGAAAGTGTTCTTTATTACTAGCTCAATATGAGCGATGCTCACATCACCTGAAATATTTGAGCAAGATACAAGTGAAATTAAAGTCTCTACTAAGGAAATTTATTTTACTTTTATGCCCACCATTCATGGTGGGAGAAATTCTCTATAGTTATGCTGAAAATAATTGCTACCCGGTCCAATGTAATACGTAATAATTAACGAAATGATAATTTGAAAATGAAGATTAATGTGAAGTAGTGGATGAAGACAAATGCCGCTAAAGTTTTAAGGACTATAAGTTAAATTACTTCCTGATTCCTCTTAATATACGACCTATCACAAATATAGTTAACATTTCTCACTTTCAGATAATAAATGATGATAAAATTATGATAAACAATGCAAAGAGCAAGAATATAGAGGTGGATCATCAAATACGGAGATGCAAAGAATATTTGAGATAAGTTTTGCTAAATGGGATTGATGACTTCATAATGCAACTTTTGATTAGTTTATAAATATTATCATAGCTATTTAACTAGCAAAACTTTCCTTTTAATAGTATTTTGAGGAACTCAGGAAATCAAACAAATGTTATACAATGAATTTATGGATGCAAGTAATATAACATAAACTTGAGAAGATTACATAAATTCTAGAAAATCAATTAAATGACATAATGAGAAGATCTGTGTTATGAAATAAGACTACTGCTAAAACCATTATCGATGAAATATAGAGAACAAAGGAAAGATTTTCATATAAATTTCTACAATTTTAACATTGGTGTGATCAAGTACCCATGAGAAAATGCCCACAGATTTCCTGAATAATATGATAAGTTTACAAAAGACACTAATTACATCATTTAATTATTCTAACATAGATTAAATACTAAGTAGAGGTGCCTTAAGTGACCCACAAGTCCTATGATACCTACAGCCATATGCATCATGCGAGAGTAGGTAGATGAAAAGTTGTTCTCAACATATAAAGATGGTTCATGAAGATTAATTTATATTAAAACAATATGATTACCAACCATTAAGTCAAGCTTGAAGGAACACGATTATGAATGTTCATGGAGATAAACTGCTATTTGCATTATACCTCAGCTTACCATTATGTTGAATCAAAAAATCTAATTGAATTTATAAGTCGCAAAAAGGACAATCACATCTACCACATGAGATGATGAATATTGCCAACAATGTAATTATGAACAAAATATATAGATTCAAGAAGAGCTAGGAGAGTTTTAGATAGCTAAATATATTCATTATGCATATAAGTTCTCAATATTACGAGAAACGCGTAAAGAAAAATAAGTGCCTCAAGTTATGTGTTAAGTTATATTTATCCAAAAACAATTCAACATTTTTTTATATATATCAAACTGCATTATACATTTATGCTTATACTTGATGGGAAAGACAATTCATGCAAATAAAGGTAGATCCATAGAGCTAATGAATACTAATTGCACAAGTAATAAATTGATAAATTACCAACTATGGTTAGATCCATCAAATTCAGATTTATAGTGATCTAATACCTTGCCGACAACGACCATGAAGCTTGCCAATGAACGAGAGGGTTGCTGCAGCTAGAAGGAGCATTGACGCTTGAAGCGAGCAACGATTGGGCTAAGGAGGATCGGCACTCAGTCGAGAGGAAATCAAGTTGCCGGATTAGCGGCTACTGTTAGTCTGTCAAGGAAGAGGAGCTCTATCAATGAAGAGAGCTGCAACTCGGTCGACGATGGAGAAGGAGGGTTCAACCATGGATAGGAGGAGTGCTCGGCCAACAGAGGGAGGGCTGCTGCTCGACCGTGGAGGATGAGAGCTGCTGCTCGATCGTGGAGGATGAGGAGAGCTCGATCATGGAGGACGAGGAGAGCTCGAGCTCAGCCAAGAGGAGGAGAGGCTCTCGAAATAGAGGGAGGGCTTCGCTCGATCAAGAGAGGGAAGGGGGTTTTCGGTTGAGGAGAAAATAAATCAGATCTTAAGGGATTTAGGTTAGATGATGTTATATATTTATAAGGTAAGCTATGCTCCATCGCAGCCATAGATTACCAATCCAACGGCTGAAAATTTTTGAGCTCTGATTTATAGCCATTTGAACTCCAAAAATTATAAACTTGGTATTGAAATGACCGTCTCGACGAGACAAATGCAAGCGTCTAAAAATTATTAAATTTGGATGAGTATTATATTTTATGTTAATTTTTAAGTGAAAAACTTTAAGAATTTGCTACGATTAATTCGAAGCCCGAAAAATCACAAAACTTAAAACATAGTGTCCTCATATAACGCTCAACTCAAATCTACAAAAAATTTTGAAATCCAATTTTTATTTAATCTATTATCAACTCTGGAAGTTTAGACTTCTTAAATTTATTTAGAACGATCCGGGATTCAAATTGTGCTCAAATTTTGGTAGAAGAATCCCCTTGATACGCTTCATTTGAGGATATTTTTATTTAATTTTTATTTGACTAAAATTGAAATTCTAATTTTGACTTAATCCTCCTAAATTTGGGATTAATTACTCCAGTAACAACCTCGGGTTGTTACAAAACGCCTCCACCGGCATCTGTCCTGCACATAAATTGGAAGGATATGCAGCGGCCTAGCTCCTGCCGGTGGAATGGGGGCGAGTGACAGCCCGAGTCGACCACGGAAATGAACCCTAGCCCTTAGGGTTTGGGTCTAACCTGAGGGTGACGATAGTGCACTACTCACAGCCCCATCCTCGATTTTGACGGATCAAGACCCTGATCGATCGATCAGAGTCGATTGATCCATCATCTAGGTTTCAACATTTGCATGATTTCAATGATCATATAATTGAATTAGGAGGTTGAAAGGGGTACCTGGCCATTTAGGATTCGCGGGACGCCGGCTGAGCTTGGTGAGATCCAGACTCCGAGTTGCTTGCCTGCGAAAAACTCAGTGGATAGTGACCCAGGGGAAGATATGTGAGGGTCCGACGGAGCTCGCGAGGCTGCTACAGTGTCGGCAGCGGCCAATTGGAGCGCAAAAGCAGCGCCGAGCCACGCGTCCTGCACGCGGTGGGTGAAACGGGATGACAGCTACAAGACATTCGATCAACCGATCGAACGACCTGAGACTCCCGTTTGATTTGACGGGAGGACTTAATGGGATTACTATTGGGGAGACGGCGTGAAAACGGCATCGTCAGTGAATTAAAATTAATTATTATTTAAATATTATTTTACTGATTTTTCTTAATTAAATTAAATATTTAAACAATGTCCAAAAATTTCAAATAATTTACCCCTAGCTAAATGGAGGGTGTGGAACACAACGGTGAGGGTCAGATTTTTGATTCGATGAGTATTTTATTTTTTTAATTTTTGGGGTATTTAAAATATTATTAAAATATTTGACAAAATTTCGACGACTCTTGATTGCCATGAAAACATCACCCTTAACTAATTTGGGGCAATGAGCGCAATGACGAAGTCCGATTTTTGATTTGAGGTCAATTTCCAAGGTTTCTAATTTTTTCCAAAATCAGGATTTAATCTATTCTACTCCTGATTTAGACTATGTCTTGATGGAAGACTCCTAATGACCTAATTAGCACTTTAGATTGAGATTAGAACTTAGATTAGACCTGATCAGATTGGGTAACAACTTGGGTTGTTACATCCTAGGACTCACTCCTCCTTCCCATTCAGTGCCTTCTCCTCCTTGCATGTGCACGCAAGTCCTCCTTACCTCCCCCCCCCCCCATGTGTGGATGGAAAAGACCATTGCTCCCTTTATGTTGAGCCATACTGTGGCGACCCGCACCCTTAATCCACCAAAGGATTAAGCTAAGGGTCGAGTGTCACTCTGGCTAACCCCTCACTTACCATTGGATTCGAATAAAATCCACAATTCATCTGATTATGGAAGGATTAACACAGAATCAATCTAACAGTCACTACATAAGTAAACGTATAGAGTGCAAAAGCAGTAAATGACATCCAAACATCATAATATAATATAAGTGCAAAATATGGCTCAGAATATAAACATATAAATCCAAATACACGATCAAGGGTACATGTATTATTATAATAATTAAAGTTTAAATGAAAAGGAAATGCAAATGCACTCATCCTCACATATAAATATAAGGACTAGATATGCTCTGGCCCGAGCTGCTGCTCCTCCTCTAGGTATAGGTCCTCCTCAGGTATTGGATCCTCTATCTGCTCTATGCCTGCCATTGTCGGTTTCACAATATAGGGCCCCATCCAGAAAGGAGAAAATCTTGTGTTAGACAATTGTCTAAGTACATTTTAAGCTGATAAGTTTTATATGTGTTTTGTAATATCACCATTTTACTATTTCTAAGCAATAACCATACAAATATAGGAGCAACTAGCAATGCAATAGAGAAGGAAAAAGCTATAAATAATTATCTATAACTTAAGCAAAAAGAGAGGCTAAGATATGCCTCACATGCAAACTAAATAGAGCAAGGCATATATAAATAACTAAACAAGTGCTGAAAGAAATTACTACATCCTAAACATGCTGGTGATCAAAGGAAATATGCAAATTAAATAACATAACTCAGCAATAATACATATAATAGCAGCAAAATTCTAACATCCTAAAATATATATATAAGCAGGACAAAGGAATAGCTGACTGAATAAAAAATATTAAAAAGTAACCAAACATCAAACTACATATATATAAACATCTGTATACTAACTGCCATACAGAAAAGAGCTAATCTAGCCCACTGAATATCAAAAGGATCCTAGTGTCATCAAGGAGACTAGGCGCAAACTATATAACCCTAGTGTCATACAAGGAGACTAGGCAGATATATAGGGTTTTCTCCTAGTGTCATCAAGGAGACAAGGCAAAGAAAATACAATAAATCTTCTCTTAGTGTCGACAAGGAGACTAAGCAAAGAAGATATAAACCAGGTCTTCTCCTATGTCAACAAGGAGGCTAGGCAAAGAAGACATAATTGAGAGGCAGCTCTAACACCTACAATTATTATCTTTAATCAATCACTTTAATATTTTCGTAAGAAATCTAAGGAGTCTCCATATTTTCCTAATATTTTATTTATGCATCAAAGATCTTATATGATATGCTCAAGAAGTTAAGGCACAAAAATATAAGGAATACATAGCAATAATCATCAAAGTAAGCAAGGGACTTTACTAAACATGGTGATATCATTTATTTTCTACTTAACCATTCTAACTATTTCAAGTTACACAAGTTCAGGATCACCATTTTCCTACTATCGAGTGTAACTTAGAAACTCGTCCTTATAAGTTAAAAAGGATTAGAACTGATCAGGTTCTAATCTAGTTCAATTAGATAGACGACTATGAATTGAATCAATGAATCATACGTCCTAGTTTTGTAAATTTAGACACTCTATCTAAGATCTGATCAAGATCTTCTAAACTTATAAATTATGGATTAAACACTACGAGATTTAGGTTTAATCACATAAGCCAAAAAGGATAAGACCTAAGTTCTAGGTTTTATTCTAAAAGTGATCCACTTATTAAGGCAAATCCTATTAAGTAATCAAACTTAATATGATGAATCTCCTATCCTAAAACTAAGTTAGGAGACAAAATAATCAGAATAAGTTGTAAAATTTTAAGAACTAATAAAACTAAGGTTTTATTCATTGAATAACCCATTTACCCAATGAATGAAATCTAACCTAGGATCTAGTCCTAGTCTCAAGAGTAGTCCTTATGTGATATGTAATATCCTAAGGAAAAAGTACTTAGAGAAATTTTTAGGGATTTTGACAAATTGACCTAAATATTGATTTTACTCACTTAAATGATTCTAATATAGTTCAAATATTGATTTTTTTTTTAGTGAATTAGAAGACTAATCAGAGGTTAAGGATTGTTTAACCTAAATTATGAGCAAAATGACTATTTTGCCCCTACTTAAGGGTCTAAAAAGTCAACTTTCAATTTAAGGCTCCAAATTGGAATTTCTTATTGTCAAATGATTTATTACTGTCTAACATGGAGATAGATAGTAAGTATGCCAAATTTGGATAAGAAATGGGTTCTATAGGTCCAAACTAAGGTTTTCGACCTAAGGGGTATTTTGGTAGGTTGCACTTAATGAAATCTAAATTTTTATAAAGTTTACTGTTGGTTGTTGTTCAAGGATTCCATAGAGTCCACGAACACTAAATTCTGAGGTCTAATGAATTATTTAAAGCCATTTGAATTCCTAAGGGTAAATTGGAAATTTTTTAATTTTATAGGGTTCAAAACCTAAATATTACTTTAAATTATTAATGACACTGAAATTCTAAGGTATCCAAAAATTTGCACAATGCATTTTAGGTTCAAGGTAGATTTTGATCACTTATTAACAATGGCAAGGTTTTCAAATTTAACTTTCATATAAAATTTTATGCAATAGTTAATTTTAACTAAAATTTAGTATAACTCAACCCCACTAAGGTCCTAGGGGTCTTAAAATATCAAAACAATTGAGTTTTGGCCATTTCAGCCAAAACTAGGCAGTTTTACAAAATCTGGCCAGTTTCTAGAATTTCTGGAAATTTTGCAAAATCTGGGCGTTGTAGCGCGCTGCAGCGTGATGGAGCGCTTTCCGCATAGTAGCGCACTGTAGCGCTTTCCACGCGGTAGCGCGCGGTACTGCCTTTTGTGACGCGGCTTGCTGCGGTCCGCTGCCATCCGTGGTAACCCGTTGTGACCCGCTGCAGCGCGCTATGGCGCACTGTAGCGGTTCATTTTGCAAATCTACTGTTCAATTAATTTATTTTCACATTTTCTAAAGTTCTGAATTTCCGCTATAGTCCGCTGCAGCGCTCTACAGCACGCTGTAGCGGCCCATTTTACAATTTACTGTTCAATTAAATTTAAGGTCGTTTTCCTAAGTTCTGAAATGCCGCTGCAAACTGCTGTAGCGCGCGACCGCGCGCGGTAGCGGTTCACTTCGCAATTTACTATTCAATTAGTTCTATTAACATTTTCCCCTAAGTTTTTACACCCGCAACCAACTGATGCGACCCGCTGCAGCGCGCATACGGTGATTTCGCCAGGTACAAAACCCAGGTGGCCATTTTTTGAGCTTAATTACTTTCAATCCAGAGAGTTCCATCAGAGGTGCCATATATCAATGGAAAGGTATTTCCGATATCTTTCCATCGACACCAAAATCGGCACAAACAAAACATTCTAGCTATATTAAAAATACAGATGAATGAAAGGGTATACAGAATACAAGAGAAACAAAGCATTTTTCTATGATGCTTTCAAGAGCCTTAATGGCTTCCATACTTAAACATGAATATCTAGAGATGTATTCAAGCATTGTAGCTATATGAAGAAGACAAAAGAGATGGGTAAAGGGGTACCTTAGTCCTTTGCAAGAGGAGGAGGAAGATGGAACCTTTGATTTTCTTCAAATACTTTGGAGGCGGAGAGCTGCACTTCCTTCTCCCTTAGCAAGCTCCCAAAGAAGGAGGAGAAGGAGGAGGAATGAGAGAAAGTTTCATCAAATGGGGGAAGGAGCCATGCTTCTTCTTAATAAAGGGGGTGTGGGGATGGAGTAGGGAGCTAGGCCATCATTGCCCTAGGGGGAAGGTGTCATCATTGGCTGCTCAAGGTAGGGAAGTGCCGGCTGAGGTGATGGCCAGCCAGAAATTAGAATTAGAAAAATGGGGAATTTGCGAAAAGGAGATCCAATGATTGCTTATTTATTTTCCTTATTTATTTAAAAATTCTGATTTTTGAGACATGTTCCGAAAAATCCCAAAAATTCACCCCTAGCTAATTTGGGGGTGAGGAATCTAACGGCAAAGTCAAATTTCAATTCTGATGATTATTTAATTATTCTATTTTTCGACGCAATTAATTATATTAAAATATTCACGAAAATCCGACGACTTCCAAACGCGTCCAAAACATCACCCCTAGCTAATTTGGGGGTGGCGATCGCAACGGCGATGACGGATTTTGATTTCGAGGTAAAAATAAATACCTCAATTTTCTAATTAATTAAATATTAAAATATTTCAAATTAATTGATTGGTCTCCGAATTGTTCCAAACCTTCAGTGTTTAGTTCTAATGACTGGATGAACATGATGGAATGATAATTATGATATGATTAAGCTAGATTTAAATTGGGTAATAACCTTAGGTTGTTACACATACTTTTCCCTTGCTAAATCCATCTTCCTCTCTTCCTTTAAGTAGGAGCCTCAGCCCTCCTCCCTCTCAACTTGCTCAGCTGTGGAAGAAAGAAGCTCCCAAGTTCTTGAAGAACCCCCAGCCCCCATCTCCATTTGTGTTGGAAGCTGAAGCTTAATCCCCAAGCTTTGAAGAAAGCAATAAGACTTTCATTTGTAAGCGAAGGTACCCTCTTGTATCATCTCCTTGTTTCTTTCTTTCCCCCATTAGACTGATCTAATGGTTGCTTCGTGCTACTCACATGCTTATTTCACATTATTAAGAACTTGTACTTAAGCAATCGAGCTCAATAGAGCTCTATCAAAATCCATTTAAAGGATAAATGGGTAAATGCTGAATGGTTAAAATCACACATAGGTATATAGATCATCATTATTTGCACTGTTAAAATAATTTTTCATGCAGATTTTGGTATAAGTGGAAAGGTCTCTTTCCATCGGTATATGGCACCACGCTTGAGTTGCCATAAATCGAGAGTACTTAGGTGAAAAAGGGGGCACATTCCATTTTTTGCCCAAGCAAAATCACTGTCGAGCGCTACAGTGCGCCGTAGCACCTAGCTCTCGGCCAGGGAGCGCTACAATGCACCGCAGCGCTCGTGCTCGAGAAATATGGTGATGTAACGTGCTACAATGCCTGAAAGTGCTGTCGTGTACTGCAGCGCTCATGTCTCGAGAATTCTAGTGCCATAGCCCGCCGCAGCGCTTTTAAGCGCACCGTAGCGCCAGAGTCTCAAGCTGATTGGTGCCACAGTGCACTGCAGCACCTAAATCTCAGCCAGGGGGTGCTACCACACACCGTAGTGCCCAGCTCTCGTGTTGGCTGGTGTAGTAGTGCATCGTAGCACCTAGCTCTCGGTTAGGAGGCACTACAACGCGCCCTATTGCGTGTAGAATTGTCCAGTTTTGCATAAATTTGATACTTTTTGCATTTCAATGACTCTATAACCCTAATAATGGTTATAATGGTATCAAGCATTATGTGAATATATAGATGATTTTTAATATAAAATTTATCTCTTATCCTAATTTCATGTTCTAAAGTTTCGCTTGAATGTTTTGTGCCAAATTATAATTAGTGTAATGTTTGGCCTTAATTACTTGCTATTTTAATCAATGTGATTGCTTTTATTTTTTAATAACAGTAGGATGCATGTCAAAAACCTTATACGTTATTTTGGACACTTAATTAATTGATTTGATATTTATCAACAATTAAACCTTAATGAAACTTAAAGAATAGCTTAACTAAAACAACAATTGAATTAATTTTGAATTGGATATCCATTATGTACAATAAATTCATTGATTTTTTATTATTGATCAATATCTAAGTAAACAATCCTAATTTGGTCAAGTTGGGAGTTAAATCCTCACTTGGTTAGAATAAGACCCAACTCTTAATAAACTTAATTAAGATACTTGATTTATACACTAAGAATTTCCATAAATTCCAACAATGATTATTGATCTGTCATTTGATCTTAAACCATTAAATTAGAAGAGCTTAGGTTTATAACAAACTCATATGATTGATCATCTGAATCTAATCTTTAGATCTTTGATTTTCTCCTAATAAAGATCATTTGCATAAACTGGATTTTAAAATAAGATTGATTAATGAAATGATCAATTACTAATAATTCATATGATTGTATCTCATAATTATAGTATAAGCTAGAACTAGATGGACATACCCATCTGAGTTGTATAACCTAGCCTAAAGGCTTGAAATCTTAACATAAATCTTATAACTTAGATTATACTTGTACATTTCAATGCTTAGAGAGTTAAGGCTGAATTATTAGTGGTTTAATTCTATCAATTGCTAAACCATAAAATATATAAACTATTGAGGTAGAAATAGCTTATTATCTAATTTTTGAGGTAGAAGCTTAGATGAACCCTTAAGATCCTTAGATTCTGATCTTAGATCCTTGTGGTAGAATAAACTAAAGACTCTAAAATAAGATTCTTCCTTATGGTA
Source organism: Gastrodia elata (assembly GCA_016760335.1). NCBI lineage: Eukaryota > Viridiplantae > Streptophyta > Magnoliopsida > Asparagales > Orchidaceae > Gastrodia > Gastrodia elata. The sequence continues at coordinate 36,298,152 of CM028670.1, read as the reverse complement.
GTATCCTAAGTTGAGTGAATTTTATGTCATATCCATGGAACCCTTGAGTAGGACTCGCCATAATAGAGTATGGATTAATTTAGTCTGATATTCCTTGGATTTTAAATTAGTAAGTTTAGAAATGATAATAATAGTATAATCATGTGAAGATTTTAGTGCATGTCCATATGACAGATTCAATTCTATAGGCAATAAAATTGGTTGATTTGTCCTAAATAAGATTGTAAGAGGGTTTCATCTCCTTATCCTTATATGCATCGATAAATGCAGTTTAGTTTGGGGCAAACATTCCACTATTATGTTATGTTTAATTAAGGTATTAAACCTCATAGTTTGAGAGACTAAGCTATAAAATGGTTTCGTCCCCTTATCTTTGTGCGCATTGATAAGTGTAGCTAACAAACTAAGTGATTTATGTTACCTTTCTTAGAACGTACTCAATGTAATGTATCAATTAGGGTATTTAATATCTTAGTTTGAGAGAATAAATTGTAAAAAGGTTTCATCCCTTTATCTTAGTTTGAAGTGCAGTTAAACAAACTAAGAAATTTAGGTTTACCTTCTTAAATACTTACTTTATATGTACATGTACTCTACACATGTGATAATTTAGGAATATTTGATTAGAATTGTGGTAGATTTTAAATTCTGTAAATACAAGCATGAGTGCTTATTAGGATGATTATGATAATCAAGAATTGTTTTAAATGATTATTTTCTTGAAATGGATTTTATGTTTTTTGATGATTTTACAAATCATGTTGAATTAAAATCACTGGCATAATTGCATAACCACAAGCATGAAAGCGGTGTAAAATATGGGATGCAACATGCATCAATATTGGTAGGACTTACGGGATACAACATGCAACATGGATATTAGGACTCTTTGGGGTGCATGAGGCACCAAATGTATAATGATTGCATAAATTAATGGCATAATCAGATGCATATTAAGTGACATACAACACAATCTTAATTCAGCTTTTATTCAGTTTTAGCTTCTTTACTGTTTTCTATTTTCAATACTTAGTTTTTCAGGTACTGTTTTACCTTATTTTCAATTTTATATAGTTTCACACTTTTCAACTATTTTAGTGCATTTATACAGTTTGTTTAAATTGCTAAAATGTTAAACTTTAGATAATTATAACTATTTATAGTAGTTTTTGATGTGTTAGACTCATTATCTAACACGTGCTACTTTTGGGATCCAGTAATTTGATAGATCTAAAGCAGCCTATGGAGCTAGTTCTGGAGGCATCACAAAAGATCCAGAAGGAGTTTGTAGAGCACTAGAGGACTCTACATAAGCATTTATCTTTTTGCATTAGTTTACTTTCAGTTCAATATTTAGACTATTTTCTGTATTTTCATTAAGTAAAAAGTTGTAATAATTTTATGAATTTTCTTTTTTGAGATGAATGCTTTACTTTGCTTCTGTGATGAATATTTTTGAATATATACTTTAGCTTCCACACTCTGAATATGTTACTACTTATACTTAGTATTGTGATGTGATCAACATATTTAAAATGTTGTTATACTTATTGACATCTGTCAATACACGTCTGCACTCATGCACAAGTGTACGTGATCCGAAATAATAATTTAGAATGGTGAGTTCTGAATTTATAGTCCATAGGGAACGGTGGTTTTGTTACTAAGTTTTACCTTTTTTCAATAATGTTTAGAAGACTCATTTTGGTTCCTTGTTTGGCTCTTAGATCAACAATACAAAGAGCTTAAATAGATATACTATTTATTAAGAAGAGAGAGTTAGGATTTTGTCATGTGACTCGTAAGGGATTGGTGTTGTATTTAATTCATTACATTTTATAAAGTACTTGGATTATGCCAATCAAACCATGTGAACATAGTGTTCCTTAGATTGGTCCTCTAATTCTGATTATTTCAAATCTAGTGCGCAAGATAAACTGTAATAATCCTAGGTTGTTACCCTAGCTAAAACTAGATTAATTAAGCTAAACCAAGGTTTGATTTTAATTCCATTGGATTCAATGGGTCATTTAAATCTAAACCTAGAAGTTTGAAATCAATTGGAGCTAAATTGGAAAATTTGATATTTTTGGCTATTTTTAAGCCCTGAAAAATTCCTAAATTATTTTGATCTCCAAATTGAAATTTGATTTCATTTTTGAATTCCTCATACCCAAATTAGCTAAGGGTGAATTTTTGGGAATTTTTGGAACTCATTTGATCCTAAATTGAATTTGGAAAATTCTAGAATAATTAAGAATTAATTTAAATGGTTTTAATTAATTAAAATTAAATTTTATTTAATTTTTAATCCTGGGATTCGCTGTTGGGACCGCGGCAGATCCGCTGCGGGGTCCCGACAGCGGCGCACGGTTTCGAGCCAACGGGATCTCTAGCACGTATCTCAGCGCATGATCCAATGGCTCACGTTGCTCTGTCCTGTGATCGAATCTCAGTCGCGCGATCGGCATATTAAATCTAACGTCCATGATTTAATTCGCGCGGCCGTTACTTAAGAACTCCATCAGGCCGTCCAAACGTAACGGATTCGCAGATCAGACGACCCGGGCGACCCCGCTACTGTTCATCTTCGTCCCCAGAGGATCTCGTCCCGACAAAAAATTTCGCGGAAATACGCCACGTAATCCCTATCTGCCACTCCCCTCGCCAGGTCAGCTCGACCGTTGGCGCCTTCCCGTAAGTGGCCGAGCCTAGCCGGCGGAGCCAGGAGGCCTGGATCTCCCCAATCTTGGGAATTCAGGGAGGAGCTTCGGGCCGAGCCAGTTCCGAGCCCGAGCCCCGGCATCCATGCCTACGCCCTCCTAAGCCTATAAATACCCCCTTTTGAACTCACAGTGAGCTCCTTTGCTCACTGTGAAGCTCACCTTGCTCTCTCCCTCTGTTCCCGATGTTCCAAGCTCTCACGGCGATCGACCCTGCTGTTTCAGCTAATAGTGGGTGTGCGTCTGACATTCAGACCCCCAGCTTGTTCCTGCGATCACTTGGAGCCTCAGGGCAGTCTGCATTGTCTTCGTCACAGCAAGCAAAGGTACAGCCTCTCCCATTTTTAGTAGAGCTGGTTCTCAGCTCGTCTCGCTATTTATTAAGCTTAGGTCCTGTGCTAGGATCCCTCCCCAGTTCTATAGCAACCTCTTGGACCTTCTAACAAGGTCTGGCAATGGGCCAGACTGCGAAAACGCCGTTTGTGCCCATACTGCCAATCAGTCTGGAGTTCGCCTATTGTGCGCTTCCCAGGCACAATCGGCCACCCCTCACTACATTAGGACCCGTCGCGCGTAATTGTAGAATCGTATCGAAGGATGGGTCGACCGACATCGAGTGATTCGACTGAACCCGTTTGGTCCAGTCGAAGCTCTCGATGGCTAAAAATGCCTAGTAGCACCCCGGCGATCCATACCACCTCAGAACCTCTCGTTGCGCCCTATCGCTCCCTCTTCGATCCTTGAACGTGTAGGGATCGAGATATCGGTGGCTCGTGGACTCTGTGAGGAGAATTATCTCCTCACAGGTGCGCCAGCTGAGGGGTTTCGGCCGAATAGGCATCCCGCGATCTGAACTTTTCCAGTTAGGGCTTCGTGGTTTGATCGACGCGTCTAAGGCCAAGGAACGTGTAGCCATCGAGATCAGGGCCTGGCATGGCCTGTGCGCGGTGAATTTGGCGACGGAAGGTAACCCTAGGGTTCGGGCTGCGAGCGCTCGCGGGAGGAAGAAGACGATGATTTTGGAATTTGGGCCGCTGTTAATTAAATGATTATTGGAATGTATTTTTAATAGTTGTGATTTAATTTAATTAAAACCTAAAGTTCTAATTTAAATAAAAATACATATTAAATTAATTAAATAACTTTAGTTATATAAATCCAAATGATATGATCTAATATACCATTTGAATCAGAAAAATTTAAGGAATCTGAATATAAAATAAAATCTCATATCTAATGGTTGGATTTAAAAATATTTGCCAAACCTTCTCTGTTCTTAAATAAATCATATAAAATCATCTAATTATCCAATTTATGAGATTAAGGGCTCTGATTGCTCCTTATACCCTAAGGAACAATTCCAGACCCTTAAAATTAATTTTGGATAATTAACTTTCTTAATCACTCCTTAATCCTTAATCAAGGGTTAGTAAATTAAACCCTAATTAAGCCTCTGATTTAGGTGGGGATGGTTCCTAATATCATATTAAACCTAGTAAAACCTAAGTGTAAGGTTGGATTGTCCTAAAGTGCCTTAAATTCACTAATCACCCTAAGTGCCTTAATTAGGTGATTAGTGCTAATTAAGATTATTTAGGTCAGCAAAATCTAAAGTAAAGATGTTTCCCACTTCATTAAGCATATATGAAATACTTTAAAATAGATTAGAACAAATTTGGACAATAAAACCCTAAAATCCCAATTTTAGCCTTAAGAGGGGCATTTTGGTCATTTTGACCAAAATGTGATTTAATGTTCCTTAAGGATTGAAAATTTCAATAAACCACTATAATGTAGGGTGGCAATATAACAACCCGAGTTGTTACTTTAGATAATTAGGGTTAACCCTAAGTCTTAAACATAATTAGATGTGCTAATTAGGTCAATGGAGTCAGCCTCCTAAACCTAGCACAAATCATGAGTCAATTGGATTGAATCCTGATTTTTAGAAAATCCGGAAAACCCTAGAAAGACCTATTTAAATTGACCTCTGATCGAAAAATGGACACCGCCATTGCGTTCCTTGACCCCAAATTAGCTTGGGGTGAAGTTTTTGTGTCAATCGGAAGTCGTCAAAATTTCAACGAATATTTTAATAATAAAAATATCACAGAAATCGAGGTATCAAAATACTAATCGGATTAAAAATCTGACTGCGCCATTACGTTCCTTGACCCCAAATTAGCTTGGGGTGAAGTTTTCGTGTCAATCGGAAGTCGTCGAAATTTCAACGAATATTTTAATAATAAAAATATCACGGAAATCAAGGTATCAAAATACTCGTCGGATCAAAAATCCTGCGTCATTGAATTCCTTGACCCCAAATTAGCTAGGAAAAACATGTTCAAAAATTTTCTGAAATTTTTTTCAAAAAAAAAAAAAAATTAAAAAAAAAAAAAATTATTTTTTTTTACTGTAGCTAACGGCGTGCCGTTAAGTACTTAACGGACCCGTCACTGTAGCTGACGGCATCGTCAATCTGGACGGCGCCATCTCAGCCGTTGGATCGGCCCAGATCCAACGGCTGCGGAGTCGTCTTCCTCGACGACTCCGCCCGCGTGACACGCGGCGGCCCGTCGCCATTTCTGGCCAATCCGGCCGTATCCAGGCCTCGGCGAGGTCGCCGTCCGGTCTATAAAACCTCGGCCTACCCCTAGGCTTCGAGTTTTCACCGATCGGAGCCCGGATCGAGTCGGAATCAAGCCCGGAAGTCAGCCTTTCTTTTCCGCTGAATCCTTCGCCGATCCGAACTTCAGGTACCCCGATCTCCCTCGTTTACCGTTCGATCGTTGCAAAAATTGTATGATAGGTAGATCAACATGTCCTCTTCACATCCACCGTTTCGATCGGGCTAAAACCCACTCGATCGGGCGCACCAGGTCCCCGAAGTGGACTGGGTTCGGTTCGCCGAACCCCCGGAAGGCGAAGGGTCACGCCTTCGGGTCGGGCCGGGCCGACCCGAGCCCGACCCGACCAGGTCGGATCCGCGTCAGCGCGGGTGGGGCCCACCCGGCCACGTGGCCGCCTACGGGCCCGCCACGTGTCAAGTGGGACCCACAACCCCGTCAGCCAGGCTGAGTCAGCAGCCGTGGGACCCACAGTGCCACGTGGCAGCCTCTGGCAGTGCCACGTGTCAGGTGGGCCCACTGTCCAGTCAGTCGGGCTGAGTCAGCAGCCCGTGGGACCCACAGTGCCACGTGGCAGCCTCTGGCAGTGCCACGTGTCAGGTGGGCCCACTGTCTAGTCAGTCGGGCTGAGTCAGCAGCCCGTGAGACCCACAATTCCACGTGGCAGCCTCTGGCACTGCCACGTGTCAGGTGGGCCCACTGTCCAGCCAGCCGGGCTGAGTCAGCAGCCCGTAGGACCCACAGTGCCACGTGGCAGCCTCCGGCAGTGCCACGTGTCAGGTGGGCCCACTGTCCAGTCAGCCGGGCTGAGTCAGCAGCCCGTGGGACCCACAGTGCCACGTGGCAGCCTCTGGAAGTGCCACGTGTCTGTGGGCACACTGTCAGTTAATTAGAAATTAATTAAATTAATGTTAGTGTTAATTAATTACTGTTTAGCCCTAATTAATTACTGTTAGTGGTTAATTAAGTTAGGGTTAGTACTAATTACTTTTAAACAGTAACTTTAATTAAATAAGTATAATTAAAGATTAATTAAGGATTAATTAACTGTTAATTAAATCTTAAACAGTAATTAGGATAATTAATTACTTTTGAACAGTAAATTTAAATAATTAAATATATTAGAGATTAATTAAGACTAATTAAACAGTAATTAGTACTAATTATTTTACTACAGTAAAATTATTTAATTAATTAATTAATAATTAAACAGTGATTAATTAAATAAAAACTTTAGGAATGAACAGTAAATTTAAATAATTAAATATAATTAGAGATTAATTAATATTAATTAAATAGTAATTAGCACTAATTACTTTACTACAGTAAAATTATTTAATTAATTAATAATTAAACAGTGATTAATTAAATAAAAACTTTAGGAATGAACAGTAAATTTAAATAATTAAATATAATTAGAGATTAATTAATATTAATTAAACAGTAATTAGCACTAATTACTTTACTACAGTAAAATTATTTAATTAATTAATTAATAATTAAATAGTGATTAATTAAATAAAAATTTTATGAATGAACAGTAAATTTAAATAATTAAATATAATTAGAGATTAATTAAAATTAATTAAACAGTAATTAGCACTAATTACTTTACTACAGTAAAATTAATTAATTAATTAATTAATTAATTAATAATTAAACAGTGATTAATTAAATAAAAACTTTATGAATGAACAGTAAAATCATTCAATTTGAATAAATGAATAGTAAATTAATTCAAATTGTATTTTTGAATAGTAAATCTTAAAAGTTTAATAACTTTTTATAGGATGATCCAAACATAGCTAATATGGGTCTTAAAATACTCAGAAAAATATTTAGGATCAAATGGCGTAATGTAAAATTTTGTTTCGGGGTACGCATAATGAGGTAGCATTTTAGAGCCTCTTTAAGACCCCATAACTTTTTACCCGATTATCGAAACATAGTCAATATGGGTCTTAAAATGCTCAGGAGAGTGGCCCCATCACCGTGGTAGTATTAGTTTTCCCATTTGGATATCAGGACAAAAAGTCAACTCTAGAATTTAGAGTTGACTGTAGTGAAAAATGACCAAAATGCCCTTGGACTTCAAATAGCCATAACTTGGTCAATTTAACTCCAAATCCAAAAATTCAAGAAGCTACCTAGTTTAGAATTTCAATATCATCATTTTCACAGAAATAATATTTAGGATTTGAACCCTAAAATTTAGGGAAATGACCAAAATACCCCTAGCCTTATTTTAGCCATAACTCGGCCGTTTCTCGTCCAAATTGGGCGTACTTACTGTCTATCTTCAAGTTAGACAGTAAGAAATTAGTTGGAGAAGATAAAACTCAATTTGGACCCCTAAATCAAAAGTTGATTGACCCGTAAAGTATGGGCAAAATGTTTCTCTGAAATCCCAGAACAATAATAATCACCAATCCATGAAATCTTCATTTAATCCTTAATTAAGATACTTAGATCTTAAATTTTACTTATAAAGATCATATGTCATAAAACCTTAATAATTGAAAAGGTCAATTACCTCATTAATAAGTTCAGTTAAGATAACTCAAGAATTAAGTGTTAAAAGAAAAGAAATTGGTAATGTCCAAGTAAAGTTCTTAGCTTAAGATCTAAAGTGATCAAAACTCAGACCCTTAGATCTTAAGTGACCTAAGAAGGTCAAAATGGGTGTAATGTTAATCTAATACTTGGAATTGTCAATTATAACCTTAATAAGCCCCTTATAGTTAATTATGAAATTAGATCTAAAGAAAATCATAAATGAAAACCCTTAAGTCAAAACTCTAATTAGAAGTCTAAAGTGATCAAACTTCAGATCTTTAGATCTTAGATCTTATACTTAGATCTTCAATTTGAACCAAACCACCTCCAATTGAAATTCTTTAATGATTGATTGCTTAATATTTTGAAACCTTCCATGTGGGTATAGGATGATTCAATCAATAAGATAATGAAATTATCTTAAAGATTGAATATAGATCTTAGATTCTCAAGTTCTTAATTGATTATTTTATCTTATAATTAGTAGAATAGCCTTTCCCTAAGATCTTAGTTCCTGAATCTTTCAACTTATAGGATTTTTTACCTTTAAAATTGGGTTTAAGTGAGAAACCTTAGATCCTCTTTAGATTATCACCTTGGATTGGAATTTGAACTCAACATAGGGTTTAAGTTCTAAATTCTTAGATCTTGATTTATTTAATCAAGATTTGGGTAAGAGAGTAAAATATTCATAAAATTAGGTCGTTGATTTGCTTACTTAAACTATATAGTCGTCACATGATTTTGGATTAGAACTTGTTAAGTTCTAATATTTAACTTTAAGGACGTAAATCTGAGATGTTACTCGATAGCTGGATATTGGAGATCCTAAGCTTGTACCTTCTCAGAATAGTTAGATTTGGTAATTAGACAATAACAGATATCACATAAGTCTAGTTTGAGTCTCTTGCTTACTTTGACTAGATTGCTTTGCATACCTTGGATTTTGAACTTTAGCCCTTGAGCATAATAGAAAAAACTTAGGATGATCAATCCTAAGCTAGTATTGAATTTACATATCATTCAGTTTTATTTTATCATAGTTAGTAGAATATGACCTAGTTTAGTCTACCTCTTCAGTAGTAGTATTGTATAGACTGAACCCAGACCTAGCATATTTGGATGGCTAGGCTGGGGATTGATTGATTGATTGATATTGGAGGCCCTGTATGGCCTATTGGCTGGTATGGCAGTACTAGAACTTAGGCTTATTACTATTATTAGCTGTATTGTATTATTTTTTTGATTTGTTTTGCCACATGTTTCAGTGGCCTTATTTTCAGTATTTGCTCACTTTGCCACATGTCTCAGTGGCTTATTATGTTATGCATTGCTTTGCTTCTGCCACATGTCTCAGTGGCCTTTATTTTCATATTAATCTGCATGTTGTATGTATATTTTATGGCTTAGATAAATGTATAAATAGCATGTTTAGGATACTATAAGTTTATGGTATTCAGTACTTGTGTTCTTTTATACTCAGTATGTTTTACCTTGATTATAATCATGTTAGGATCATGTTTATTCAGTAGCTGTAGCTATTTTGCTTTTAGCCTTACCTTGCTTATTTTGAGTTTTGTATGTTACTTCACATACATGTTGCATGCTATAAATAGATAGTTTATAGTATTCCAGTTCTTTCATAGCTTGTTGCACCCCTTTACTGCTGCATGTGTAGTTAAATTAAATGTGATATTCTTTAATATTCAGTTCATTTAAATAGCCTAAATTATACTTAGATAATTGTCTAACTATGACCTTTTTATTTTGTTGGCTGGGGCCCTGGCATTTGTGATACCGATAAATGTCAAATTCAGATGTGTTTGTGGGCAGTGTCGCAGAGGAGGAGCCAGTCCAGGAGGAGGACCTTCCAGCTGCTATTTAGATAGTTTTGCATTATTTATTTTCAGTGAGGATGAGAGTCTTTCATCTTGTAATTATTCATTTCATTTTATAATAATTAACTTTCTGGATGTACTCTACTTTCTGTATTGTGATGAGTTACTTTATTGTATTTTTCTTTCCTTACTATGTATGCTTGTGGATGTCACTTTATTTTACTGCTTCCGCCACTTTGATATTTATATTGATGGATGTTATAGCACTTGGTGACAAGTCCTTTACTTAAGCCAGGTTGGGTTCGCCTAACTTTACTTAAGTGAGGGATTTGCCACAGTTGGAGCACCGTACTTCCTTATTACCAGTACGGGGGCCCCACATGAACACACTAGGGTTCTTCCTCAGCACACAGACTCTTATGAGATCATATTAGATTTATTTTAGAATTCTTAAGTCTAGGTTATCAAAGTAATATTTAGTTGGGTGATCTCACACACATTGATTCCCACAAATCAGCATCATGCACTATACACATGGTTTAGCTAAGGGAGAGGATTCATTAGACCCAATGGACTATGTCACATCATCCATGGGTGTTCGATAATCTCCTCCTCCTTATACGTTGCTAAGCCATAGAGCATGATTGGAGGGGGTTTGGCTCACAAGCTTCAACTTCTCAGATGAGCTTAAGAAGTGGTGCTAATAGGCTTGAGAACTTATCACGTAGCTCTCAGCTCTATTGCCCTCACTCCTTGCTCTATTCCAATTAATGACCATTGGAACACAAGTCCTTAAATAAAGAATTATATATAATAAATAATTCAGGCATTTAAATTGAAACATAAGAATAAAAAACTTTAAACTTAAATTTTATTCATTGCAACTTCAATATACAGTACCATACGTCCCACACTCATCACATGACTATGGCCCAACTCTCTCCAAGGAAGGTCTACCTTCCATTGCAATCACGACACAGAAAGATACATTCAAAGATAAGAACCTTGACATCGATTTGAGTGTAAAAGAAATAAGATAAAGTAAATAAAAAATACTAGGAACAACCCTATATTTTGGGGTACTCTAGATTTTTTCTTCTCCTTTCTCTTCCTTCTTTCAAGCTCCTTGTACTTCTCCTTCCTCTTGGTCTTGCAAAGGTACTCTGAACCTTTCCTTGGAGAGTTCTCCTTCATCCCTAGCAGCAATCCCTCCTTCTAGGTCTTAGAATGTCAAAACTTGGAACCCTTTCATAGTTAAAAATGATAGTATTTATAGTGATCTCCTCAACCCCCATTGGAATAAATTTTGCCTCCTCTTTCCCTTCCTTATATTCATGACAAGCATTTAATTTAGATTCCATTATTCTCTTGAAAGATAGCAAATTTTAATGTGATTTTAGTTTCCAAGAGGCTGGGGAAGGCCAATGGTTTGAATTTTCGGTCTTCCCCAGGTTGCCATAAATGCTCTACCTGGCAAATTTTGTATAGGGCGCTGCAGTAATTCTTGCTACAGTCTAGTTTTTATAAGGATACCCACTACAGCGTGTTGTAGTGCTGAGCTCTCGGGAAGGCTCTGCCATGGCGTGCTGTTGCACGCCTGAGCGCGCTGTAGCGGTTCACTTTGTTATTCATCCCCAAAGTTTGTTCCCTTCTGATTCGCTGCGGTGTGCGGTAGCGCCAAGCTCTCGGGAAGACTCTACTTGGGTGTGCTGCAGCATGCATGGGTGCACTACAGAGGTTTAACTTTATATCTACACTTATAAGTTCTTTTTCCCTTGGATCTGCTATGGTGCGCTGTAGCGCCAATGTCTCAGTTTGAGACCGTTGTGGTGCGCTGTAGCAAGGGCTTCAATTTGAATGCAAACTTTAAATTTGGATGAACCTATTGCAACGCGCGGCAGCGCCGAGCTTCAAGGTTCAATCCGCTCGAGCGCGTTGTGGCACGCTACGACGCACTATATGTGTTCTTCTCCCAGGCCTTGCAGACGGCTCTGCTATGGAGCACTATGAATTGCAATTTTCTTATTTTGTCCATGAAATAGTAGAAAATACATCAAAGCATGCTGTTATAGTAAAAGATTTATATATTTTCTTGCTATATCATGCAATAAATCTTGGAATTATCACACTCTCACACTTAAATTCTTGCTCGTCCTCTAGTAAGCTTTAAAAATGACTTTTTTGGTTCTTTAGGAGCATGGATTCAACTTTTGATGTCAATATGAAATTACTTGTCACTTAATGTTGCTTAATAAAGGTGATTCATAGATATTAGCCTCTAATGGCTTCCAATTACTGGTCAAACCCCTTACCTCTTTCACTAGTCTCCAACCTTAGCAAATGAGATGCATAATTGTTCATTAGGGAAGGAAATTTCTTTAGGTATCCCAAATAATAGCTAGGCATTAATGAGTGACTAAGAGATTTATGCCATTTATGCTCCTTATAAATCACAAAGAACAAATTAAATTGTTCAAGAGATATATTTTTCATCGTCTAGTTATTCTAAGATTTTTACATTGGGAGAGATATTTTTCTGCATCCCTGATTTATTTTGAAATTCTTGTTTTAGCTCAAGGGAGATACATTTTTCTTCATCCCGATTTCAATTCTTTTATGATCATGAAGTCCTACGGGAGCCTAACACCCTCATTTGTCCACTCATTTCTTGCTGATTACAAAGTTTGGTTCCTAAAATCTCCCACCCCCCACACTTAGATTCTTAGCATTTATTCATTTAAAATGTTGGAGACTGAAAGATAGCACATGACTTTTATCTTGTTTAGGAAGTATTAGGATTTTCACTTTGTTGATCACCCTTGGTTATGCACAGTTGATGACTCAAGGCTTCACATTTAAATTTGTTGATTGAATCCATGCATTCTAAGTTTCAGAAAATTAACTTCTTGCAAACTAAAGCATTCAAGATGAGTTCAATTATAGTCCAAGATTTATTTATTCAAAAAGGGAAAACCAACTACCAAAAAAAAAAAAAAAAAAAAAAAAAAAACAACTTATTTTTTTCTCATCAACCTTTTCTACTTATTCTTCTTCTTCTTCTTCCAGCTCGACATTCTTTTAGGAATAATCCACTGGCCAAGGAGTGTCAGGGATGGGTTCGCCAACAGGGGGCACGGTAGATTCGATTCGTCCAGTCCTCCACGCAATCTCCACTCTTGGAACATCGTTCCTATATCCTCATGAAATTCGTACTCGAACTTATGTGTTCGGGTGATTTTCGACTTGCAAAATTGCATGCCCTTGGCCATTGCTTCGCCCAAGTTCTTTTGGTGAACATACATCTTGATCAGCATCTTATCAGTGAAAGTTCTGCCGGTGGAGGTTGATGCTTTTTCTTCTCTCCCCTATGCTTCTTGCTTTTCTTCCCCTTTTAAAAATGCACATTCCGATTATGGCGAGTGAGAGGGACATGAGGAGAAATGGCCACGTGGCTGGCGGATACCTTAACCCCGTGTGTAAGGCATATCCCGGTGATGAGAGAGCCGAAGGCGAGTGCGGCGTAAGTCCTGGTCAGGGGGTTCCTGTAGCAACCCAAGTTGTTACTTAGGTCAATTAGGATTAATCCAAGTCATAATTATGATTCTAATATCTTAATTAAGTCATTTATGACTCACCTTTAAGACCCAATATAAATCAGGGATCAAATGTTAAAAATCCTGATTTCTAGAAATTCCAGAAACCCTGGAAATTGACTTTTTATTTTGACCTCAAATCAGAAAACGGACTTCGTCATTGCGCTCATTGCCCCCAAATTAGCTAGGGGTGATGTTTTCATATCAATCAGAAGTCGTCAATATTTTGGCGAATATTTTAATAGTACTTAAATACCCTAAAAAATCAAATAAATAAATACTCGTCGAAATAAAAATCTGATTGCGCCGTTGCATTCCTCACCCCTCATTTAGCTAAGGGTGATATATTGGAAAATTTTGAAATACATTTAATTATCTAATCTTAATTAATAAATATGAATTGAATTTAAATAATATTAATATTATTTAATTACGTTTAACGGCACCATCGCACTTTCCTTAATGCCGTCATCCTACTTCTAATTTTAATGTTTGATTGAACGTGGTGCTCGCACTGTCTGATCGCTCGATCAGACGGTCGAGGGTCTTCGTCTCTGCGAAGAACATGCAGCGAAGAACCCTCGACGCGCATCTTTCCCATATTTTGTCATGCATCGATCCGATGAATCCACACTGTAAACCCTTCTATTTCTACTCTTCTCAAACTTATCAATCGAACGCTTTGAGATTTATCGGGACAAAGAGCTACAAATCAAAAACCACCGATTGAACCGTTCATTTAAGGTACGTCTCCATTTCCCCTATCCTTCAGTCATATTATGCGATCTACCGCTGTAAGTTTATTTCATAGTATAGATTAACAATTGATCAGATCTGATCAACAATAACTAGGTTTGATCGAGCCAAATTGGTCGATCATATACAGTCCATACCGTTATGAGACTTTACGCCGATAGTGCTCGCTAGGGTTAAATATTGTCAGAGCTGTATATCTTCTCCGGCCACACTCTGGACATCGATCGAAAGGTCACTTCAAGATCTTGCGATCGGGGTATGAACCAGCCCCTGTCGACGACGCTACGATCGCTGATTCTGTTTTCCTAGGCATCGATGTTCGGGGTGGTCTCGGAAGAGGAAGAAGGTCCGGGTCGGGCTGGGTTGACCCGGGCCCGAACAGATATTTTTTTAAGTCGCGTCGGTCAGACGCTGCGCTGATTGTGGGCCCCGCTTGCATCAACAGTCATTCATGCGGGTCCCACCCGTAGTTGCCAAGCTCGTAAAGGCCCGCCGCGTGTATGCAAGGACCCCGCTTTCTCCGCGAGTCAGCGCTTGTAGGACCCCGCTGTGCCACGTATACCCCTGTGGGTCTCGCCTCTACTGTCGTTTGAATTGTTGTGGGCCCCGCCGTTATGACAGAAATAATTTAGATTTAGTTTAAATTTAAAACAGTAGTTAATTTATATATAATTAATTAAATTAATTACTACAATTGAATCATTAATAATTATTAATCCCGAACTCTAAATAATACAAATAAATATACCACTGGAATTAGTAAAATTAGAAGAATATTATGGAACTATCAATTTTGCATTTGGAGCTGCATTTCACATAATGACAGTTATGATCCCTAAATTTACCCTAAATATCACAAAACTTCATTTAACCATAACTTTGTGTACACTTACCCAAATATACCCAATATGGGTCTCAAAGTAATCAGCAAATCCTAAGGATTAATCTAGTAGTATTAATTTTGTTGTTTTGGTAATATTTTGACTAATCACTTTTTGACCCAAACCCTAATCTTCCTAAGCTCATAACTTTGTAACCCTTAGTCCAAATATAGACAATATGGGTCTTAAAATGATCAGTAGAACCTCTAGAACAACCTAGTAGTGTTTAATTTTTTGTTTGGATTAATATTTGCCTAATCACTTTTAGGACATAACCTTAATTACCCTAATTAACTAGAGAACTTTAATTGGCCATAACTTGGTCAATTGAGCTCTACATTAGGTCTTCCAATATACCATTTTGATCAAGAAGATCTAATTAATAGTAAATTACAAAAATAAAATTTAGATCTAATAGTTAGATCTCTTAATCAACCCTAATCAATTTAAATCTTAATTAGTGAGCATTAGCATAATTAATGGTCCAAATTGAATAATTTCAATTTTTGATTACTCATAGAGTAAAATATAACTTAGTTGTGTGATTGGTTTAGTGATTCTATGATTAGTTTCACTAATCACTCACTAATCACACTAAACCCTAATTATTAACCATAAAACTTGTATTGGCTATAACTTAGCCAATACTCATCATAATTTAATGATTTGAGATTCTATAGAAACCTTAGAATATAATCTTTAATAATCTGACAGAAAATTTAGATTCTATTAGGCCAAATTACCAATTTTCCCTTTTAGGTCAAATCCCTTAATTTGACCCTATAAGGCTTAATACTTAACTAAAATTTATGTACTTACTATCTAAACTCATATTGGATAGTAAGTAAACACCCAAATTCAATAAATTTCAGATTTGAACTCTAATTCATAAAGATGAATTTTAGACCCTTAAGTAGGGGCAAAATGGTCATTTTGCCCAAATTTAGGTTTAAACATTCTTAAAAGCTTAAATACATTCTTAAACCACTAAAATCAGTAATATGATTGATTTGAAATCATCTTAAAACATTTAAACTCATTAAAATAATATTTTATGAAAAACCCTAAAAATCACCTAAATTCCTCAAAGTCTAAATTAGGCCTCATAAGGTAGATTTAGTTCACTTTATGCTGTCTATGAGTTACTTAAACCATAATTTTAGTTAAATAATATCAAACCTAAGGCTTAATTATTCTATTAGGACTTTCTTTCAAATATTTAGGATCTTATTCCTTAGGACTTGGCTTAGAAAGCTAGTGGTTTATTTATTTTCTTCAACTTCCTTTAGCTTAAAAAACAATTTAATTTTACTCTTCCCTACTAGTTCCTTAAACTTTAATCATTAATCTTTTTTATTTGATTAGCTTATGACTTGTAAAGAATGATTTTCATTTGCTTGATTATGCTATAAATAAATTTCTCATTTTAATAAGCAAATTTAAAATATTATCTAAACTTCTTTCACTTATATTATTTCATTTAATTGACTTGAAGTTAAATATTTATAAGTCAATTAAGAACTCAAATAACTCCAATCTTATAAGTAGATCATCAAAACTTAAATGATTCTGAATATCACATAGTTTACAATTATTTGAATTCCCTTTAACACTTGCTTAGCTTTGAGCACATTCCTTTGAAGCATGCATACAAGATTTTGTACATAAATAAAAGTTTCAAAAAACTATAGGGGTATGCCTAATAGCAAACAGGGCACGAATAATAGCGCTTACTAAAGAACTTCATATTCTAGAGTGGTGAATGTGAATGTTTAAATCATTTTGTACCCCACTGTGCTTTTCTAGTTAGGCAGACATGCTTAACGCCTCATCCCATTCTGTAGTATATGCCCGCAAAATGAGATATTTTCATAAAATAACTTCAACTAATAATATATGAGTCTTATTCAATCTTATTGATTTTAAGATCTCATCATAGCATTTTTGCAATGTTTTCATTGTATTATTCTAAACTATACATTCTTAGTCCATGAGACTAAGATCCTTCTTTACTTACTATGCTTTGCACTTTCTATTTTCAATACTTTACTTTTCTTACTTATAGTTTATATAGAATACAGTGTATGCTGCTTTGATTTCATTTAAATTCTTCACTCTTTTCTTTTGTCTACTTAGCATAATTTCATTTGAACATATATATGTTTCATTTCTTTTACTTTCAAATGCACTTTAATAGTTTCTAGCCTCTTTTAGGATGCCTTTCCCTTACCCTTTTTGGTTGCAGGCAAGAAAGATAATATATGTGAGTACTCTTACTCATTATGCTTTCAACTATTCTCCTTTATAGTTGTGTTTACTTTATTTCCTTACTTGAATGCTTTCATATGCTTTACTGCTTATTTAAATTATAAATTAGTTGTGATATCCAAAAGAACTTATAAATGTTAGTTACTTTTAAATTATGCTTAGACTATTTAGTCTCACTACTCTTTTTATTTCTTAGCTTTGCCCTATCATATTTAAATATCAAAATATGATAGATCAAGAGCATTATAATTCAAGTGGAGCTGGACCTAGTACCTAAAGAGCTACCTTACAAAATTTGCTTCCGCTTACAATTTACTTTACTTGCACTTTTAATTCATGTGAGAGAGTGATTTATTTTCTTTTAACTCTTTTAATTTAAAATGTATGTAATAATTTAACATAAATTGTTTGTGATGTTTATACCTATATTCTATGCTGAATTTACTTATTTTGAACTTGCTTTCATTGAATGAGTGGATAATTATTGCTTGTATTACATATACTTACATTATTTCCTATCTTCCTATTTACATTTATTGCAAACTATTTTAACTTAACAACTGCTCATAAAGTGACTTGGCCACTTAGCATCTAATGTTAGATTAGCTTTCTTTTAATCTAGTGTTAATTGCTAAGGTAACACTCCAATGTTGGATTAATCTTCTATTTGATATTGGGGTCATTAAAGTTGGTATTAGAGAGAGGTTGAGAACATTAAGTTAAAATGAGATATCCACTCATCCAAGACAACAACATAGAAATGTAAAAATATTAGAGAAATGTCACCTTAAGAAACTGAATGAACTACCAATTCAATAATTAAATTAAATCTTACTTGAATTTTTAATAACTTACTCTCAAATGGAGAATCCAGAGTCAAAATTAGATAAATTCACTAGAGCATTCCTTTAGTACTGGAAAGATGACCAATGGTACGACACAATGTATGGATATTTCTACTATGGGATCTCAGTACCTGGAGGCTCATACGTACTCCAGGGCCCGTTTCTAACTTTATCGGGCCAATGTAATTAAGTGCGGCACGTTTAACAAATGGGGGTCCGACTAGTAATACGGACCCAATCCAATTAATGAAGAAAGGTGGGCTGGATTAAAGAAATGCAGAAATCAATTAAAATGGATTGTCTTTTTTGTATGAATTCAGGGCCGATTTCACGACCCAGATTTGAGCCCATCCTGCATCCTTAAAGATGTCGAAACTGTTAAAGATTATTAAATATTAATTTAAAATTAATCTAATTTAATCTATTTTTTGATAAATTAATTATATTTAAAAATACACATCCAAAATACATGTTATTATATCACATTTCAATCTTTAAAATGTGTAGGATAATAATATACCATTTAAATTTATTTTGAGGATTATTTTATTTAATCATTATTTTAGATTAATTAATTAAAATAGTCCAATATTGCATGTGATATATTTTGATATTGCACGTGATATACAATTTATTTCCAATATTGCATATGATATACAATTTATTATATGTCATTTCAATTGTAAAAATGCGTAGAATAATAATATACAATTTGTTTCCAATATTGCATGTGATATATTTTGATAGATTGATATCCAAACATAATATTCAAATAGTCCATTTCACTCATAAAATTATGTAGGATAATAAAAAAAAATGAAATTTAGGCTTTGAACCCTAAATCTCTTAATGAATTTTTAACCATAATTAGGAGTCCTCCCAAACTCTAAAATCTCAATATTGTCCAAAATTGACCTAGTTAGTGTCATTTTTTCCTTATGCTATAAGGACTTTATATTTATGAATATCATTTCCTTTGGACATTATTTGGAGATTATAGGTATTTGGCTCCTTAAATTAGGTAATTTTCTAATTTCATAATCTTCATTCATGCTTGTTTTAAGTATTTAAACCCTATGATAGCAAACATATTTCATTTTATTTACTCCATATACACTTTTAATTGTATGTTTGAGATATGAATTTTCATAATTTAATGATTTGGATACTTGATAAATTACTTGAATTGATCTTCATCATTGTAGAATTTGCTATAGGAGTGAATTGAAATGTATATATTGCTTGTAATCTTTAAGCTAGATTATTTCCATTTAATGTTGATAACATTTACATATATATAATTGTAATATTATGAATCAATTGAGATTAGTTCATAGTAGTCTTCTAGATTCATTTCTCATTTATTGATCTTATCCTATAGAATTTAGAATTTAGCTAGAATGAATTATCATTTACATCTTAGCTAACATATTCCATGGTTTTAGACTTCTTAAATGGCATGCATCTTAGTCATGTCATAATTTCATTAGATCTAATATCATATGTTTTGATTTAACTTAGAGTTAGTTCTTCAACACTAACCATTTTCTTCTTAGTCCTCTAGCAAGTTGAGAATTTTTAAGATAATTATATATCTTATTTTATTGAGAGAATCAATTAGAATTAATATCCAATTATTAGATTTAAATATATAGTTCTCATTTCCCTTTAAGTTTTTAGTTCCCTTTTTAAGTTCTCTAATACTTGAATTAAGAACTCCTTAGTTATTCATATTGATTTAAGATATCCTATAGGATTCTTTAATCAATAAGCTTTATTAAACATAGAGTTGGTAGTTACTAATTTTCATCTCTTCCATTCATTTAAACACTTTCTATCAATTAATCCTAATTAAGTTAGTGATTTGTTTGATTAGAAACCTTTCAATTAGTAAGCTAATTTGATGAAGCTAGTGGTTTATTCATTTGCTTCCACTTCCTTTAGCTTAATAAAAAATTTAATTTTACTCTTCCCTACTAGTTCCTTAAACTTTAATCATTAATCTTTTTGGTTTGATTAGTTTAGGACTAGTAAAGAATGATTTCCATTTGCTTGATTATGTTATAAATGAATTTCTCATTTTAATAAGCAAATTTTAAAATATTATCTTCTTAACTTCTTTCACTTATATTATTTCATTACTCGACTTAAAGTTAAATATCTATATGTCAATTAAAAACTCAAATAGCTCCAATCTTATTAGTAGATAATTAAAACTTAAATAATTTTGGATATCACATAGTTTACAATTATTTAAATTTTCTTGAACGATTGCTTAGCTTTGAGCTTATTCCTTTGAAACATAGAGACAATATTTTATGCATAAATAAAAGTTTCATAAAACTATAGGGATATGCCTAATGGCAAACAGAGCAGTAATAATAACGCTTACTAAATAACTTCACATTCTTGAGATGGTGAACATGAATGTTTGAATCATTTTAATCTCTGATGTGCTTATTTAGTTAGGCAAGCATGCTTAACTCATCATCCCATTCTGTAGTATATGCCCACTGAATGAGATATTTTCATTAAATAACTTTAACTAAGAATATATGTGTTTTATATAATCTTATTGATTTTAAGATCTCATCATAGCCTTTTAGCTATGTTTCTAGTGTATACTTCTAGACTATACATTCTTAGTCCATGAGACTAAGATTCTTCTTTACTTACTATACTTTGTACTTTTTATTTTTAGTACTGTACTTTACTTACTTAAAGTACATAAAGAATGTTGTGTATGTTACTTTAATTTTATTTAAATACTTCACTATTTTTCTTTTGTTTACTTAGCATAATTTTATTTGAATATATACATGTTTCATTTCTTTTACTTTCAAAGGCACTTTAGTAGTTTCTAGCCTCTTTTAGGATGCCTTTCCCTTACCCTTTTTGGTTGCAGGCTAGAAAAATAATATATGTGAGTACTCTTACTCATCTTGCTTTTAATTGTTCTCCTTTACAGTTGTGCTTACTTTATTTCCTTACTTGAATGCTTTCATATGCTCCGCTGCTTAATTAAATTGTAAATTGGTTGTGATATCCAAAAGAACTTATAAATGTTAGCTAATTTTAAATTATGCTTTGACTGTTTAGTCTAACTACTCTTTTTCTTTCTTGACTTTTCTCTATCATATTTTAATACCAAAATATGATATATCATGAGTATTATAATTCAGGTGGAGCTGGACTTAGTACCTGAAGAGCTACTTTACAAAATTTGCTTCCACATACATTTTACTTTACTTGCACTCTTAATTTATGTGAGAGAGTGATTTATTTTATTTTAACTCTTTCAATTTAAAATGCATGTAATAATTTAACTTAAAATGCTTGTGATATTTTTACTTATATTCTGTGTTGTATTAACTTATTTTGAAACTGCTTGGATTGAATGTGTGGATAATTATACTTGTATTACCTATACTTGCATTGTTTCCTATCTTCCTATTTGCTCTTATTGCAAATTATTTTTAACTTAACAACTGCTTATAAAGTGACTTGGCCACTTAGCATCTAATGTTAGATTAGCTTTCTTCTAATATAGTGCTAAATGCTAAGGTAACGCTCCAATGTTGGTTTAATCTTCTATTCAATATTGGGGTCGTTACATGGGCTCCGGATGGAAGTCCAACATTTAGCGACTTAGCTAATTTGTACGTGGGCAAATTAAGAAGGTTGACAAAGCATTCAGAAATGAAAGAATGATTGGCCCTAGTGTCGAATAACACATTGCAGTGTTTGTCATTAAAATAGAGTGTTACTAAAGTTAAGCAAATAGACTGCATTACTAATTGCAATATTAACATGAAAGAAATACAAATTAAAGAAAGGGTTCAGAATGTGAGCCTGAAACCACATTGTTATCTTCTGCAGCTTCTAGAGGTGTTAAAGTATATACTTGCACAAGATCGGCAGGACGAATATTAACGTGCTTCTTAAAGTTATTCTAGAACTTTGGAGCAACAACTTGCTATCTTGTTGGTTCATTTGTAGGAGCTATCATTATTGCCATTCCTGGATATCTTTTGCTCAAAGGTGTAGCTCAAAATACCTGGTCCTGTGGTGAATGGCTTAAGTGGACACCATCCACAAATTTTGACTGCATGCAATTATAGAATATGTGGCCCTAACGACAAGTGAAGTATTTATGGCCGAAGTGATAACAATTGCCATAGGGGTATGGCCTGTTACAACATAGAATTGGTTTAGCAGATGGATCAGCTTCAAGTTGATAAACTTTGGCAGATTGAGGCCTGTGACTTTTGAAGGCTTCATGACGGCATAGAGCTGCATGGATCTTTCGCTTAAGATCCTGTTCTGACAGGTGGTGCTCCACCACTCGTGCTATTTCCACAAGTTGAGAGAATTCTGCAAGACGGTGTGGAACAACATGATCTTTAATAGAGTCGTGTAATCCTCTTTGAAAATGATGGCATCTTGTAGCTTCATATCTGATCAAATCTGAGGTGAAACGAGTTAACCTCCATAATTTCATCTCATAATCTAAGGCAGTGCGGCTTCATTGCTTTAGCCTCAGAATCATGTCTTCTATCATATTCGGTGCAAACAGGGGATTAATTCATATTTAAATATTGCCACAAATTTGTCCCAAGGAATATATTCAATCTCATAATCGATGAAATGGGTATTGCAGATATTATCCCACTAGTATTATGCTTCTTCTTGGAATAAATGGGTACTGAGATGAATCACTTCAAATTTGAAGCATTTGATGTTGGTTAAGTTCTTTTTGACTATTTTCAGTCAACTGGTTGTGTCCATCAGTGACAGATTTTTGCTGAAAGTGGAAAGACTTAATCTCAGGAAACTGTGAAGAAGTTCATCAACAGATTGATGGGACACATGGGGTGCATATGGTTCAAGTGTGGTCGGTGCTGGACTATTAGTAGTTATTTTGCCTAAAATTTAGGTTAAGCGCCCTTAACCTACATAATGTCATTTAAATCATTAAAACCAATAATAAAACTGATTTGGAATCAATTTTGAACCCTTAACCTAATAATTAAGTAATTTGGTAAAATTCTCATTTTAAGTCTTGAAAACTCCTATGTAAAATTTATAGTTCTGACTTAGTCCTAATCACACACATCTTTGAGTAAATTAGGCAGCACATAAAGATAAATTATAATAATTATCATGTAACAACCCTAAGTTATTACCCTAGCTAGACCTGGATTGATTAAGCTAAACCAATGCTTGATTTTGATTTCATTATATTCAATGGGTCATTTAAACCTAACCCTAGAAGTTTAGAATCATTTGGAGCTAAAATAGAAATTTTGGTATTTTTAGCTATTTTTAAGCTCTGAAAAATACCTAAATTATTTTGATATCCAAATTAAAATCTGATTTTATTTTTGAATTCCTCATACCCTAATTAGCTAAGGGTGAAATTTCGGAGATTTTTGGAGCTTATTTGGTTCTAAATTGGATTTGAATCATTTAAGAATAATTATATATTATTTAAATTGATTTATTTTATTTTATTTTATTTTATTTAATTTAATTAATTATTTTTAATTAAGTGGGATTTGTTGTCGAGACCGCGGCAGATCCGTTGCGGGGTCCCGACAGCGGGGCACCTTACCCGTCGAATGGATGATCTGGCACGCATCTCAGCACGTTTAATCCAACGGCTCACATACCACGCACCGTGACCTAATCCCATCCGCCCAATCGGCATCTCAGATCGGATGCACGAGATCTTCTCTGCGGTTTCATTAATCTGAAGTCGCATCAGACTGTCTATCACCAACGGCTTCGTGGATCAGACGGCAGAGGCGAACCCTACCACTGTGGATCTTCGTCCCTGAAGAGATCCCATCCCGACCGAGAATATTCCCAGAAACTCACCACGTAACCTTGTCTGGCACTCCCCTCGCTAGGTCAGCTAGACCGTTAGCACCTTTCCATAAGTGGCCGAGCCTAGTAAGGCAACCCGGGAGGCCTGGGCCCTCCCAATTTCAGGAAAATGGTGAGGACCCTCGGGCCGAGCCAAGCTCCTTTCCCAAGCCCCGGTCTTCATTTCTAGGACTCCATGGCGCCTATAAATACCTCCAGGACTTCACAGTGAGTCCCATTGCTCACTGTGAATCCCCAATTCCCTAGCTGAAGGCCTGCTGGAGCTTCCGTCACCTCGGCATTTTCGGCATTTCCAGAGCTTTGAACCGCTGATAGAGGGCCCGTCTGGTGTTCAGACCCCCTGTGCACGTTTGTCTAACCTTCAGGAAGCTTAGGAGCACTTCAATTCTCCTCAGTCGAGCCTATAACTCGACTTCAGGTACAGCCTTCCTCCATTAAAATTTCTTCAGGCTCCATTTAGTTTTTGCCTTCTGAATGAGCTCTGGATGTCCTCTAGATCACCTTAGCCACATAGGAAACCTAGTGTGATTGTCGCCTGAGGCTAAGCTAACTCAAGTCGATCGTATCAATCGACTGAGCTAGCAGTCGAGCCAATGGTTGAGTCCGAGTAAGGACCCAGCGATTGGCTGCGCCTCAGGTTAAGATATGTTGGGGGTTTGACGCGTCTCGACTCCCTGAATGTGTAGGGATCGAACCCCAGTGGAATCGAGGCCTCTGTGAGGAGAATTGCCCCCTCACAGTCGGCCTGAGATACCCGTATCAAAGGCGTCTCGGTCGAGTAGCACCCCATCAATCCAGAGGGATCCAGATGGGGGTTCTTAGTCCAATCGATGCGTCTTTGACTCAGGGAACGTGTAGGTATCAAGCCGAGCCACCGTCGTCGTTTATGCGCCGAGAATTTCAACGCCGAAGCTGGGCTGACTCAGGACCCGTCGAGAGGAAGGAGACGAAGTCGCGGGTTCTGGGCCGGGCCGACCCGTGACCCGCGCGGTTCTGATTTTGGGCCGCGCCTAATTAATATTTATTGGATAACATTTTTAATGATTGCGATTTAATTTAATTAAACCCTATGGTTTTAATTTAAATAAACATTCAGCTTAAATTAATTGAATAACTTTAGTTATACTGATCCAAATGGTATGATCCAATATACCATTTGAATCAAAAAAATTGAATACATCTAAATATAAAATAAAATCTCAGATCCAATGGTTGGATTAAAATTTATTTGCCAAACTCTTTGTTGTCATTAATTAAATCATATAAAATTATTTAAGTATCCAATTTATGAGATTAAGGGCTTTGATTGCTCATTGTACCCTAAAGAACAATATCAGACCCTTAAATTTAATTTTGGATAATTATTTTTCTTAATCACTCCTTAATCACCTTAAATAAGGATTAGTGAAATTAACCCTAATTAAGCCTCTGATTTGGATGGGGGTTATTCCTAATGTCATATTAGGTCTATATTAAACTAAGTATAAGGTTGGATTGCCCTAAGAATGCCTATGTTCACTAATCACCCTAATTAGCTTAAATAAGTGATTAGTGCTAATTAAGATAAATTAGGTCATCAAAACCTAATATAAGTGTGTTTCTCACTTTACTAATCAATATGAAACTCATTAAAATATATTTGATCTAACTTGGGTAACTAAACCCTAAAATCCTAATTTTTACCCTTAAGAGGGGCATTTTGGTCATTTTGACCAAAATGTGTTTTAATGCTCCTTAAAGCTTGGAAATTTCAGTAAACTATCCTAAGATAGATTGGAAATGTTCTCTAAACTCTTAGACTAATAGTAATGTTAATGTGATCATCAATTCAAGAAATCTCCACTTAATCCCTAATTAAGACACTTAGATCTTAAGTGATCTTATAAGAGTCATTTGGCATTAATCCTTAAATTTAATAATTGAGATGATTAAATATCACCTTAATAAGTTCAGTGAAGTTAACCTAAGAGCTAAAACTTAAAAGAAATATAATTGGTAAAGTCTAAGTTAAAATCTAGCTTAAAGTCTAAAGTGATCAAATCTCAGACTCTTAGATCTTAAGTAGCCCTAAAAAGATCAATATGAGTTTAATGTTTAATCTAATACATAAAATTGTCAATTTCAACCTTAATAAGCTCCATATAGTTTAACTATGAAATTAGATCCTAAAAGAATCACAAATGAAAGCTCTTAAGATAAAACTCTAATTTAGAGATCTAAAGTGATCAAACCTCAGATCTTTAGATCTTAGATCTTAGACTTAGATCTTCAATTTGAAATTAAACCATCTCCAATTAAAATTCTTTAATGATTGATTGTTTAATCTTTTGAAACCTTCCATGTGGGTATAGGATGATTTAATCTATAAGATAAGAAAATTATCTTAAAGATTGAATATAAATCTTAGATTCTCAAGTTCTTAATCGATTGTTTAATCTTATAATCAGTAGAATAGCCTTTCACTAAGTTCTTAGTTCCTGAATCTTTTAGCTTATAGAATCCTTTACCTTTAATTTGGGTAATAAGTGTGAACCCTATATCCTAGATAGAATATTACCTTAGATTTAGGATTTGAACTCAACATAGGGTTTAAGTTCTAAATCCTTAAATCTTGATCTACTTAATTAAGATTTGGGTAAGAGAGTAAAATATAAATTCATTAGGTCGTTGATTTACTTACTTAAACCATATAGTCATCACATGATTTTGGATTAGAACTTGTTAAGTTCTAATATTAACTTTAAGGACGTAAATCTGAGATTCTACTCAATAGCTGGATATTAGAGATCCTAAACTTGTACCTTCTCAGAGTAGTTAGATTTGGTAATTATATAACACCAGATGTCACATAAATCTAGATTGAGTCGCTTGCTTACTTTGACTAGATTTCTTTGTATACCTTGGAGATTGAGCCTTACTCCTTAAGCATAATAGGAAAACTTAGGATATGGATAATACATCCTAAGTTAGTATTTGAATTGTATATTATTTAGTTTTGCCTTGATTGCGGTTGATAGAATATGTCCTAGCTTAGTCTGCCTCTTCAGTAGTAGTATTGTATAGACTGGACTCAAACTTAGCATTTTTGGATGGCTAGGCAGAGGATTGATTGATTGATATTGGAGGCCCTGTATGGCCTATTGGTTGGTATGGCAATACTATGTCTTAGGCTTATTGCTACTCTAACTGGATTGTATTATTTTCTGATTTGCTTTGCCACATGCTTCAGTGGCCTTATTTTCAGTATTTGCTCACTTTGCCACATGTCTCAGTGGCTTTTATGTTCTTTTCCTGTTCTTAACTAGCATGTTATATGTATACTCATATGGCTTACTTATATATATTGGCATGTTTAAGATGTTAGAATTGCACATTTTCAGTACTTGTATTTCTTTTATATACTCAGCATATGTTAACATGATCATAAGAATGTTAGGTTTAGAATTGTATTGTAGTTGTTGTTTCTTTTAGCTTTTAACCTCACCTTGTTTATTTTGCATTGTATGCTGGCTATAAATTGATAGTTTATAGTTACCCGTTTCTTTCATAGCTTATTGCACATTTTACTACTTGCATGTGTAGTTAAATTAAAATATGATATCTTTAAATGTTCAGTTCATTAAAATAGCCTAAAATGTACTTAGACAATTGTCTAACTGTAACCTTTTTGTTTTGTTGGCTGGGGCCCTGGCATTTGTGATACCGAAAAATATCAGATTCAGACATGTTCATGGGCATTGTCGCTGAAGAGGAGCAGGTTCGGGAGGAGGATCGTGCTGCTGCTGTTTAGTTAGATTTTGCCTTTGTTCCAGTGAGATTGAGAGACATTTTCATTTCTTTAAACTTCAATTTGTAATAATTAATTCTGTATGTATTTTATTCCTGCATTGTGGTGAGTTACTATATTGCATTCTTTTTTCCTACTATGTATGTTTGTGGATGTTACTCTATTGTTCATTGCTTCCGCCACTTTGATACTTGTATATTGATGATGTGATAGTACCTGGTGACGAGTCCTTGGCTTAAGGCAGGTTGGGTTTACCTAACTTTACTTAAGTTGGGGATTTACCATAGTTGGAGCACCATACTTCCAAGTTATCAGTATGGGGGCCCCACAGTTGGTATCAGAGAACACCATAAGGTGTCAGAATGGGATCTATGATTCCTTTCTACCTAATGAACCGTTCTTCTGAAATATAAGCATCAATATAAGTAACATCCCTAACATAGTAGTGTCAGTAACTCTATGCAAAATGTAGGAGGAGAATACTCCCATCCTAATAATTTAGTCATCTGGAGTCTAACACAAATGTAATAAAATTATGTCCTCATAGTCAAATGGATTCTGAAGAGTCTGATATAGACTATTATCAGTGTGCCTTCAAGAGAGTTTGGAGCTATATCTTCAAATGGATGCAGAAAAGCAACTGGTAGATTGAAGGAGTTTCAGCAAAAGGGATTTTGGTCCTTTAAAAGCTTCTACAGCAAGCTGTATATCGAGGGCTCAACTTTCCCATATACGCACAAGAATGGTTAAGCCGAGTAGAGTCCATTCTGATACACATAGAGTGTCCTGAGTCACTTTATGTAGATATTGTGACAGACCTGATGGTGGACTACGCCGGAGTTTGGTGGTATGAGACCATGGTAAGGCTCGAGAAGAAACGTAATAGGAAGCATCGGGAAGTCACTTTTAAGGACTTTTGTGTAGCCTTCAAGGCAGAGTATATTGATAATATTTCAATGATAGTTAGGAAAAATGTTATTTCAGTTTCAAGCAACTCCATCTGATTTACAGTTTTGGCATTGTAATCCCTTATTTCTATAATTAATGAAAAATTTTGACTTCCCTTCCTTAGAGTAAATTCTGAGTTTGTCTCCTTTTCTTAATTAACTAGAATGGATTCTGAATCACCACCTACAGTTACTCTTATCAAGAACACTGTAGCCTCTAGTAGTTCTAACGATGAGGTGGCTCATCTGCGAGCCATGGTGGCAACTCTGTTGGAAAACTAAGCTCAACAGGCACTCATTATGCAGAAACTATTGAATGATCGTACAACTCCAGATACTGTCGCTGCTCCGACAGTTTAGGCTCCACAAATTGCTTCTCCTTCATATCACTTGGTGGATAACCTACTTCATAATTTTCTGAGGTTAAGACCTCCAACCTTTGGTGGGAACCTGTCCCCAATGGATACAGCCGACTGGCTGAAAGCTGTGGAAAGGGATCTTGTTAGTCTTAAGGTCCCGAACTCGAAAGCTGTTCGTCTCGCCACCCGTCTGTTTCACGCAGAAGCAAAATATTGGTGGGAAGAGATTCGAAACACTAAGTTCGCTAATTACGAGTTAGAATACATCCCCTAGGATGAGTTCATCGAGGCCTTCAAGACTGAATTCATTCCCCCATCCGCACAAAACATTATTGCAGATACAATCATGAGGTTGACCCAAGGAAGTCGTTAAGTGGCAGAATATGAAAGAGAATTTTGTAGATTGATTCATTTCACACCAGAAGTCACTCATTTCGAGTCAGCAAAGTGTCACCGCTTTCTTTGTGGACTCTGAAGTTTACTGAAGAACCAGATTGTGCCGCTCTGTCTGACTAGCTTTTTCAAACTAGTGGAAACGGCTAAGGTGATTGAGATCACCAATCTGAAGAGGATCTTAAACGAAAAGCACAAACAACTCTGAACCCGCGAGGAAACTTCAAGAGACATGGATCCAACCCCGTGAAAGTATATCAGCTGGAAGCAGCACCTACTGCCGAACAAGCTCAAAATTGTACTAAGCCTCATCTGTATGGCAAGTGTTACCATTTTGGCCAGAGGTGTTTTAATTGTGGGCATACAGGCCACCGGTTCTATCAATGTGACCACACAGAAATGGTAGACGGAGTTCAAATGAAGCCTTACCATAAGAAGTAAGTGTTCCGAGCAACTCCACTGAACCGGAGGGAAGCAAATTTGGCTATAATGCCAGCCCCTGCTTCTGAAGTTGCTCACACACAACCACTAGTCCCCAATTCTCAGAACTATCAATGATGGCAGTCTAACAATCATCCTACTGGACCTACACGAGTATATGCCTTAACTCCTATTGAAGCCGCCAAAGATAACAATGTGGTTTCAGGTACACACTCCTAAACCTCTCTCCTGTTGCATTTCTGTATTTTAATTTTTTTCAAGATTGTTAATGTGAAACTATGTATTTAGGCACACTTTATTTTAATAACCAGCCTTGTAACATATTGTTCGATACTGGTGCCAGTCACTCATTTATCTCTGAATGATTTGCCAATAACCTTAAACTTCACGCATGCAACCTAGCACAAAAGTTGAGTGTTGGACTTTCATCGGGAATCCAAATAAGTGCCCATAAGTTTTGCAATATTAAAGTCCCAATAAATGAGCAGGAATTTCAGGCCAAACTAATCATCCTGGTGATAGCTAACTTTGATATCATCCTCGGGATGAATTGGCTCGTTGACAATAATGCTATGATAAACTGTCATAAAAAGAGAATCATTCTCCATTCTCAGGGCAAGCCTAAAACATTTGTAGGAAAAACCAGCACGCAGTAATCTTTAATAAATGCCATTAGAGCCGAACAACTGATTGTCAAGGGTTGTAGTGCCTACCTAGTCACCATGATGGGCGAAACAAAAGAAATTATCTCTCTTGATAATTGTAAGGTAGTCAAAGAATTCACCGATGTATTTCCAGAATATTTGCCTGGTGTACCTCCTTTCAGAGAAGTATAATTCTCTATTGAATTGGTCCCTGGTACCTAACCGATATCTAAAGCACCTTATAGAATGGCACCTAAGGAGCTTCAAGAGCTCAATGAGCAATTGCAAGAACTCTTGAATAAAGGCTTCATCAGGCCAAGCATATCTCCTTGGGGAGCGCCAGTTTTATTTGTGAAAAAGAAGGATGGATCTATGCGTATGTGTATAGATTATCATGAATTGAATAAGGTCATCATAAAGAACAAATACCCACTGCCTAGAATTGATGATTTGTTCGACCAGTTATCCAAAGCCGTGATATTTTCCAAGATCGATTTAAGGTCTAGATACCATCAACTGCAAGTAAAGGAAGACAATGTAGGGAAGACTGCTTTCTGTACTCGTTATGGCCACTTTGAGTTTTTGGTGATGTCATTCGGACTCACCAATGCACCATCAATCTTTATGGATTTGATGCAACACGTGCTAAAACCGTATCTGGACAAGTTTGTAATCATCTTTATTGACTATATCCTCATTTATTCTAAAACTCTGAGAGATCATTAAGAACATCTGAGGTTAGTGTTGGAAACTTTGCGTGAGTATCAACTTTATGCCAAGTTCTCCAAATGCAAGTTTTGGCTTAACTTCATTGCATTTTTGGGGCACGTAGTCGATGCTCAGGGTATTCAGGTAGATCAGAGTAAAGTAAGAGCTATTCAGGACTGGGCTCAACCTAAGTCTGTCACCGACATTAGAAGTTTCCTGTGATTAGCAGGATACCATAAGAAGTTTGTTAAGGGCTTTTCCCAGATTGCTTCGTCGTTGACTAAACTTACTCAAAAGGCCATTCTGTTCATTTGGAGTCCAGAGTGCGATGAAGCATTTCAAACTCTAAAGGATGCTCTCTTTCTACCGCTCTAGTTCTGGTTCTACTTAAAGAAGGTTTAAACTATCATGTATATACCAATGCCTCTAGAATTGGTCTAGGTTGTGTTTTAATGCAAGAGGGTAAGGTAATTGCTTACACCTCTCGTCAACTAAAACCCCACGAACAAAATTATCCAGTTCATGATCTTGAACTTGCAGCCGTAATATTTGCCTTGAAAATATGGCATCACTATCTGTACGGAGTGCAATCTTCAATTTTTACTGATCATCAAAGTTTGAAGTATATCTTCACCCAGACAGAGTTGAATTATCTCCAAAGAAGATGGTTGGAGCTCATCAGCGATTATGATCTCAGTATCCAATATCGTCCAAGAAAAGCTAATGTAGTGGCCGATGCTTTTAGTCGTTGTGCTACTTTAACCTCTATGATTGCCTCCAGTTTCTTAGAACCTGAATTTCATAAGCTCGAGATTTCTCCAGTAAGTGGCAATATGTTGAGTTCGCTATTAGCAAATATTAATGTGGAACCCACTTTCTACCGAGATGTCTCTATCTCACAAACCAAAGATGATGAGTATCTGAAACTCAAAGCAGATATTGAAGGTGGTCTTCATCAGGATTTGCAGTTGCGGAATGGTGTAGTTTATCAAGGTAATCGATTATGAATTCCTAAGTCCATGCATTAGGAAGTTTTAGTCAAAGGCCATAATTCTGGGTATTATGTTCACCCAGGCAGTACAAGTACCAAGATTTGAAGCAATCATTTTGGTGGCCAGGTATAAAGAAAGATGTAGCTGACTTTGTAGCCAAATGTCACGCCTATAATTTAGTGAAGGTCGGACACCAAAGACCTGGTGGTCTTCTGCATCCATTAGATATCCCTGAATGGAAATGGTTTGATATATCTATGGACTTTGTCATGGGATTGCCTCGTACAAAATCAGGTGCCGATGCGATCTAGGTGATAGTAGACAGCTTAACTAAATCAGCGCATTTTTTTCCTATCCGTCAAACTGATTCAGTAGAAAAGTTAGCAAAACTCTACATCAAAGAAGTTGTGAGATTGCATGGGATCCCAAAGTCAATTATATCGGATAGAGACAACAAATTTACTTCCAAGTTTTGGCAAGCTGTGCATCAAGATCTAGGTACGACTATAGCTATGAGTACAGCTTTTCATCCTCAAACGGATGATCAAACTGAAAGAAGGGACCAAGTGTTGGAAGATTTGCTTAGGCTATGTATTCTTGATTTTGCTGGTTCATGGGAAGATCACATCCCGTTAGTGGAGTTTGCCTATAATAACAGTTTTCAGGCCAGTACTAAGATGGCCCCTTATGAAGCATTGTATGAAAGATTCTGCTAGCCTAGTCAGAAATAGGAAGCGTTCAGCTTTTTGGTTCAGAATTAGTTGAAGAAACCAGTAATAAGATCAAAGTAATTCAACAAAGAATTCGTTCAGCTCAAGATCGTCAAAGCAAGTATCATGATTCTCATCACCGTCTCCTAGAATTTAACGTGGGAGATTATGCTTATCTAAAAGTCAGTCTAATGAAAGGTGTCTTCAGATTTGGCGTAGCTGGGAAACTTAGTCCCCGCTATGTTGGACCTTTCAAAGTTTTGGCCAAAGTAGAATCATCAGCCTACCTGTTAAGCCTTCCTGATGGCTTTGCAGCTGTTCACAACGTATTTCATGTATCATTATTGAGAAGATGTCTTCGAGACCCTTCTCACCTCATTCAACTTTTGGCAGTAGAGATTCAACCTGATCTTTCATATGCCGAAAAACCTATCAGAATCTTAATTCATGATCAAAAGCAGCTGAGGAACCGTTCGATTCCTATGATCAAAATTCAGTGGAAGAATCGATCGTTAGAAGAATCTACTTGGGAGAAAGAGGTGTATATGCGCAATAAATATCCCCATCTCTTTGTAAACTCAGGTACTGTTCTTTTCTCCTCTATCAATTATATTTAAACTCGTATTGTCTCAGTAGAATATTCTTCACTTAGGTGATGTCGGGGACGATATCGTTCTTAAGTGGGGGAGTCTATAATAACCCTAAGTTGTTACCCTAGCTAGACCTGGATTGATTAAGCTAAACCAAGGCTTGATTTTGATTCCATTAGATTCAATGGGTTATTTAAACCTAACCCTAGAAGTTTGGAATTATTTGGAGCTAAAATGGAAAATTTTGTATTTTTGGTTATTTTTAAGCTCTGAAAAATACCTAAATTATTTTGATCTTCAAATTAAAATCTGATTTCATTTTTGAATTCCTCATACCCTAATTAACTAAGGGTGAAATTTTGGAGATTTTTAGAGCTCATTTGGTCCTAAATTGGATTTGAATCATTTAAGAATAATTATATATTATTTAAATGGATTTATTTAATTTAATTTAATTTAATTAATTATTTTTAATTAAGTGGGATTTGCTATCGGGACCGTGACAGATCCGCTGCGGGGTCCCGATAGCGGGGCACCTTACCCGTCCAATGGATGATCTGGCATGCATCTCAGCACGTTTAATCCAACGGCTCGCATACCACGTGTCGTGATCTAATCCCATCCGCCTAATCAGCATCTCAGATTGGACGCACGAGATCTTCTCCGCGGTTTCGTTAATCTGAAGCCGCATCAGACCATCTATCACCAATAGCTTCGTGGATCAGACGGCGAAGGCGAACCCTACCACTGTGGATCTTCGTCCCCGAAGAGATCCCGTCCCGACCGAGAAGATTCGCAGAAATTCGCCACATAACCTTGTCTGCCACTCGCCTCGCCAGGTCAGCTAAACCGTTAGCACCTTTCCGTAAGTGGCCGAGCCTAGTAAGGCGACCCGGGAGACCTGGGCCCTCCCAATTTCAGGAAAATGGTGAGGACCCTCGGGCTGAGCCAAGCTCCTTTCCCAAGCCCCGGTCTTTGTTCCTAGGACTCCATGGCGCCTATAAATACCTCCAGGACTTCACAGTGAGTCCCTTTGCTCACTGTGAATCCCCAATTCCCTAGTTGAAGGCCTGTAGGAGCTTCCGTCACCTCGGCATTTTCTAGGCATTTCCAGAGCTTAGAACCGCTGATAGAGGGCCCGTCTAGTGTTCAGACCCCCTGTGCACGTTCTCCTAACCTTCAGAAGCTTAGGAGCACTTCAATTCTCCTCGGCCGAGCCTGCAACTCGACTTCAGGTACAGCCTTCCTCCATTAAAATTTCTTCAAGCTCCATTTGGTTTCTGCCTTCTGAATGAGCTCTGGATATCGTCTAGGTCACCTTAGCCACCTAGGAAACCTAGTGTGATTGTCGCCTGGGGCTAAGCTAACTCAAGTCGATCGTATCGATCGACTGAGCTAACAGCCGAGCCAATGGCTGAGTCCGAGTAAGGACCCAGCGATTGGCTGCGCCTCAGGTTAAGATAGGTTGGGGGTTCGACGCGTCTCGACTCCCTGAACGTGTAGGGATCGAACCCCAGTCGAATCGAGGCCTCTGTGAGGAGAATTGCTTCCTCACAGTCTGCCTGAGACGCCCGTATCGAAGGCATCTCGGTCGAGTAGCACCCTGTCGATCCAAAGGGATCCAGATGGGGGTTCTTGGTCCAATCAACGTGTCTTGACTCAGGGAACGTGTAGGTATCAAGCCGAGCCATCGTCATCGTTTGTGCGCCGAGAATTTCAACGCCGAAGCTGGGCTGACTCAGGACCCGTCGAGAGGAAGGAGACGAAGTCGCGGGTTCTGGGCCGGGCCGACCCGTGACCCGCGCGGTTCTGATTTTGGGCCGCGCCTAATTAATATTTATTGGATAACATTTTTAATGATTGCGATTTAATTTAATTAAACCTTATGGTTTTAATTTAAATAAACATTCAGCTTAAATTAATTGAATAACTTTAGTTATACTGATCCAAATTGTATGATCCAATATACCATTTGAATTAGAAAAATTGAATGAATCTAAATATAAAATAAAATCTCAGATCCAATAGTTGGATTAAAATTTATTTGCCAAACTCTTTGTTGTCATTAATTAAATCATATAAAATTATTTAAGTATCTAATTTATGAGATTAAGGGCTTTGATTGCTCATTGTACCCTAAAGAACAATATCAGACCCTTAAATTTAATTTTGGATAATTATTTTTCTTAATCACTCCTTAATCACCTTAAATAAGGATTAGTGAAATTAACCCTAATTAAGCCTCTGATTTGGATGGGGGTTATTCCTAATGTCATATTGGTCTATATTAACCTAAGTATAAGGTTGGATTGCCCTAAGAATGCCTATGTTCACTAATCACCCTAATTGGCTTAAATAAGAGATTAGTGCTAATTAAGATTAATTAGGTCATTAAAACCTAATATAAGTGTGTTTCTCACTTCACTAATCAATATGAAACTCATTAAAATAGATTTGATCTAACTTGGGTAACTAAAGCCTAAAATCCTAATTTTTACCCTTAAGAGGGGCATTTTGGTTATTTTGACCAAAATGTATTTTAATGCTCCTTAAAGCTTAAAAATTTCAGTAAACTATCCTAAGATAGATTGGAAATGTTCTCTGAACTCTTAGACTAATAGTAGTATTAATGTGATCATCAATTCAAGAAATCTCCACTTAATCCCTAATTAAGACACTTAGATCTTAAGTGATCTTATAAGAGTCATTTGGCATTAATCCTTGAATCTAATAATTGAGATGATTAAATATCACCTCAATAAGTTCATTGAAGTTAACCTAAGAGCTAAAACTTAAAAGAAATATAATTGGTAAAGTCTAAGTTAAAATCTAGCTTAAAGTCTAAAGTGATCAAATCTCAGACCCTTAGATCTTAAGTAGCCCTAAAAAGATCAATATGAGTTTAATGTTTAATCTAATACTTAAAATTGTCAATTTCAACCTTAATAAACTCCATATAGTTTAACTATGAACTTAGATCCTAAAAGAATCACAAATGAAAGCTCTTAAGATAAAACTCTAATTTAGAGATCTATAGTGATCAAATCTCAGATCTTTAGATCTTAAATCTTAAACTTAGATCTTCAATTTGAAATTAAACCATCTCCAATTGAAATTCTTTAATAATTGATTGTTTAATCTTTTGAAACCTTCTATGTGGGTATAGGATAATTTAATCTATAAGATAAAGAAATTATCTTAAAGATTGAATATAGATCTTAGATTCTCAAGTTCTTAATCGATTATTTTATCTTATAATCAGTAGAATAGTCTTTCATTAAGTTCTTAGTTCCTGAATCTTTTAGTTTATAGAATCCTTTACCTTTAATTTGGATAATAAGTGTGAACCCTAGATCCTAGATAGAATATTACCTTAGATTTAGGATTTGAACTCAACATAGGGTTTAAGTTCTAAATCCCTAAATCTTGATCTACTTAATCAAGATTTGGGTAAGAGAGTAAAATATAAATTAATTAGGTCATTGATTTACTTACTTAAACCATATAGTCGTCACATGATTTTGGATTAGAACTTATTAAGTTCTAATATTAACTTTAAGGACGTAAATCTGAGATTCTACTCGATAGCTGGATATTGGAGATCCTAAACTTGTACCTTCTCAGAGTAGTTAGATTTGGTAATTATATAACGCTAGATGTCACATAAGTCTAGATTGAGTCTCTTGCTTACTTTGACTAGATCGCTTTGCATACCTTGGAGATTGAGCCTTATTCCTTGAGCATAATAGGAAAACTTAGGATATGGATGATACATACTAAGTTAATATTTGAATTGCATATCATTTAGTTTTGCCTTGATTGTAGTTGGTAGAATATGTCCTAGCTTAGTCTGCCTCTTCAGTAGTAGTATTCTATAGGCTGGACTCAGACCTAGCATATTTGGATGGCTAGGCTGGGAATTGATTGATTGATATTAGAGGCCCTGTATGGCCTATTAGCTGGTATGGTAGTACTATGTCTTAGGCTTATTGCTACTCTAGCTGGATTGTATTATTTTCTAATTTGCTTTGTCACATGCTTCAGTGGCCTTATTTTCAGTATTTGCTCACTTTGCCACATGTCTAAGTGGCTTTTATGTTCTTTTCCTGTTCTTAACTAGCATGTTGTATGTATACTCATATGGATTACTTATATATATTGGCATG
Organism: Gastrodia elata; assembly: GCA_016760335.1. Taxonomy (NCBI): domain Eukaryota; kingdom Viridiplantae; phylum Streptophyta; class Magnoliopsida; order Asparagales; family Orchidaceae; genus Gastrodia; species Gastrodia elata. The sequence goes on along the minus strand of CM028670.1, from coordinate 36,260,439 downwards.
TTTAAGATGCTAGAATTGCACATTTTCAGTACTTGTGTTTCTTTTATATACTCAGCATATGTTAACATGATCATAAGCATATTTGGTTTAGAATTGTATTGTAGTTGTTGTTTCTTTTAGCTTTTAACCTCACCTTGTTTATTTTGCATTGTATGCCGACTATAAATGGATAGTTTATAGTTACCTATTTCTTTTATAGCTTGTTGCACGCTTTACTGCTTGCATGTGTAGTTAAATTAAAATGTGATATCTTTAAATGTTCAGTTCATTAAAATAGCCTAAAATGTACTTAGACAATTGTCTAACTGTAACTTTTTTGTTTTGTTGGCTGGGGCCCTGGCATTTGTGATACTGACAAATGTCAGATTCAGACGTGTTTGTGGGCACTGTCGCTGAAGAGGAGCAGGTTCGGGAGGAGGATGGTGCTGCTGTTGTTTAGTTAGATTTTGCCTTTGTTCCAGTGAGATTGAGAGACATTTTCATTTATTTAAACTTCTATTTGTAATAGTTAATTCTGGATGTATTTTATTTCTGCATTATGATGAGTTACTATATTGCATTCTCTTTTCCTACTATGTATGCTTGTGGATGTTACTCTATTGTTCATTGCTTCCGCCACTTTGATACTTGTATATTGATAATGTGATAGTACTTGGTGACGGTTCCTTGGCTTAAGGCAGGTTGGGTTTACCTAACTTTACTTAAGTTGGGGATTTGCCACAGTTGGAGCACCGTACTTCCAAGTTGTCAGTACGGGGGCCACACATATCATCAACTCTTAAAATCACTTAAGTCCTTTTTTAGGAGCTTCTTAGGATCTACACTTCACCTTAGGATCTTTTTCTTAAGATTAGTAATAGATGCTAGGTTAGATTTCATTCATTGAATAAAGTGGGTTATTTAATGAATAAAACTTTAATTTTATTATTTTCTAAATTTTTATACTTTAATTCTGATTATTTTATTTTTCTACTATAGATTAAGATTAGGAGAATCATTCTATTAAGCTTGATTGTGCTTAATAGAATTTGCCTTAATTATTAGTTCATATTTAGACTTAAACTTTAGTCCTTAACTTTACCCTTTGGATTATGTGATTAAACTCAATTCATGGTGTTTAATGCATAATTCCTAGTTTTAGTAGATATTGATCAAATCATAGTTTAGAACATCTAAATTCATCAAATAGGACGTGTTGATTTCTTATTTAACTTATAGACGACAGTGATTGAATTAAATTAGAACCTGGTTAATTTTAATTGCTTTTAACTTATAAGGTCGTGCTTCTAAGTTACACTGAATAGTAGGAATTGGAGATCATGAACTTGTGTAACTTGAAATAGTTAGAATGGTTTAATATATAACAACTAATGTCACCTTGTGTATCTTGATTGTGTATTATTTTACTTATTGATTTTGCATTCCTTATACTTTGTGCCTTTTTTCTTAAACATGTCATACAAGATAATATTGTTGCATGAAATAAAAATATAGAATAATTAAGATAGTATTTGCATAGGGTTCAGTTGCATGTTGATCTGGCGTATTTTACCCTAATAGATAAGGGTAAGGAGAAATAAGGAGTACTTGGCATTACTCATTAAGGAGTGTTGTGCTAAGTTTGGAACCCGTATAATATTGCAGATATGCTTAATTCCTCAGCTACTTCTGAATATGTCCACAGAAGTAAAGTAAATAATTAAAATATTACTGCATTTGTGATTATTGCCTCTTCAATTCTATTTCTATTCTGTTATTCCATCCTAGCCTCAGATGATGCTAGAAATATTTTGTCGTCTTAGCCTCCTTGTTGACATTAAGAATCATTTTATTATCAGTAGGCTAGATTAGCCCTCTTCTGATATGGCAGTTATCACATACTTGTTTGTTATTTATTGTCTACTGTTTACCTTCTACTGTTACATTTTACTTCAGTCTATTTTACTTTACTTGCTTACTTACTTATAGGATGCTACTTTCTGTTACTACTTACTATACATATCACAGCCAGATTTTTTTTTTAACTTGCATATGTTAAGTGATCATAAGCATGTTTAGGATAAGTCTTTTCCTTCAGTATTTTCTTTACTTTACTTATAGTTATATGCCTAACCTTATCACAGCTTTGTTGTTGAGGTATGTTCTGTTACGTCACATGTTGCTTAGTTATAAATTCTCTTATTTATAGCATATTCTTTTATTTATATGCTTATTTTTATAGTCTAAGCAAAATTGTGATATCAAAAAACTCATGAAATATTAGCAGTCTAAAATGTACTTAGATAATATGTCTAGCAAGATTTTTCTTTTCTTTAGCTAAGTCCCTATCATTGTGAAATTGATAATGGTAGACTCCGAGTTATTCGAGATAGGCGAGCCTTCTAAAGGTTAGATTTAAGAGAAGGAGTGTGCTGCCGCTGGAGATCTTTAGCTTAGCTTCTCTTTTATTTTTGTGAGGATGAGAGCTTTATCATTTTCATTAAGACTTATTTAATATTTGTAATAATTTAGATATTTATGTATGTTTTTTTATTGTACTCTTTTATTCTGAGCTGCATGTTTACTTTTTACTTGTATTATGGTGGATTGGATGTAGCATATTTTATTGTCTTGCTTCCGCACTCTAATGAATGTATATACTTAGTGAATGATTCAACTGCATTATCCAGGGCATATCCTTCTCTTATTGGTAAATTGAGGAATTACACCTTAATCTAATGATAAGTGAGAGATTTGCCAGCATGGCACACTGCTCCTTAGCCCTAACTGTTGGCAGTCAAGGGACGGGGCGCCACAAGAAGGTATCTATTATTTTTACAATTGAGCTTGGATTGATCTTACAGGGAAACTCCAGATGCTATTGAGCTTCAGAGGAGAGCTAGAGGTCCTGAACACCAGGGCTACCCTTTATCAGCAGTTTGCAAGTAGTAGGGATGTAACAACCCATGTTGTTACTTTAGATAATTAGGATTAATTCTAAATCTTAAACATAATTAGATGTGCTAATCAGGTCAATGAAATCAACATCCTAAACCCAGCCCAAATCAGGAGTCAATTTGGAAGATCCTAATTTCTAGAAATCTAGAAAACCCTAGAAATTGACCTATTTAAATTGACCTCTGATCAAAAAACGGATACCACCATTGCGTTCATTGACCCCAAATTAGCTTGGGGTGAAGTTTTCGTGTCAATCGGAAGTCGTCGAAATTTCGACGAATATTTTAATAATAAAAATATCACGAAAATCGATGTATCAAAATACTCATCGGATCGAAAATCCGACTACGCCATTGGATTCCTTGACCCCAATTTAGCAAGGAAAAATATGTTCAAAAAATTTTCTGAAAATTTTTCAAAAAAAAAAAAAAAAAATTATTTTTACTGTAGCTAACGGCGTGCCGTTAACTATTTAAACTTCCGTCAACTGTAGCTAACGGCGCCGTCTATCCAAACGGCGCTATCCGAACCGTTGGAACCGCCCAGATCCAACGACTGCGGAGTCGTCTTCCTCGACGACTCCGCCTGCGTGACACGCGGCGGCCCGTCGCATTTTCTAGCCAATCTGGCCGCATCCAGACCTCGGCGAGGTCGCCGTCCGGTCTATAAGACCTCGGCCTACCCCTAGGCTCCGAGTTTGCACCGATCGGAGCCCGGATCGAGCCGGAATCAAGCCCCGAAGTCAGCCCTCTTTTTCCGCCGAAACCTTCGCCGATCCGAACTTCAGGTACCCGATCTCCCTCGTTTACCGTTCGATCATTACAATAATTGTAGGATATGTAGATTAGGATGTCATATACACATCCACCGTTCCGATCGGGCTCAAACCAACCCGATCGGGCGTACCAGACCCACGAAGGAGTCAGGGTTTGGTCCGCCGAACCCCCGGATGGCAAACAGACGCGCCTTCGGGCCAGGCTCAGTCGAGCCCGGCCGAGCCCGGCCCGCCCGGGCGGGTCCGCGTCAGCACGTGTGGGGCCCACCGAGCCACGTGGCAGCCTCTGGGCCCGCCACGTGTCAAGTGGGCCCACATTCCAGTCACCCGAGCTGAGTCAGCAGCCCGTGGGACCCACAGTGCCACGTGGCAGCCTCTGGCATTGCCACCTGTCAGGTGGGCCCACTATCTAGTAACCCGAGCTGAGTCAGCAGCCGTGGGACCCACAGTGCCACGTGGCAGTCTCTAGCAGTGCCACGTGTTTGGTGGGGCCCACTGACCAGTCAGCCGTGCTGAGTCAGCAGCCCGTGGGGTCCACTGTGCCACGTGGCAGCCTTTGAAGGTGCCACGTGTCAGTGGGGCCCACTGTTAATTAATTAGAAATTAATTAAGTTACTGTTAGTTACTGTTTAGCCCTAATTAATTACTGTTAGTGGTTAATTAAAGTAGGATTAGTACTAATTACTTTTGAACAGTAACCATAATTAAATAATTATAATTAGAGATTAATTAAGGATTAATTAACTGTTAATTTAATCATAAACAGTAATTAGGATAATTAATTACTTTTGAACAGTAAAACCTAATTAATTAAATTTAATTTAATATTAACAGATAATTAAGACTAATTAAAAAGTAATTAGCACTAATTACTTTGCTACAGTAAATTAATATAATTAATCTAAAAATCAGAAATTTTATATAAAAACTTTAGGAATGAACAGTAAATTAATACAATTTGAATAAATGAATAGTAAAATAATTCAAATTGTATTTTTGAATAGTAAATCTTAAAAGTTTAATAACTTTTTATAGGATGATCCAAACATAGCCAATATAGGTCTTAAAATACTCATAAAAATATTTAAGATAAAATGGCGTAATGTAAAATTTCGTTTCGGGGTACGTATAACGAGATAGCATTTTAGAGCATCTTTAAGACCCCATAACTTTTTACTCGATTATCGAAACATAGTCAATATGGGTCTTAAAATGCTCAGGAGAGCGGCCCCATCACCGTGGTAGTATTAGTTTTCCCATTTGGACATCATGACAAAAAGTCAACTCTAGAATTTAGAGTTGACTTTAGTGAAAAATGACCAAAATGCCCTTGGACTTCAAATGGCCATTACTTGGTCAATTTAACTCCAAATCCAAAAATTCAAGAAGCTACCTAGTTTAAAATTTCAATGTCATCATTTTCACAGAAATAATATTTAGGATTTGAACCCTAAAATTTAGGGAAATGACCAAAATACCCCTAGCCTTATTTTAGTCATAACTCGGTCGTTTCTCATCCAAATTAGACGTACTTACTGTCTACCTTCAAGTTAGACAGTAAATTAGTTGGAGAAGAGAAAACTCAGTTTGGACCCCTAAATCAAAAGTTGACTTTTTGACCCTTAAAGTAGGGGCAAAATAGTCATTTTACCTTAAAATTAGAGATTACTCAACTTTAGCCCTTAATTAAAATCTTAGAATACTAGGATTAATAATGTAATCATATTAGTACTATATAAGTAAATAAAACAAGTCATTAAATTGAATTCCAATAATTCTTCCTAAGTCTTAAGCACCCCACCTTAAGGACCTTTCCTGAGATTAGAACTAGATTCTAGATTAGAGTTCATTCATTGGGTAAATTGGGTTATCTTATGGGTGAAACCTTGGTTTTAGTAGTTTCTAGATATTATTTTGTTTTACAACTCATTTTGATTAATTTATCTTTTAACTTTAGATTTAAGATAGGAGATTCATCCTATTAAGTTTGATTACTTAATAGGATCTGCCTTAACTAGTAGATCACTTATAGTATAAAACCTAGAACTTAAGTTTTATCCAATTTGGATTATCTGATTAAACCTAAAATCTCGTAGTATTTAACCCATAATCTATAGGTGTAGAAGATCTTGATCAGATCTTAGTTAGAACGTTTAAGTTTACAAAACTAGGACGTATGATTCATTTATTTAACTTGTAGTCGTCTATCTGATTGAGCTAGATTGGAACCTGATCAGTTCTAATCTTTTTTAACTTATAAGGATGAATTTCTGGGTTACACTCGATAGTAGGAAAATGGTGATCCTGAACTTGTGTAACCTGGAATAGTTAGATGGTTAAGTAGAAAACAAATGATATCACCATGTGTAGTCGAATCTCTTGCTTACTTGTTATTTGTTGCTACGCATACCTTGTATTTTTGTGCCTTATATTTTTTTTAAACATATCATATAAGACATTTGATGCATAAATAAAATGTTATGAAATTATGGAGACTCCTTAGATTCCTTATAAAAATATTAAAGTAAATAAGTGAAATGATAATAAAGTGATGTGATTGAGCTGCCTCTCAGTGGTTTTCTTTTGATCAGACCGAATGTTGCCCTAGCCGTATCGTGCTAGGAGTTACCCTAGTCGTACTGTGCTAGGATATTTCGGTATGATAGTTGGTGACCTAACCGTATCGAGCTAGGAGTAGCCCTAGTCGTATCGTGTTAGGGTCATATATGTGACTGTTGTTGGCTTAGTCGTATCGAGCTAGGAGTAGCCCTAGCCGTATCGTGCTAAGATCTTCAGTTTCTTTTGGCAAGCTAGTGTAGCTCTTTTCTGTATGTCAGTTGATGTATTATAGTTTTATATGCAGTTGTAGTTGTTTCAGTATATTTTTTTTCAGTCAGCTATTTCTTTGTACTGCTTTATATATATTAGAATCTTGCTGCTATATGTATATATCACTGCTGAGTTATTCATTTTTTTTAATTAGCATATTATTTTTATTGATCACTAGCATGTTTAGGATGTAGAATTTTTCTTCCAGTATTATTCAGTTATATTTACACTCATATGTCTTTCCTTGTTTACTTGTTATGTGAGGCATGCTTCAGCCTCTTTTCTTTGCCTTGTTTATACTATAGAGCATAGTCTATAGTTTGCCTTTTTTACTTGTGTTGCTTACTGCTCCTGTATTTACACATCATGCTTAGAAGTAAATGGTAAAATGGTGATATTATATAACCTTATTAAAAATTTAGCTTAAAATGTACTTAGACAATTGTCTAACCAGATTTTCTCTTTTTTGGCTGGGGCCCTACATTGTGAAACCGACAATGTCAGGCTTAGAGCAGTTTGAAGAGCCTGCACCCGAGGAGGAGCCTTACTTAGAGGAGGCGCAACAGTTGGGGCCAGAAGATATCTAGTCATTTACTGCTTGTGAGGATGAGTGGATTTTGAACATTTATTTTGTTAAACTTTAATTGATGTAATAATTTAGGTACTTATGACTGTGTGTTCAGATTTCACTATGCTACTTTTCTGAGTTATATTTCTCTTCTTATATATATTATGATGCTTGGATATCATTTATTTATCGCTTTCGCACTCTGTATTTTTACTTATATAGTGACTGCTTGATTGATCCTGAGTTAACCTTTCTCTAATCAGGTGGATTGTGGAGTTTATCCTAATCCAATGTTAAGTGAGGGGTTAACTAGAGTGACACTCCACCCTTAATCTAAACCTATTGAGGGTTAAGGGTGAGGGTCACCACAAGGGATGCCTGGAGGAAGCTCAAATAGACCAACAATAGCGAATTAGGGGAGAACTCTAATCAGATTCAATTAGCTAGCAACGGGCTCTAAGAAGGGATCCTGAGGCTGTATGAATAACAACAGGGAGAAGCCAGGGTGTAGAGGGATGGGCCGGGGAGGCCCGATAAATCAGGCCATGGACGAGCTCTTAAATTCCAAATTGAGCTCTGCCGACTCACGGGGCCCATCGGAGGTTCCTTGCCAAGACAAGGAAGATCCTAACGGCATGCTGAGCTGGCCAGAGGAGTGGGAGGCAGGGCCTGATGTTGGGGTACGAGAGATATCCTCGGTCTAGGGCACGGACGAGTGGAGACGAAGATCCACAGTGAAGGAAGGATCCTGAGCCATCTGATCTATCGATAAGAAAGCGCAACAGTTATGATCCTTCAGATCTTAACAGCTATATCCAAATTAATCAGAGCAGCAGGATCAATGGGGTACATTCAACGCTCAATCCGCATTTCTACGAGATCACATCTTAGCTGTTGGATTCAGAAGAGGGACGGCTAGGTACCACAGAGCTCCGTTGTCGCGCAACCCGGGCTCCATAGCGAATTGCCCGTGGTCCGCACAGTGGATCCCGGACAGGTAATATAGTTTTGGGCAGATTTGCAAAACTTAATTATTGGGATCCCTTATGTGCAATTATCTCAATTTAATTTAAATTGAATTAAGGCTTAAATAATCTTCAAAATTTTCTAAAATTTTACCTCTAGCTAATTTTAGGGTGATGAATTTAAAAATAAAATCATATTTTGAATCTGAGATCAAATCAAAATATTTTAGCTATTAATTAGGGTATCTAGATTAATCAAATGGCTTAATTAACATAGAGATGTCCAATTGACCCCAAACTTTCAGGATTAGCTTAGAATAATATATTAAATTCAGTGGAACAATAATTAATGCATGGATAAACTTAGATTAAGCTAGGTAATAATATAGAGTTGTTACAGCAGTAGCGTGTTGCAACTGGTGACAACAAGGGGGCTGCATCGGTGGTTGCAACTGTGGCCGTAACAGAGTATTATAGCTGTACCTATAGTGGAGGACTGATGTAGTGGCTCATTAGCTGTGGTGTTGACTGCAATGGGAGATGATATGTGTTCAAGAGTTTAGTTAGAGAAAAAGGAAAGGGTGTAGAGAGAAGGATGCTATGGTTTGTATGATCACCATAGCAGTACAATCTTCCTCAAGGATATCTCTGCAAGCTATTGAAGGTTTTAATAGTAAATGTTATTGTTGGTGTGGCTCTGTAATTTTTCCCGATATCTAGTTTTCCACATATATCATTTTGTTTGGATGATTATTTCTCAATGATTATTCTGCAATGTGAATGCTTTTTTATTTTACGGTTATGCTCCGGATTCACTCTTTGACTTGTGGCGAGAGATCCTAACATCATCTACAACAAAGAGGCTCAAGAGAAAGCTACTAATGGCACCTCAAAATATAATTTATTTTAAGAAATATAAGGAAATTCCTATAAGTATAACATAGCAAGAGAGCAAGTTAAACCAGGTTGTGTAAAGTTGAAACCGACCTCATCCTTTAGTAAGATTTTTTCATGAGTAGATTAAATTCTTAGGTGCAATCATACAGGTCACAAGATTTGCGAATATAAAGTAATTATTATGATTGGACAAGACTTCAGAAATAATGAACCAACTATAATAGTTAAGAAGAATGATATTTCTCAAGCCCTAATGCAAGCATGAGTCTACAATCTCACTCAAACTGAAGCATGAAGTGATTACAAGTACAACTATCTTTATAATTATAGTGTTCTATTTTATTTGATTCGAGAGTTGGCCATTCTTCTATTTCAAAAAAATTTGTTAAGCGATGTAATATAGTAACACGAGAGCTCTTGACAACCCTAAAATTAGGTTTGCCATTAGGAGAAAATTTGGGTGCCAAAACATAATTTGATTATATATTAGATATTTGCCAACAATAATTTCAAGCTCAATTAATCCTCCTGCCTATCTCCAATTTTGACATTATTTTGGAAATTGATGGTGCTATAGCGCACTTATTGATTCTTCAAAAAAGTATGTTAATTTATCAATAAATAGATATAAGTTAATTTTATTATGAGAAATTTGTTGTCGTCAATTAGTTTAAGTTAAACGGGTAGATTGATTCAAAGAGGCTATGAAGCATTCTTAGTTTTAATATTACGAGTTGAAAAGCCAACTCTTTTGTTTGAAAATACCAGAGTAGAAAATAAATTCCCATATATTTTTTCTAGAAATTAATATGAATTACCATCTGTAACAAATATAATTTACCATTGATTTATTATCAAATACTCAACCTTTATAAAAAACTTTGATGCATTCTTCTTTTATTATGGTAGTGAATTATGTGTTCTTATTACTTCATTAACATTTTGACTTAATCAATAATCTATCCTTGAATTTGCATGGCATTTTTTATAATAATGTATGATCATCTAATACATTTGAACATTTGTTGGGATGAATTTTTCTTTACAACATGTACAATAAAGAATTTTCCTTTAGTTATCATATAACAATGGTATAGTACTCGATATTGTAACATAACAAACTGGATGAAACTTGAGTTTTTAATCGAAGAATCTAATATAAATGACTCTTGTAGTTACCTAGGTGGTACACGCTCTTATACGGATCCAAATTCCTTTTATAAACCTTCTTGGATGCCATATATGTAATATCTACAATGATCTTTCAAGGAGTAGTGTTAGAACATATTGAGTTAGTCTTATAAACTTCTTTTCAATATCTACTGCTAATCTACCATATTTTATTAATTTTATAAAAATATTATGCATCAACTCATGGACAAAAGGTGGCATGTATCTTTCAATTTATATTTCACAAACTCTTCAAGTGACATTTGAACAAATCTTTATCTTTGAAAGTAATATGTATTATAATTATCAACAATTTTCTATTTCTCATTAAGAAGTTAAACAATTAATGTAATTTTTTTTTCTCAAAGAAATAAATACTACTATTAAGCTTCTTTATCCTCTTAAAGCATTTTTTAGCTTTTTTTAGGTACATATATACTATTAAACTACGATAACTTTAATTTCAAGTATATCTAAAAGTTTTTATCAAATTCCAAGAACTTTGGGAAGATGATTGAAGTTTTATCCATATCTTCTTAGAAAAAAGAAGTACCACAGCAGCAAACAGCCCGAATCCAAAGCTGGTCCAATGCTAAAGGTCCAACCTTTTCTTCCTTAGCCCGAGGGCAAACTACAGGACTGGACCTTTTTTTCTCTTGGATGGATGCCCTCTCGCTGAACGCGAGGCGGTCGGCTATCCTCTGGCTTGCCGGATTTAGGGAAGCTTGCTCCCTCCAAAGAGTTTTCATCTTTTGCCTTAGGTTTGTCGTTACCATTAATCCCTTCTGGTTCCTCAAATTATTCTTATTGTTCTGTTATCTTTTGGTAATTGTTTTCTTTATCAATTATACCCTCGATACCCCTCTGCGTCGTCCGGTTTATAATATTTGTGTCCATTCATTACAGTTCGAAGGCGCTTGCAATCAGGACCGGGCAATGTTTTTTATTGAACGGTTTGATTTTCTTAGGAAGGTAAGTTTCTGTTTGTTCTAAAATTAATGTAAAAAGAGCAAAGATTTGGTTGTTATCAGTTAAGTAAACGCGCGGCCACTCAAGAACTTCTGGGGATGTTAACTTGTTTTTGGGTATTCAGTGCTTAAATTGAATACTGCTAATTTTATCATGTTTATGTGCTTGTACTTGCTAACGTTTGGCTAAAAGTAACTTGATCCAAGGTACAACAATTGAAGGAAACTGTAGATTGTTGAAACATAAAAAACTGATTATTAAGAAGTATTTCCATTTGTAATCTCAATCTACGGAAATCAAAACAGGTTGTTTTAATGTTCACGATTAATAATTTTCTTTTCATGGTTAGTTTAGGTATTGTAAATCAATTTATATAATAAAAGATGGATTCAGATGAATGAATTCTGTAGGTCCAGTGTGACTAAGGGTCTATTTGAGATAGATACAATTATTTAAAAAGTCAATTATCAAGCTTTTGTATAGAAAGTTTCTGTATAGGAAACCATTATGTTTAAAGTTAGTGATGTCATTCGGGAATTCAGTTGTCAAGCTACCACAACAACAACAACAACAAGCCTTAGTTCCACTGGGTGGGGTCGGCTGCATGAATACTTTGTTCTAATGTGCTCAGTCAAATAGAATCCCCTTCCCAAGTTCTAGTTAGAGAATATCTTCTAATGGTTTCTTCCCATCTTTTTTGGTCTTCCTCTTCCTCGTTTAACAGAGGCCAAATTTATATACACATATTTTCTAACAAGAGCATTGAATGGTCTACGCATGATATGCTTGAACCAGCTAAGATGATATTCTCTAATCTTATCTACTATTGGAGCCACTCCAACATTGATACAAATGAACTCATTTCTCATTCTATCCTCTTTAGTATATCCACTCATCAATCTTAACATTCTCATCTTTGTAACACTTATTTTATCATAAGTTTAGCATCCTCATCTTTGTCAAGCTATTACTCCAAGTTAAAATATTTCTATACAATGATATTGTTATCATGAATGAAAACTTTGATGACAATGATTGGGCTTCATTGATTGCATGAAGGTGGATTAGTTTTTCATCATCTAACACTCATAAAATTGTGACACTACTTTAGTTTTCTAGGTCTTTTGTTTTTTTAGCTTCTTAAAAAAGTAAACCATTCAGAAAGTTATTCAAACAATTTTTTATCTTTCTTTGATTAGTTAACAACACATACAAGAAAACAAAAGAAATTCTAAAAGTTAGTAGGGGCTGTTTGGTTCACCTCATTATCATGCAATGTTATTAGAATAATCAAGGATATTGGTTTCCTTTACTTTTACAGTTTTCTGGTTTATGATGTTTTCTAACTCTTTAACGATCTCAGAATAATCAGGCAGGGGTGGGCGTTTTGCTAAATTAGCCCTCTCAGCTTTGCATTATTATTTTTATCTACATCACTGTGCTCTCATGTTGGGCATTTGCCCAACTCTTGACTCAGGTCAGCAATGATCTCCTTATTGTCTAGGAGGGATGTGGTCATGGTTTGAATCAAGGTCTCCTCCTTCTCCTGCGATTTTTCTGCTTCAAATCATCTATACTATACTGTTTTTAGATTTTTTAAGTCTTGCATTATGTAAAAATATATAGAAATAGCTGTGTATTTGTGCTATAGGTCTCTTAGGTTAGATAAGGTTTTATGATATTAATTAAAGAGAGAATTAAGAGTTAATTGGGTCAAAAGTGCATAAATTTTCCTGACGAGATTGGGCACTTGCTTAATGAAGTTGACTTTGTCTGGAAGTTGACTGGCAGCTCATTTATGTATTTAAGCTTTTAAATTGTTCCATAGAATTTTTGGTTTTAATAATTTTTAGATCTTTAAGATAGCACACAAGCATTAGTGTGATCTTGAAAAAAATGGTCTTTGATTTAATTTTTTTTTTCCTGGTATTTAAATATTGTTAAGATTTTTAATTATGATTAGCATTTAATTATTCTTATTACCCCAAACACATAGTGTAATCTTACCATGTTTTATTGAACTTTGAAATGATATTACATTAAATGGATACTGATATCTTAATACTCTAAACAAAATGTACACTGAATTAATGGCATTAGCATCTAATGATGCTGACATTTCAATAACATTGAGCTGAGCAATTCATTTTACAATGATGGCCTTTAAGTAAATGATATCAATAATTTTATCATAGTTGCTCCATATAAAGAATAAAGAAGGTGCTAAAGATTTGCCCATTCGAGTTTTTCGACATACTATAATATTTTATGAAGCACTATAAATGCTGCAGATAAATGTGGCCTCATGTATGGCTTTGTAATTTCACCATTAGTTTTAGCGTTGCTTAATTATCTGTTTTCATTTGCAAATACTAATTCCAAATATACTTTTGTTTCTTAATGCTCTGAAAGATTTATAATTCACTTTCTGCAGTTTATTAATGTTCAACTCTGTGGTCATGCCAACTTTGTTATGGATATTGCCAAGTGACTGTGAGCAGTTTGACTCGCAACACATCTGCAACAGTGGAGCAGCTTTGTCTCTCTATTCCTTCATGCGTTTTATGCTTGTTGAACTATTCTATGTAAGCGAATATGATTTTTCCTGTTAGTAATTAAGACCATATTTTTGTTGTTAACGGCATTTTTTTCTAAAATTTTGTTGCAATTTTTTTTCTTCTGTTCGTATTTCAGTATCATTTTATGACATAGCGTAAAATGAAGGAAACCAATATATGACGTTCTTTATGGTATTGCACATGTGAACTGGCGTTGTTCTTATGCCATAACTAGCATGATTTAACCACAGTACCATAAATTATGTCTCATGTTTCTGGTGATATAGAAGGAATCCATGTCTGAACATGGCTTCATGTATTTAACTATTAGTATTCTGCTCTGGAATTGCATATTTTGTTTGAGATGGATATCATCATTAATCTGAACTGCACTTTGTGACATCAAAAGTCACTTTTTTCTTGTTCATGGTGTGCGGATTACGACTATAGATTTTACCAAGGACCATCGAGAAGTTGGAATATTATGAGTTAAGCATTTGAATGAGTACCGTATATAGAATGTGAACTTTATCCATCACGCGTTTTGTGCTTGTTGAACTATTCTAGGTAAAGTGAATATGGGTTTTTCTTTTTAGTAATCAAGACCATATTTTTGGGTTAAGGTATTTTTTCTAAAATTTTGTTGCAAGTTTTTTTTTTTCTGTTTGTATTTCAATACCATTTTATGAAACTTTTAGCATAAAAAATGAAGGAAATCAATAAATGACGTTCTTTATGGTCTTGCACATGTGAACTGGCATTGTTCTTATGCCATTACAAGCAGTTAGTTCACTGTCTCTCACACAGAGGAATACGTTTCTATGGAAGGCTCCCATCTGTTTTGTTAGTGCTTGTATTTACGGGGTTTACATGATTTACCATACATGAATAGAAGAAAATGTAACCTTATGTAGCAGCCAATTGTGTGACATACGATAGTGATCATGCTTAAAACTTGAGCCAAGTTGAGTTGGTTTGCGCAATATTGTCTAGACACTGGAACACCTTTGACAAAAGCCCTTCTGGCAAAAGGCTAATTGTCTTGTATAAATGATTATTTTACTGTTATTAAAATGTGTTAGACTTGGATGAAGTGCAACATTACATGAGTCATCATTTGATTGGGCCAGAGGTGTGTTTCTGTGCAAGACGCTTCCAAGGATGCTGATTCATTTTCATGGTTTGGTGATTCATTTTGATCGTTTATCTTGGGCTTTCAAAATGCATCCTCTGTCTCTTTGTGTGGTGTGATTTCTGCAGAGGCTAGTAATATATATTTAGATGATAGTATGTATCCTCTTTTAATGGCAAAAAACCTTTTTAGGACTAGCAAGTTAAGACTTTTTTTTTTCGGTGAATCAAGTTTTTATTTTCTTGAGACAATGCTGACATTAAATCATTAATATAAGGTTTTGGGCTAAGTCAGATTCAGAGCTATACTTTGGTGTCCCAATCTGATTTTATTATGGTTTTACATTAATTTTATTATTTCTTTATTGGGTTGATGTTACCAAGAACGAGGAAATAAAAACTATTCTTTGCCTTTCCCGTGTTCTTACACTTGGTAAAACATTCTCATCAAGTTTTCTGACAATAGAGAATTAAGGGTTCAGTCCATGTTTTGTGCGAATTTATTGTCGATCTTCAATAAAGTCGAGAGAGCATAAAAGAAAAATGAATTATTATTAAAACAGATTGTCCTTTGAGATGGTGCAGATGATATTCGATTGCAGGTTATAGAAAAGACTGAGTACAATTAAGTTCACGTTACTTTTACGATGAGATTATAGTGATGATATATCCGAAATTTATAGCAAAATAAAGTGTTGAAAACATTTAAAATATTATACAAATCAGCATACTTCGAGTGGAATTTATGCATTTTCAGGAAAAATGGAGAAAAGTGCAAGCCAGAGCTAAATTGGAGAATTCTGAAAGAAAACCGCTGTGGCGCGCCATAGCGCGCCGCAGCGGGCCATGGCGGTCTACTGAATTACTTCACCTGGAACATACCTGCAAGCCTGGAAGGAGGACCGCTGCAGTGTGCTTCAGCAGGCTGCATTGTCATTTCCCAGGAGTAATATTAAAACTTTGGAACAACTAATTAAACTGTGATTCTCCACTTTCACGAAAGATTAACCGCTGCAGCGCGCCACAACGCGCTATGCCCTATGAAGATTAATGCAGACCTGGGACAAAATCCATTGTAGCCCACCACAGTGCGCCACCACAGCATTTCAAAATTGTTCATGAAAACCTTATATGAATTAATTGAACAATAACTATTCTGCGTTCACAACGGTCTAATTGCCGCAACGCGTCTTCAGCGCGCCACAACGGGTAGCAGCAGCACTAAGGTAAACTATATAAATTAATACAACAGAACAGTATTTGGATTTTAGCTGCCACAGCGCGCTGCAACTGAATAATGTTTGAATCGAAGCTGCCACAGCGCGCCACGACGGATCCTCAGCAAAATAGCCCACGTGGAGCAGAATCAAATGCAATCGCTGCTGCGCGCCACAACGCCCGATACAGAAAAACTTCAGAATTTGCATTTAATACAACATAGAGAAGGCCATAATTTCAGACCTTTGGTCTTTCCCTACCTCTTGAAACTTGAAGTAACAATTAATTCTGATGAATCCCAAGTGAATAACAGAATGAAATATAAATTGCTTGAATTAAATCAAATGGAGATGAAAGGTCAACTTGATTAATGCCTAGGGGTCGATAACTTCCCTATTTAAGGGCCAAATTCAGACCAAGCAAGGGTTCCAAATTTTCAGAATATAACATCTAAAAAGGAGGCTGCTGTGAGAACAAAAGGAAAGAACTGTCCAAGGAAAAAGTGAAGAGAACAACCGTAAAGGATTAAGAAGAAAAGACAGTAGAAGATCTCAAGAGAAGAAAAAGGAAAGAAAATGGGGAATACCAAGAAAACTCTAGAAAATCTCTGGGTTGTTTCCTAGTACTCCTTCTAAACTCTGTCTTATTTTCCTTATTGTGAACCGATGTCAAGGTTCATTTTATTCTGCTTATTTTTTTGTATTAATTTTAAAATGGAAGGCTAAACCCTCCTTGGAGAGGGTTGGGATGTAGTTGTGGGATAATGTAAGGGTATATGGTTTTGTATGCTGTCTTAAAATGAATAAAAATTATTTGCTGAATTGTCTCTTATTCTTGTTTAATGAAAATGCCTGTATGTGTCTTAAAAAAATCTTTATTAAACCAAACTAGAAAAAATTAACATTAAAAAGGACTTATGCTCCAAAGCTCATCAATTAGATTAGAACAAGGAATGAGTGCAAATTAGAGCTGAGAACTATGTGACAAGTTCTCAAGCTCGTTAGCACCATTCCTTGAGGCTCATCGAGAGATTGATGTTTGTGAGCTAAGTTTCCATTAATCATGCTCTGTGGCTCAGCAAAGTAGAAGGAATGAGAGAACATTAGACACCCATTGGATGAAGTAACATTGTCCAATGAGTTCAATGCATTCTCTCATTTAGCTAAACTGCATGTGTATGCGTATGATGCAGATTGATGGAAATCATGCTTGTGAGATCAATAAATTAAAAGTAACATTTTGGTAACTTAGACGTAGGAAATCAGAATTGAAGTAAATACAGATCTCATGAGGGTCTATGTGCTGAGGTAGAACCCTAAGGGTGTTCTTCTTGCTGCACTAGATTTGAACTTGTTGAATTAGAGGATTGCTCTAGTTTAGGCAATGTTCACTTGATTGTTTTGGCATAGGAAAACACTTTATGAGTTTCAATGACTAAATGGCAGCACCAAGGCCTTGTGAGTTCCATAATCGAACCCCAACACTTTCCTCTTGAACAAATAGTAACTTACCTCAAGTAAGTTGTATTGTTAATTTAGGAACCAACAAAAAACCCAAAAATCGATTATTCTAAACATTAGTGACAGAAGATAAGACTTAGTATCAAAACCACCGTTCCCTGAGGACGATATAAATTCCCGGAATTTACCGTTCCACTTATTACTTCGGACACGTACACTTGTGTGCAAGCGCAGATTTACAGTCTGTCAAGTGACAATATCAAAAATATAAATAGTAGTTTGACAATAATAAATGATACATTTTTATTCATAGTGGTTTGTCATTCTGTGTGAAATCATTTGTAATTTATTTAGAGTAATTCTACAATGACATTTGTGTACAACACGTGATATATTAAATTTTGTGGTATAGGAGGAAGATCTTGTGACTGCACATACAAAGATGCCTTTTTGTGGTAGTGGAGATGTTAGAATGATGGATCTGATAAACTTGCATGAGGATTATTTTATAGCGGAGGCGATGGGATTGAAGGATGAGATTGATGCCCTCTTGTTTTATAGTTTTTATATAAGGATATATAGCTTTAGAAGTTGTAGCAGTTGTGAACAATTGTTAAGAAAGTATAATGACCGTCATGAATGTCTTGGGAGTTCTTCATTCTCCAAATTTAACTTCTGCCTGGAAGGCTTATTTATAAACTTCAATATGCTATTCTATTCCGAAAATATGGTTAATTATTAGCATAATGATTCATGTTTGGGTGTGAATTCGATTTTTCTAGATGAATCAACACATTTTTGTTCTAAGTGATACCATTTTGATTTTGGATGATTACATCACTTGTGTCACGAGCTTAGGCATCATCAAGCGGATCAATTCTTCCTCCGCTTCTGTACTTAGGAACTAAATTTAAAGCAATGCTAGAATAATTGTGTCATGAAATCGCCTCCTCTTTATGAAAATCACCTCCACTATATATGAGTCCTTTTCTCTTGGAGTTTCACTAACATGCCTCCATTTGGTGCAAAAAATAAGTGCTTGATGAAATGTAATTTCAAGTGTCAAAAAATAATTAGTCTTGTACACACTCAAAAAAGTTATGATTACTTGCTTTATAATTTTTTTTTCTCTTTATGCAGCATCCCTATGTTTGGCACCACTGGGGCACCAAATCATTTTCTTTTTTTGGTCTGATTACTCATCTAAACTTGTTTGCTATAGGTAAGGCTCAAAGATTGTTTAGTGAAACGTTGGGATTATATTCTTTCACCAATGTTTTTTGGTTTAACTTTTCATAGAAATTTGTAAAAATTTAGCATCCATTGGCCCATGCTTTTAGGTTTTTCTAGAGTATACTAAGATTTAAACTCTGAATTTGAATTTGCTAATTAATACGAGATGAAATCTGCACGATGTGTATAGGCATCACATTGCACCTTGCTCTTCAAACCCAACTAAAACCTTATTTATCAATAAATTAAAATATTAGCCTTAACATTTGAAAAAAAAATATTTAGTAAAAACTAGGCTTATAATATTTATTATTTAGTAATAACAAATTTAATTTATGCTTGCTAACTTTAACTTCTTCATCATCTAGTTGTGCAATAATATCATAAAAATAATATAAAGCCAACTTCAATGATGTTCAAAATGTGCTGATATTTTATGTTACGAATTTCATATATAAATTTTTAAATCTAAATAATATTGAGTATACATTTTCACTATTAAATAAAATAATTAAATAAAAATGTAAGCTAACTTTATACTGATATTTACATGATTATCTTCTAACAGCTTTCAAGCTATTTGTATGGATGAATAAAATACAAGATGCTCACTTATATTTTGAATATTTATTTTCTCAACTTTCTAATATGGTTTATACTCATGCAAAAATAAAATAAGTGTAAATGCATAATGCTAAAATTTGCATTATAATATTATTTTTACTTAACTGTCTTAAAATTATTATAGAAAATTTATAATTATATAATTTGTGAATTAAAATAATAATAATTTAAATTTATAACTTATTATTGTCTTAAAATAAATTCAGGAGTTTTCCAACCACAAATAAATAATAAAAAAAAATTTAATGCAAATAATTTTTTATATAATATATTACTATTAATGTTTTATTATTATAAAATTCAAAAGAAACTAGTTATAAATCATGTTTTTGAAAATCTTATGTTCTTCTAGAAACATATCTCTAATATGAACAATATTAAAATATTAAATAAATAGTGAGTTGCTTAAAATATATAAATAATATATGAAATCCTTAAAGCAAAAATTATTTACCTATTTGATAATAGAAGTACAAATAGTTTCAAATGGAACTCTAACTGGCACACCAATGGAAGAGAAGAAATAGTAGCACAAAAAGTTTTTCTTAGCCAAAATCTCGATATCCGAAGATAACGCATCTTATATCTCATAATTTGTTTTAAATTTTTTTGTATTAAGGCTTTGTGTTGTTGTTGTTATATTTGTATAATATATTTTTTCAGGGTTTTTTCTTTGTAATCTTTTTTAACAATTATAATATCATAAATTTGATAAAATTATATTAAATAATTTTAAAAATAATATAATAGAATAAAAAATTGCATAAATTAAAAGAAATATAAAATGTCATTTGTTGTTAATTGTCAAATATCCCATTGTATGCAACATTTTTGGTAAATTTTGTAGGATTCCCATATTCATCATGAATTTATAATTTTAATCCACCAGGTTGCGTAATTTACAATGATGCATGTAATGTTGTTCGTGAGTAAATACTAATCTTGGAAGAATGTCGTCTATTCTTATTTATACTGCAAAAAATATAAGTTTTATAGGAAATTGTCTTCGACTTTGTTGAAATAAAGTTTTTTTCTGTGGGAAACATTTTTATTTTTGACTTTAATTCTTGAAATTATAGCTCTTACTGTCACAAGTTTCAATTATTATTTTCTATAATAATTCAGTGCCCATCCCTTTGAATTGTTATTTGTGTACCATTATATAATCTAATTGCCTGATTTATATTTCATTACAATATAATAGGAACTCCATTTTTGAGTTGAGCATGATGTTTAGGAATCCAGTGAATTTAAACGATTAGATTTACTCATGTCCTTGTTCATCTCTAAGCAATCCTTCTTCATATAAAGTATCATCTGCAATAGAAGTTCAAATTTATCTCTATTAATTTACACAAATTGATGGAGATAAATCTGTGTCATGATAACTCAAGTGGTTTATTAGATATCGTCATTTGTTGGAGCAAGAGTACAACTTTCTTGTAAATAAAAACCTGGAAGATAAATTTCTCTTAACTTTGCTCTTGAGCGTCTCATTGCTAGATCCGTTCCATACCTAAAAGGTTTAGGGGTAAGATTCCTTAAAATTTTCTAAAACCTTAATCACATGTGTCAGCCATTGACTCACATATCCTTCTATCTCGGAAAGATTAACAGAATATACTAGCACAAACTTTATTAAGTGGCTTCTTAGTCGTAATATAGACTTGTTATATTTATTTGCTTTTGAACCAGAAAACAATAGTTAATGGAAAGTTAAAAATATACAACGTTATAAATTTTAAGACAACTTCCAGGTGCTTGTTTATGAAAATAGCAACAACATTTCAGATGATGTTTTCTTAAACATTGAAAGAAGAAACCGGTTTGTGCAGGGAAGAGCGTTATTTTTGGATACCCATATTTGACATACTTTGAAACAACCAATTAAATTCATATTTTCAATTGTTAATTTCTGGATTCGCTGTATCATTTGTTTCTCTTTTAAATTGTTTCATGCTTTTATTTACACTAGATAGCAGCAGCACTGTGGTTCTAAAAGTCGTTGTTTTTATTGCCTTTCAGGTTTTTTGGTTCTATCCACTTTATGCATTCAGTATTATTCTGAGCAACGTATGGTAAATTGTCTTATTGCTAGTCTTGTTTTTTTTCCATTATTCTTAGCACAATGTTCCTGAGTCACAAAATTTTTCTCTAATCATGTTTTTTTTGTATTTATTTTGATATCTAGTTCCTTCAAGACGTCTACTTCTTTTACAGCAGTGTTCTCACAAAGATTTTCTTATAAAATGACTTAATCAAGTTCTCCAACATATATGAATTTTCACAGCCTAATCAACCAAGCAAAATAACATCTACACTGTCTCTTTTGTTCTAATGATCCTAAGGTTGCTATCCTTTATATAAAAGTTAAAGATTGGATTGTTGGCATTAAGGACATTTCCTAATCATTAGCATAGAACACATGCTACAAGAAATGATATAATCCATCTTTAAGTAATTACGCTATACAAATTCCATTATACTTGCAATTATAGGTTTGCTATTCCTTGATTCCGTAAGAAGCTAATACAGGTTATTGTTATAGTATGATTTCTTCATATGATAAACACTGTTTACATCATGGAGGTGATCAATGCATAATTTGTTATGAATATTTCAGCTATGGGAAGCTTAGAAAAAGACAAAGCTCTAATATGCTGTTATCTTATGAGATTGTATTTATTTCTTAAAATGGTCCCTATGAACGTGATACAACATATGTGGAAACTGTTAACTTGTTCTAGAAAATCCTGGAAAATTACGGGAACTCACACATTTTCTCTGCTATGATTTTGTTTATATTTCTAAGAAATGAACCATTTGGCACCCATTGCATTTAAGAACGAGATAAAAATTGCTTATATGAATCTTTTCTATATTTTTAATCTTTAAATAAATTTCTGAAAAGATTTATGTAAATATTTTTTTTATATCGTTCTTTAATGCAAAGGGTGCCAAATGGTTCATTTTATAATAATATAAACGACGTCATAGTAGAAAAATTGCCCTAAATTGCTATTAAAATTGCCTTTTCCTGGCCTTACTTTGGAGTTGTAGTATGGATGCATGGTGGAAGATATTTTTGTTTATAATCTGAATTTTGTTTATTTTCAATTTGTGGTCACGGTAGTTCATGTGAACGTGTTCTGTTAGGGAGATTTGATAATAACTAGAAAATTTCTCTTATTGTGACAAGTGATATTATGGTTTTCTTGCAGTTTTTACTTGATGGATTAATAGTACGAGTTAGTTTGAGTGATTAGCCCTTTTGAATTTTTCTTTGTTAGAGTATGCCGAGCTAGCAACACAAGTGAGCTCCACAAAATCACAACACACAAAATCAAAGAATTTATGCAGAAAACTCTTACAGGAAAAATTATAAGAGAGGAGAAAAAAAAAAAAGTTTATTCTACAATGCATATTTGCACGACATTAAACCTGCATTGTATAAAATTGAAAATTTTTATACTATTTAATCTCATGTTCTTGGTTTTCCCTTAAATATTTCTTGTACTTTGTTAAGATGTTAAGGTGCATATTGGACTATGATGGCATCCTGTAGGTTTGAGTTCATTTGTAAATGTAAAAATGTAATCGGTACTGTATGATATCTTATATAATATAATAGCATATGAAGCCAAAAAAAGGCTTTTTTCTTTCTCTGTATCTACGCTTTGTATTTTTATCTTAATCCCAGGTATAACAACATTGCTCGGCATGCTTTTGAGGTTCTCTCAAATAAAAGGATACATCCGTCAAAAGCTTCTGGAGAAAAGGCTTTACTAGACAATCAGAATAGTGGCGTGTATTCAAGTAAACCTGGTGGGCTTGAGGGGTTAGTTTCATATTATAAATTGAAATTTCAAGACAACACAAGTATCAGTTAAATCATCATTCTACAAAATTTAATAAACTTTAACACACGAATTATCTCATTCGTTCACAGGGTTGTGCTTGGAATTGGTGAACAAGTGTATTCATTTCTTTTATTAACTTTCTTCTTCATAGAGGTATAGTGCTATGCTGGTTCTATTTGTTTTTTTTCATGCCATATCCATCATTTAAATCATCATATATCACTGTATGTTTCATGATTAATGTCAAGCTATGTTCTTAGTTTCAATTTTACATTTTGATTACACTCACGATACTTTTTTTAATAGAGTTCAGGTTGTCGGAGTTATGTTTATACCTTACATTGGCACAACAATCAGTTTTCTACTCAACGCCTGGATGTATGCATACTATTGTTTTGAGTATGTTACCTTCTTTAAAGCAGTTTTGTACATATAGACTTGAGTCTAAACATTCAAGGTTACCCTGTATGACATTTCATATTGCTTTATGCTTTCAGGTATAAATGGAATCTTTCTGAACTGAGCCTAGACAAAAGGCTCGAGTTCTTTGAATCAAATTGGGCCTTTTTTGCTGGATTTGGTAGTGATATTATTTATTCATCTTAGCTTTTAATTCTTACAATATAATGATGTGTATTAACTTGATTAAATGTGTAATCTTAATAATTATGGAATGCATAAGTATACTTGGCTAAAAATAATCGTGTTACACGTATCATTTATATTATTAACAATTTTATGTTGATTAATTTCAGGAAGTCCTTGTGTTATAGCAATATTATTTTTCTCTCGACTAGTAAGCTATGGAGTCATGGCTATATTATTTCCTTTGGTATGCCCCAAACTGCTTTTGTTTTTCATTTCATCATTTAACTCGCTTTTCTTTTTCTTAATGAATCGCATTCATGCATCCATGCTGAACAACAAGGCAGTTGGGGATACTGATTCTGTCAAGGAATATATAGATGAGCTTCCTTAATGCAACTCAGGATTATGACTAGACTTGTTCATTTAAGAAATATTCCTTGTATGAGCACTGATTCTTTTTTATAAACAAGATTTAATAATAATTTTCTAATTCTGAGCCTTTTTTCATTCTCATGATGGGCAACATGAAGAATGTGTGATTAAGGTTGCATGCATGAGCCTTTTATTATATCTTTGAGTGGAAAATTTGATACATTGTGCATTCCATTTTTATTTCTTGCAAGCCCCAATCACTTTTAGTATATTTAAACATGTAGGAGTCTCAAATAGGAAACCTCTTGACATGGAAAATCAACAAAACAATGGTGGGTGCATCTAAACTTGAAGATCATCTTTGCATCTATAAGCTTATTTATTCTCATTTTGTCTAAAGCATATTCACTCGATCATGTTTTATCAATTCTGCGATTTTATTTACCTTTCAGAAAATTAGTTATTTGATTGCCTAGTATTTTGCCAGTTTGTATTGACAGCTGCAGGTAGCCAAGCAGAGCAAGTTATTGATTCCATCAGAAGCCCGTGGGGTATAGGAGAACCCCGAAAAGTTCCAATATTTTATGTTGCTGACACACTATCGTAAGCATTCATCAACTTTGTAATTAGCTTTATATTGTTGTCTTGCTTTTAGCAGAGAACAGTAACATCACACTTGCTAGTTGACCATCACTGTAGTAATTTCTTCCAAATTGTTTCAAGATCACTCTGCATGGTTCATTCCTTTTGATGCATGATATTATTATGACAAACCATTGAGATAATACACTAATATCTTGTTTTTGGTGATAGGGATAATGAAACTATCAATGAGATGAGATCTTAGCTACTGTTAGAAATGAAGTTAAAAATTAAAAAAATATACTTCTTTTTTTAAATGGTAAATATGTTTACTAGAAAAAATTGTATGGTGATTTTATGAGAAATATTGATCTCAAAACACAACAAATGATGGATTTTACCCTCAGAATTTAAAGAAACATCATCAAACGACCTTATTGCCATAGCTATGGTGGAAGTTGAAAAATAAAGTTGGCAACCTTTTAATTATAGGTTGTGTATAGATGAAAACTTAAATTCCTTAGCCAAAATTAGTCCTGGAGATGGGTAGCCAACCCCTCTTAAAAAAGTGTAAAAAATTAGTCCTGGAGATGGGTAGCCAGCCCCTCTTAAAACAGTGTAAGTTTCAGGAGACTCATAATTAATAAACGGATATGCTGATGGAATGATATACTAGATTAAAAAATATATATACTTTTAAAAGCATAAAAAAATAAATATTATTCACTTCAAAATAATTATAAGATAGTCAAAAGCTTTGTATTGAAGAGAGCAAGTGAAATGAGGCTACTGCTTTTATCTCATATTTGGTTTCCAGTTTATGGCTTAGCTTAAGGTATTAATAAATTTTCTTACAAGTTTGCTTAACTTATTTTAAGCTTAAACTTGAATAAAGTTACTCTTAGTTTAAATTAACCTTGCTTAAGTTAACATAGTTATAATTATGATAATCATTAATGACTAATTTATTAAATATGATAACATTATTTATAGTAATTATAATTTTGTTAAAATAACTAATTATTATCATTAAACTATGTTACAAATTATAATACTCAACTAATTTTTAAAGAAATTTTAATTATACAGCTAATTAATTAATTACGTCAAGTATACTAATTTACAGTTAAGTAATTAGGTAAATTAGTTTTAATTATATTCATCATTATCAATGAATTAATTTATACTAATATTGTTATACTAATGATAATCACATTAATTGAAGTATTAACTCCAATAATTATAAAAATGACATTAATTATTACTAATCAATAAATTGCATTACTTTATTATATTAATTACACTTTATTTTATTTTCGCTAATTTAGAATACTTTAGTTTTTTTATAAATAATTAATTAACTACATTAAATTTATGAAATTATTGTTACATTAATTATTCTATATGGACTAAATCTTGTTATTGATTGTAAATGGGTTATTTGTTGATTTTAGTAATGTTAATCAGCTAATTTTTTATTCATAAAAAATACAACTAGAAAGCATTTTAGGATTTACTAGAATTTAATACATGACGTACCAAATAGGTTTTAAATTTATGAATTTCAAAATTTACTTAACCTCATATTTCAAAATTTATCATTGCTAACTCTTTTAAGTAGCATATATCATTTCTATCATTTTCTTGAATGTGATTACTTGTAGCATCCACACTTTTATTTATGCATGGTGGTAGTTTATACATATTTATATAAACAAAATGGAATTTAATTTGGTAAAGAATGAATAACATAGCTGATATTCAATGAAAGGTTGTGTTACATCGTGTATAACCATGCTCAAATATTCAATATATGCTATGGAAAAGGATGGTTGCTGTTTTCAAATTTGGCTTTATTTTGGTGCTAAGAGGATTTGATGATCTCAAGTGAGGAGATTAGGATCTTGCTTGGTGATAAGAACAATATACCCTTTATTTACATCTACTCGTATCTATTTACCTTTCCATCATAAAATGCACTTTCGTAGACTTGACTACTGCCAACCAACTCTACGCAGCTATTGCATCTTCTTGGAAATCTAATGAACTACTTATAATACGTTCAAATCATCAAATACTATCTCTAAGCCTATAATAAATGGAAGCCACTTCAATCATTCAACCATGCTACGAAGATCTTGTTTGCCATGGTACTCATCCACCTTAACTTTCTCATCACCAATCAACCTTCTGCCCCATACAACAAAGTTGGTCCTATAGTTGTCCTTTAAAACTTCCCAAAGTTTAAGCATGATTTTTCGATTGCACAAAACCTCGGAAGCAACTGTTCATTTCATCCACCAAGCTTGGATCTTGGATGCATTTTAGAACTGAATTCATAAGAAAATTGAGGAAACTTTATTTTAGAATTTCTCTATTGTGTCGAGCTCACATTTCCCATTGCTTTGCTGATTTTGCCCTTCAACAGGATGTTAGTACTGCGCTTCTTACCCAATGTTGGAAAAGAACAATGAACAATGACCGGTTCAGTAAAAGCTTCTGCATCAACAGGTTTGCTCTTCTTCGTGATTTCCAGTCAGCAGAAGTGCAATCGATTCTATATTGTACGTTGTTTTACTGCAGCAACACTTTTATGTGCAAAGGATTATTTGCTTATTTTATGCATAATCTTATATTCTAGAACAGGACTGGATTATTGTTTGTAAATAACATTCCAAGTAGAAGATTTTCTTAAAAAGATCAGTAGAAAAACAGAATACTGTAATACATGTTGCAAGGAAAAGATTAAATAAATATTGGTATCGATATGGATTTGCCTAAATAGTTGATTTTTAGGCAAATGACACATGTGATATCTATTCGGCTTCCGATTTTGGCAGCCAAGTGTTTAGTACTGGAATCATGCCCAGTTGCGACTAGACATGAATAATGCTTAGGTGCGAGGAATCTCCCGCACGCATCCCCAGTTGCGACTAGACATGAATGATGCTTAGGTGCGAGGAATCTCCCGCACGCATGCCCAGTTGCGACTAGACATGAATGATGCTTAGGTGCGAGGATTCTCCAGCACGCATGCCCAGTGCGACTAGACATGAATGATGCTTAGGTGCGAGGATTCTCCAGCACGCCCAGGCGTGCTCACTTAAAGCGCAGTGAGCCATTTTTATTTTTAGAAGATATTTTAATGTGTATTGCTACACTTACATATTAATATACACCAAAATATATAGATGATTTGTCAATCTAATGTGTAAGTAAATTATTGGTTGAATGCACTTTTTGATAAGACCTGTATACAAAAATTACAAAAAAAAAATTTATTATTGGTCCTGGATATTTTTTTGTGTATATTCTTGTGTAATTATAGCCTTTTCCTATTTTAATAGGCTCAAATTTTAATATTTTAATCTTTTTATTTTTTGCATTTAAAATTTATTTTAATTGTATTATATTTATTTATTTAAATAATCAATTTAGAAAATATTATTCATATGAGTTTTGAAATTTATATATTTAAAAATAAACATTTCTATAATTTATTTAAAATAGTTATTAATAAAAAATCCCATATTTTCACATAATAGATAAAATTATACTATAAATTTTTTTTTTTTTAATTTAATGCTTTATTTCAACATTTTGAGAAATATTACAATGATGCAAATTTTGATAATTATAGAAATTTTAATATCTAATTTAAAATTTTATTTTCTAAAGAGATATTACAAGTACATATGATCATTTTAATTACAAAACCACAAAATAAAATAAGATATTAAGATTATCTTGGCAAGAGCTTAGGCTTAAACAACATAGCACAAACCAAACCAAAAACAGATCAATTTATGCTATTGTTTGAACCAAAACTAATTACTTAATTGATTAGTTTTTTAGTCAAACTATACATATTTTTTTTGCTTATTTGATTTATTTCAGTCTCAAATTTCCTTACCTATTTGAATGTATTTGTAAATACTTAGTTTTTTATTACAATTATTTGCATATTTTGAATTGTTGCATTTATAGTTTGACTCATAAGATATACTATATAAGATAAATGTTAGTAATTATTTTTGGGTTTTTAATGTGGAGGCTGTTTCATTTTTGTAAGGAAAAAGAAACTTTGTGAGGCTGTAAGGGTTTGTAAATCCTAAAATCAATGTAATCCCCTCTCTCTATATAGTAAAATTTTTGTTCTCCTCTCTGTGGATGTAGATATTAGCATCGAACCACGTAAATTATTTTCTTATAGCTGTGTTTGTGATTGTATGTGATTGTTCCTGCTTTATTTTGGTTTACTCAATATTCTCAAGCATTTGTTCTGCATTGTTTATAACTATATCGATCCCAACTTTTGTTCTTGAGGACTAGGGTTTTGCTTGAGCTGTTTCTTATTTTTGTGTTTGAGTTTTCTAAAGCAAAAGAAAGACATGGCAGAAAGAGGAGAAGAGATTGAAGAAATTTGTCGTCGTCGATGGTGGAGATGTCTCTCCACCAAGTTATGACACATCCAGTGAAAATAGATATTAAATTTGATGGGAAAAGTAACGTTGGTATGTGGTGGTGCAATGTGACAGATGCACTATGAGCCATAAATCTGGAGGACGTTCTTGATAGCGAGGAAAAACCTGAATAAATTTCAGAGAGGGATTTGATCCACAATTGCTTGACTCAGGAGATCAAATGTGCAGTCATGATGGAGACACCGACATGGAAGTTATGGAAATTTCTAGAAACTAAGTATCTGACGAAGAGTGTGGAGCATTGACTCCACATGAAAAGGCGCCTCTACGGATTTCAGATGAGAAGGGGAATTTCTATAGATGAGCACCCAAACAAGTTCACAAAATTGTTGGCAGATTTACTGAATCTAGATGAGATAGTGAATGATGAAGATAAGGCCCTGTTACTGTTGAACTCATTGCTGGATGAGTATGAGCATTTCACGATGACTTTGATCCATGGGAAGGAGGTTCTGAAGTATGAGGAGGTGACTACAACCCTAGTGAATCATGAGTTCAGAAGAATGGATAAAGAGTTCACCAAATCAGATATGGCAGAGGCTCTTACACTCCAAAGAGGAAGAGCAGAGAGAAAGGAGCAATGGCCAAAGAAGAATGTTGTAGCGCCCCGCCTCGTCACCACGCACAAAAGAGATAATCATAATCAATTTCAGCGGCGGAGCGGTGCGCCACTCAGGAAGGGATATCCCATCTTCCCGAATAGCTGAAACAAAATCCATCTGCGGGACTGCTGACTCAACCCCAAAGGAGGGTCTAGGCTAATACTTAAGATAAGAGTAGTATCCTTATACAAATACATACATTGGATTTAGAATACAATATATAAAATCTAATATATGTATAAAATATCAGCATTTTCAGTATACTGATCACATCACAAAATCAAGTATAAGTACAATATAAATGAACTGTGTAAGCTAAAGCAAATATCCATAAACATTCATCACAGAAGCTAAATAAAATATTCATCTCAGAAAAGAAAAGAAAATATATCTAGAATTATTACAAACTGTTTACTGAAATACAGGAAATGAGTCTAAGTACTAAATTGAAATAGTAACTAAGCAAAAAAGTAAAATTGGAGAAAATTCCACTAGTGCTCTATGAACTCCCTATAGATCTCCTGAGTAACCACTGGTCTGACTCCGCTAATTGCTCTGAATTTAGCAAATTGCTGGATCCCAAATGTACCACATGTTAGATAATAATATTGAAACTAGTCTAAATAGTTCTAATTATTTACTTAATATTACATAATGTAAATAAAATTGCAGAAATATTATAAAGATAATTGAAAGTATTAAACTGTATAAAATTGTACAAAATTGAAGTAAAATAAAGCTGTACTTGTAACAACTCAGGTATTGTTACCTGTCAATTCAGTGACCTATTTAACTTCAAACTTTTTTTATTATTCGTATAAAAGTGTTAGGAGTATCCACCTCAATTTTCATGTGATTTAGAGACCCGTTCAATAATTTTTAATATTTCCTAGTTTTCTGATAATTCTAAAAATCACTAATTTATTTATACCTCAGAATTGAAAACGGAGTTCGTCATTAGACTCACCACACCCAAATTAGCTAAGTGTGATATTTTGAAAGTGTCTGGAGCTCTAAAAAATATTGTGAATATTTTAATAATATTTTATTACCTAGAAAATTTGGTAAATTAAATATACCTCTGATCAAAAATCAAATTACATTTTTGAGTTTTGCACCCCTCAATATTTTAATATATTGATTAACTTTAGGAAATAAACAAAGTAAAATATATTATTTTAATAATACAATTGAATTATTAATATATATATATATATATATATATATATTACGTAGTAATATCCACTGGCTGCTTTTTAAAACCATGGAAATCCCTTAAATTGGCCATAACACGGAATAGAATAAAGGATGAATCCCAGCCGTTTCGCAATTAAGTGGATTGATCCTACGGCCGTGGAAAGTTCCGATTTCTCTTAAGCAATCTGATCGTCGAAATAAAGGGCGATCCAACGGCCTTGATTGAATTACTGTATGCCCTCTCCCCCTTTCCGCACGACCGCACGAAGGCTGAGGGGGCGTACGATTCTCAGAAGGGGAGCCGGCCATTCTCCTCTATCTCAATCGAAACTCCCTAATCTCTAAGAAATTTCTTTTTCACTCTTGACTCTCGCCGAGAAGCCGGAGCGGAAAGGAGGAGCTGCAGTTAGTCGATTTCTGCTCGAATTCGCCATTAGAATCGCCAAAACGCCTTACGCCGGAGACAGGTACCTCAATGCCCCTCCTTCCTCTGGTTATATGTTCGACACGTTCATTCCTTTCAGTCATCCTCTTTCTTTATAGAGAACTTGTGCTGTTAAACTTACTGAAGTTAAGTGTAAGCTTCGAATCATTTTTGGATGTATAAATATAATACTGCTTCCATTCTACCTCATGAATCCCCTATATTTCAGTTTATCAAATCCCTTATTGAAGGTATTAAAGCAATTAAAAATGGCTGTATACTCAGGAATTTGATAAATAATTTTTTTTGTTTTCTGTTCTTCTTTTGGATCTTGAGCAAAGGATCAATGATGAGCTTAGATAGGGTAAATTATGTTCTAATTGATTTAGTATTTGATGTTTCGACTTCTTCAACTAGTACTCCATTTATCGTCAAACCTATTTGTCTTTGTTTTAATGGCTTTCATTATTTTCCTTATTTTTTTATATACATAATTTATGGTAATATAATATGAGATATATATAAACTTAACTAAATTTTTCTCTTCCTTTTTGGTAGGTTTATCAAAATAACGAATTCCCTAAATTACTTTATAAACATCTTTTGGTTCAAACGATCTCTTTTAGAGTTTTATTGATAAATTAGGGATGCCATTAACTATTTTTTATCTTCCTCTTTTCCTGCTGTAAAAATTAATCACGTGAAGTATGCATATTCTTGTATTCAATATAACTTAGCAAATTAATATAACTTGGACAAATTGATTAGGATTTGAAGCCATTAACGCCATTAATGCTAAGAATAATAAAGAAGCCATTAATGGAGAGATTTGACTCTTGTATAAAACGTAGAATGAATGAGATAATGGATATTAGAAGAATCAACCTAATCGCACCTCTTTTTAAAACTTAGATTTAATGAATTTGATCTAATCTAGCATGAATTGTAATGACCCAAATTCGTTATTTTGCGAATTATGTCAAATTTCGACGCTGACATTAGAACTCCGTGAAATTTCATTTTAGGACAAACAAAATTACTAATAGATAGAAATAATTTTAAAAGATCAAAGTGCCATAGTTTGGGAAAATCTGAAAAATGGAAGCTCACGCCTTATTCTCGGAATTATTTAAATTCTAAAAATTAAAAACATCAAAATACGTGTCAGAAATCATCGTTTTCAGTATCATTATGTTAAGTATATTATTTAAAAGCTGCTCGAAAAGTTTCATCAAATTCTGAGCGCCGAATTTATCGTGGTTAATTTTTGACGTTTTTAAACCTCAAAAATTAATATAAAATAAAATATTATCCCGAATCCAAAATTTTTGGCTAGAGGGTGTTTGTCATGTCGTAACACACCTCGGTGCCATGTTTTTGTTGTATTTGGGCGCCGAACGATGGAAAAATATGAAAAATTTAACTATAACTATTTTATTATTTTTCTTCTTCTTCTCCTTCCCTTCCCTGTTCGTCCGACCCCTTCCCGACTCGCCTGCGAATCGCAGGATTTGTCTTGCGACAGAGCCTTCAGGCGGAAGGTTCCGCCTACGAGGAGAAGGCTTGCCTGCGTCGTTTTTGACGCAGGGTTCAGTCAATTTAATCATTTTGATTCGGACTTTTTCTTTCGTACTTTATTACTATCATAATCATAACGCCTTAATGAATATAACAGCTTAAATAAATCAAACTTCAATCTTAAAAAAAAATGAAAGAAGAACAGAATAAAAGTAAAGATGAAATTGGCTCATAAAATATTAAATTACAAAGCTAACTTAAGATATCCAAAATGCAGATTGAGCGAACTGTCACTCATCCAAACTATTGAACTTCTAAACTTAAAGAACAAAGGTACCCAGTACATGACGAATATTATATTTTGCACTTTTACTACTGCTTAGCTTATTTGCTTTGAGCCAACTTCAATTTGAAGCTTGGTTGGTTGTTCGGAACCAACGTGATAATATTTGAGATTGTTACTGAAAAATGACATCAGTAATATTTGGAGTTGTTGCTGGAAAAATGACACCAACAACATTCGGGGTTATTATTGGAAAATGACATCAATAATATTCGGGGTTGTTATTGAAAAATGACATCAATAACATTCAGTGTTGTTATTGGAAAATAACATCAATAATATTCAAGGTTATTACTGGAAAATAACATCAGTAACATTTGTGGTAGATTACTGAAAAATGACATCAATAATCTTTATTTGATAAATAATATTTGTTGTAGGAAATTGTTTATTTCGCGCTATTGCCTTATTTTTCTCCTGCATTTTTATTTCCGCCTTACTTCCGCTAATCACATCATTTAAAATGTAAATGTTATTATGTGATGCAGTACTTAGAGTATTCTTTAATTACTGGGAATTCAAATTCCGGTACTATTTTCTATACAATACCAGGTCAGGTGCTCCTAGGAGAATACACGCAAAAATCATAATGCTTAAAATGATTCAACTGCTGATAGATCCATGATGATATTTTTGCTTGTTTGTCTTTTATCTTTTTTTATTTATTCACTTTTGTATGATGAATGCTGAAAAGATCTTGTAATTTTGCAATATTATAAACGAAATGTATCTTTTGCTTTTATATGTGTGTTCTTTTTCTCTCAAATTACTCAATATGATCCTGCGGTAAGTGGACACCCGATTCCCGAACGATTTCCGCTGAACCGACATCGGACCTTCATATGAATGCACTGCCAAACTGCTAACACAATGAAATACACATCACTAAACATCAGGATAATGACAGCATAATATTTGTATGTTGAGCAGCATAAACTCAGTTAGTGCAAATCAGCTCTGTTGTTACCATAGATAAATTCACCGTCAAACTAGACATAATAATAGATGCTACTCATTTCATTCGTATTATAAAATTTAATGTTTATCTTTGAGAGAGTTGATTGTTGAGTCTTTTACTTGTGTTTTCTAGTTTAATGATTTTGTTAATGAAGAATTACTACAGATTTTAATGGCTATAGACTTGAGAAAAAGTATTCTCAACATATGATGCATCGATTGGAAATAAAAGCTATGCAATCAATTAGTTTTGTATTCTTCCATAGATTTGGAAAGTGTCTTGGGTTTTTGATAATCATAACCTCTTACTTCATATTACAATTTGCAATTACTTAGATATATTCTCGACGCTTCTTACCTTGTTGCATAATAACTTTTGCGAGAATGCTAGTTTTGAATAACATTTATTTCAGTTCAAATTGTAAGTAGTTAACTTATTTTTATCTACTTTGTTAACTGTGTGACAGCTAACTTTGCTATATTTAATATTATAAATATTAAACATTTAATTTAATTAGGAAACTTGAGTAAAAATATAATTGATGTGTAGATTTGTATCATGCAACATTTATGTTTAGTAACCATTTCTC
Source organism: Gastrodia elata (assembly GCA_016760335.1). Taxonomy (NCBI): domain Eukaryota; kingdom Viridiplantae; phylum Streptophyta; class Magnoliopsida; order Asparagales; family Orchidaceae; genus Gastrodia; species Gastrodia elata. The sequence continues at coordinate 36,225,588 of CM028670.1, read as the reverse complement.
TAGAATGTTTATCTGGATTTCATTTTTTTTATGCTAAATATATGGAGTGAAGTGCACTGTTATATTTTCACTATTGAAATTAAAATAATATATTCTATGGATTTATCAATATGGCTTGCTAATTTTGTTTACGTTGATCTATCAATTTATACTTTTAAGCTCAGTGACTATAATGTCTTATAAATAAATTTTGAGCAATATTTAAGTTTCTGTACTGTTTAACTATTAGGGTTGCCTTTTTCTTATTAAGTATGAAGCATTTTTGGTTTATATATTTGGGAGTACCGATTCTTTTCTCCAGACAATGTCTAATCTTAATGCTATTCTTTGCAAATGTTAATTTAAATTTTAATTATTACTTGTAATATAGGATCAAATGCTATCATTCATTGTAATATGAGATTAAATGCTATCATATCTTTTAAATGAAATCATATGTTGCCTTTTTTTTAAAGTGAGATTAATGATATCGTATGGGATCAAATGTTGTCACTTCATTTATTAAAATCATATGTGGCCAATTATATAAATGAGAGATCGATGGATCATATAGGATCTAATACTGTCATTTACATTATTTGAATTAAATTAACTATTATTATTAAATGCATTGTAAGAAATAAATGCTGTGCTAAATTTCAATCTAAATGATTATTGTTTCTTTTTATATAAATGCTAAATTAAATACTGTTATTCTTTGCAGGTTAAATTATAAACTAATATCAATTGAAATGCTGAATCAAATGCAACTACTTATTGTATATTAAGTCAAATGATGTTGCCCATTTATATTGCTAATTTAATTACTATATCTTTTATTATTTTTCATAAATATTCGATTTAGGATGTGTATATGATTTTTCTCACATAGAAATTATTAGAACTGGAAATAAGCAATCCTATGTAATGGATTGACTTGTATATTGATATTCTTTACAATTGCAGAAATTATTAGGACTGGAAATAATCAATCACATATAACGGATTGATTTATATATTGATGTTCTTTACAATTGTTGAAATTATTAGAATTGAAAATAAACAATTCCATGTAACGGATTGACTTGTATATTGATGTTCTTTATAATTGCTGAAATTATTAGAACTGGAAATAAGTAATCCTATGTAATAGATTGACTTGTATATTGATATTCTTTGTAATTGTTGAAATTATTAGGATGGGAAATAGTCAATCATATGTAATAGATTGACTTATATATTGATGTTCTTTATAATTGCTGAAATTATTAGAACTGGAAATAAGCAATCCTATGTAACGGATTAACTCGCATATTGATATTTTATGTGTTTATTTTGAGCAAATACAAAAGAGATTATGCCGAAATTTTTAGAATTGGAATTTCATTCTTATATTCTACATGTATCACTTCCCCTTTAGTTGTTCAATTATTAAGTTAAAATATTCCTTAAAAGAATCCATAACAAGACTAGTGTTCAAATAATCTCTTAGATAATTGGTACATATCCCAATAGTCTTAAATCTTTTAATTAGTTCTAAATTGATCAAAATTGAGGGTAATAGTTCCCATTTATACTTCTTACAATCTATATATTTCTAAACTCCTACAATTACAAATGAATTATTACTTGTAGGATATATCTATTTCCTTCCTTACGTTCAAATATTCAATATCATTTAATCTTAGATAGCTTCATGATTGAATTGATTTGATACTTTCTAGTTAGTAAGTTAACTAGATAAAGCTAATAAAATATCATTTGGCTAATACTTTCATTTGCTTTTAGCAAACTATAAACATTACTTTTCATTACTAGTTTCCTTAACTTTAATCATAAGTCTACTTAATTTGATTTACTTAGGACTAGTATAGAATGAATTTTAATTAAATGAAAATACTACTTTCTAAATTTATCTTTCTTCTATTATTAATTTAAATTGACTTAAAGATCAATATCTATAAGTTAATTTGGAGTTCAATTAGCTCCAATCATTAAATAGATTATTAAAATATAAATTATAAAAAGGATATCACATAGTTTACAATTATTGAAATTTATTGAATGTTTGCTTAGCTTTGAGCTTTTTTTCCTTAAACATTCATTCAAGATCATTGTGCATAAATAAAAAGTTTCATAAAATATTTGGGGAATGTCTTATGACAAATTTGAATAAGAAAGATAGCACTAAAATAGGACTTCACATTTTAGAGAGGGTAAATATGAATGTTCGACCCCCCCACTGTATCTAATTAGGCATACATGCTTAACTCCACATCTTATTCTGTTGAAAACTCCTGTAGAATGAGATAGCTTCTAAATATAACTTCAACTAATAATATAAGAGTTCTTTTACAATCTTATTGATTGTAAGATCTCTTCATAACTGTTTAGTTATGCTTACTTTTCATAGTCCTAGGTTATATTTATCTTAGATCAAGAGTCTAAAATACTTCATTATTTTCTATGCTTTACACTCTCTATTTACAGTATTATGTTTAACTTACTTAGAATTCAATTAAAATACAGTGTATGTTGCTTAATTTCATTTAATGCATCATTGTATTTTATTACTTAGCATAAATTTTATTGAACATGTATTATTTTTATTTCATTTTACTTTAAATGCACATTATTGTTTTTAGCCATTTAGGATGTTTTTCCTTATCATTATAGAATGTAGGCTAGGACTTATATACGAGTATTTTACTCCGCTAATTTAATACTGTCTCTTTTACAGTTATGCTTGAGTTTTTTTTTTTCCATACTTGACAGCTTTTATAGCTCCGCTGCTTAGTTTAAATTATAAATTATATTTGTGATATCTTATTAACTTAAGAATATAGCCAATCTTAAAATGTGCTTAGACTATTTAGTTTAATTATATTTTTTCTTTTATTAGTTTTACCCTATCATATTTAAATATAAAAATATGATAGATCAAGAGCTCTTTGATTCAAGTAATGCAAGTCAAAGCGCTTGAAGAGCTTACAAAGAATCTTTGCTTTCGCTTAATTAAAAATATTTACTTGCATTTTATTACAAGTGAGAGAGTGACATACTTACTTTTTTTTACTCTTACTTTTAAAAGGTTTGTAATAATTAAATTATAAACTGCTTGAGTTTGTTTAAGTTACTTTTACCTACTATTAAATATTTGTTTGTGTTTACTATTTTATAATTTCTTAGGATGAATGAGTGAATTATTCTAATTGCTTGTATTATAAATATTTGCAATATTATTTTTACATGTATCTCCTTATCATGTATCTTCTTTTGCATTCAATTATATAACTTATTTTAACTTAAACTGACTTGGCTACTTAGTATCTATACTTGAATTATTTTCTTTTAATCGAGTATTGGATGCTAAGGTAATATCTCAATGTTTGGATTAATTTTTCATCCAATTATTGGGGTCGCTACAGTACTGAAAATTAAATACTGAAAGTAAACAAAAAAAATAGTAATGGATTTGAAACTGAGTAATAGCATGTAAGATTATGTTGTATGCCATTGAAATTATGCATCCGAATATGCCACAATATTGTATGCTACTGATATGCAATTGAAATATCACTGAACTGCTATGAGTCATACGGTCTAATATTTACATACATTCGATTGAGAATACAATTTACTGTGATGCCGATACATCCTGAAATTCCCCAGTCGATGTATGCAACATTGCATAGCCCATAAATTATCACTGATACTCATATATCATGCTTATATTTATGCTCATGTCTCTTAATTCTATACTGCATGAGTTAAATCTAAAAAATCAGAAATACTTTGAAATCCAATAATGAATTCAAGGTCTCCATTGTGTGAAATCCTACTAAAAAAAGATTCTGACTCATAGATTCTAGTTTCGATAGTCGATTAAAGTTGAGAGTTTACTTAAAAGTCATTAGATAGGAAGATTGTATACACATATTTAGCATGTTTTCAAGTAAGTTGGTCTTTAACACTTAGTTTGATTAAGCCACACCTAATAAATTTTCAATTTATGAAATTCCATTATTTACCTTACAGAGAAGATATTGTTCATTTTGTAAGAGAAAAAGATATAATTTATGTAGCATACCAACAATTATTTGTAAAAAAGATATAAAAGAATACAATTCATTTGATAATTCTGAAAATACATAAGTTATTTAGACCTCAGAATAAAAAACGAAGTTCACCATTGGACTCACCACACCCAAAATAGTTAGGGGGTAGTATTTCGAAAATATTTAGGAGTCATCAAATTTTTCATCAATATTTTAATAATATTTTAAATGCATAGAAAATTAAGTAAATTAAATACACCTCCGATCAAAAATACTATTATATTTTTGAGTTCCTCACCCCTCAATTAGGAAAGATGAAATTTTGAGATTTATCGGAGTGCGTTTGAATATTTAAATTTAAGAAAATAAATAGGATAAATAAATTAATAAAATAATACATTTAAATATTAATAATATAAAAATTAAACTGAAATTTCCAACGGCGTTATTAAGAAACCGCTGCAATCCGCCGAACACGAAACATCAATGAGCCTAAATCTACACCGCCAAAGTTTAAAATAGGTGTTCTAATGGCTCCGATTTATATTAGCGTATTAATGTCGTAAACCATTCGATCAAATTATTGATCGAACGGTCCTCATTTAGCCATTGTTCTCCTTCTTTGCTTTTCGCACAACCGTGAGCAGAGAAGCTGAGGACTGGCGTACATCGCCACGATCTCCTCGCCAGCTCCCTCCAGTTGGCCATTTATTTTTCCTATACCTTGCCAATGCTCTTTTCCTCTAAGCTTCTTTTTCCTTGCTGTCTTTTTTTTTTCGAGCGTTCTGGAAGGTGGAAGGAAAGCCGTCACTTCTCTGCCTCCATTGGAAGTTTGAGTTTTTTTTTTTTTTTTTGTCAAGGTCGAAATCGCAGACACTCCTTTCGCAAGGCGTGAGGTACTATCCTCAATTTTTTTTTTACTTACCATTCTTCTTCATTTCAAATCTGTAGTCCATTCTTTATGATTTTTTGTATCGTAAGAGAAATCAAATCGAGCTTTGAGGAAGTTCGAATCTTATGGTATTAGCATTAATCCTCAAATTAATTACAAGTCTGGAAGATATATCATATTTTTAATTGATGGAAAAGCTAACTTGTTAATTTATTGATTGTTGAGTAAAACTGATTCATAAGAGTCCGAACAAACACGAGAAGGTATCAACGGCAGATTTTCAACAAGTATTGATCTCAGTATATTGCCTTCTTACCTTACTCAGATTTTTTCTTTACTTTGTTATGAAGTAAATTCCAATCCATTGGACGAGTTTCTTTGAGCTCGAACGAACATTCCAATGGATTGTTTGATTGATTTTTATGCAGTAAATCATGTTTTTGATTTCTATTCTTAATTCAAGTATTTCTTATTAATTGAAAGGGATTATGCAAATCAACTTAACTTGAAATTGGTGAACCTCAAACCTAAGTTTCCTCATTTCACAATTTTTGTGTTTCTGAATTTGAATAATACTTATACAAGTTTCTTATATTCAGAATCTAGTATCTTGAGATTTTCATTTTTTTTTTGGATAAATCGTTATATCGGTCACGAATTGATATTCGATTTAATTATTATATTTCTTTTCATCTGTTCAGTAATACGAACAGGTTGAATTTAGGGCATCATTTCCGCATACTTTTTGAATCACTCTCAATGAGGATTTTCGAGCTCAAGTTGAAGGTCCTCAATAGAGATTTATACCCTGAGATTGATCTCCTTAGGAATCAATAGAAATCATAAGTGTGACGATGCCCTAATCTACCTGCGTGCGAAAATGATGAAGACGAGGAAGCTTGTTGTCGACCGTCATATGATGAACTGGCTGGTTCATCATACATGAAATTAAATTCCTCTGTAAGAATCTAATTAGCGTCGACAGTTAAGGATATTAATGGAATCATAATTTAATTAAATTTCAATTAATTAATTCTAATGCAAATTTCATTTCAATTATAATTTCCAATTTACTTAACCAAATTATGCGATATTATATATCATTTCGATCGCAAAAATGCGTAGAATAATAATATATCATTTAATTTCTATTTTGATAAATATTTTAATTAATCATTAATTTAGATTAATTAATTAATTACAATTAAAATCCAATATTTCATATGACATATATTCATTTAGTGTTCAAACTAGTGATTAAATAGTCAATTTTATTCACAAAAATGTGAGGAATAATAATATGAGATCAAATATAAGTTTTAAACACTAGATCTCTTATTTATATTTTAACCCTAATTAGGACCCCTCCAAAATTTTAGAAAATCAATATTGTTCAAATTCAACCTAGTTAATGTTATTTTACTCCTTAGGATATAAGAATCACTTTGGCATATATATCAAATCATTTGGACAACATCTAGACATTTTAGGTATTTAACTCTTAAATTTAGTCAAATATTAAATTCTTTATTTTTAATATTATGCTTATTGTAAGAGGTGTGAACCTTAGGATAACAAACTTGTTTCATTTATTCTCTCCCATATAGTCTAAATTTGTATGTTTAAATCTTATATTTTAATAAATGTGATGATAGAAAGTGTTAAATGTACATTCAAGCTGAATTTCTCCTATGGTAGAATTACTTAAGATTGAATTTGATTGAATGAAGTGTATGTATTTTTTCTAAATAGTTTATTCAAATCCTAATTGCTAGTTCTTATATCAATACAGTATAAATTGTGAATTAGAGATGTTTAAAACTTCTATAATTGATTATTTCATATTTAGAATAATTGCATAAGTAAATTAAATAGAAAATTGCATAATATATGTTGAATTTGAATCCTCTAATTTAGGCATGTTTCGTTTGGAAGTTAGAATAGATGACTTGAATGCATTGTCATAATTGATGTATTTAGAATTTTAAAGCTACTTGTAGTTTTTTATGTTGGAACTTTATTAGAATTAGTATATGTTACTATAATCTAAATCAATAATAGTTCTTTTAAGAAAATGTTCTTTTATATTACCTTATAGTAAGTTGAGAATTACATAATTATTTAATGTTTTATTTCAATTGGTGGATGTTTTATTTATATATTAGAATATAGTTTCAATTACTTATCTCATGCTATAATTAAATTGGAATAAGAAATCCTATGTAATGGATTGACTTAATATTAGCTTTATAATTATTGATCTTTCCAGTTAATATTCCAAATGAATGGAAGACTTGCATGCTATGTCCTATGTGTTTCTTTTGAACAAATACAATAGAGTTCATGCCAAAATTATTAGAATTGGAATGAGATTTTAAGTTCTCACATGTTTTACTTCTACTTTAGTGGTATGTTAGAATTAACTAAGGATCTTTAAATTTTTTTTGTATTCTATTTTAGCATAATACTTTCAATTGCTAAGCTAAAGTTCTTTAAAAGAACTCATGATACGACTAGTGCTCAAACAATCACATGAATGATTAGCACCTATTTCCATTATCTTTAACCTTCCAAATTGGTTCTCAATTGACTTAAACTATAGAATAATAGCTCCCTTTTATGTTTTAAATAAGTTATTAGATTACTAATTTTCTACAACTACAAATGAATTATTATTTGTAGGATATAATATACTTCTTTCCTTACTTTTAAATACTCAACATCGATTAATCTTAGATGACTTCATGATTGAATTGATTTGATATTTTTTAGTTTGTAAGTTAACTAGATGAAGCTAATAGAATTTTTTTTAGCTTATACTTTTTTTAGCTTAGCAAACTATAAGCATTACTCTTCCTTACTAGGTTTCTTAAACTTTAATCATTAATATATTTGATTTGATTAGTTTATGATTAGTATAAGATAAACTTCATTTATATAATATACTATTCTCTAAACTTCTATTTCTTCTATTATTAATTATAATTGACTTAAAGATTAATATCTATAAGTCAATTGGGAGCTCAATTAGCTCCAATCATTAAGTAGATCATTAAAAACTAAATAACAAAAGGATATCACATAGTTTACAATTATTAAAATTGATTGAATGCTTACTTAACTTTGAGCCTTTTTCTTTGAACATTCATATAAGATCATTGTGCATAAATAAAAGTTTCATAAAATAGTATGGGGAATACCTTATGATAAATTTGAACAAGAAAGATAGTGTTTATTATAGGACTTCACATTTTAGAGAGGGTAAATATGAATATTTGACCCCCCACTGTATCTAATTAGATAAACATTCTTAACTCCCAGTCCCATTCTGTTGAGTGCTCCCACAGAGTGAGACATCTTCTAAATGTAATTTTAACTATTAATATAAGAGTTCTTATACAATATTATTGATTATAAGATCTCTTCATAACTGTTTAGTTATGATTATATTTCATGGTCCTAGGCTATATTTGTCTTAGACCAAGAGTCTAAAATACTTTTTTACTTTCTATGCTTTACACTCTCTATTTCTAGTATTTTGTTTTGCTTACTTATAATTCATTTAAATACAATATATGTTGCTTAATTTTATTTAATGCTTCATTGTATTTTTATTTACTTAGCATAAATTTCATTGAATATGTATTACTTCTATTTCATTTACTTTAAATGCACATAGTAATTTATAGCATTTTAGGATGCTTTTTCCTTACCATTTTTGGATGCAGGCTAAGACTTATATACAAGCGAGTATTCTTATTTAGCTTATTTCATACTATTTTCTTTACAGTTATGTTTACTTCCTTTTGCCAGACTTGATAGATTTTATAGCTCCACTGCTTAGTTTAAATTATAAATTAATGCTTGTGATATCCTATTAACTTAAAATGTAGTCAATTTTAAAATATTCTTAGAGTATTTAGTCTAACTACATTTTTTTTTTATTGGCTTGCCCTATCATATTTAAATACCAAAATATGATAGATCAAGAGCTCTTTGATTTAGATAATGCAAGTCCAAGTACTTGAAGAGCTTATAAAAAATTTGCTTATGCTTAATTTAAATGTTTACTTGCATTTTATTACAAGTGAGAGAGTAACTTACTTTCTCTTACTTTTACTTTTAAAAGGCTTGTAATAATTAAATTTTTAAACTTCTTGAGTTATTTTTACCTATCTTTGCATATTTATGTTGTGATTATTTATTTTGTAATTGCTTTAGTTAAATGAGTGGATTATAATTACTTGCTTGTATTATTTATACTTGCAATATTTTTTAGTATCTTTTATTACATTCATTTGCATAATTTTATTAATTTAACAGTTGATCATAAAGAGACTTGATCACTTAGCATCTATATTTGAGTAATCTTCTTATAATTGAGTATAAGGTGCTAAGGTAGCATTCCAATGTTAGATTAAATCTTCTATCAAATTATTGGGGTCATTACAATTTTACAATAAATACTATTTATTTTGCATTTTCTGTAACTATTCATTTCGTAATAACTACTATTCATTTCGCATTCTGCCACTATTCATTTTGTAAAACAGTAGCACTATTCATTTCGCAATAAATACTATTTATTTCATATTTTTTACAACTATTCATTTTACAATAAATACTATTCATTTCGCATTTTCTGCAAGTATGAGATAAATGTCAAGTCAACACCAGGTAATCAATCAATAAAATTAGCAAAAACTTGTTTTGCTACCTTTTAGATAATAATGATTATTAAAATATAAATGCTTGAAATAAATGTAGCAGATAAATGGTTAATATATGATTCTTCGATACTCTATATAATTTAGCAATTATGATATCTGTGTGCAACTATACATGACATCGGTTTAGATTTTTATAGAAATAGTTCATATCACTAATCATTTTTACATAATTTATGATGCAAGTAAAACACATGCCAAAATTAATTTGTTGATTTATTTAAATAAAGTATTTTCAAATGTATTAAGAATGTAAATAGTGGTGCACTAGTGCATCTTGAGCATTAACAAATAGAGTCATTTGCATTTAAATAAGAATAAGTTTGGTCCTTAATTAGAAAAGGTAATTTGGTCAACACATACTAAATTATATTATATGTTTCCAGTTAAATTGAAAGGAATCCCTGTAAAGTAGAACAAGAAATAATTACAGAATTTCATGACGATTTTTATCAAACCTTTGTGAAATGAACATTTGCAAGTGATCAACAGTTAAGACAAAAATTGATAAATAAAGATAAAAGCATAACAACATGCGGTATGACCTGTATTAACTTTACCGATGAGTTGGGCCACAGTAATCTTTCTTTATTACCCAACTCTCAAGTTCATACAACATGCATTATTTAACAAAAGTAACCTTTGAATAGTATTGATATTTCCAAATTAAATTTGCTAAAGAATAATGTCAACATCCAGAAGTTAGGCATAACTTCCCTTTATAATAATTGAATTTTGTGGCTCTTTTATAAATTTTCACAATAAGAGCTTAAATGTAGTGGTTTAACTTTAAATGTATGGCTGGTAATATTTAAGTAGGTTAAAATGACATGAATAAATATATTAGAACTAAGCAAATGCATTATTTCATTTCAAAATTTTGATAACAAAGAAGAATCCAACAGAACTCATGAAGATTATTTGAATCCACAAAGAGCATGCCAATATTGATGAGCCTTGAGCAACAAAATCAAGCAAATATCTCTGCATTGACCTCTTTATCAAGGTAGTTAATGAAAAATACATTCTTTACTTTTAGTTAAATTATAGATCTATTGTTCAAACCCTTAATGAAATAAAAAGCTGAATATAAACCATTAAATCATAAAAAAGAATCTCCATATTAAAAACCAAAATCATGAGAGAAACCATTAGCAATATAACAAATATTTAGTAGTCATAGACCCATTAGCATTGGTTTTAATAATATAAATTTAATAACACCAGACAATAATCTTAATTTAGAGAGATTTTAAAGATTCAATGCATGATTTTGTATGCATGTATTTCTTCAAACTTATCCTCGTGCCATCAATAATGAATCAATACTCATAAAGCAAGCATATATTGCAGGTACAAAAGGATAGAAGAAGAAGATATATAAACATTTAAAATAACTTTTAAGGATGGCAAGCTGAACTAGTTTGATGCTTATTCATCAAATCATAAATAGATGCAAACTTGTATTTGCTATTTACAAGAATAAATAATGCTAGATATTCGTAGAAATAATTATCAAAGTATACTTAATCTTTCAACTTATATATGAACTTCTATAACCATAAACTCTTTATCATTTGCTATTTTTTTTGTATGTGAATGCTTGTCTTTTTCAGCCTCTAATCCTATATACATAAAGCCAAAAGCACTCTATTAAGTCAAAACTCATCAACACGCCTTTTATTTTTATACCAACATCAAGATAGTATAAAATAAACATTTCATTTAATGACACATTATAAAATTGTTAAGAACTAACATAAAACTGAAGTAGTGCCTTAGTAACATCAGCAACCATCTTTATTTATATTGCAGATTCATGCAATTAATGGGAGATTAAGATACATGAATAGATGTTGCGAACTTTAAGAAAATAAATGATAGATGATATGAATAAGTGTATGCCCCACTTACATTGCATATTATGTATGTTGTACGAGTATGCAAATTTCAAGTTTAGCTGAAACGTGAGAAGATTTAGAATCTTCTTTCAAATTTGGGTCTTTCTCTAGGGATAAGGATGACAACCTTCTTGACAAAAACTATAAATTTAACAAACATTTATTTCAGCTCTAATGATGAAAATAATCGCAATATACTCAAATGCCGATTTATCGCAGTTAGGAAAGTTAATTAACAACAGTTAAATTATGCTATTACAATTATCTAAGAAAATTATAATCTCTATGATGTTGGTCATATATATATATAAAATAACAAACATTGACAGCTATAAAAATTTTATAGTAAAAGAAATAGAAATAATAACATAGCTTAAAAAATAAGGATAACTCAATTTAGATTCAGAAGTGTTAAAGTAGTTTATTAACAACATAATAATAAACAGGTTTGTCAATTAGGAAAAATAGAAATAAATTAAAGATTAGAGCAAAAATTAAAGATCGCTAAAGCTTGAATACTACACAAGAATACCTATGCTTGAGCCTAATGATATCCATTTTAGGTTCAATTAGATTCTAGCAAATTCCTCATTTAATATTTCAAAGCCCCAATCAATACTCGATTTTTGTATAAACAACACTAGATAGGAGAAATTAAGTGGAGTACCATCTTTGGGTGTCGAGAGATCGCTGCTAGGATTCTTGGGCTTGCAAGAGTGTTTTCCAAATCCTTTAATGGACGCGGTACTCCCCATTTTAAAATGCAAAAAGTATAGGCGTGGATAGTAAGGTTAGCGGCGATCTGATCCTTGCCGAAGCCTTCCATTGGCAAGGATAGTTGCGCGAGCCACACGTAACTCTTAGGGTTTCAAAGGAGAAGGAGGTTCTTTCGATCAAGCGGTGTGCAACTAGGGAAGAGGTAGAGTTCCGATGGATAAGGAAATCGTCGTATATAAATAAAAATATGAATTTATTAATTAGTTAATTAAATGAATATATTTTATTTAATTAGATTTAAGCAATTATATGTTCACTAAAATTTTCAGAAAAATTTGCTCTTAATTAAATCTGGTGTGAAGAACTCAAAAATGCAATAAATAATTGAGAATTTTCGGCGATCTCCAAAACTTACCAAATTTTCACCCATTGCTAATTTGGGGGTGAGAAACGTAATGATGAAGTTCGATTTTTAATCTGATGTCAAAATGATTTTCTCATTTTCCTGATTCAAATAATTATCCAAAATTAGAATTTTACTCGTTTGATTCTCAAATTGGACCAAAACGGTAGAACTTGCTTCTAATGGCTAATTAAGACTGTTAGAAGAGATTTAAAGTTAGTTAGACTATTAAATATGGATTAATAACCTTGGGTTGTAACAAAATGCCACTCCACAGTAAGAGAAACACCGCAATAGAATGGGGTAGCAGAGCGAATGAACAGTACCTTGGTGGAAAAGGTGTGGTGTATGTTGTCCAATGCCGGGTTGGAGAGAGTTTATTGGTGGGGGCCCTAAACTATGCAAGCTACTTGGTGAACCGTCTACCATCTATAGCACTAGATAAGAAGACTCCAATTGAGTTGCGATCTGGACATTCCGCTACAGATTATGATCAACTGAAAATTTTTGGTAGCATAGCTTATTATTATGTAAGGAAAGATAAACTTGAACTACATACTAGGAAAGCAATTTTTGTGAGCTTTCGGCGGGAGTGAAGGTCTACAAGCTATATGATCCAGTTGACAAGAGAATTGTGGTGAGTAGAGATATCACCTTTAATGAAGAGTTTTTCTTGAGATTGATGAGTTCTCATTAGATGGAGGATACTATAGAGACTCCTACAAGGAGGCAGAGAGTGGGTTTTGATGCAATCTCATTTGTTCCACAAAGATCTTCACATCACATCGAGGATACTTCTACAGATGAATATCACATTAGTGATGATGAATAATAAACTAACATTGATGGTGAGGCTCTAATTGAGGAGTCAATTGCTAGAGATAGACCCAGAAGGAATGCACCTCAGTAGCTAGCCTAGATTAGAGACTACGTCACATAGGCATTGTCCGTAATGGAGGATGAGGTTCCCTCCCATTACAAAGAAGCAGTGACGGGTTTAGAAGAAAATTTATGGAAGCAGGCTATGGATGAAGAGATGGAGTCTCTTCACAAAAATAAAGCATGGAGATTGGAGAAACTCCCTCTAGGAAGAAAGGCTATTGGTGCAAGTGGATGTATCTGAAGAAAGAAGGATCCTCAAAAGTTGATGTGCACTACAAAGCAAGGTTAGTGGCCAAAAGCTTTGCTCAGAAAGAAGGGATTGATTATGATGAAGTGTTCTCCTCAGTTGTCAAACACTCATTGATCTGTGTGCTTCTAACTTTGGTGGCACAGTTTGATTTGTTGCTTGAGCAGCTTGATGTTAAAACGACGTTCTTGCACGGAAAACTAGAGGAGGAAATTCTTATGGCGCATCCTCTAGGATACAGTGAGCCAGAAAAAGGAGACTTGGTATGCAAATTGAACAAGTCTCTTTATGGGCTAAAATAATCACCAAGACAATGGTACAATAAATTTGATCAGTTCATGCAAAAGGAGGAGTACCAAAAGAAGCCAATTTGACCATTGCGTGTATTTAAAGAGGTTGCCTCAAGGTAGCTTCATTTACTTATTATTGTATGTCGATGACATGTTGATAGCTATTTTAGATCAGGCAGAGATGGATCCCATGAAGGATCAACTGTCAATGAATTTTGAAATGAAGAACTTAAGGAAGGCAAAAAAAATATTGGGAATGGAAATTTGTAAGGATCAGTAGGGAAGATTTGGCTTACCCTAAAGGAGTATTTAGAGAAAGTGCAGAGGAGGTTTAGAATTGAAGACATTATAAGGTCTGTGAGTATACCTCTTGCACCTCACTTTCATATATCTGCAGAGCAATGTCCAAAGACAGATCTTGAAAAAGAAGAAATGCACATAGTGCCATATGCTAGTACAGTTGGATGCTTGATGTATGCCATGATTTTTACTAGACTAGATTTGGCTCAAGCTGTTGGAGTTGAGCCGATACATGCACAATCCTGGGAAGGATCACTGGCTAGCAGTGATGGGGATTTTTTGATACCTAAAAGGTGCAATTGGTGTTGGCCTATTATTTCAGAAGTAGTCCTCAATATCTGACTTATGCATTGGATATGTGAACTCCGACTATGCCGGAGATTTAGATCGAAGAAAATCAACAACTGGTTATATATTCATTCTAGCAGGAGGTCCAGTAGGATGGATGTCAACTCTTCAGTATACAGTTGCCCTGTCTATGACAGAAGCTGAATATATGGCAGTTACTGTAGCGCCCATGGAAGCTATTTGGATGACAGGCTTGCTGGAAGATTGGACGCAGCGGGCGCCAGCTCGAGAGGCTGGCGCTACGGAGCGCCGCAGCGGGTGCCACCCCATGAGGCGGGCCATTTTTCTTGTGGCTGTGTTTGTGATTGCATGTGATTGTTCTTGTTTTATTTTGGTTTACTCAATATTCTCAAACATTTGTTCCGTATTATTTATAACCCTGCTAATCCCAACATGATAGAATCAGATGCCAAAAGCTCGTTCGCTCTCACATATAGTTTAGTTTTATTAGTTTTCTTCCTTTCCCTTCCACTTGATCTCAAAGAGTCATATCCAACATTGGCTCGGGGCTCAAAAGAGATGCACTCCAAGAGGTTGCAACCCCAAGTATGTATCTAAAAAGCAAGCTAGCATCTGAATTGACTAAGAATCAGGTTAGGCTACCCTCCAAACTTAGAGGTGTACAAGTAGTCATCATAGCCGCTCATTGTCCATTTGCTCTCCTCCATTTTCTCTAGATGTGTTTTTAACCACATTAAATTGAAAAAGAATCTATTTCCTAACCGACAGCATTTTGCATTCTTTTGGAATATACACATATTTCTTTCTTGCCATAGACTATATGCCTCTATGCTTATCAGCAACTTGAGATCAAGAATTTTAGCATAATATTCCAGTACTGAAACAGGGCAGGAGGGAAGAGAAAATTATTGCTCACATTTCTCTGGAATAAGTTTGAAAGAGTAGTTGTAGGCAAAGTAAATATGCTCAATGGTTTCATTGTACTCCTCCCCACAAAGGCTGCGTTTGTCGTCACATGGCATACCCTGTTTCTTTGGGGTATCCGTTGTTTTAATCCCTGCATTAATGCGTTCTTTGTTACAGCAGGAGAATTTGATTTTATGACGCTTAAACCAAACCCAATTGGTGCATTTGGCATCAGCAACCAGCACAAATTTTTGCATCAGATAGGAATGCTTGGACGAAATTAGACAACCATTAGATTCAAATTAATTTGATTTAGACTAGTGCAAGAACGGGTGGCCCTAGAGATGGTAGATATCCCATACCTTCTCTACTAGTTTCCTAACAAAGTATCATTAGTAGTAAGTCTTTAGAAAGAAGCAAGCTTGCTTGCTTTAAATAGTGCATTGAAATTGGCCAAGCCGAGAGCCCCACTGCTTTGCTCCATTGTCACTATCTTTGATCGAAGGACAGTTAGTTTTTCCGACTATAAGCTTCATGAGACTTGATTGCCAAGAAATCGATCGAATCCTCATTCTGTAATGATTTGACATGCGTTAACTTTGAAATGCAAAACTTAAAATTTATGAGAATTTAAGTATGACAAATTTCAATTTGATGATAAAACTATTTTAAAAATAAACATTAATTTAAAATAAATTGCTCCAATCCTAAGATTATATCGGATGATACTAGTCATTTCTTACTTAACATACTTTACTAAACAATTAACTCTGAAACCACTTTGCACAGAGGCGCTATTGTACTCACAGTTCTTGTAATTTAACAGGAATAATTACATCAAAGAGACTCAAATTGTTTTGTTTACAAGACTTGGCGCAGTTTAGTTGTTTGCCTCATGTTCCTGATACTATAATAACCCAATAAAAAAAGAGTATTCGAAAACGAACAGTAGGCTGTACATTATTTCGAACAAGTTGGCAGATCAATCACCACATAGCCATGATCATGCTGCCCCCTAACTACTTCATGTGGCTTTGCACGTTTGCCTCATGCTCCTGATACTTTTAATTATTTATATGTTTCTCTTTAATTTATCGTATTCTTTATTGAATGAATGTCAACATGCAATCGTAAATAATAATTAATCTTAATCAGTTTCTAATATTATATTGTTTTCAGCTGTGTTCTAGATATTAGTGCTGAAAGTTGAAGCTTTTTTCTTATATAGCAAACAACATAAGATTAATGCTGTTGATCTAAGCAGTGCTGTTCTGCATAACTAAGATATGATCAAGAAAAACAGGATTTTGCAATCATAATATTACTAAAGACTGGATTAAGAGACCACTAAGCTTTTCGTTCACTTACGATCACCGATCGAAGAAGATAGCACCTCCTCTTCCTTGCACGGCCTAGGGATTTTAAATCCACTTCACCTTTGATGTTCCCACAACTTTTCAAGATTGTGATAGCTTTTTGTGAGAACGGAGAAGTCGGAGCTGCTCGCGATGAATACTCCGTCGACTACTCGAAGACGCCGAAGGCGAAGCTTGCTCGCGTTTTAAACTCCGCCTTGCTGAAAGTGACTCCATCTCCGCTTGCAAGATTCATCGCATCACAGGCTTGTTTCCGTATTGCCATTGAATCCCCGTGGCGATGAGATTCGTCTATGATAGGATTCATCTCGGATGCCGACCAGATTCATCTCCACTAGGATTGTCCCCGACGGCATTTGTTTTTAACGATGACAGAATTCCTCTTTGATGGTATTTATCCCCCCGATGGAACTTGTCTTCGTCGTTTTCTACGGCAAGATTAAATGTGTATCATGCAACAGTAAAGATCAAGCTAAGTAAACAAGAATAAAATTGCTATCACTAGTTCTATATGATGACTACAGTATGTGATTTGAATTCACAACTTCACTAGAAATCAAACTTAGGTCTAAGATTACTGGTTAAGAAGGACCTCACCGATTTCACAATGTATCCTTCATCAAAGGACCTCACCGATTTCACAATGTATCCTTCATCAAAGGACCTCACCAAGCATATCAGTCATAAGCATTCATAATGTGTTTTATAAGGTTTTAATTTAGATATTCAATGTCTCATATAATAGAAAAAGAGGTACATGAACATGATTTTCAAGCAAGCAATATCCTCAAAGTAGTGTATGTAGTAACTAATAGTAAATGCAATAAGCAAAAAAGCTACTAAACATTACTTAAAGTTAAACAAAAAATTGTAAAGAGGGAGAAACACCTATAGCATCCACTTTAAATCTGAACTTTAATGAGATTTGGGAAAATATTTGTTAATGTTTGATTCTCATATATATATATATATATATATATATATATATATGTATATATCACTATGGAGTTCTAGATCTTAATATCACTACGTATGTGGATAATGAATGTATAATATTTATACATTGTTATAATTGTCTGTATTTTTAAATAAGAAGATAGACAGCTTAAAATAAGGAGCAAAGCAAAATAATACAATGGTTATTCATTTCATGACTGATCCAGCTCTTCTTCGAAACCCTTGCTCAACATTTTATTTATAACAACAATGCCTGAGTTTAAATCCGAGTTAGAGAGTACTCTTAAGCTTATCATTTATTACATTGTATGTATAAGCAGAAAGCATAAAATAATATATAAAACATGCTACAAAATAAGATATTCTTATTAAAAAATTGAATAATTTGCGTAATATTTGCTCGGTTGGGCAAATAACTCAAGCATTGAGGAATCAAGCACGTCTATCTGATTACCATAATTTCGAGTTCAATATAAATATTCAAGTAAATTTAAGTTGGCATCATCTCATATATTCTTATATCTTTTAAAGCATGATAATAACAAAGTTGTCCCTTTTTAAAGATAAAAATACATTCTACACAAGATTGTAACACACCACCATGGAACCTATTTTATTTATCCAAGACATTATTTATTTTCGATAATATATCATGTAGGGACAATATACTTAAAATCAATATATTCAAAGCATTGAATATGAAATTCATAAGGCTAAAAGCCGAGCAATTAAATCATTAAATAAATGTATTTCATGATATCATGGTACTTGACTTTAAATTTTGTGCTTGTGCTTGTATTGATCTCTAGCAAATCTATGTATACACATTTGGTTTACATAAATACCTAAAGTCTCATCAAAATCAAATGATCCTAGGGTATAATCCTAAAAGAATCCTTTATTAAAAAGAAAAATTCCCAAGATAACTAAAAGGAAACAAAATCATAAAGCAAGACAGCAAAAAATATATGCCCAAAAGACAACGCAATTGAACGAAGCCAGTAAAATAAGATACATTTACTCAATTTGACTTAGGATATCTAGCCAAAGGCCTTCGTTTGCATCTTCTTTTCGCAAACATTGCCAATCTCCCATGATACAAAAGTTCACGAAATCTTTTCCAACTTTTGAAAGTTCTATACCTTGAAACCAGAATCATTCTAAATCCAAATTGCATCTTCTAGCATCCAGCTCGGGTTGTGTGGTGGGGTCGTCCAGTCCATATTTAAATTAGGGAGGTAGAACCAAGATCCTTCCTTACCTCTAACCATAAGCTTGTATTCTCGCAACATGACCGGCATTCGATAACTATATGATAATGCAATATCAAAAAATCTTACTGCATTTGCAATTCTGTGATTAGCCCTTAGTCATAAATTAGTAGCAAGTTTTTTCCCTCTCTATCTCTTCTCCTTATCTTTCGACGATATAAAAAGTTTGAGGAAAGGTTCTATCGAAGACTAAATTTCAAATTGTGAAACACTTTAAACTTAAGTCAAAGTACATTTAAGCCAAAGAAGATTTATGTGATAAACAGTTAGATCAAAAAACTAACTAAATTAGAT
Organism: Gastrodia elata; assembly: GCA_016760335.1. Lineage (NCBI taxonomy): Eukaryota > Viridiplantae > Streptophyta > Magnoliopsida > Asparagales > Orchidaceae > Gastrodia > Gastrodia elata. Next base: position 36,206,079 of record CM028670.1, on the reverse strand, counting down.
ACAACAAATTATCTAAAATAAGGCAAATTCAAATTGTCATCATAGCAAAGAGCCTTCAGATCTTTCAGATTTCCAAAGTTATTTAAGATGTACATACCTACAATGCTTCTACCTTTATTAGCCAGCCAGTCAACTGGTTTGTTACCCTCTCTCCAAATGTGAGACAACAAGAAATAATTAGAAGACCTAAGCAACTTCATTATATTCTCAAGCTAATAAAATAAAGACCAATCACTTTTAGCATTAGTTTTAAGTAAAGTAATCTAAATGAGACAATCTAATTCAACCTAGATATTGTCAATGCCAAGATTTATACAGTGTTGCAAACTAAACAGTAAAGCCTTTGTTTCAGAAATAATAGAACTAGCAGCACAACAGCTAAAGTAGAAAGTAGATTTTAGGTTATCATAATGGTCTCTTAAAATGCCTCCACCACCTATTTTGTTATTATCCCCATCAAAGTTACCATCAACATTAAGTTTTGAAACATTTTCAGGAGGTTTTCTCCAAAACACCAATTTGTTGAAAGGAGCTTTAAATGATTTAGGAATAGAGAAGAAAGTTTTACCAATTTTGTCACTTTTGAAATCCTTATAAGTTATAAGTTCTACCAATTTTATATGTGAAATGATCTCTCATTTTTTATTTACGTTCTCTTTCTATTTTTTTTTCTCTTGTCCTCTTTCTCTCATTTTTCTTAATATAATTACATAACTAGCATAACAAAAATAATATAGATAATAATGTTAATAATAAGAATAATTATAAATAATAATAATAATAATAGCAGCAATAATAATAATAATAATAATAATAATAATAATAATAATAATAATAATAATAATAGCAATAACAATTATAATAATAATAATAATAATATCAATAATAATAATAATAATAATAATAATAATAATAATAATAAAATGATGATGATAATAATAATTATAATAATAATACTAATAATAATAACATAATATTAAATAATTATCTTATTAGTTAAAATATTTATTTAAGACATAGAAATCATAATCATAATGATGATGATGATGATGATGTTTTGTGAAATTTATTATTATTGGCTCATAAATAATCTAAAAGACCTAACATGATCTTACAGTTTGGCACCTAATATTTGATTTGTACGCTAATTCATCATCAAGTCGTCCGTAACAACCCAAGGTTGTTACCCAGTTTAATTTTAGCTTACTCATATCTAAATTGTCATTTCGCTAAGTTCGTTTAAGTCATTAGAATCAAACTCTGAAGATTTGGTGCGGTTCGGAGCTCAATCGAGTAATTGGAATATTTAATATATTTAATTAATTAGAAAATTGAGGTATTTAAATCAACCTCGAAATCAAAATCCGACTTCATCGTTATGATTGTCACTCCCAAATTAGCTAGGGGTGATGTTTTGGACGCATTTGGAAATCATCGGATTTTCACAAATATTTTAAGGTAATTAAATGCACCAGAAAATAGAATAATTAAATAATCATCGGAATCGAAATCCGACTTCTCCATTGAATTTCTCACCCCCAAATTAGCTAAGGGTGAATTTTTGGGATTTTTCAGAACACGTTTATTTAATCTGAATTTTTTAATGAATTAAATAAAAAATTAACTATTTATTTATATTGCATTTCCCATTTGGTCTTTTTCTCCATTTCCTACACATGGGACCTGCCTGTCTCCCTTCATGCTTCATTCGGTGCCCCTTACTCTCTACCCTAGGCGCAAGCAAAGCAGAGGACCATCCTTTCTCCTCTTCTCAATTTATTCTTCTTATAGCCCATGCCCTATCACTCTCCTTCTCCTTTAAAAAAGAGCTTAACCCCTCCTCTCCTTTCTTTCTTTACTCTCAAGCTGAAGCTTTTCCTTCTTCCTCTATTGTTGAGTTTTGTGCTGAAGAAGAAGAAGCTCCATCCCTGTAACAATCCTAGTATTGTTACTCATCAATTAGTGACCTAATGGATTATAATCCTTTTTCATTAGTCTTATAATAATATTAGGAGCTTCCATTTTAATTTTTGTGCAATTTGGAGATCATTTGACAATTTTCAATGTTTCCTAGTTTTCTGATAATTTTGAGAAAATCTAATTTATTTAGACCTCAAAATCAAAAACGAAGTCCATCATTCGACTCATCACACCCAAATTAGTCATGGATAGTATTTTGGAAGTGATTGGAAGTCATCAAATTTTTCCCGAATATTTTAATAATATTTAAATGCTTAGAAAATTTAGATAATTAAATTGACCTCCGCTCAAAAATTCGATTGCATTTTTGAGTTACACACCTCAATTAGGTAAGGGTGAATTTTAAGAATTTTTCGAAGTGTATTTGGATTTTTAAAATTAAGTAAATTTAAAAGATATAAGATAATATATAAATTAATATATATATTAAGTATTATTCATAAATTTCTAGCATCACATTTAGAAAATGCGAGGATCGCATGTGAGGAACCAAACACCATTTATCGGACTTCTTTATCTAAAACCAAAGATCCAACCTTGCTTACAATCAAACGACGGGATCCAATCTTCACGATCCAACCATTAGATTGTTTAGTTGATCCAACGGCCCATAGTTTAGTTGTTTGATCCAACCGTTAGATCATTTGATAAGATCAATGGTTGTGATTAAATCTCTGTACGCCTTCTTCCCATTTCCGCCTACGTAAGTACTCTGCCGCGCGAAGGTGGGCATACGTCTACCAGGTTTCCCCTGCTGTCTCTGAGGATGCATTACCATCCCCATCCACTGCTAATTTTCGGATTCTTTTGCTCAATCCTGGGCTGTTTTCTTATTCCTGAGAGCTTAGAAGGGCAGACAAGCGGCCATTGAAGTTTCTGCAGGCATCCTTAAACCTAGTCGGCGAAAGGAGCGGTTCTCTGCTTGGGCCCTGTGAGACCCTCTTTGTGTTATTAGAGAATTTAGTTTGCCAAGAACTGAGTTCTAAATTCCAATCTCCAGGTGTAAGGAACCCTATTTGCATTTATAAGTCTTAATTTCGATATTCTTCCCAATTTTTTTTTAAGTTGCACTGAACTTCAGCACTCTTAATTACTTCTTTTTGTCGTGTTGTATTGATTAAATGCGATTTGTATTAACTATTCTTTGAGATATCTGTTGTGGTTTGAATTGATCGGGCTTTACGGAGCCCGATCAAACTCCAGATCCTCCAAGTGATTAGCAATTTGTATGTACTCGGTTACATGCTTACATTATTCAAATTGCATTTCATGTGATATCATTGAGGTAATTAGTAGATCTATGAACCCCAATTAATTCAATCGAAGTTAATGAGATCTTGTTTTATCAGAGTAGTGCGATTTCCCTAAATACTTTACTTTAATTTGTATGTAAATAGTTATACTTTAAACTTAATATTCATCCAGTCTATAATTAGGAAATATTTTTTTTTATCAGTCGAGTTCAGCTAATTGTGATTGAATTCGACCCTATCTCCTTAAAACATTAATACTTGATTAAAAGAAATCGAGAGCTTTATGTCTTTTTAGGGCTTTAGTATCTCATTCACCATTTTCAACTTGAGTAACGAGATGAGATCCTAATCGTGCGTTAAGAGGATTTGCGGATGCGTATATGAGATGCCCTAATTCATCTTGCGTACGCTCGAGGAAGAAGTGGCCCGGAGTCTTCTTCAAAATGAACCAGCAGTTCTTTACTTATCATAAACCTTGTCATTTTATTTGTTATCCACGTGGCATGCCATAATACGTCCCGCCGTTTCGTTTAATTAACATAAGCAATTAAGTAAGTAGGTTATTGGAAAATGAAATATTTAAATTTATGCAATTAATATTAATTAAAGTAGATTTAATATAATTGTATATTGCAAAATACTACTCGAATATATGCAATATTATATACCATTCTGATCACAAAAATGGGTAAATTAATAATATGAGATTAAATTTCTATTTTGGTGAATATTTTAATTAGTCAATATTTAGGATTAATTAATTAATTACAAATTAAATTCATCATTTCATGTGACCTAATTTGATCATTTAATGTTCAAATTAAACGATCAAATAGTCAATTTCACTCACAAAAATGTAAGGAACAATAATATGAAATCAAATTTAATATTTGAGAACTAATTTTTATAATCAACTTTTAACCCTAATTAGGAGTCACAAAAACTCTAATTTTTTAATGTTGTTCAAATTTGACATACTTAGTGTCATTTTTCTCCTTATGTTATAAGGATTTCAATATTATGCAAATAAATTCCTTCGGATAGCAATTAGTGATTTTAGATTATTGGCTTTTAATTAAGTGTTATTGTGATAATTCTAAATTTCTACATGGCATGTTTAGGTATTATAAAATTCTACGATAGCTAATATGTCGCATTTTTTATCTCCCTTGTCAAATTAGATTACATTTATTTGAGCATAGTTCTCATTTTCTAGTTGTGTGAATCAATTGCAAATTGCTTGATTCACCTTTCAACCCTAAGGTAAAAAAATCTTATGATTAATTTAAAAATGAATTGTAGTTAATCCTAGATTTATTAGTTACATCCATTAAGAGTAATTAGCTTTAATGCTTTTATAATTATAGATTATTGAATCAACTAGATCTAGCCTTTAGTGACTATATTAGAACTTAGTTCATTCATCTTAATCCCTAAAGCCTTCTCTTGAATCTTTTAAGAGCTAGTAATAGGAATTCCTATTTTACTTATAGCAGTTTAAGAATCTTATTGAATTCCTTAAACTTTAGCTATTAGGATACTTAGAACTTGTAGTTTTTAAATCCCATCCTTAAGTTACTTTAAACATTTCACTTTATTATAATCTAGCTAGATTAGTACTTGATTGGTTAGATCCTTCAAACTACAATCTAACTAGTGAACTATAGTGAATTAATCTTAACTTTTAATTCTTTGAGTTTAATATTTTTTTTTAATCTCAATCTCTTTTTACTAGTCACCTAAACTTTAATTTAATTATATAATTGAATCTTATAGTTTATGATGTGAATAAAAATTAGTTTCTAATTATATCAATTATACTTATAAATTATATTGTCATATCATACTAATTGAATTGAAATTACTATTTTTAAAACCCCAACTACTACTATATTTACAATTAACTTAAGATCAATATCTCAATTAATTGGGAGCTCAATTAGTTCCAATCATTAAGTAGATCATTAAAATTAGATAACTTTAGATATCACTTAGTTGTAATTATTAAATTTTCCTTAAATGCTTGCTTAGCTTTGAGTCTTATTTATTTGAATCATTTATATACGATATTGTGCATAAATAAAACTTTCACATTAAAATTAATAGGGGTTTATATTGATAGATCAGCTTAGGGCAGGCTAGAAAGGGGTAATAAGTCTAAGATCTTCCTTCAATTAACATGTGAGTGTTATAGGTTTATATAGTTCATTCTCAGAGGGTGAATGTGAGTGTTATAGGTTTTGACCCCGCTTTTCTTTAGATGTTAAACAGACGTGTTTAACTCCTCTTTTCATTCTGTATGTGCCCGCAGAATGAGTACATGTTAAAATAACTTTAATCAATTAACATATGAGATCTTCTTTAATCTTATAGATTGTTAAGACTCATCATAGATTTTAGCTATGTTACTTTTCATTGTTATATACTATGTGAATCTTAGACTAATAGTCTAAGATCTTCCTTCAATTTCTATACTATGCATTTTTTATGTTTTAGTACTGTACCTTACTTGTTTAAAGTTTATTTAGATTATAGTGAATGTTGTTAAAATTATATTTAAATGCTTCACTGTCTCTTTTCCTTACTTAGCATATGTTCTTTTGAACATATACATGCTTTACTTCATTTACTTTCATATGTCCTTTAATTTCTTTCTAGCCTATATAGAATGCTTTTACCCTTATTTTTTTTGCAGGTTATGATATATATTTATGTGAGTATTCTAACTCACATTGCCTTTTATTTACTTTTATTTTCCCACACTTGTATGCTTACCTTATTGCACCCTTATTTGTGCTTATTTTGTAACTAGTAGTGGTATCCAATTAAATAATAATATGCTTAGCTTGATCTTAAAATGTACTTAAACTGTTTAGTCTAACTAGATTTTCTATTTCTTGGCTTTGCTCTATCATATTTAAATGCTAAAATATGATAGATCAGATGCACTTGGAGGCTAGTGAAGCTGGACCAAGTGCTAAAAGCTAGCTGCTTCCGCTTATAATATCATAAATATATAGCTTATAAATATTTGCAAGTGAGCTTTAATTCTTACTTTCTTTTAAGTTTACTGTTGGTTTGTAAATAATGCCATTTACCTTACTTTCACTATACTTGTATTGGAGCTTAGTTTTATTTAAATGCTTATGATGAATGAATGGATGGATGTAAATGAATGGATGTAAATAAATATTAACTAAGTCATTAGTTGCATATCTACTTTGAAAGTTGATTTGAATTAGTTGTATACTAAATTGCTATTAAAATTGAAAATTAGTTTCATATCTAAGTTGGGAATCTTTTCTTATCTTCATGTATGTATTAAATATTGTGAATTGAGCATACCTTAGGATAGATAATTATTACATATGTATTTTCTCACTTTAAATTCTTAGAATTGAAAATAAGTAATCCCATGTAATGAATTGACTTTACTTTAGAATTAGAAATAAGTAATCCCATGTAACGGATTGATTTTATATTAGAATTATAAATGAGCAAATCCTATGTATTGGATTGGCTCTATATTAGAACTGAAATTAAATAATCCTATGTAATAGATTGATTTCATATTAGTTTTAGGTTGTTTTTCTTTCAATTATATCTTCCATTGGAATGGAAGACTTGTATATCTACATTGCAGGTGTTTCTTTAGCCAAATTATAATAGAAAGTTTGCCAAAATTTTTAAGAATTTAAGGACTTAGAAATTTTATTGTAAGTTGTAAACTCATGTTCCACTTATTAAATATTTAGAATTTTATATCTAGAATTGCAAGTATTCACATAAATTGCTTTTAAATTACATTGTTCATATGTTTTAGCAAGTATTGCATCTTCATATGTATTATACATAACACATTTCATAAAATTTTCTTCCATCTTAACTTAAGACCCTCTTCTAAGTCCTTGGCTAAACACAATATCTAATGATTTGGATTAGCACTGTTGCGCGATGTAGTGCGCTGCAGCGACTAAAAGCACTACAGCGTGCCACAGCGCTAAAATCCGCTGCAGCGCCCGAAAGCGCTACAACGCGCCAGAGCACGCCACAGCGCACCGCAGCACCTGGCTTTTGGCCAGAAGGCGCTACCGCGTGCTGTAGAGCTCAGAATTGCTCAAAACTGCCTAGAACTGTCTGGAATGGCCGAAACTTCACAATTTTCGCATTTTAAGGACCCTAGTGGGGTCGAATTATATCAAATTCAAATCTAGTTTTAGTAATATTAAGAATTATATAAAATTTTATGTGTAATTCAAATATGAAGATTTATCCTTTATAGCATGTGCAAATCCCTTATGTGTCTTAATTATTTTGTGCCAAATATTAAAGGATAGAATCTTTGATTGTTTGTATTGACCAAGTAGGTCTCAATAATCAAATTGCATGAAACTTAAGTCTTTTAGATTTATAATCAAGTGCTAATCCTTTTGATTTAATTTAAGATTTGGTTAGTCTTAATTACCTTCTATTCTATGTCACTTTACATTCCTATGCTTTCATGATATTAGGATATATGTTAGAGAACTTTAACATTTATTTGGACACCTTGATGTACCTAATTGATATTAAACTATATTTGAACATGAGAATATTAAGATCTTGATTAAGAATTGATACTTAATCTAAATTTGAAATTTGTCATCAATAATACACTAATAATACATTAATTTATCATTGATCTATAAACCAACCATTGCTCTTGATTTTAGTAAGGCTAGGAGTTAAACCCTAATTTGTCTCGATTAAAAACTAAATCTTAATCACCTTAATCAAGTAACTTTGATTAAAAGATAATTCAACTTACATAATTCCAATAATACATTTGATTTGATATTGAAATTAAATACATTATATTAGAAGTGCTAAGATAATTAAAAGAATTTATGTGATTAACTATCTGGACTTAAGCTTGAGATCTCCGATTTTCTCCTATATAAGATCCTTAGTATGAGAATAGTTATAAAATTGTAATGATTTATAACATGATTTAATTTGAATAATATTTTTTATTTTATCCCATGATTATAGTATAGGATGTGATCAGATGAGTCTAACCATATAATCTGATCAAACCAATTCAGACTTAACAAATGCAACTTATGATCTTAATGCAAATTATTAAGTTAAATGTTAGATGTATAAGATCTTGATGATCTTACAATAGAATTTTTATGCAATTGAAAGCCTTATGTATCTTGAGGTAGGAACTTAGATGATCCTTCTTAGCCTTAGTAGATTGATCTTAAACCCTTGTGGTAGGATCACCCAAAGTACTTAGAATGAGATTCCTCTCATGTGGTAGTAACTCATATTGAGTGATCTCTTGGTCACACTCTTGGAACCTTATGTAGGATTCACCCAATTAGAGTCAATATTCATAGCTTTGGTAAATCCTTGGTTGCTAAATAGAATTGATATAACCTAAATTATTAGTTGGATATGATTATGTATATCCATGGTGCTGAGTCACTTCAGCAATATTCAGGATTGATTGAGTCACTCCAATGTGGGCTTATGATCAGGTGCTATCTCGAGGGATTAGATAAATACAATCCCGTTAGAGTAAACCTTCCAAGACTAAGAGTGTTACAATTAGTGAACTAGATCCTTAGTTTGAGATATAAACTGCTATCAGGTTCTACCTCTTATCGTAATGAGCTTCGATAAGTGCAGTTTAAACGAACTAAATATCTCAAGTCACCTTGTATAGAATACTAAGTATACTTGTAATTAAATATTTAACAGCTTAACTTGAAATATGAACTATGACTGGATTCTGCCTCTTATCAAAGTGCGCTTCGATAAGTGCAGTTTTAAACAAGCTAAGTGTTAAATTTATCTTTCTTGGAAACATACAACCATGTGTACACAACCTTTCCAACTAATAATTTTAAGTAGAATCATAAGCAAAGCTAGTTATTGAAATTAGAACTGTGAGTCAGAATCCATTTGGATGAATTCTGTACAATGGAAACACTTAATTCATTATCTAATTTTAAATCATTTTTTGGATTTCTAAATATTAAGTAATGTAGTGTAGAGACATGAGCATGAGCAAGCATGAGCATAAGCATGATGTATAAGTATCAGTGATGATTTATGAGTTATGGAATGTTGCATACATCAACAGGGGAAACTCAGGATGTTCAGACATCATAGTATCTATATTTCCCAACGAAATGTATGTAGATATTGGACCGTACAGCTCATAGCAGTTCAGTAATAGTTCAGTTACATATCGGTGGTATACAGTATTATGGCATATTAAGATCTATAATTTTAGTAACATATAACACAGTTTTACATGCTATTTACTCAATTTTAGATCATACACTATTTTATTTACTTTCAGTATTCAGTATACAGTTAGTTTTACTTTACTCAGTTTTATACAATTTTAGTTATTCAGTTATTTTTACAGTCTTTCTGCAGCTTTGTTTACTTTACTGTTAAACGTATATAATTAAAACTATTTAGATTAGTTTTGATGTATTAGACTTATTGTCAAATAGGTGATACTTTTGGGATCCGATAATTTATAAGATCTTGAGCAGCATATTGAGCCAGGTCAGGAGGAATCTTAGGATATTTAGGAGGAGTTCGTGGAGCTTTAGTGGACCCTCCTTCAGCCTTGCCATTTTCTTTCTATTTTTATTTCAGTTCAGTAGTTAGATTTTATTTCAGTACTATTTCATTAAACAATTTATAATAATTCTGAATGTGTTTTCTTTTCTTTTTAGAGATGAATGTTCTAGATATTTGCTTTAGTTTCCGCACTTTGTTATATTTTATTTATACTTAGTATTATATGTGATCAGCATACTGGAAATACTGATATCTTATATATATATATATATATATATATATTAGATTATTCATATTGTTTTATAAATTCAGTGTATGTATTTGTCTAATACCTATGATAAGGATATTATTCTTATCTTAAGTATTAGCCCTCGACCCTCCTTTGGGGTTGAGTTAGCAGCCCTTTTGATGAGTTTCTTTTCAGTAGTTCAGTGTTAGTTTCAGCTATTCGGGAAGATGGGATATTCATTCTCGAGTGGCGCACCGCTCCGCCGCCGAATTGATTATGATTAGCCATTTTGCGCGTGGCGACGGGGAGGGGCGCTACATCATCTTAGTAGTAATTAGCTAAACTATCTATTAATTTGCTTAATGGACATTGCTTCGTTGCATAAGTATTTGACATCACTCTTTTATTAATATTAAACTATTGCATATTATTAAGTATACATATCATATTTCTTTGAGCTTGTTCAAGCTGAATGAGTTTTTTTATTTAGTATATCTTCTTAATTTAAATATAAAAAACAATCACTTGTTTGAATTATAATAAACACCGTATAAGAATAAAGTAAGGTACAATATAATTTCAATGTTTCTCATCTACTAGGAACTTTCACTAAATATTTAAAAAAAAATTGTAGAGCTTGATAGCCAATATCAGAGAGCAGAGGCAAATAACAAATGTATATAATCATATATTTAAATTTTATTATAATTAAATAGAAGTTCTTTATTTGGCTATATATTGTTTATTCTAGATGTATGATATGATTACTTGATCTAGAATAAATAGTATTCTTTCAAGTAAATATGATAGAAATAACATTATCTTGAACGAGTAGTATTGTTTTAATTAAATATGATATAAATTACATAATCTTGAATTTCTGGTCATCTTCCCCTTTGGCGAGCCAATGAGCTTTCATGCATTTTTTAGCCAAGGAGATTTTATTTTCTGTGTACATATTAATTTGAGAATCAATGCGAGCCAAATTTTGGAGCAAATCAGGAAATGACAGATGACTTCAAGGAGCTGGGTTAAAGTGGCATGCTAATCTCTAAGCACAATGAAGATGATAACTTCTTTTTTATCCAAATTTTTGAAAAGCATATTTAAGAACTTTTTTGTGTTAAGGCTTTTATGCAGAAAATTAAATAGAGGATCACCTCCAAAGTAAGTGTCCCATATACTACCAATCTAATCTTTGAAATAAATTTGTTAACACTAGCAATTTTTGAATGTATTTATTGCGTTTAAGCTTTGGAGAATCATGAGAAATTAAAAGAGGAGCATAGTCAGAAGAGCATGGAGGAAGAACTTTGCAAAAATTGAAATTAAAAGAAAATTCCTATTCATGATTGCAAAGCACTCTGTCTAATTTTGCTTTAATTTGGGCCACAAATCATTTATAATACCAAGAGTAGTTCATACCAATAACCGGAAGATGTTGAAGAGAAGCTTTATAGATGAACTTGTTAAATGCTGATAATTTGTCGGAGCACCTCCCAATTTTCTTATTAGATAATTTAATGCAATTATAATCCTCTATATTAACCACAAACCCAATATTCATGTCATTTGCATTGTGATCTCTAAAATTCAGAATAATGCTTTTTTAGCCAAATCATCGGAGGAATGTTGTCCATAAAGAGCAGAAAGAGCACTTCAAGACAAAGATTAAAATACTCACGCTGGGGGAGTGGCGACAGAGTGGGGAGAGGGGGCCATATTGAGGGAGAAAGGGAGTGTAAAGTTAGCTCTGGGAACCACATTGAGATCAGGGGTAGTAAAACAAACTCAAATCTCCATTAATACAAAAGAAGGAAAAGATTCTATTATGAGAGATAGAGGAGGGGCTAATGAGGATGAGTTTTTTATTAATCATGTTTGCATTTGAAATCCTACCAATAGAGAATGAGCAAGGGGGATGTCTAGACAGAGGATGTTATTGTTTTCTAGATAGGCTTCTTCTTATTGAGTTCATCAAATTAGCTTTACTTTTATCACATTACCATCCCATATGAATAAAGGTTCACAAGAGGAGCATACCTTAAGAGTTCAATCATAAAGGGCTCTTTGATTAATAATTTTACCATTGAGATGAAGTTCGATGGATTCAGAAATAGGTGAGCTCAGACATATTTTGACGTAGATGCTCACAAAAGACAAATGCAAACATTTGGAAGTTAGGTCGTCTGTAAGACTGGGTACCCCAATAGCACGCTATTTTGGAAAGATGGGCATATTTCCACAGTTGAAGAGGTTGATCAAGAATGGGGATCCAAACCGGGGTCGAGGCAAAGGCAACGACTGATGGCAGAAAATTGTTGGCCCATCACTTAACAAGAAAGGGTCAATTGAAGAAGCACCATGGGCTTCCATTTAGATCAAGTAAAAGTGAAAGGAAAAGCCTTGATTAGAGGGAGAAGATAGGGCTCAAACAAGAAAACTAGGGTATCCATTTAGCTTTATCATATACAAAACACATAAACAAAATCAGACAAAGTATGTTTGGAGAGCTGTTCTATATAAGTAAGACTAAGGAATTAAAAATCGGCCCAAAGGTCGAACCGATAATGCGAGAGGTTCAAGATTTGAAAGTCGAACCAGAGGTTGAACTGTGATTTATAAATAATATTTTGATTAAATGATACATAAATATTAAAATGAGTTATTTAAAAAATTTTGAGTATATATAATATACAAGAAAAAAAGAAAAAATCATAAAATTAGTTTTTAATTTTTTTACATAAAAACACATTAATATATAAAAAAATATGTTATCATTTTCTATAAATTCAATTTTGTACGTTTTAATATAATTTAAATAAAAAAATTGCATGCAATGAATGTTCAATAAAATAACATGTATAATCTCTATTAACTTACAGTAAATTCAATTTTTATTATAAATGTAATAAAAAAAATAGCATATAAGAGAATTTACAGTTTAATATAATATTGATTACTTTCAGATACTAATAGGTTGAATTTTTGCGGTATATTTTCTGCATTTGCTTCTTCGAACACTCAAGCAATAAGAGAGTAAAAATAGTTTATAGAAAAAAAGAATCATTATTAACCAGCAAATATCATTTCCTTACTAAAATGATATACATTCCAATCATTAGCAAATATCATATTAAATAATGACATTTAGAGATGCTTTTGAAAGTCAAATAATAATTTGTAAAATTGCTGTTTTACTTCTCATAATCTCATCTAATGAATATGATGATAAACTAACAATCAATTTTTAGATATAAACATAATAACTTTTAGAGATAAAATAAAAACATAATAATTTTTAGAGATGTTTTCTAAAAATCTAATATTAATTTGTTAAACTACTATTTTGCTTCTCATAATCTCATCTAATGAATATGATGATAAACTAACAATCAATCTTTATAGATGAAAACAATGACATTTAGAGATACTTTCTAAAAATCAAATAATAATTTGTAAAACTGTTATTTTGCTTCTCATAATCTCATCTAATAAACATGATGATAAAATAATAATTTACCTTTAGAGATAAAAATAATAGACTTTAGAGATAAAATGAAAACAATGACATTATATATTTAAAAAAAAAATCAAATAATAATTTATTAAACTGCTATTTTGCTTCTCAAAATCTCATATAATGAATATGATGATAAACTAACAATCAACCTTTAGAGATAAAAATAATGATATTTATATATGCATTCTAAAAATCAAATAATAATTTGTTAAACTGTTATTTTGCTTCTCATAATCTCATCTAATAGCATGATAATAAACTAATAATCGATATTTAGAGATAAAAATAACAGCCTTTAGAGATAAAATGAACAATGACATTTAGAGATATTTTCTAAAAATCAAATAATAATATGTTAAATTGTTATTTTACTTATTATAATTTTATCTAATGAACATGATGATAAACTAATAATTGACCTTTAGAGATAAAAATAATGATATTTATAGAAGCTTTTTAAAAATCAAGCAATAATTTATTAAACTATTATTTTTCTTCTCATAATCTTATCTAATGAATAGAATGATAAACTAACAACTGTCATTTAGAGATAAGAAAAAAAATTTTTTTAGATACTTTCTGAAAATTAAGCTATAATTTGTAAGATTACTATTTTATTTCTCAGAAACTTATTTAATAAATATGATTGTAAACTAACAATTGATATTTAAAAATTAAAATAATAATCTTTAGAGATAAAAATAAATAATGGCATTTAGAAATATTTTCTAAAAATCAAACAATAATTTATTAAAATGATATTTTGATTCTTATAATCTCATATAATAAACATGATGGTAAACTAACAATCTTCATTTAGAGATGAAAATAGTGATAATTAGAAGCATGGCAGAGCCCATGGCTTTTCAAAGATCCTTTCCATAGTAGCATCCAATAATAAGTATCTATTAATCAACTAATACCAAGGGGAAAACGTTCCAAATTGAAGAATGTAGCTCCAATATCATCATCATCTGTCATTATCTCACGTTAAAAAACTAATAAAGATGTAATGTTAAGATTAAAAGAAAATATTCTTTTGTAAAGAAACTATTTCATTTGTTAAGATTGAATTAAATGAAAGTTCAAAGAAGAAGATATATATGTTGTACCAATGAAGAAGCAAATGAAATGTCCAATGAAGAAGCACATATATGATGACTGTCTTATAATACAATTTTAATAAAAAATTACATGCAATGAATGTTCACTACAAGAATAATATATAAAATGCTGCTATATCACCAAACACCACCACCACCCATCAATTAAAATGCAGCAATCTTAAATAAAGTTGTCAATTTTTGCTCAACAAGAATATGAAAATATTACGAACAATGAGTGCACATATGTTCAAATTTGAATCAATTTTTGCTCAACAAAAATACTGCTGTCATGCTCATTAGATAAGATTATGAGAAACAAAACAACAACTTAACAAATTGTTATTTGATTTTTAGAAAGCATCTCTAAAAGCCATTATTTTCATTTTATCTCTAAAGGCTGTTGTTTTCATCTTTAAAGATTGATTGTTAGTTCACCACATATTTATTAGATGAAATTATGAGAAGCAAAATAATAATTTTACTAATTATTGTTTGATTTTTAAGAAGCATTTTTAAAATCTATTGTTAGCCCTTAGCAGCAGCATTCAAAATAAAAGAAAAACAAAAAATTAAAATTGTAAGACTTTGAACTCATTGCTTTGATTAGAAGCATGGCAGAGCCCATGACCCTTCGGAGGTCCTTTCCACAGTAGTATCCAATAATTAGTATATGTCAATCAGCTAACACTAAGGGGAAAGTGTTCCAAACTGAATAATGTGGCCCAAATTTCATTATCATCAATCATTGTATTACATTAAAAAACTAATAAAGATGTAATATTAAAATTAAAAGAATACACTCAATTGCAAGGAAACCCCTTTATATATCAAGATTGAATTAAATGAAAGTTTAAAGAAGAAGCCTCGTGACCCGGTCGAGCTCAATTTTGAAAATTAAGAGCTTGGTCATAGCCCGATCTCTCGGGCATCTCCAGCCCGAGTATAACAACTCAAACTCTTAACACTAAGGTATTGTTCACTTTGGCCTGAAAGGCCTCATAGTTCTGCCCTCAGAAGATAACTTCCCAGTAGGTCACCCATTCTTGGAGTGCTCTCGTAAGAGCACACTTAATTTTGGAATTCTTATTAGAAAATCCACCGTTATTTGAAAAGGTGCATTGATGTTTAAGAGTTTCACTTATTACTATTTAAGTGGGTCTTTACAATCGCCCCAACATAAGTAACTGACGTTCTCGTCAGTATCCACACACAGATCCAAGAAATATCCATTGAGTAGATAGAACTAGAGGCGACCCCTACAGGCTCAAGAGGTACTTACAACCATGTAGCACCTTAACCATTATGGTTTAAGAGGATGCTCACATGAAATGATAATTTATCCTATATGGAACTTAGCTCCTATCTGACACTTTATGGCCTGCTCTGTTACCATTTGTAACAACACAAACTCTTAACACAAGGTATTGTCTGCTTTGGCCTGAAAGGCATCACAATTTTTTCCTCAGAAGATAACTTTCCAGTAGGTCACCCATCCTGGGAGTGCTCCCACATGAGCACGCTTAACTTTGGAATTCTTATTAGGAACTCTACCGTTATCTGAAAAGACGCCTCAATGTTTAATAATTTCACTTATTACTACTTAAATGGGTCTTCACACCGAGCTCTTGCCTCTGGAACCTTCCCAACTCCTCCCTAAGGCGCTATAAATAGCCTCAGGTTTGCTCTAGGTAAGGCTTGTTGATCAATTAAAGTTTCCTCTTTAATTATCATTGCTGGTCAGCTTAAGCTTCTTCCAGGTGTTCCAGTGCTTGCGTACCATTGATAGTGGGTGCCTTCTGATGTTTAGGACCCCTTGCTCTCTTCCAAAGCTCAGCTAAGACTCTAGATCTCTCCTCGCATCCTATGCAAAGTTTTTCATCAAACTAGGTCCCCCCATTTGCAAGTTCTGAGCCAATGAGGCTCAGGCTTCTCTCCTTTTGATTTGTATAGTTGATCATTGTCGAATAAAACCCAGAGCATATGTAAATTCACCATAGGCTAGTTCTAATCAATCGATTCACTCGATCGAGCTAAGTTCGTAAAAAGGGGCTGGGTCCGAGTAAGGACTCTGCAATCTAGCACACCTCAGACCCTTAGGTAAGAGGGCTTCAATCTGCATCACCTCCTTGATGGTGTAGGGATCGAGCCCTGAGTCAGTCATGGCCTCTGTAGGATAATTATCTCCCCACAGTAGCTCCATAGAGGAAGCTCTCGAGTGAGTAAGATCTGGCAGATCTAGACCACCTTACTTGGGGCTTCGGGTCTCTACCGTTGCGTATGGACATGGTAAAGGTGTAGCGACCTTCGGTTGGTCGTGCCATAGCCTGGATGCACTGGAATTGGATGATTAGGGCTTCCCTAATTGGTCTTCTGTCAGGGCGAGGGGTCAGGGATGAAGCCACTGTGGAGGTCGGGCCGACCTGTGACCTGCGTGGTGCGACAGTCCCAGGTCTCTCGGGCCTAGGCCGACCCATGTGTTTTGCAAATGGGTCGAGCCCGTAGTTTAATAAAAATAATAATTGAATTCATTTTTATTAAGGAAAATAATCCAAATATCTAACCCATAGGAAAATTTAATTAGAAAAATGCAAATTAAATTAATGTGATAACTTTTGATCTACTAAACAAAACCCTATGATCTTATATATCAAATTGATCAAAAGATCATAATGATTAAGAATATAAAATAATATTGAACTTTTAATGGCTATGTTTTCTATTTTAGCCTAATTATTATAGAATTTAATTAGGGTAGATTAGCATGTGCACTTAGCCAAATTGCATAATTTAGGTGTCATTATGTTTCTTATGTTAAGTAGAATACATGTGCTATGTAGTTTTATATTTTGATTTCTAAATTCTTAATTATTCTCTAATCTTATATAAGCATGATTAATGAGAATTAGGGTTTCTAATAATCCAAATTTAGTAAATTTAGTTTTTGAATGTTCATATTAATGTATATAAGTTAGTTGCCAAGTCTTATAAATTTCTAATAGTCAGATTTGTAATTAGGTGCTAATCTTTTTATTTTGAATTAAGATTTGATTAGCACTAATTACCTTCTATTTTATGCAAATTTCTATGATTATGTTTTCATAACAATAGTATGATTGTAAAGAACCTCCATGTGTATCTTAAATATTTAATTTAGCTAATTTAATTAAAATAGCAAAATCCCATAATTAATATTAAGAAATCTTAAGATCTTGATCTAGTCATTAACACTTAGTCTAAATCTGAGATTGCCACCAATAATATACTAATAATATATTGATTTATCATGGATCTATAAATCAATATTTGGTCTTAAATATAAAAAGGATTGGGGTTAAAACCTTAACCAATTTGATTAAGACTTGAACCTTAGTCACTTAATTAAATGACTTGATTGAAAGATAATCCAATTGATATTATTTCAATAATGCATCTGATTTAATATTGATCTTAAATCATTGAATTAGAAGTGATAAGGTTAATAATAAAATTATGTGATTGAATCATTTGAACCTAAGCTTAAGATCTTTGATTTCCTCTTATATAAGACTCTTAGCATAAAGAATGAAGATAAAATTGTATTAATTTATGGAATGACCTAATCCTAACAATATTCTTAATTTATCCCATGATTGTAGAATAGGATGTGATCAGATTGATCTAACCATACGATCTGATCACTTTTATTCAAGTTTAATAAGTGAATCTTGAATTTAATTTAACTATTAGAATAATGAGATCTTGACGATCTTGCTATATGATTGTTTTTGAAATGCTTAAAAGATCTAAAGAATGTTATATGTTGAGGTAAGAAGGACTTCTTGTGACATATTGAGGTAGGAGCTTAGATGATCCTCCTTAACTGAAACTGATCTTAAATCTTATGGTAGAATACACCAAAGACATTAGATTGAGATTCCCTCCATATGGTAGTAACCCATGTTGAGTGACCATTTGGTCACATTCTTGGAGCCTTATGTAGGACTCACCCAGTTAGAGTGAGGATTGATAGTTTGGGATAAATCCTTGATTATTAAATATAATTGGCTGAGATTGGATTATTAGCAGGTTATGATCATGCATACCCATGGTATTGAGTCATTTTAGTAATATTCATGTTTGGATGAGTCACTCAAATGTGGACTTCTGATCAGGTGCTTTCAACAGGTTAAGCCGAATACAGTCTCGCTAGAGTAAATTATCCAAACTTAAGAGAGTGAGCTAGAATCTTAGTTTGGGAGAATAATAACTGCGAAAGGGTTCTGCTTTCTATCTTGTGTGCGCCTCGATAAGTGCAGTTATAAGCAAATTAAGTACTAAATTCACTTTCTTGAAAATATACAACCATGTGTATACAACCATTCTAATTGATGGATCTAAGCAAAACTCCCAAAACAAGAGAAACTAATTATTGAAATTAAAATATAGGAGTCAGAATCCTTTTAGCAGGATTCTACATAATAGAGACATTTGAGTTATAATCTGATTTCAAAGTATTTATGGATTTCAAGATTTAAGTCATGTAGTGTAGAGACATAAGCATGAGCATAAGCAAGATATATGAGTATTAGTGATGATTTTTGGGTTACGAAATATTGCATACATTAACAGGAGAAATTCAGGATGTTTAGGCATCATAGTAAACTATATTTCCCAATATGATGTATGTAGATATTGGACCATATGGCTTATAGCAGTTCAGTGATAGTTTAGTTACATAGCAGTAGCATACAATATTATGGCATATTCAGATGCATAACTTCAATGGCATACATCATAATTTTACATGCTATTTACTTAGTTTCAGATCATGCACTATTTTTATCTGTTTTCAGTATTCCATATATAGTTAGCTCTACCTTACTTCAGTTTATATAGTTTTAGTTATTCAGTTATTTTTTTACAGTCTTTTTACTATTTTATTTGATTTACTGTTATATGTAAATAATTAGAACTATTTAGATTAGTTTTGATATGTTAGACTCATTATCTAATACGTGATACTCTTAAGATCTAGCAATTTGCTAGATCCTGAGCAGCTTGTTGAACCAGGTTAGGAGGACTCTCAAGAGATCTAGAAGGAGCTCGTGGAGCATCAGTGAACACTTATCCTTCAGCTTTTACTATTTTTGATTAGTTATTTCAGTTCAGTACTTAGACTCTGATTTTATATTTTAGTAATTCATTTATAATAATTCTAGGTATGTTTTTTGGATATATACTTAGCTTCCGCACTCTGTCTATATATTACTTATACTTAATATTGTGATGTGATCAGTATACCAGAAATGTTGATATCTTATACTATATTGGATTCTTTATATTATATTTTAAATTTAATGCATGTATTTGTCTAATACTTGGGATAAGAATACTACTCTTATCTTAAGCATTAGCTCTTGTTCATCCATTGGGGTTAAGTCAGCAGCCTTCAGTGTGGCTTAGTTTAGCCTATCCGGGGCGACAGGTTATGTATTCCCGAGTGGCGCACCGCTCCGTCGCCGAATTGATTATCTATATTGCACGCGGCGATGGGGCGGGGAGCTACGTATATGTTGTACCAATGAAGAAGTAAATGAAATGTCAATAAAGAAGCACATATATGTTGCTGTTCATTTATATTATTGTGTGGTGTAAGGTGTTGGGTGCTGCTATATTTATGTGGTGTTGTATTTTAATTGTTGTGTGGTGTTGGACGTGGCCACAATATTAATTTGAAACAAAGCATAATAAATCAACATAAATCATTAATCATATAAAGTTGCAAAATTTGAAAGGAAAGGTGCTTTAAGATTAAATTAATTAATTATACTCATGAGCAGCTCTTCAACTTCATAAGCAAATAAATATAATAATCGATCTTTAGTGTTTAGAGATAAAAATATAAATGAAAATAAGAGCCTTTAGATATTTTTTTTCAAATCAAATAATAATTTGTTATGTTGTTATTTTGCTTCTCATAATTTTATCTAATAAACATGATGATAAACTAACAATGGATCTTTAGAGATAAAAATATTAGACTTTAAAAGATAAAATAAAAATAATAACATTTAGAGATGTTCTTTGAAAATCAAATAATATTTTATTAAGCTATTATTTTGCTTTTTATAATATCATATAATAAACATGATATTAAATATTAAGGTATTAAACTAACAATTGGCCTTTATAGTTTATAAATAAGAATATAAAATGAAAATAATATCTTTTAAATATTCTGTAACAACCCAAGGTTATTACACAGCTTAATTTAAGCATAATCATATTCTTATTATCATTCCATTAAGTTCATCTAGTCATTAGAACCAAACCCTGAAGGTTTGGAGCAATTCAGAGCTCAATCGATTATTTTGGAATATGTTAATATTTAATTAATTAGAAAATTGAGGTATTTATTTTGACCTCGAAATTGAAATCCGGCTTCGTTGTTGCGATCGTCACCCCCAAATTAGCTATGGGTGATGTTTTGGACGCGTTTGGAAGTCGTCGGATTTTTGCGAATATTTTAATGTAAATAAATGCACCGAAAAATAGAATAAATAAATAATCATCGGAATCAAAATCCGACTTCGCCGTTGAATTCCTCACCTCCAAATTAGCTAGGGGTGAATTTTTGAGAATTTTCAGAGCGCATTTTTAAAATCTGAATTTTTAAATAATCAAGAAAACTAAATAGGTAATTACCCAGCCCCTAAATTGCAATTTCTGCCTAATTTTCTAATGCATCCTGTCAGCTCCCCTCCCTAGCCGGCACCCCCATGCCCCTTGGTTGCCCATTGATGGCCTCCCTCTCTAGGCTCATGATGGCCTAGCCCCTACTCCCATCCTCCTCTTCTCCTTTATTAAGAGAGCTCATCTCTCCCTCCTCATTTTTGCTGTCAAGTTATGCTCTAAAGCCCTCTCCCTTTCCCTCCATTGCTATACCTTGGGCTGAAGAAGAAGAAGGAGAAACTCCTCCTCCAAGCCTTCCAAGTCTTCTTCCTCCTTCTCTCGCAAGACTAAAAGGTACCCCCTTGCTCCCCTCATTATCATCTTCATGTTGTTGCAATGCTCGAATGTATCCTTAGAAGCCCATAAGCATGTATGGAAGCCATTAAGACTCTTAAAAGCATCATAGAAAACTACTCTGTTTTCCTTGTATTCTGCATACCCTTAAATTTGTCAGCATATTTCGTATATCTAGGATGCTCCGTTTGTGCCGATTTTGGTGTCGATGGAAAGGTATCAGAAAGACCTTTTCATTGATATATGTCACCACTCATGAAACACTCTGGATTGAGAGTAATTGAGCTCGAAAGTAGGCATTCCAGGTTTTGTCATGGCGAAATCGCCGTTTGGCGCTGCAGCGCCCAATTTTGCAAAATAGGCCGCTGCAGCGGTATTTCGAAAAAATTAAATAAATCCATTAATTAATTAAAACAGCATTTCACAAAATGGACCGCTCCAGCGGAAAAAAAAAAAGAAACTTTAGGAAATGTCAAAATAAATTAATGGAGCAGTAATTTTGCAAAATGAATTGCTGTGGCGCGCTGGCGCGCCACAGTGGGTCGCAGCGCACCCCGCGTGAAAAGCGCAACGGCGCGCTGTCGCACGAAAAGCGCTACAGTGCACCACAGCGCGCTGCAGCGTCTGAACTTGCAAAATTCATAGAATTTCCTGAAAAATTATCCAGTTTTGGCTGAAATGGCCAAAATTTCACTGTTTTTATATTTTAAGGTCCTTAAGACTCTAGTGGGACTAAATAATATCAAATTTGAACCTATTTTAGCTAAAATTGAATATTGCATAAAATTCTATATGAAAATTAAGTTTGAAACCTTGTCAATTTTAATAAGTGCTCAAAAATTACTTTGTGCCTTAAATGTATTGTGCAAATTGCTAGATAACTTAGAATTTCAGTGCCAATAATAACCTAAAATAATATTAAGGTTTTGAACCCTAAAAAATTAGAAGAAATGACCAAAATACCCATAATCTTAGTTAGGTCATAACTTGACCATTTGAAGTCCAATTTGGGTCTACTCCCAGTTAAAGTACTTAGTGTGCTATAGGAAAATTATAGCCACTGAGTTTGCTAAATTTGGACACCAAATGGAAGAGTTAGCTTTTTGGCCCCTCTTAACTTAGAAAAATTACTTATTTACCCTTAGAAATTCAAATGACTATAACTAACTCATTAGACCTCAAAATTTAGTGTTCTTAGATTCTATGGAATTCTTGAACAGCAACCAATAATAAACTGTATAAAAATTTAGCTTTCATTTAGTGCAGTTTACAAAAATGCCCCTTAAGTCAAAAACCTTAGTTTGGACCTATAGGACCCGTTTCTCGTCCAAATTAAGCTTACTTACTGTCTATCTTCAAGTTAGACAGTAAGGAACCATTTGGTACTAAGAAACTTCAATTTAAATTTTTAATTCAAAAGTTGACTTTTTGGGCCCTTAGTAGGGGCAAAATGGTCATTTTGCCCAAAATTTAAGTTAAGTGCCCTTAACCTCTAATTTGTATTTTAAATCACTCAAACTAATATTAGAACTGTATTAGAATTATTTAAGTGAGAAAAATCAGCCATTAAGTCAACTTAGTAAAATTCTCCAAAATTCACCCCTAGTCTTTTCCTTAAAAGAGGTTAAGGGCACTTTTAGACTAAAACCTAGATCTTATGTCTTAACCTTTTTATATTATGTGATTAAGCCTAGTCTCATGGTGTTTAATCTATAATCTATTGTTTAGTAGATCTTGATAAGATCTTAGATATAATGACTGAATTCATCAAAGTAGGACATTCTGATTTATTAATTAAACTTATAGTCATACTTGATTGAATTAGATTAGAACTTGATCAGTTCTAATCCTTTAAATATATAAGGATGTGCTTCTAAGTTATATTCGATAGTAGGAATTAGAGATCATGAACTTGTGTATCTTAGAATAGTTAGAATGGTTTAATTAGATAACAATAGTGTCACCATATTAGAAGAGTCCATTACTTGATTAATTTTTGTTGCTAAGCATTCCTTATATTTTGTTCTTAAATTCCTTGTTCATATCATATAAGAGCACTTTGTGTATGAAATGAAAACTTAGAATAATTAGGATAACATTTGTCTTTGGGTTCAGTATATTTAGTAGATTCAGGTGCACATTTATCCTAATAGATAGGGGTAAGGAGTAATAAGGATGCTTAACATTACTCATTGAGGAGTGTGTGTTAAGCTTGGAACCCATATAGTCTTGCAGATGTGCTTGACTCCTCAGCTGTTTTCGGACGTGTCAACAGAAATAAAGTAAAATAACTAAAAGATTATGCATTTGTATTTACTGCCTCCTCAGTTCTACTGTTGGTTTCTGTCTTCCCAAGCCCAGAAAGGCTTTGGGGATTTCATCGGCCCGATGGCCAACTTTCTGATATGATAGTCTTTACATACCTGTTTTAGTTTTCAGCTTACTGTGTACTGTGTTCTGATGTATATTTCAGTTAGCTATTTTTCCTTACTTGCTCAATTGTACGTATTTATAGGATGCTAGACTTTACTACTTATTATATGTACTATATTCAGATTTCTATTATTTAATTTGTATATGTTATATGATCATCAGCATATTTAGGATTAAACTTTACTTTTAGCACTTTTACTTACTATACTATACATGTGCATGCCCATTCCTTGCTTAGTTATTGATGTGTGCTTTTGCCTCATTTGTTGCTTAGTTATAAATGTTATATTTATAAATATCCCTATTTTTGTATGCTTACTGCACCTATGCTTTCAAGTTTATTTTTGTTGTGCTTAAGTATAAAAATGATGACATTAATAACTTATGTAAAATATTTAGCCTAAAAAGTACATAGACAATTGTCTAACAAGATTTTCTTTTATTGGCTGGGGCCATGGTATTATGAAACTGATAATATCAGATTCAGATAGGTTTGAGGAGCTAGGTGTTGAAGCAGAGGTGCCTCACTTAGAGAAGGAGCTTCAACCAGGAGAGTCGAATATTGCTTAGTACCTTTTAGCCACTTGTGAGGAAGAGTGTTTTACTTTTCATTCTTTTAAACTATTTAAATATTGTAATAATACAGGTATTGTAACTGTGATTTATTTTATGCACTTTATTATTTTTTGAGCTATCTTATTACTATTTCTTATGTGATGCATGATGAATGGATGTACTATTTACTTTATTTAGCTTCCGTACCCTGTCTGTATGTAAGATTTGGTGACTGATTCTCTTAAAGTTTTGTGCACGTTATCCCTTTATTAGTGGGTTGAGAATCTTACCTAATCTAATGATAAGAGAAGGATTTGCACAAGTAACCTCCACTCCTTAGCCTAATGATTGTGGGCTAGGGAGCGGGGCGCCACATATTCTTTCTGCAAATCAAACAATAATTCGTTAAATTATTGCATTAATTCTCATAATCTTATATAATAAACATGATGGTAAACTGACAATCAGTCTTTAGAGATGAATATATCAAACTTTGAAGATAATATAAAAACAATGACATTTATAGATGCTTTTTAAAAATCAAATAATAATTTGTTAAACTAATATTTTGCTTCTCATAATCATATTTAATGAACATGATGATTAATTAATAATTGACCTTTGGAGAAGAAAACAACATCCTTTAGAGATAAAATGAAAACAATGATATTTAAAGGTGTTTTCTGAAAATCAAGCAATAATTTGTTAAATTGTTGTTTTATTTCTCATAATCTCATCTAATGAATATGATGATAAATTAAAAAATAATAATCAACCTTTAAATGTGAAAATAATATCATTTAGAGAAGCTTTCTGAAAAGCAAACATTAATTTATAAAACTGTTATTTTACTTCTCAAAATCTTACTTAATGAACATGATAGTAAATTAACAATAGACTTTTAGAGATGAAAATAATGATATTTAGAGATGCCTTCTAAAAATCAAAAAAATAATTTATAAAATTATTTTTTTACTTCTCATAATATCATCTAATAAACATGATGATAAACTAACAATCGATCTCCAAAGATAATCTTGCTCTGGTCTACTTGGATTCCACGAGCATCAATCACATGGCCAAGAAATGATACAGAATTTAACCAGAATTCACATTTTGAGAACTTAGCATATAACTCATGCTCTCTAAGCTTCTCCAGAACCATTCTCAAATGTTCCTCATGATCTTTTACTGTCTTTGAGTAAATTAAGATATCATCAATAAAAACTATTACGAATTTATCTAAGTAGGGTTTCAAAACTCTCTGCATTAAGTCCATGAACAGAGATGGGGCATTAGTGAGACCAAATGACATTACAAAAAACTTAAAATGCCCATATCACGTTCTGAACGTTGTCTTCTCTACATCTGAGTCCCTTACCTTCACTTGATGATACCCTGACCTTAAATCAATTTTAGAGAACACTACAGCACCGGCAACCTGATCGAACAGATCATCGATACGAGGAAGTGGGTATCTATTTTTAATGGTGACTTTATTCAGCTCCCTGTAGTCTATGCACATTCTCATAGACCCATCTTTCTTCTTTACAAATAATACCGGAGCTCCCCACGGAGACATACTGGGCTTAATGAATCCTTTATTTAATAGTTCTTGCAATTGCTCATTTAACTCTTGTAGTTCTTTCGGGGCCATTCTATATGGTGCTTTTGATAAAGGTTGTGTCCCCGGAACTATATTTATTTCAAATTCTACTTCTCTGGTCGGTGGTAAACCAGGCAGATCCTCAGGAAAAACATCTTCAAAATCCATAACAACTTTTATTTTAGCAATTGGGGTTACTTCTTTGCTACTGCCCATCATTATCATTAGAATACAACTACAGCCTTTGCACACCATCTTCTCTGCTTGGATTGCATTAATGAAGGAACTACTAGTGCTGAGTTTCTCAATAAACGTTGTTGAAGCTTCTGGAGTTTGCAAGATAACCTTCTTCTTTTGACAATTTATAGTAGCATTATGCATACTAAGCCAATTCATGCCTAGTATGATATCAAAATTTACTATAGGTAGCATAATCAACTTGGCTTGGAAGATATGGTTATTGATTGGTACTTGAATGTCACAAAATTTGTTTGCACTAAGTTGGGCTCCAGATGGAAGTCCAACACTCAAGATCTTCGCAAGTTTGTAGCATGGTAGTCTTAATCACTTAGCAAAATTTTCAGAGATAAATGAATGAGTAGCCCCAGTATCAAACAATATACTACAGGGCTCATCTTTAAAGTATAGGGTGCCTAATTAATAAAAATATAGACTTTAGAAGTTCCAATTCAGTAAGAAAAGCAAAAAGTTGCAAATTGTACCTAAGACTACATTGTTGTCTTCTGCTGCTTCTACAGGAGTGAGATTTTACACTCTTGCCTTCTGTGGCGGTCCTGCCCCACCGTGGTCCTGTTAACCCTTAAGTTAACATGATTATGGTGGAGGGGTCACCAAATGACAAGGTCCCCACTTAAGATTGGATTAGACACGTGTTCTAATTCAATTTAAATAAGGACTTTGCCATTCATCCAAAAATACTATCACTAAATGATTATACATGAACTCAGAGTGCGGAAGCAATAAAAGGTACAACATCCATCCAATACAGTATAAATACAACAATACAGAATAAGTAAAGTGCTGAAAGAGAAATATAAACCTGTATTATTACAATATTTAATAAGTTTAAAAGAACTGAAAGAAATTCTCAATCTCACTGAAAAACAGAAAAACTAAGGCTACAGATCTTTAAGAACGGGCTCCTCCTCCAATAGTAAGCTCTCCACTGGATCTACTGCTCCAACAAACTCAGATCCTACCATTATCAGTTTCATAATGGTAGGGCCCCAGCCAACAAAAGAAAAACTGGTTAGACAATATGTCTAAGTACAATTTAGGGTAAAAGTTTATTTAAGTTAACTGAATATCACCATAAAAGCAGAACTGAGCAAAATAGGTGCAGAAAAGCGTACAAAAGAACAGTAATAAGTTATAAACAAACAGTTTATAACTAAAACAACTAGGAAGTAATACATACCTCCTCCAAGCAACTGCAACAAAGATAGGTAAGTAAAAGAAAAGTAAAATTGTAAGAAAATACAACCTAAATCTGCAGATGATCAAACAAAAATATGCAAAGTGACATACAACATTTAACAGTATAAAACTGAAAACACTATCATACTATGTGAGCATATGAAAATAGTAAGTAAAACTAGCATCCTATATAGTACAGGAAAATTTGTAAAACAGGGCTACAATGCAGTATATATAAGTAAAACAGTAACTGTAAACTGAAACTACAGTGACTATATAAGTCACCGAACACGAACTCAGCAAATCTTAGCCTGATGAGCTAAGAACTCCGAACTGAACATCACTGAAACTCTTAGCCTGATGAGCTAAGATAGAACTGAATGTAAGTGTACTTGGATTAGTATATCCATATCAGAATCCTGACTCTATAGTCAGTAGGGTGAGAGTCTATCCATCCTATCACTCGGACTAGGCATGGCCAATAGACTGTCGGACATTAAACCCTCGAAAGGTTGCCGACCCGAATGGGTTGATCGAAGAGGTATACTAATCAAGCTACACCTTACAAACTACTTGTGAAACGGAAATACAATGCTGCTTATAAATATTCCAAATTAACATAAGATATTTATCAAATATCTTAAGTACATAATACATGTTCAAGGTATAAGGCTCAAAATCAATGTATGCGAAGCATCAAAATCAAAGTGAGCAAGAAACTCTATCTAAAACACAGGTGATATCCGTTGTTATCTACTTTATTCGTTCTATCTACTCTAAGTTACATAAGTTTCGTAATCATCAATTCTTACATATTCTGTAACTTAGAATCATGAATCCTACTAGTTGAAGATAATTAGGACTGACCAAGTCCTAATTATAACTTAATCAAAAGATGACTCTTTGGTTAAAATGAATAAATCATCGACCTAATTTTGTATTTTAATTCATCCCAACCTCATCTTGATTAGCCAAATCAAGATGATAAGATTAAGAATTAGACTCCAGATGGTGGGGTCTAATTACTTAATCTAAAGGTAAAACTAAGGGTCTAAGGTTTAAAATTCCACTTCACAGATTAAGTTAAGGCAAGTCCTAATGATAAATCAATTCATTAGGATAGATCTATATTCTTAATTCTAGAGTTTAAAGATCAAATAATCATTTAATAAACTAAGAAAATCTATAAACTAGAAAACTCAAGGTTTCACCTATTGAGTAACCCAATTTACTCAATAGATGAATTCTAACTTAAGATATATTCCTAATCTTAAAAATTAAGGCTCTTATTACTAAGAGTATCTCTCAAGACATATATCCTAACTAATGTTATAAGACCTAAGGTATGATCTAAGAGTGATTAAAGAATGAGAACACTCACTTAGGACTTAGGAATTTTCTTAAGGAGCAAATTTTGAGATTTTAATCAAAATCTAATTTAGACTTGAATTTGATTGATTTCAGCTATAAATCATTATATTTATTGATTAATATGATTAGAAACTAAATTTAGGGCTTTTTAAAGGCTAAACTCTAAATTTGGGCAAAATGACCATTTTACCCCTACTTAAGGGTTCAAAAGATCAAATTTTGATCTAGGGCTTAAATTCTAAAATTTTCTTTTGGAAAGTGCTTCTTATTGTCTAATGTAAGATTATACAACAACTAAATTAATTTTGGGTAATTATTAAGCCATATGAGATCAAATTAGTGAATTTGACTCATAAGGGCAAATTAGTAATTTGACAAAGTGAAAGTTAAATTTTCTCTTAGATTATTGCTCTTTACTACCTAAGCTTTCCATAGAACCTAAGTTTGCTAAATTCTGATAAGTAATGGCCAAATTATGGCCAATACAAGATCTAGGGTTTAAAAGGTGATTAATGAATCCTTAATTATAGGTCAAAAATCCTAACTTTGCCAATTAGTGTCCAAATTAAGCAAATCAGTGGCTATGAATTACAAATAGCCCACTGATCATAATGACATGTGGTAGGCTCAATTTGGACCTAATTTGACTAAGTTAAGACCTAATTAGGGTTAAGAGTAATTAGTGAGTGATTAGCAAAATTAATCACTCAAATACTAATCCAACTTTACAGATTGATTCTAAGTAGTTCTATGAGTTATCTGAAACTTAAATCACTCAATTTGGATTACTAGATTTGCTAATATTCACTAATTAAGATTTAGAGTAATTAAGGGTGATTAGCAAATCTAACCGTTGGATCCTAAATATTTTTATAGATTACTATTAATTAGGTTTTTCTGATCTAAATTGATATTTGGATCATCCAATTTGGAGCTCAATTGACCAAGTTATGGTCAATTGAAGTTCTAGGGTTAATTAGGGTAATTAAGGTTAGGACCTAAAAGTGATTAAGCCAATATTAATCCAAACAGCAAAGTGAACATTACTAAATTAATCCTTAAGGTTTTCTGATCACTTTAAGACCCATATTGGGTATGTTTGGATTAACCTACACAAAGTTATCGTTAAATGAAATTTTGTGACATAAATTTGAACTTAATTAAACCCTAAATATCATTTTGCTAAATACAGGTTCAAATGCAAAATTATTGGCATCAATAAATTCCTCATATTTTTCTGATCAATTTGATATATTTATTTGTGTCATTTCAACATATATTTTAAAAGATATTGATACTTAAAGTTTTGGTAATTAAATTATTTTAATTTAAGCTGAATTTTATTAACTTATATATTAATTAAAAATCCATCTGAATTAACTCTCTGCAGTGGGTCCCACCACATAACACGCGGCGCTTTTACACGATCCGCCGTCCGTGCGGGTCCCACGCTATTGATTGGTCTGCTGATGCAGACAGAACCCGCGGTTCTGGTTGCGGGCCGAACTGACCCGAACTCGGCCCAGACTTCTGCGCGACCTCTTCGTCCAGAAGTCGAAGACAGGGATTTAGGGCTTGCCTGAAACCTTCTTTCCAGCGAGGGGGAGCCCTGACCCGCAAGAATTTGAGAAGAGCTCGGTGAGTTCTTCCATAAGACGAATGAAACGCAAGCAGAGGCAGCCGGTAGCCGAAGTAATTCCTAACCCTAAGATTTTATCTATGAGACGCATGCAAATTTCTGAATCCAAGTGAAACTAGGTCACAATATTTGACCCGATTAAATTCCTAACTAGACACAATCGTATCTGAGCATAACAATCATATACAACGAGTGATGTTAGAGATTGATATGAAATTGCAATTGGGAAATAGAGCAAAAATTTTAGGAATCGAAGTACCTAGCGGCAGAAGAAAAATGAGGATCCAATTTAGGGTTCCTTTTCCTCCCTTATGGTTTCACTTTCGCCCCCACACCAAGACCGAGCAATTTGGAGTTTTAATTTAGCCTTAGACAAGCTCGATCATCGGTGGAGGTGGCCACGATACGACGAGGGTGCCGCGTGCCCTATCCTTTGACACGCGGAAGAGTACGAGGGAACGAAGAGCACCCATCGTTCGATCTTAGATCGAACGGTCAGGACATGCCGCCAAAATTAACGGCGGGGAAGAATGCAGGGAAACGGCGTGAGGAGCTAGTGGACGGCACCGTTTAAATAAAAATATTTAATTTATTAATTAAATAATTTAAACTGATTCTATTACTTAAAAATTAATTGATTTAATGCATCCAAAAAAATTTTAATAAATCACCCCTAGCTAATTGAGGGGTGAGGAACGCAACGGCGCACTCGGATTTTCGATCCGACGAGAATTTATTTATTTGATTATTTGGGATATTTAAATATTATTAAATTATTTGACAAAAAATCAACGACTTCCAAATGACTTCAAAATTTCACCCCTAGCTAATTTGGGTGTTCTGAACGCAATGGTGAAATCAGATTTTCAATTTGAGGTCTAGATAAAAAGTCAATTTCTAGGGTTTTGGGATTTTCAAGTATTTCAGATTTTGACCCAGTTGACTCTTAGTTTGACCTAGGTTTTAGAGATAAGTTCTAAATTACTTAATTAGTGACTTAGAACCTTAATTAAGACTTAGATTAGTCTTAATTGAGCAAGATAACAACTTAGGTTGTTACACCTTCCAAGCAGGTATGCTGTCAAATGTCTGAGCTGTTGATTGATTTGGGTTTGAAGGCTTTGCAGCATGTTGAACCTTTACAAGGGTTCGCTCTTGAGCAGGAGGTGACATAAGAGTCATCTGAGGCTCTCTGGAATTGATGGGAGTGGCACGAAATATTTTATTCGTACGATTCCGTTCAATGGTTACTCCATTAATGGTTTTGTTTGATCGACAGTCCCGATACGCATGACCTTGCTTTCCACAAGTAAAACATACTCTGCCAAAATGATAACATTTTCCATAAGGATGTGGCCTATTACAGGCGACAATTTGGCTTGATATTTCAGTGGTCTCCATCTGATATACCCTTCCTTGGTTTGTTCGTTGTTGCTTGAAGTTCTGAGGGTATTTGTTCATGTTGAAAGCCTTTCTCTTCATGTCCTTGACTGATTGATGATGCTCCACAACTCGCACTGTCTCAATCAATTTCTCGAACTGGGTGTGTTGTAGGGGAATTACGTGATCTTTAATGGATTCTCGAAGTCTATTCTCAAATCTGAAATATCTATCTGCTTCAGTAGGAACCAAGTGAGGTGAAAATCGAATAAGCTTCCGAAATTCTGAAGTATATTCAGCTACTGATCGATTTCCTTGGGTTAATCTCAATAATGATTCGCCAATGATGTTCTTAGTGGATGGTGGAATAAATGATTCCTTGAATGCTTGGACAAACCAGCTCCACTCTATTTCATCTAATTCGAATTCCTCGAAACACGTATTCCTTTCTTGCTCCCACCAATATTCTGCTTCTCCATGCAGAAGGTGAGTGTCTAATCTTACAGATTGGTTGCTTGAACAACCCAAGCTAGTGATGTTTTTCTCTACTATCTTCAGCCATGCTAGAGTGTCCATTGGTGATTCAGACCCATCAAAGGTAGGCGGCCTTAGTCTTAGGAAACTGTGAAGTATCCCATCTGCGGACTGTCGAAAGGTGTTGGGAACTTGAGGAGCGGGAGATGCTGAAGAAGTGCTGGCGTTGGCGGATGGTAATGCAGCTACTAACTTTTGAATGGCTAGAGCGTGCTAGTTCTGATTTTCCAGCATTGCACTAACCATATTTCTCAAGGAGGTCACTTCATCTATATTATTATTGTTTGTGACTGCTACAGTGTTGATTGGAGTATTGCTGGAAGATGGTTGAGCATTGATTGGAGTATTATTTGGAGATGTTGTAGGATTCATCTTTCTGAAATCAAAACATGTATACTTAGCTTACTTAAAATGAAACATACGACAAAGATTTAAATTCCTTATTTATTCATCATTAAACTTTTATTACAATAGTGAAATATATCATACTTATTACATTATGAATTACACACTACTCCCACCCTATATACTTAGTGAAAAACACTTTACGAAAATCTTCATAAGTTACTTCACGATGCTCCTCTTGTGCTTTATGAAATAATTCTTCGTATGACCTAATCCAACATTCTTTTGCTTGCATACGCAGAAGACATAACACCACTTCTAGTTTAATGTGACTAGGCCACTCCATAACACCGAATATATGGTCAACTCTCGCGAGCCACTCCTTGGCTAATACTGGAAAATCAAGGCCTTTATAGACGCCTTCTTTCAGTAATTTATTTATTACTTGTGTTCCTTGTTCTGACACTTCTTCAATAGTTCTTCCTTGCTTCTTTCCTAACTTATGTTCATATTTCCAAATAGTCTCGAACTCCTTTAAGTATGTCATGAATGCCATTCCTAGATGATCTTTTATTCCTACAATTATAATATTCTACTTAGATTTGTTGAGCATATATATATATACATAATTTGATATTTATGGTTTATCATCTTTTATAGTTATTTAATAACTTAACTTATTCCGAGTTATACTCATAATGTGATGGATGTCAATTTAAGTATTCATTTAGTGATCAAGTGGCAGAAGAACAGTCCATTAGGTAGAAAGGAATGCAAATTCCAATCTGACACCTTAAGGAATTCTCTGATACCAACTGTGGCGGCCCTGCCCCGCCATGGTCTTGTTAACTCTTAAGTTAACATGATACGGTGGAGGGGTTACCAAATGACAAGGTTCCCACTTAGGATTGGATTAGACACACATTCTAATCCAACTTAACTAAGGACTTTGCCATTCATCCCAGAGACTATCACTAAATGATCATACAAGAACTCAGAGTGCGGAAGCAATAAGAATATAACATCCATCCATACAGTATAAGTATAACAATACAGAATAAGTAAAGAGCTGAAAAGAAAAGTTAAACTTGTATTATTACAATAATTTAAAATAGTTTAATGAGAACTGAAAAGAACTCTCAATCTCACTAGAAGAAAGAAAGCTAAAGCTATAAATCTTCAGGAACAGGCTCCTCCTCCAATGGCAAGCTCTCCACTGGATCAGCTGCTCCAATAAATTCAGAACCTACCATTATCAATTTCATAATGGTACCCCAGCCAACAAAAGAAAAACTAGTTAGACTATTGTCTAAGCACATTTTAGGGAAAACAATTTTATTAAGTTATTTGAATATCACCATAAACCAGTACTGAAGCAAAAAGGTGCAGAAAGCGTACAAAAGAACAGTAATAAGTTATAAACTACAGTTTATAACTAAACAAATAGGAAGTAAGCACATACCTCCTCCGAGCAACTGCAATAAAGACAGGTAAGAAAAAGAAAGACTAAACAAAACTGTAAAGAAAATACAACCTAAACATGCTTATGATCAATGGATTATGCTAAGTAACATAAAGAAATTAAACAGTCTGAAACTGAAAACAACTAACATCCTATGTGAGCATATGAAAACAGTAAGTAAAACTTGCATCCTATATAAAAACACGTGCAGGAAAGCTGTAAGTAAAACAGTGCTACAATGCAGAATATGCAAGTAAAATAGCAACTAACAACAGAAACTGCAGTGACCATCTAAGTCACTCAAACTAAAAACTTACTCAGCAAATCTTAGCCTGATGAGCTAAGAAACTCTGAACTGAACATCACTGAAAACTCTTAGCCTGATGAGCTAAGATAGAACCAATGTAAGTGTACTTGAATTAGTATAACCATATCAGAATCCTGACTCTATAGTCAGTATGGCAAGAGTCTATCCATCCTATCACTCGGACTAGGCATGGCCATAGACTGTCGGACATTAAACCCTCGAAAGGTTGCCGACCCGAACGGGTTGATCGAAGAGGTATACTAATCAAGCTACACCTTACAAACCACTTGTGAAACGAAAACATAATGCTGCTTATGAATGTTCCAAATTAACATAAGATATTTATCAAATATCTTAAGTACATAATATATGTTCAAGGTATAAGGCTCAAAATCAAGGAATGCGAAGCATCAAAATCAAAATGAGCAAGAAACTCTATCTTAAACACAGGTGATATCCGTTGTTATCTACCTTATTTGTTCTATCTACTTTAAGTTACATAAGTTTCAGAATCATCAATTCTTACACATTCTGTAACTTAGAATCACGAATCCTACTAGTTGAAGATAATTAGGACTGGCCAAGTCCTAATTATAACTTAATCAAAAGACGACTATTTGGTTAAAATGAATAAATCATCGACCTAATTTTATAATTTAATTTACCCCAAACCTCATCTTGATTAGCCAAATCAAGATGAAAAGATTAAGAATTAGACTCCAGATGATGGGGTCTAATCACTTAATCCAAAGGTATAACTAAAGATCTAAGGTTTAGAACCCAAATATCACAGATTAAGTTAAGGCAAGTCCTAATGATAAATCAATTCATTAGGATAGATCTCTATTCTTAATTCTAGGGTTTAAAGATCAAATAATCATTTAATAAATTAAGAAAATCTATAAACTAGAAAACTCAAGGTTTCACTTATTGAGTAACCCAATTTACTCAATAGATGAATTCTAACTTAAGATCTATTCTTAATCTTAGGAATTTAAAGCTCTTAATTACTAAGAGTATCTCTCAAGACACACATCCTAACTAATGTTATAAGGACCTAAGGGAAGGTCTAACAATGATTAAAGAAGGAGAAATCACTCACTTTAGACTTAGGAATTTTCTTAAGGAGCTAAAATTGAGATTTTAATCAAAAATTTAATTTAAACTTGGATTTGATTAATTTCAGTTCTAAATCATTCTAATTACTGATTTTAGTGATTAGAAACTGAATTTAGGGCTTTTAAAGGCTAAACCCTAAATTTAGGCAAAATGACCATTTTGTCACTACTTAAGGGTTCAAAAGAACAAATTTTGATCTAGGGCTTTAATTATGAAATTTTCTTCTAGAATAAGATTCTTACTGTCTAATATAAGATTAGATAGTAACTAAATTAATTTTGGGGGATTACTAAGCCATATGAAGTCAAATTAATAAAGTTGACTCATAATAGCCAATTAGTAATTTGGCTAAGTTAAAGTTAAATTTTCTTTCAGATTATTGTTCTTTACTGCCTAAGCTTTCCATAAAATCTAAATTTGCTAAATTCTGATAAGTATAGGCCAAGTTATGACCAATACACGGTTTAGGGTTAAAATGTTAATTAAGGGATTCTTAATTATGGGTCAAAAACCTAACTTTGTCAATTAGTGTCCAAATTAAGCAAAATCAGTGGCTATAGTTTACAAATAGTCCACTGATCATAGTGACATATGGTAGGCTCAATTTGGATCTAATTTGACTAAGTTATGACCAATTTAAGGTTAAGAGTGATTAGTGAGTGATTAACAAAATTAATCACTCAAACACTAATCCAACCTTATAGATGGATTCTAAATGACTCTAGGAGTCCTCTGAAACTTAAATTACTTAATTTAAATTATTAGATTTACTAATATCCACTAATTAAGTTTTGGAGTAATTAGGGAAGATTAGCAAATCTAACCATTGGATCTAAAATATTTTTACATATTACTGTTAATTAGGTTTTTCGGATCTAAATTGATATTTGGATCATTAAATTTGGAGCTCAATTGACTAAGTTGTGGTCAATTGAAGATCTAGGTCTAATTAGGGTAATTAGGGTTAGGATCTAAAAGTGATTAGGCAAATACTAATCCAAATAGCAAGATGAATACTATCAAATTAATTCTTAGAGTTTTCTGATCACTTTAAGACCCATATTGGGTATGTTTGGATTAATAGGTGCAAAGTTATGGTTAAATGAAATTTTGAGACATAAATTTGAACTCAATTAAACCCTAAATAATCACTTTGCTAAATTGTGGTCTAAATATAAATTTGACAACACCAAAATGATCCTCTATTTTTGCTGATCAAAATGGTATATAATTTTGCTATATTTGGATGTGTATTTATTAAAGTTTGTAATTTGGATTTAATTAATTTAACTAATACTGTTTAATTAAATTAATTTAATCTGATTTTTATAATTAATATATAAAAATTCATTTTATTACATAACGTTATATATATATATTTATATAACATTTTATTTTATTTTTCTTTCTGCAGGACACGTGGCGGAGCCTCATTGGCCGGCGGGGTACTGGCGGGTCCCACCGGTTCAGATGGCAGTAAAATTGGCCACGAGGCGCGCCGTGATACGCCGAGGGGCACCGGCGGGTCCCACGGCCATTACTTTGTCTGAGGTGCTGACGCGACGCGGGCCCCACCTACTCGACGCCCGCGCCCACGACCCGGTCCAGCCCCGGCTGGTTCGGCAACTTTAGACTGGTCTTAACCGGTCTGGAAGTGAACCGGTGAAACCGGTTCCTGAATCAACGGTCACGATCTTTTAGATCACAGAAATGGACAATCCATAATAATTCAAGAATTTTAACGGTTTGATTTCAAATCGGGTTATCCTAATTTATTAAGATTAGTATTAATTGTAATCTAATTAATTAAGATTATACTAATCTAAATCAGACGGACGGAAATTTAGCTTTCGAATCGACGGCTTGATTCCATCCGTCGATTCGCCTTCCATCCTGAACCAGACCGGCACGGACGGATCAGTGAACCGGTCGAAATGGACCGGTTCGAGCGTTAGGGCGTCGCTTCGTCTTCTTACTCGGCGAACCCTAACGCTAGCGAACGGCTCGATCGATCGATCGAAGCTTAATTCGATCGATCGAGCCCAGATATTCATTGCAATCAATACATAGGATGCTTAGGAATGCTAAGAAAATAGGAGAAAATGGAAGTACTTGATGGTTAGACAAAGAGGAAGAATTAGGGTTCGGTCCTCACACGATTTGGTTCCAGCCGAGAGACTTTCGGGCGAAAACGAGCAGTAGAACTTCTCTTAGGTTCCTAAAAGCATCTTAATCCCTGCTTGAAGCGGCGAGATCGACATCTGTCGATTGTGGAGCGACGCGTGCGCTACCTGCCGCCACGCGCAGCGCCTTCGGGGAAGAAAGACCTGGACTGTTCGATCAACCAATCGAACGGTCAGAAGCTGCCGTTACATCAAACGACTGAACACAAAAGGAGGGACGGCGTTACTTCAATTTTGACAGCGCCGTTAAATATTATTTAAAAATATTATTATTAAATTCATAAAATACAGATTTAATTAATTAAATTTATCCTATTAAATACATCCCAAAAATTTCCAATAAATCACCCTTAGCTAATTGAAGGGTGAGGAACGCAACGGCGCACTTGGATTTTTGATCCGACGAGTATTTATTTATTTGAATTTTCAGGCATTTAAATATTATTAAAATATTCGACGAAAATCCAACGATTTTCAAATGCCTCCAAAACTTCACTTCTAGCTAATTTGGGTGTTCTGAACGCAATGGCGAAGTCAGATTTTTAATCTGAGGTCTATATAAAAAGTCAATTTTTCTAGGGTTTGGGATTTTTTCAAAATTTCTGATTTTGACTTTGTTGACTTCTGGTTTGACCTGATTTCAGAAATGAGTTCTAAATTACTTAATTAGTGACTTAGAACCTTAATTAAGACTTAGATTAGTCTTAATTGAGCCAAGTAACAACTTGGGTTGTTACAGCAAATCTTCAAATCGCGCTGTCCCCGCTTAATCGCACGACTAATGTGCAATTTAAAAGAACCGCTTGGTTGGATTAAAACAGGGCCGATCAAACCGTAAAACCAGCCGATTTTTCCCCGATTTGGCGCAAACTGGTTAAGCCGGCTACTTTGAACTGTCAATCCAACCGGTTCGCGGTTGAACTGGTCGCGGCTGGTCCGGCCCGATTTTTAATCCCTTGAGTAAAACTATAGTTGCCATCGCATTATATTTTTTTAAATTATAAATACACTATAGCTGCACCAAAAAGTATTATAGCCAAATGTACAAAATATATTATTCAAATAAGAAGCTATCAATTAAAATATTATCTTTAGTAATTGTACTTAAAAAATCAAATTAGCCTTAATCTCATTTAAAAAAGGACTGATGTGGGGTGTAGATCTATAAATTTTAAATATATATGCAATAATTTCTTAAATATAAAGCTTAAATATTAAGAAAAACTGTTGACAATTTCAATTAAAAATTAATTATATTTTATATATGCTTAGAAAACCTCAATGTAACTGACAATGATAAGAGTTAATATAAGAATACAAATATTATTAAGCTTAAAAGGCTCCCAAAAGTTAAATAATTTAAATTTGTATTTAAATTTTTTAAAAATTTTACAATGAATTTAATTTCTTTCTTAGATAAGAAGTTCAATTTTTTTTGGGAGCTGACAATGTTTTAAAATATAAAATTATCCCTAAAATATTAATAAAATTCAAAACAAATAGTATTAAAAATAATAAAAGAGAAAAAAAAACGCTTTGATACAAAATTCTCAATTATTATTATTAACATTTTTTTTTCACGAAGTAAATTTACTTTTGATGATACAAAACAATATAATTTACTTTTGATGATCTTAATTTTTGTATTTATTATAATTATCTAATAATTATTTAAATTTTAATTTATTTGTGAGAAAGACTAAATATAACGAAACCTTATATATCTATTTAAAAATAAAAAATATTATGCCGTTAATAAAACTGCAATATTGAAAAATTAACAACATATATATATATATATATATATATAACAATAAATTTTTCTTGATTCAATTATTTGAATTTACATTTAAAATAGATGTTTTCTTAGCAGGTCGTACAAATTAAAAATATTTTAGGTAATAGAAATATTATTTAGATCTGCTGATATGATACTTAAGAAAATTGATTTAATATAATTTGAGATCAATTTTATTAGTATTTTATTTTATTTATATTAAAATAATATAAATATTATTTTTGAAATTTATATTAAAATATATCTAAATTTTATTGAATAACATATGAGTGAATCTAAATAATATTTCTCTTTATTTAACACACTGATTGTACGTATAGTTTAACTGTACAACGGGCCCCAATGTGAAACGGTATAAAGCATATTTACAAGGGCTTTTCTGCAAAAGATCTAGAATATTTTCTGTAAAGTCAGGGGGACGGCCTCTCAAATAATTCGAAGTTGATCAGCCCTCTCCGCACATACTCCCAAGGCGATGCGCTTGTATCCGCCTCTATCGAGCCTCAGCGGCGATGCGTCCTTATCGTCGCGCACTCTCCTCTTCTCCAGCTCGAGCTCTTCTCTCTCCGGATCCCCTTCATCCGTCTCAGACTCCCCCTTCGATTCCCCGTTTCACGGATTCCTCCCGCCCTCTGCCGTCCCTTTCTCGTGGGAACGCCGGCCTGGAATTCCAAAACTGCCCCCTGCCACCGGCGTGGCCGCCGGCGAAGAACCGTATCTTCTTCCCCTCCCGCCTCAGCTCAGATCCGCCGTCAGCTTCTCTCGAAAGAAGAGATCTGACGGCGGTGACGTTGACCCCTTCGCCCTTGCCCTAGCTCAGTGCGCCAAGGTTGCCTCGCCCGACTCCGGTTCGAAGTCGGTTTGGCGAAGGGCGACGATTGCGGACCGGATCGGTCTGGCCAGCTTCTACGGCTCCTGCAAAACGACCGCGTGCTCTGTGTCCAATTCGACCATCACCGTGCCCCGGTCGGCCAGGAGTTTTGCGGGGTCTTACGGCCGGATGAACCGGCGGGCTGAGTGAAGCAGACCGGTGCGGGATATTTAGGTACATAAATAATCGCGGGTTTGCAGAGTTTAGCTAGCGGATTATCTAAAGCTGTTATTAAATCGC
Source organism: Gastrodia elata (assembly GCA_016760335.1). Classification (NCBI taxonomy): domain Eukaryota; kingdom Viridiplantae; phylum Streptophyta; class Magnoliopsida; order Asparagales; family Orchidaceae; genus Gastrodia; species Gastrodia elata. The sequence goes on along the minus strand of CM028670.1, from coordinate 36,165,115 downwards.
GATCCTGTAATAACTCCTCCGCTGCTTTGTTGTTTGTATTACTTTCAGATCCCGGATTATAAATTAATATAAGGCTGCTGCCTGCGCATGTGGTTTGGATTTCTGTGCAAGCTCATGCTTTTGTGGAAATCTTGTTTAGGTTTAATGCTTTTGTAGATCTCTTGAACGATCGATCTCACTAGTGTACTCATGGAGCCCAGCGTGAGCTGCCGGGACGCGCACTGGGTGTTGGAATCAAGTTAGAAAATGGTTTTTAATGCTCATATGCTTGTGAAAATAAACAAAAGAAAGTAATAGGAACGAGAAGAGCAAGATGAAGTTCAGATGGAAGAGTTTATTTCCCATGGAGGCTTTTGATGATTCAGATTCAGAGGTACTAAATTTATTCTCAAATGTAGCATTCATTTGATTTCAACTGGACTATTCCTAAAGCTAAAACCCAAAAACAAATTTCAAATTTGGCCTGAACCGATCCGGCGGATTTAAACCCGCGGCTCGCTGGCCCTGACACGGGAGATCGCTCCATCTGCAGCATCGCTTAAGCGACGATGCTTAAGTTGTCACGACCTTTCATCTTCATCCTATCAATGCACGTAATGATTGCGATTGTTCGGGTTAACGTTGTTTCACCGTTTTATTAGTATAGGGACAGATCCAGCGACGACTGCCGTCTGATCAGAATCGGGTCCGCAGAATGGCCTAGACCGCGTGGTTCCGGTGTTTTGTGTTCGATGCCGTTTTCATGATTTGCATTGTTTTGAATTATTATTATTTAAAAATCTTAAGTTAATTTACATATAGTTAATTTGTTTTCCGTTGTATTTTAAGCATTTTATTCAATTTAGCTCCACAAATTATAAAATTTTTATTATAAGTTAATTTGGATTTGCTGAATCTAAATATATTTAAATACATCTATTTTTAAAATTAAAGAATTTCTTATAATTATCATACTTTTAATTCTTCCTAAATTAATCATGGAAAATACATAAATAGAAAAATTCCCAAAAATTACTTTAATTTTTTTTAAATATGCATTTATTATTTCAATCTGGGTCATACCCTAGCTCTATAATTATATTGAGTTATTTAAAAAATAATAATATATAAGCATCAAACATAACTCATTTATTTATATATTTAAAATATCACTAAGTCTTCATTACAAGTGTGGGGACCCGATGTCGGGTAAGCGGAAGATAATCCAGCACCGGTTTGAGGTAGTCCCATAGTCGCAAGATCATATTGAGTGATTTAAAAGACATAATACGTAGTATCAAACATAACTCATTTATTATTTATTAATTTAGAAATATCACAAATATCTAAATAAAACAAAAAAATTATAAACTTTAAATATACTCAAAAGCATTAAATAAGCAGGTGGTATCAACACAGCTTGATCCTTAGCGCCTTTCCTCTAAGATGAGCTTCTGATCTGAGCACGTTTCAAAAGTGCGGGCATTTGAATACTAGTTAGTTGTGATATTAAGTACTGATAGATGTCAACTTTACAATTATTAAAAATAAGTAAAATAATTAATAATTTGACAGAAAATAAGAAGCTGTATAAATTTATCCTTGCAAATATGTTTCAATTGCACTGAAACTTTATCATAAAAATGATTGCAGTCATAAAAATAAATATAGAATTTTAGCATTTGATATCTAACACAGAAATATAGTTGGGCAAATACAAATCAAGGAAAATGAGAGTTCTATTTTGTGTTACATATCCCAACTTCCCTCTATACATGCCCCCTCAAAAGCTTATCAGTATAAGCTCCTTATGCTTCCCGTTGTCGGACAAGCCTGTCCTAGCAGTTGTTTGATCAAACTAAAAATAGATCAACAGTGAACACATGCTACTCAGCTATCCAAACTTTTTCATATATCATTTTATGTGACTATAAAATCATTTTTATCAAATTTGTGCGACGCTGAACGGAAAAGCATATTAAAAAAAGTAATAAAAGACATCTCGCACATTGTAGTGCATGAATCAGAAAGTCAAAGTCAAGTATCTGCACGATTTTGCACTGGATAAGCAATTTGTGGCACCCCGCCCCATAATTTACAAGATTATACTTAATGAGAGGTGTGTCACTCTGGAAAATCCCTCACTTATCATTGGATTAGGTGAAACCATAATCCACATAATAAGTGAAGGATGTGCACAGAATGCATACATAAGATCAATCACTAAATCAATACAAGTATAGAGTGCGGAAACAAATAAGTAAATTATACATCAATTTTACCATAAATCAACTGAGAAGCAAAAATGAAAAATGCTGAGAAATAACCAAAATGAAATAAAAAGCAACACTCATCCTCACAATAATATAAAAAAAACTAAAGGTCTTCTGATCCACCCTGCTGTGCCTTCTCCAGATAGGGCTCCTGATTAGGTACTAGATTTTCAAACTGCTCAGATTCTGATATTATCGATTTCACAATGCTAGGGCCCCAGCCAACAAAAGAAAAATTTTATTAGACAATTGTCTAAATATATTTTAGGCTGATAAATTTTTATATATTTATTAATATCACCATTTTCCTAACTTTTAAGCAAAAGAAAATAAAAATAGGTACAACAAGCATATAATGAAAGGTGGTAAGTTATAAATTAAGCATTTATAATTATGCAAGAATGAGGCAAAAAACATACCTCAAAATAAGCTAATAAGGCTATGCATATATGTATATGTAAAGTAAATAAAATACTAAAAAGAAAGAATGCATTCTAAACATGCTAATGATCGTATGACATATACAGATTTAAAAGAAATAAATTCAACTGTGGTACATATAAGTAAGCAACAAAAGTCTAACATCCTATAATATACAAGTAAGTAAAGTAGCTGACTGAACTAAAAATATAACAGAAGAGCATAATTGAAATCAGAAATAAAAGTAGAAACAGTGTGTCATGATTATCATACAGATGAGGGCTAAATCTAGCCTGCTCAAATAAAAGGATTCTTAGCGTTAACAAGGAGGCTAAGGCGACAAAATTTTTTAAGTGTCATCAAGGAGGCTAGCGCTACAAGGATCTTAGCGACATAAGTGGCTAAGGCGAAAAATTTTCCTAGCATCATAAGAGGCCACAAGGATCTTAGCAACATAAGTTGCTAAGGAGCAAAAATTTCTTAGTGTCAACAAGGAGGCTATGACTAAATATATATACAACTGAACTGAGAGGCAGTATAAACACAAGCAATTCACATTTTAGTTTATTTACTTTAAATTATGTGGACAATTTTAGAAGTAACTGAGGAGTCAAGCACGTCTGCAAGACTATTCGGGTTCTAACTTAACAACACACTCCTCATTGAGTGAAGTTAAGTAATCCTTATCTCACCTTCCCCCTGCCCATTGGGGTACTATGCGCAAAAGTCAACTAAATACTGAACCCAATGCAAAGTTATCATAGATATTTTATGTTTTTATTTCATGCAACAATGTTCTTGTATGATATATTCAAGGAATAAGGCATAAAATACAATGAATGCATAAGTAACAAAATCTAATAATGAGCAAGAGACTACTAAATATGGTGATATTATTTATTAACTAATTAAATCATTCTAACTATTCCAAATTACACAAATTCAGGATCTTAAATTTTTGCTATCGAGTGTAACTTAGAAGTATGACCTTATTAGTTAAAAGGATTATAACTAATCAGGTTCTAATCTAGTTCAATCAGGTACGATTATATATTAAGTAATAAATCACGACGTCCTAATTGATGAATTTAGACGATCTAAACTAAGATCTGATCATGATCTATTAAACTAGAGATTATGATTTTTAACTCCATGAGATTGGAGTTAAGCACATAATTTAAAGGTAAAGTCTAAAGATCAAGGGTTTTCAAATTCTAAAGGGAACTAATGATTAAGATAAATCCTATTAAGTAAAATTAAGCTTAATGGAATGATTCTCCTATTCATAATCTAAGATTAGAAGATAAAATAATCAAAATTAAATTATAAAATCTAGAAATTAATAAAACCAAGACTTCATTCATTGTATAACCCACTTTATCTAAGTCCTAATGTGAAGTGTTAATTCATAAGGAATAAGAGTTGGAGAATTTATGGAATTTAACCAAATTTGATTGACTAGTTTATTTTATTCACTTAAATGATCTAATAAAATTTTATTATTTATTTTAATGATCTAAATGATATTTAAGAGGTTAAGGACACTTAACCTAAATTTTGGGCAAAATGACCATTTTGCCCTTACTTAAAGGTCCAAAAAGCTACTTTTTAATTTAAGGCTCTAAATTAGAATTTCTTATAGCCAAATGATTTCTTACTGTCTAACATGAATATAGACAGCAAGTACACCAAATTTGAATAAGAAATGGATCTTATAGGTCCAAACTAAGAATTTTAACCTAAGGAGCAATTTAAAAATTTACACCTAATATAATCTAAATTTTTATGCAGTTTATTTTTTATTATTGTCCAAGAATTTCATCGAGTCTAAGAATACTAAATTAAGAAGTTTATTAGCTATAAGTTATGGATGTTCTAAGCTTCAGGAGTAATTTGGTAATTTTCCTAGGGTCAGGAGGGGTCAAAAATCAAACTTTTTCATTTGAGATTTAAATTTAGCAAACTCAGTGTCTATACTAACTAATTAACTACTGTTAAATTAATAAACTAATTTAATTAACCTAATAATAATATATATGTATAATAGTGAATATATATACATATAGATATAACTATAGTCCTGTTTATATATATATATATATATATAAATTATTTATAGTTATATATTTAGTTATATAATATATATAATTATTAAATATTTTGCAGGAATTGATGGCGGCAGGACCTGCCATGGCCACGTGGCAGCCGCAGGTTGGCCGTGGCACAGTGGGCAGACCCACTGGAACACATGGCGTGACCCGGTTGGTAGCTGAACGATCGTGGGCCCCACCTTGCGTCAGCGGAGTTGACAGCGGGGCCACGCGCAGTCGACGCGACACCAGTATGCCTTGCATGCCACGCGATACTCGCAAAGATTGCCATTCGGTGCTGGTGGACCCCCACTTGCCACGTGGCACTGACGTGGACACGTGCTACGCTGGTCGGGTCCCGCACCCGAGACAAGGAACTACGGTTTTCGATTAACGGCGGTACCAGCGACGGGAGGCGCCGACCCGCATGGCCGAGGGTAGGTCTCGGCGAAACCTACCCAACGAGGCCTGACCCGAGGACGGGGGTGGACGGTGGCATCAGAAAGACCTAGCCCTAGGTTAGGACTCGCGGATGATCGCGGGTCTAATGGTAAGTGCTGTAAAGGTTTTGCTGAATTCGGGTGATCGAGCTGAGTATTGCTCAATCAGACCCACTCATCTTCTAATCCTAAGCATGGAATAAGCATGAAGATCGAAGCATAGCAATTTAATTGGAGGAGAGGAGGTTTTGGTGTGTACCTCGAATCGACGGTCGGCAGGGGTTAGGGCTCGGTTGGACTGTAGAACGGCTCGATCGGTAGAAATGGTTTTAGATGGAAGCTTCTGAAGTCCTTAATGGCCTCAAGATGGAGTAACCGAGGGTGGGCAGGCATTGGTGGGGTGAGATGGGCGACAGGCCGCCGCGTGGGGCTCGACGGATCGCACGAGGAAGAGAAGGTAGGAGTTGTTCGATCGATTGATCGGACGGCCCGCGCCTTTCGTTTGATCATATGGAGGGCAGACGGCACATGCACAAAAGAGGCCGCCGGCGTTAGGGAGATAACGACGCCGCAGAATTAAATTAACAATTAACTTAATTATTTAATTAATTTAATAATTCAATTTCTCTCTTTAATAATTAATTTCAAATTTTTAAATGACTTTCAAAAATTCCCAAATATTCACCCCAAGCTATTTGAGGGGTGAGGAACACAACGACGATATTAAATTTTTGATTCGATAAGTATTTTATTTTTTTAATTTTTTTGGGGTATTTAAATAAAATTTCAACGACTTCTGATTGCCTCCAAAACATCCCTCCTAGCTAATTTGGGGACAATGAGCGCAATGACAAAGTCCAAGTTTTGATCTGAGATCAAAATAATTAGATCAAATTCTAGGATTTCTGGATTTTTCAAAATCAGGGTTTGATCCATTTGACCCTGATTTAGACTAGGTCTTAGTGGTGAATTCCTAAAGACTTAATTAATGCACTATGATTAAAATCAAGAATTAAATTAGTCTTAATTAATTAGGGTAACAACTTGGGTTGTTACACAATTACTCGAAAACTTAATAGTTAATTTATTTAGTATCGATAATTATTGTTATAAAATACTATATGAAAACAACAATAAAACAAAACGATATTTACTATATAAGAGAATAATAATTCTTCATTTTATTTTAGTTAAAATATCAATAACAATATTACCAATAATATTTTTTATTTATTTGTATATATTAAAAATAATAATTTTTGTTATTATAAATAGTAATATATATATATATATATATATATTAATAAAAGCCATCTCGACATTAAATTTTATTAGATAAACAAAAAGAAACAGAAAATGGTTGTGAGGGTACAAGATCAACCTAGAGAACTAAAAAAACCTAAAACAACATCAAAAAGTTAGGTCCCAGGGTGTAGCCTAAAAGGACCCAGCAAAATAAAAAAAAGAAACAAAAAATAAAGCAACACAAATCAGACTCCAGGGTATACCCGAAAGGGAAGGAGCTGAAAGGTTGAATCAAGCATCCATCATATACCCCAAAATATCCCAAGAGAATTGCTCAATTATATCACACCTTCATTTAACCAAACACCACCAGACCCTACAAAAATTTAGCCATAGGATCCAGCAGCTAGCATATAGAGAGAACTGCATTTCAATAGTAGTTACAACAACATAAACAAATCAAATGACATGGCCCCTCCTGCACGTTCATCACCTTTTTCTGCACTTCCATCACACAGACATTACCGTACCGACTACCATCATGATAAATCTTGAGGGGAAACAATGCCAAATGCAACGGACAATTCCAACCAAAGAAACACCACACACACATGCACCTCCAGCACTTTAAAGAAAACATAACTTCTAAACCGTATCTAACATGATATAATATAGTTAAATAAAAAATAGCATGAGGATTCCAGAGATTTATAAAATACCATAAGGCTTTAACAAACCAAATTAAATCATCAAAATAAACATAGAAAGTGTTGACACATCTTTTAATCATAAAATAAATAGCTGATAAACAAACTTAATGAGCATCCAGCTCATAAAACTCTTAGAAACATAAAACAACAGCCTATCATCAAAATTTTGAATAAAAAACAACACCCAACTCAGCAGCAAGATATCAATAGGATTTTGAATAAAAGACAACATCCACTCAAGTCCCTCCTAAGCTTATGGTAAAATACCACTAGCTGAGAGCATTAGGAATATTACACATGAAAATAATAATGAATTCATATAACCAACAACATTGCAAGTTGAAAACAATGGGTCCATATATATAAAAGTGAGTGATCCACACAATAGTTTTGGGGTACACAATAGTATCCCCAAAACTATTGTATTGATAACACATTTTTAACATAATCAACATTTAAAGTTTTCCAGCTGAAATTTTTAACATTGTGATTGCTGATGGTTTTGGACACATCGATTTTTATAAATTCCATAATTTTGTCAAAATTAAAGGGAATTAAGGAATACTTCAATTTGTTTCGTGCATTCCATATATTCCAAATAATATAACTATCCACCAACTGACCAACATAGATTTTAGTCTAATGCAAAGGCCACCGAATGAAAATATTTTAATATCATTAGGGATGGCAATTGTAGCACCCCACCTCCTAATTCATAAAATTAGACCTAAGGGGTGGTGTGCCACTCTGAAAAATCCCTCACTTATCATTGGATTAGGTGAGATCCACAATCCACTAATAAGGGAAGGATGTGCACAGAAAGAATATAAAGATTCAGTCACTAAATCAAAATAAATACAGAGTGCAGAAGTATACAAAGTAAATATTACATCCATTTCACCATACATCAACTTAGAAATAAAATGAAATATAATGAAATATAGCTCAGAAAAATAAAGTGCAGAAAGTAAGCACAGCCACTTGTGTACCTGTATTATTACAACATTTAATTAAAGGGTCCAAACTGACCATTTTGCCACTACTTAAGGGTCCAAAAAGCTACTTTTTGATTTAGGATTCTAAATTAGAATTTCTTACCATCAAATGATTTCTTACTATCTAACATGAAGATAGACAGTAAGTACACTCAATTTGGATAAAAAATAGATCCTATAAGTCCAAATTAAGGATTTTGACCTAAGGGGCAATTTAATAATTCACACTAAATGTAATCTAAACTTTTATGTAGTTTATTATTGGTTACTATTCAAGAATTCCATAGAGTCTAAGAACACTAAATTTTGAGGTATAATGGCTAAGTTATGGAGGTTCTAATTTTTAGAGGCAATTCAATAATTTCTAAGGGTCAAAGGGGGTAAAAATCGAACTTTTTCATTTGAGAACCAAATTCAGCAAACTCGATTTCTATAGCTTCCCTATAATTTACTAAGTACTTTAACAGAGAGTAGACCAAATTTAGATTTCAATTGGTCAAGTTATGACTTAACTAGGGTTAGGGGTATTTTTGTTATTTTATTTTTTTAGGGTTCAAAACCTAAATATTATCTTATATTATTGATGGCACTAAAATTCTAAGCTAGTTGGCACTTTAAATTTCTGGATTTGGAGTTGCATTGGCCAAGTTATGGTTAATTGAAGACCAAGGGCATTTTAGTCATTTTTGGGTGAGGGTCCTGAATGTCACTTTACAAACTAAGCTCCAAATAGGTAAACTAATACTACTAAAGTGATGGGGTTATTCTCTTGAGTATTTTAATACCCATATTGCATATGTTTGGATAACTAGGTTAAAAGTTATAGAGGTTTGCTTAGGACCTAAAATGTCATTAAGTTAAATACACCCCAAATTGAATTTTTGAATTGCGCTATTTATTTCATTTTATTTTTCTGAGTACAATGAGACCTATATTTGATATCTTTGGATAAATATTTTAAAAGTTACGAGGCTTTTAAGTTTTATTTAATTTAAATTAATTATATTTACTATTCAAATATGCAAACTAAATAAATTTAATATTCTAATTATTTAAATTAGTTCACTATTTTTAATAATTAAGGAAAGTGTTAATTAACTTAATTAAGTAATTATTAATTAATATTAATTAAATTAATTTGATAATTATTATTTAATTAATTAAATAATTCCACTGTTTATTTAAATATATTAATACAATTTAAAATTTTTTTAAATTCTAATTAATTTACTGTTTATTATTAACTATATTAATTAATCATTATTTAATTAATTTAATTAATTATCTTAACCTAGCTAATAAAATAGAGATTATATATATATATATACTAATTTTAATTAACTAATCATATATAATACTAACTTAATTAATAGAATTATTAAATATATAAACTTTAATTATTTAATTAATTTAATCGTTCCTATGCAGGAAAAGACCGACGGTGGGACCCTCCACAGACATGCGACAGGCCTTAATTGGCTGCGGTAGAGAAGGCGGGGCCCATCAGGACACGTGGCGGGGTTAGCGTGTCGCGAAACTGCACAGCGGGCCCATAGCGCCAAGTGACAGGTCGCGGGACGCGGGGTGGGCCCCATGGCGGTGGCCAAAACAATTGTAGCGAGCCCACCGGGGATGCATGCTGCGCCAGAGGTGGTACCCAGTGTGACACGCGAAAGAATCAGCGTGCACCGGATGGCACAGCGGGTCCCACAAGCTGCATACGCGAATTCGAGACAAACGGGTCGACCCGATTCGACCTAGCCATCCCTTCTTCTTCCGCGACAGACCCGATCCTCTCCGGATAGGGCACGAAATTTCGTGCCCTTCCCAGCTGCCAGGGAGCTCGGCCCGCACGGCCAGAGGTCGGTCTCAATGAGACCTACCCAACGATAGTCGGACCGTCAGCAGAGGAGGTCGGGATCACCGGCTAGGTCTAACCCTAGTTAGTTAGGGTTTGGTGGCGTGGGCTATAACTGAAAGAACTGTGGACTAATCCTAAATTGTGAATGATCAAACCATCGATACTTCAATCAGGCATTACATTAGAACAATCTAAGTGCTGAAATAGAGATGCATATTGACAATTGATTACTTGAAGGAGGATCAAAATAGAACCACGTACCTTAAGATCAACGGCTAGGTTTTAGGGTTCGAATGAAGACCGAGGAAGAAAACTCCAGGCTTGATTTTGGGCAAACGGTGCTAGGATGGGGAGGAGGAGTCCTTAATGGCTCGAGGACGGACTCTTTGAGGCCCGGGGCGCGCGGGTTGGTGGGGCAAGGCGGTGGCTCGCTCGGGGTTGGCGCGTTGTGCCCGAGGAAGGAGACAAGCTCGAGCCGTTCGATTGAACAGATCGAACGACTCAGATCGAACCACTCGATCAGATGGGGAAGAGACGACGTAGGCTGAAACTGACGGTGCGCGGTTTTAAGCCGATGGCGCCGTCAATGCTAAATTAATAATTAATTTATTTATTTAATTAATTTAATAATTCAATTTCTCATTTTGATAATTAATTTAAAATATTTAAATGGCTTTTAAAAACTTTTCTAATATTCACCGCTAGCTAATTGAGGGGTGAGGAACACAATAGTGGGGTCAGATTTTTGATTCGACGAGTAATTTGATTTCCCAATTTTTGGGGTATTTAAATATTATTAAAATATTCGGCAAAATTTTGACGACTTCCGATTGACACGAAAAGATCACCCCTAGCTAATTTGGGGGCAATGAGCGCAATGACGAAGTCTAATTTTTGATTTGAGGTCAATTTAGATAGTCAATTTCTAGGGCTTCTAGATCTTCCAAAATCAGGATTTGATCTATTTGACTTCTAATTTGGATTAGGTATTGGTGGGAAACTCCTAATGACCTAATTAGAGTACTAAGACTGAGATTAAGATCTAGATTATCCCTAATTAGATTGGGTAATAACTTGGATTGTTACAGGTTCCCCCACTTAAGAATGATGTCGTCCTTGACATCACTCAAGTGGAAAGAAAAGACAAGATAACAGAAAATGAATTGAATTGAAAGCTTAGAATGTTAGGAAAGAATACCTAGATTCTTAAAGAGTCTAGGGTACTTGGCTCTCATATTTGATTTATTTTCCCAGTGGCTTTGTTTCGAGAATGATCCTTCAACTGAACTTTGATCATGTTGATAGCACGATTCCTAAGTTACTTGCGATCTCGGGCCAAGATTTGATTTGGTTCCTCGGCATATGATAGATCGGGCTGGATTTGAATTTCTGGGAACTAAAATATGTGGGATGGATCTCTGAGGCACTTTCTTAATGATGATACATGGAATACATTGTGAACTACTACAAAATCCTTGGGGAGATTTAGTTTGTAGGTTGAAGAACGTACTCTGGCTGCTACCTCAAACGGACCAACATAATGAGGGCTAATTTTTCCTACTATGCTGAATCTGAAGACTCCTTTCATTGGTCTGACCTTCAAGTATGCGAAGTCTCCAACTTTAAATTCTAGAGGATGGTGTTGAATGTCGTGGTATTTACTCTGACGGTCTTGGGCTGCACGAATCCACTGTTGAATCAACTGAACCTTCTTGTTTGTTTCTTCTACTAATTAAGATCCGTACAACTGCACACTGCTTATTTTTGATCATGCCAACATAGTGGTACATTTTTTGCCATACAGGGCTTTATATGGATCCATCATTATTCTGGCTTAAAAATTGTTGTTATAAGTGAACTCCACTTACGGGAGATGATCTTCCCAAGATCCAGCAAAATCAAGGATACATAGCCTAAGAAGATCTTTAAGAACCTAATTCACTCGCTCTGTCTGACCATCTATTTGTGGATGAAAGGCTGTACTCATTGCTATGGTTATGCCTAAATCTTGATACACGGCCTGCCAGAACTTGGAGGTAAATTGACTATCTCCATCAGATACAATTGATTTGGGAATTCTATGCAACCTGATTATCTCCTTGATATAAAGCTTTGCGAGTCACTCAACTGAGTTTGTTTGTCGGATAGGGATGAAATGAGCTGATTGAATAGCATCGACCCCAGATCTTGTATGGGGCAAACCCATAATAAAGTCCATGGATATATCTAGCCATTTCCATTCGGGAATCTCAAGCGAATGAAGCAGACCACCGGGTTTTTGATGTTCTGTCTTGACTAAACTGCAAGTGTGGCACTTCTCAACAAATTCAGCTATAGTTTTCTTCATTCATGGACACCAGAAAGATTGTTTCAGGTCTTGATACATCAATGAGCTTCCTGGATGTATTTGATATCCGGAGTTATGGCCTTCAATTAGAACTTCCTGGTGTATGGACTTAGGAATCCATAGACATTCCCCTTGATAAATAGCACCCCTATGGAAATGAAGGTCAGTACGATGGCCACTCTCGATGGCTTGTTTAAAACTTAGATACTCATCATCCTTAGTCTGTGAAATAGACACGTCCCCGTGGAATGTGGGCTCCACGTTAATCATTGAGACCATTATACTCAGTTGGTCACCACGTGCTAATATGATATCCATTTTACAAAATTCTTATTCTAGTGGGCTTTCAGAGATAAGGGCATTAGAGTAGCATGACGACTAAGCTCATCAGCTACAACATTCGCCTTTCCGGAACTGTATTGAATATCAAGATTATAGCTGCTGATCAACTCGAACCATCTCCTTTATCTACAGTTCAATTCTCTCTAGGAGAATATGTACTTGAGACTCTGATGATCTATGCATATCGAGCATTGAATTCCATATAAATAGTGACGTCAAATCTTTAAAGCGAACACTACAGCGGCTAGCTCGAAATCATGAACTGCATAAATCCTCTCATTAATCTTCAGTTATTTGGAAGCGTAGTCTATGACCTTACCTTCCTATATTAACACGTCTCCCAAACCTATGCCAGAGGCATTAGTGTAGACTTGATAGTTCACACCTTTTTTAAGAAGAGCTAGAACTGGAGCAGTGGATAATACATTTTTCAATGCTTGGAATGCCTCCTCACATACTAGAGACCATTCAAATAGCACTGCCTTCTGGGTTAGCTTAATTAGCAGAGATGCTATCTGGGAGAAGCCCTATACAAATTTACTATAGTAACCAGCTAAGCCCAAGAAGCCTCTAATATTGGTTACTAATTTGGGCTGAACCCATTCCTGGATAGCATTAACCTTGTTCTGATCAATTCTAATACCATGGGCATCTACAACGTGCCCCAGAAAAGCTACTGAATTGAATCGAAATTCATATTAGGAATACTTAGCGTAAAATTCATGCTATCGCAGTACTTCTAGCACTATTCTTAAGTGCTCTTCGTGCTCCTTCTTATTCTTGGAATAGATCAGAATGTCATCAATGAAGACGATAACGAATTTATTGTGGTAGGGTTTAAGGATGCGCTACATTTAGTCCATGAATATTGAAGGCGTATTCGTCAACCCAAATGACATCACCAAAAACTCATAATGTCTATAACAAATCCTAAAGGCTGTCATCTCAATATTTGAGTCCTTGACCTACAATTGATGATAGCTAGATCGTAGATCAATTTTTGAGAATACCTTGGCTCCTGACAGCTGATCAAATAAGTCATCTATGCGAGGCAATGGGTACTTGTTCTTGATCATGCCTTTATTCAGCTCACGATAGTCAATACACATACACATAGAATCGTCTTTCTTCTTTACAAATAGTACTGGTGCTCCCTAAGGAGACGAGCTTGGTCTAATGAGATCCTTCTCTAGCAGTTCCTGCAAAAATTTATTCAGCTCTTATATTTTCTTTGGTGCCATACGATAAGGGGCTTTAGATATGGGTTGGGTTTTAGGAATTGTGTCTATTGCAAACTCCACTTCTCGAGTGGGTGGAAGACCAGGTAAGTCTTCAGGGAAGACATCATGAATATCTTCTGCAGGTAATAAATGGCACGGGGCCCGCCACTGCCACGTGGAAAACTGTTACTTGGCAGTGGCAGGGAAGGCGGGACCCACTGGGCCATGCGACGTAACTCGATAGGCCACGGCAGAGCACGGGGGCCCCACTGCTGGCCCGGACATGACCTCGCTGACGCGGCACTGCGTGCGGGCCCCACAGGCCATGCGGCAGGCCGGGATGAGCTACGGACCGCGGGGTGGGCCCCACAGCTGACACCCGCAGATTGAATGCGGTCCCCACACACGCAGACGCGGACCCGGGCTTACGAGTCGGGCCCGGGTCGACCCGGCCCGGCCCAGCTTCGCTACGGACCGCGGTGTCCCATGACGAGGCCGCTAGGGCGGGAGGTGCCGCCGAGGTTGGCCCGTACGATGACGGGTCGACAGCGATGAGGGCTAGCTGGTGGCTGTCGCCTATTCACCTAAGGTGGCCTGGCTCGCCGGGAATTCCTAGCCCTAGGTCACTTCATACAGAACGGGATGAGAGGTGAAGGTTCTAATAGTAAGTACTCTACCTCTCGTCCCTAATTCGATCGATCGAACCGTCGATCGATCGATCAGGCCCCAAGACAACGCAATCAAGATAAGGAAATATGCATGCATTGATTCATAGCAACGATTATGAAAGTATCGGGACGAGATATGGTACCTTCGAACGGACGAACGGGGACTTAGGGTTTGCAGCAGACGGGGTCTGGTTCCAGAGTGCCCTTCGGGTTCGCTCGAAGCCAAGAATGGTGTTGGCTCGCGGGAATGGGGCTTATGGAGCCCTGGACGGAGTTGTCGAGGACCTGGAGGCCGTGATTGGGCGGTCTCGGCGGTGGGGCGCCGCGTGTCATCGTTCGACACGCGGGCGACACCCACGAGGAAGAAGCTGCACCCACCATCTGATCGAATGATCAGACAGCTCGGATGAGCCGTCAGATCAGAAGGACAATGTTAACAGCACGGGCGATTAAAACAGACGGCGTTAAATACTTAACGGCCGCGGATATATTCGAATATAAATAATTTACTTAATATATTAACTTAAATTCTAATGTTAATAATTAATTTTAATTTTCTAATTGACTTCCAAAAATTCTCAAATATCCACCCCTAGCTAATTGAGGGGTGAGAAACGCAACGGCGAGGTCGGATTTTCGATCCGATGAGTATTTTAAATTTCTTAATTTTTCGGGGTATTATTAAAATATTCGTCAAAATTTTGACGACTTCTGATTGATACGAAAACATCACCCTTAGCTAATTTGGGGGCAACAAGCGCAATGGCGAAGTCTGTTTTTTGATATGAGGTCAATTTAGACTGTTCAAATTTTAGGATTTTTAGATTTTCTAGAAATCAGGATTCGATCTATTTGACTCCTAATTTGAACTAGGCCTTAGTATTTGACTCATAATGACTTGATTAACACCTATGGTCAAGATTAATACTAAGATTAGTTCTAATTGACTAAGGTAATAACTTAGGTTGTTACAGGCTCCCCCACTTAAGATCGATGTCATCCTCGACATCACTCAAGTGGAAATAAGAAAGCAAGAATGAAATATGACTTGAATTTGTAAGCTTAGAATGCTAAGAAGAATACATGGATTCTCAAAAAGTCATGGATATCTAACTCGCATATTAGATTCCTTCTCCATGGTGGCTTTGTTGCAAGAACAATTCTTCCACTGAACTTGATCATATTGATAGCACGACTCCTAAGTTGCTTGCGGTCACGGGCCAGAATTCGAATTGGCTCCTCGGCATATGACAGATCGGGTTGGATCTGAATTTCTAGGAACTGCACGTTGTGGGACAGATCTCTGAGGCACTTCCTTAGTGAGGACACATGGAATACATTATGGACTATTATGAAGTCATCTGGAAGATTGAGTTTGTAGGCAAAAGAACCTATTTTGGCTGCTACTTCGAAAGGACCAACATAGTGGGGACTAAGTTTCCCAACTATGCGGAATCTGGAGACTCCTTTCATTGGACTGACTTTTAAGTATGTGAAGTCCCCAATATTAAACTCTAGAGGACAATGATGAAGGTCGTGGTATTTACTCTGGCGGTCCTGGGCTGCACAAATTCGCTGTTGAATCAGCTGGACTTTCTTGTTCATCTCTTCTACTAATTTAGATCCATATAGCTGCACACAACCTATTTCTAACTATGCTAATGGAGTACCACACTTTCTACTATACAAGGCTTCATATGGAGCTATTTTGATGCTAGCTTGATAACTATTATTGTAGGCAAATTCTACCAATGGAAGGTGATCTTCCCAAGATCCAACAAAGTCAAGTATACACAATCCTGAGTAGATCTTTAAGAACCTGATTTACTCATTCCGTCTGACCATTTGTCTACGGAGGAAATGCTGTACTCATTGCTAGAGTTGTGCCTATATCCTGATGCATGACTTGCCAGAACTTGGAGGTAAAGAGGCTGTCTCTTTTGGATATGATTATATTGGGAATCCCATGGAGCCTGATTATCTCTTTATTGTAGTGTTTCGCAAGTTTCTCAACTGAATCTGTTTGTCAAACTGGAATGAAATGAGCAGACTTAGTCAATCGGTCGACTATGACCCAAATAGCATCGGCTCCAGATCTTGCATGAGCAAAACCCATAACGAAGTCCATTGATATATCTAGCCACTTCCATTCAAGAATCTCAAGTGGATAAAGCAGACCACCAGGTCTTTGATGCTTTGCCTTGATTAGACTGCAAGCATGGCACCTAGCAACAAATTCAGCCACACTTTACTTCATTACTGGCCACTAGAATGCTTCAGATCTTGGTATATTTTTGAACTCTCCGGATGAACTTGGTATCCAGAATTATGACCTTCAACTAGTAACTCCTGGTGCATGGACTTAAAAATCCATAAGCGATCTCCTTGATAGATAGCACCATTATGAAATTGAATATCGGTATGATGACCACTTTTGGTGGTTCGTTTGAAATTTAGGTACTCATCATCTTTAGTTTGGGTGATAGATACATCTTTGTGGAACATGGGCTCCATATTAATCATCATGAGCATCATACTCACTTGGCCGCTATGCGCTAATTGGATGTCTAATTTATGGAATTCTTCTTCTAGAGGACTCTTGGAGATAAGAGCATTGAGAGTGGCATGACAGCTCAGAGCATTAGCTACAACGTTCGCCTTTCCAGAGTGATAATGGATATCAAGATTATAGTCACTAATTAATTCTAGCCACCTTCTCTGTCTACTGTTTAGCTCTCATTGAGTGAATATGTATTTCAAACTCTGGTGATCTGTAAAGATTGAGCACTAAATCCCATAGAGGTAGTGACACCAGATTTTTAAGGTGAACACTACAGCAGCTAGCTCGAGGTCGTGAACTGCATAGTTCCTTTCATGAGGCTTCAATTAACGAGAAGCATACTCGATGACTCTTCCTTCTTACATTAATACAACACCTAAGCCGATACCTGAGGCGTCAGTATAAACTTGATAGTTCACCCCTTCTTTAGGAAGAACTAGAATTGGTGCAGATGAAAGTTCATCTTTCAATGCTTGGAAAGCTGCCTCACAAGCTGGCGACCATTCAAATGGTATGGACTTCTGAGTGAGCTTGGTGAGTGGTGAGGCTATCTAGGAGAAGCCCTTTGCAAATCTCCTATAGTAACCAGCTAAGCTTAAGAAGCTTCTGATGTCAGTTACTGACTTAGGATGAACCCATTCCTGGATAGCGCTGACTTTGTTCTGATCGACTCTAATACCTTGGGCATCTACTATATGCCCCAGAAAAGCTACTGAATCAAGCCAAAGCTCACATTTGGAATATTTAGCATAAAGTCTACGATTACGCAGTTCTTCTAGCACTATTCTAAAATGCTATTTGTGCTATTTTCGGTTCTTGGAGTAGATTAAGATGTCGTCAATGAAAATGATTACGAATTTATCAAGGTATGGTTTGAGAGTGCGCTGCATTAGGTCCATGAATATTGAAGGTGCATTTGTCAATCCAAATGATATCACTAAAAACTCGTAGTGTCCATAGCGAGTCTTGAAGGTTGTCTTCTCAACATCTGAAGTCCTTGACTTGTAGTTGATGATAGCCTGATCGCAGATCAATTTTAGAAAATACCTTGGCTCCTGCCAATTGATCAAATAAGTCATCTATGTGCGGCAATGGATACTTGTTGTTGATCATGACTTTATTCAGTTCACGGTAGTCAATACACATAAGTATAGAACCGTCTTTCTTTTTTACAAGTAGTACCGGTTCTCCCCAAGGTGATGAGCTTGGCCTAATGAGACCTTTCTCTAGTAGTTATTGTAACTGTTTATTCAACTCCTGCAATTCCTTAGGCATCATATAGTAAGGAGCTTTAGAGATGGGCTACATTCCTAGAATGGTGTCAATTGCAAATTCCACTTCCCGTATAGGAGGAAGATCGGGTAGATCTTCTAGAAAAATGTCGACAAACTTGCGAACGACGGGGTTCTCGGATAATGAAACACCTTCTTTCTTTTCTCCTAGTATTGTTACTAGGAAGGCATCACAACCTTTCTGAACTAGTCACTTTGCTTTTATAGCGTTGATTAGCGAGGCTAGAGTGCTAAGGTTACCAATAAAGGATTTGGCCTTACTACCACTTCCTAAGGTAATCTTCTTCCTTGTACGATTGATAGTGGCGTTATGCCGGCTTAGCCAATTCATGTCCAATATTACATCAAAGTTGGCTCGTGGGAGAACTACTAACTTGTTTTCATACTTCTCATTCTCAATTAGAATTTGCAACTTGCAGAACTGGAGAGCTGGTAATTGGGCTCCAGAAGGTAACCCAACATTAAGAGGATTGGCTAGGCGATACAAGGGTAGGTTAAGTGATTTTGCCTAGCAATCAAGCACAAAGGAATGACTAGCTCCAGTGTCAAATAGAATGTTACAGGGTTTGTTATTTATGCAAATCAAACTTAATAGTTTGCAAATGGAATGACGTGGACCCGATAATCCTCTTAGGTTCTTCCTTGGCCTGGTCCTGCTCTATTACCTTGGCAATTTCAAGTAGCTCCATGAATTCTATTATGCAGAAAGGGATTACTTGGCTTCGGATGGAGGGTTGTAGGCCTCTCTGAAAATGGTAGTTGCGGTCTGGCTCAGTAGAAACCAAGCTAGTGGAAAACCTGACAAGGCGACAAAATTCTGCCTTGTATGCAGCTACAGATTGGTCACCCTGTTGTAACTTCAGAAACTTGTCTCCCAAGCGATGTTTGATAGATAGAGGGATGAAGCGGAACTGGAAGACCTCAATGAATTCATCCCATGTGATGTCCTCTAACGGTACCTCGGCAAACTACATGCTACGGGTGGTGTCCCACCAGTACTCGGCCTCATCTTGTAGGAGGTGGGTAGTGAGACGGACCACCTTTGAGTCAGGGCACTTTATGCTTGTTAGGTTCTTCTCCACCATTTTTATCTAGGTGGCTGTGTCGACTACAGAAAGACTCCCATTGAAGGTGGGGGGTCTCAAGCAGAGGAAACAGTGCAGCAGTCCTTCTGCGGACTGAATGTGATGTTGATGGGAGTACTGTAATGTTGGTGCAACTTTTGTCGCGGTGCGATTCTGGCTTATTTGAGCTACCAGCAACCGTTCCATCTGCTCAGCCTGCTTGGCCTGAGCATCTATGGTCTTTTTAGCCTGCTTTTTGCTGGATTTTTCCTGTTTCTGGTGGGATTACACCATTACCTTGACGACTTCCAGCAAAGCATTCACCTCGCTGGATGAGGAGCTGGAAGGAGCAGAAGATGGGCTCTGTCTGGAATTCATTGTATTTCACTAAAATCTGAATTAGGAATAACACACATTTTAGAAATAGGAGACCATAATATCGTATCTCTTTTATTAATCATAGATGAAAGATGAAAAATACATAATTGGAAATATCAGATAGAACATTAGATAATAAAAGACAACAACTGAGAAAACATAGAGTCTATCCTATGTATTTTTCAGTGAAAGCCTAGGAAAAATTAGCGTAGGTCATTTCTCGTCGACGACGAGCAGACTCACGCTCAAATATCCACACTTTGTGAGCCCACCACTCCTCTGCGTAGTCTTGGAGGAGGATGTCGACAATGTCGAGTCAAATCCAATCTGGGCATTCTAGATCGTCGAACACCTTGGTTACTCTTTGTAACCACTCCTTAGCTAGGATGGGGAAGTCCAGTCCCTGGTATACAGCATCTTCTAGCATTTTTTCCAAAACACTGGCTCCTGCCAGGGAGACCCCTTGGACTTCTTTCCCGTTTGTTTTTGCTAAGTAAACGTCGAACTTCCAACTATCTTCAAAGTGGGCGAAAAAGTCATATACTGACATGCTCATATAATAGTATTCCTAGATATTTAGATCAAGTGATGTAAGAATAATAGTTCAATTCTAACTCTAGCATTTACTTCAAAATTTAAGGAACATGATGTAGAATATGAAACAAGTAGCATGTGAATAAGAGATAAAATATATATCCGATATATCTAGTGGTAAAGGCGCGGAGAAAGTCAGCATAGGTGACCTCCCTTTATAATCCTTCACGCTGATGGGTGAGTGCTCGTAGGGTGATGCTCCAACAATCCTTAGCTCTACCATGTAGGAGGCAGGATACAATGGGGATTCTAATGTTATTTGGGCAGTTAATAATTCCAAACACAAAATCTGCCCACTTCAGCCACTCCTGGGTTACAACGGGGTGATCGTACCCCCTGAATACACTTTGTTGGATTAATCAATTCAACATTCGGACCTCGGGGTCTGACACTCCTTCTACATACTTCTTGTGCCGTCAATGAAGTTGGACGATGTATTCCCAGCTACCTTCAAATCGCTGGTGATGCCACATAAGCGTCATCCTTGTATGTCTAGTATTTTTCTAAGTTACATTAGTTTACTAATATGTTACTTGTGCATGCATTTCCATTTCCCTACTCTTATTATTTTGAGCTCTTGGTCATGGTGTTTGGATGTAACTCCTGTATTTAGTTAATGACTGATTGACAGAAGAATCATCTATTAGGTAGAGCAGAATACAAATTCTAATCTGACACCTTATGGGATTCTCCAATACCAACTATGGCGCCCCGCTCCCTAAGCCCACAGTCATTAGGCTAAGGAGCGGAGTGTCACTCCTACAAATCCCTCACTTATCATTGGATTAGGTGAGATCCACAATCCACTACTAAGGGAAGGATTTGCATAGAATAAATAATAGAATCAGTCACTATATCTACATATACAGAGTGTGGAGGCATATGAAAAATAAAGGCTACATCCATTCACCATACATCATACATAAATTAAAACAAGATAGCTCAAAAAATAATAAAGTGCACAAAGTAAATCACAGTCACAGTACCTATATTTTTTCAACATTTTAAGTAAAGTTTATGAAATGAAATAAATAACTCTCATCCTCACTATGAAATAAAAGGGCAACTATATATCCTCTAGTCTAAGATGCTGCACCTCCTCTATGAAGGGCTCCTCCTCAAGCACATGATCCTCAAACTGCTCAAGTTCTAACATTATTGGTTTCTCAATGCCACTACCCCAGCCAATAAAGAAAAATCTTGTTAGATAAAATATCTAAGTGCATTATAGGCAAGTAAACTATTAAGCATTTGTTAATATCATTATTTTACTCTAAACAAAATAAAATAGTTATCTAACATGGGAGCAAGTAAGCATATAAGAGAATGAGAATAAGTTATAAATGTAATATTTATAACTAAGCAAGGATTGAAGCCAAAGCATACATCAAGTAAATTAAATAAGGTAGGGCATACATGTGTAATATAATAAGTAGAAATACTAAAAAGAAAAGTCTAAACCTAAACATGCTGATGATTATATAATATATGCAAATTTAAAATATTAATTTGAAATGGTACATATAATAAGCAGTAAAGTCTATCATCCTGTATATATAATCATTTACTCAAGTAAGCAGGTAAAACAGGGAAATTATAGCTAATTGAAATAAATATGTCATCAACATACTAAATAGTAAGCTAAAACTGAAGGAAACATATAATTGTCATATCAGAAAGAATTGGCCCATTTGGCCCAACATATATATATATATGTCCATCCCCATAGCCTTTATGGGCTAAGGCAAACATATCACTATATAATACTGTATGACTAAAGAGGCAGATAATACTATACAAACATCTTTTAATTATTTTACCTTTATTTTCGAGGACAATTTTAGAAATAACTGAGAAGTCAAGCATGTCTACAAGACTAAATAGGTCCCAAGATTAAGCATCCTGATCTCACCTTAGCCCTGTTCATTGAAGTAAATGTGCACCATAATCCACTATAAACTGAATCCAAATGCAAATATTTTCCAATATTCTAAGTTTTTATTTTTATGCAATAATTTTTTTTCTTATATGACATGTTTCAAGGAAAAGTAAGCACAAAATTCAAGGAATGCATAGCACAACAATAAATAGTAAGCAAGGGAAATTACTAAATATGATGATATTATTTGTTATCTAATTTAAACATTCTAACTATCCCAAGTTATAAAAGTTCAGGATCTCCAATTCCTACTATCGAGTGTATCTTAGAAGTACGTTCTTATAGGTTACAAAATATTAGGACTAGCTAGGTCCTAATATGCTTAATCAATACCGACTATGAAAAATAAACACGACCTAGTTTACGAGTTCAGGCATTCTAAGCTATTAATTGACCAAAATATACAACCTAGAGGTTATGGAGTTAACACCACGAGATTGGGCTAAATCACATAATCCCAAAGGTAAGACCTGAGATCTAGGTTTTAGTCTAAAAGTGATCTATTGATTTAGGTAGATTTTATTAAGCAATCAATCTTAATAGGATAAATCTCCTTTCCTAAATCTAGGGTTAAAAGATAAAACAATAAAAATAATTTGTAAAATCTAGATACTAATAAAACCAAAGATTTATTCATTGAAAACCCCATTTTTTAACGAATAAAATCTAACCTATGATCTAATCCTAGTCTTAGAAATAGTCCTAATGAGAGGTATAAAGTCCTAAGAAGAGACTTAGAGATAATTTAGGAATTTATCATTTTGACCTAACAGTTGATTTTAACACTTAAGATGATTCTAATATAGTTTGAATACTGGTTTTAGTGATTTAAGAGATAATTTAGAGGTTAAGGATGCTTAACCTAAATTTTTGGCAAAATGACTATTTTCCCCTACCCAAGGGTCCGAAAAGCTATTTTTTGAATTAGAGTTCCAAATTAGGATTTCTTAATATCAAATGATTCCTTACTGTCTAACTTGAAGATAAACAGTAAGTACGCTCAATTTGGATAAGAAACAGTTCTTATAGGTCTAAACTAAGGTTTTAATCTATGGAGAAATCTTGAAATTTACACCCACTGGACTCTAAATTTTGTGCAGCTTATTGTTGGTTACTGTTCAAGGATCTCATAAAGTCCAAGAACACTGCATTCTGAGGTCAAATGACTAAGTTATAGCTATTTTAGTTTCTAAATGTAATTGGATAATTTTGTTGGTCAACGGGTGACAAAAATCGAACTTTTCCATTTGAAGTCAACACTTAGTATATTTTAGGGAAGCTATATAAACTTAGTTATGGACAGTAAGTACGCTCAATTTGGACAAAAAATAGTTCTTATAGGTCTAAACTATGGTTTTAACCTAAGGGGAAATCTTGAAATTTACACCCACTAGACTCTAAATTTTTATACAGCTTATTATTGGTTACTGTTCAAGGATCTCATAAAGTCTAAGAACACTACATTTTGAGGTCAAATAACTAAGTTATAGCTATTTTAGTTTCTAAAGGCAATTCGATAATTTTGTTGGTCAACGGGTGACAAAAATCGAACTTTTCTGTTTGAAGTCAACACACTCAATATATTTTAGGGAAGCCATAACTTGACTTCAAATGGTCAAGTTATGGCCTTACTAAGGTTAGGTGTATTTTGGTTATTTTTTGATTTTTTAGGGTTCAAATCCTAAATATTATTTTAGTTTATTGATAACATTAAAATTCTAAGCTTGTTAGCACTTTGAATTTTTGAATTTGGAGTTGAATTGACCAAGTTATGGTCAATTGAAGTCTAATGGCATTTTGGTCATTTTTAGGGTAGGGTCCTAAATGTTACTTTTTAAATTAAGCTCGAACTGAGGAAACTAATACTTATATAGTGTTTGGGCTGCTCTCCTGAGTATTTTAAGACCCATATTGCTTATGTTTGGATAACTAGTTAAAAGTTGTGAGGGTTTAATTAAGCCTTAAAATTTCACTACATTATACGTACCCTGAAACTAATTTTTGCATTACGTTATTTTATTTTTTTGAGTAAAATGAAACCTATATTGATTATGTTTGGATCATCATACAAAAAGTTATTAAACTTTTAAAAATTTTGAATTAAATAATTTAAATGAATAAAGTTACTATTCATTTATTCAAATTGTATTAATTTATTATTCATTTTTAAAATTAAAAATGAATTTTCTATATTATTAATTAATTATTCAATTATCTCTAATCTAGATTTAATTAATATTAATTATTAGTTAATTAATGATTAATCTGTTATTTAATTAATTAAAATATTTTAAATATATAAATAATCTAATTACTGTTTAATTAGAGTTAGTGTTAATTAATCCATAATTAATTATTGTTAATGTTAATGTTCAATATTTGTTAAATTAAATTAATCGTAATTAATTTAGTTAATTATATTTACTATTTAGATAATATTAATTGAATTAAACATAATTAACTAATTATTATTTTAATTAATCTATTAACTGATTAATATATTAATGATTTAATATTAATTTGTTAATTATTCTATTAATCCTTACTGTTAATTAATCTTAATTATTAGATTAATATTAATTAATTATGTTAACTAACTAACTAATGATTAATGATTAATTGTTATATAATCTCTTTATTAATCATCAATTTATTTAACTAACTGATGCCTAATTAATAGCTAACCTTACTTGTCTAATCATAATTAATTAACTGTTAATTAAGAATTAAGTTAATTTAATTCTCTGTTTATGATATATAAGTGTATATATATATATATATATAATAGTTAGTATATTTAATATTTATTTGTATCTTCTACAGATAATAAATGGCGCGGGGCCCGCCACAGCCACGGCATAGCCTGTTACTGGCAGTGGCAGGGAAGGCGGGACCCACTGGGCCACGCGACGCAACTCGACAGGCCGCGTCATCGCACACGGGCCCCGCCGCTGGATCGCACGCTACCCTGCTGACGCGGCACTGCGTGCGGGCCCCACAGGCCACGGGTCCTGTGGGTCCACACGGCGACGGGTCGACAGTGACGAGGGCTAGCTGGTGGCTGTCGCCTCTTCACTAAAGGTGGCTTGGCTCTGTAACAACCCAAGTTGTTACTTAGGTCAATTAAGATTGATTTAAATCTTAATTATGGTTCTAGTAGCTTAATTAAGTCATTTAGAACTTACCTCTAAGATCTGGATCAAATCAGAGATCAAATGGATCAAAACCTGATTTCTGGAAATTCCAAAACCCTAGAAATTGACTTTTTATTTAAACCTCAGATTGAAAATCTAACTTCGCCATTGCATTCAGAATCCCCAAATTAGCCAGAGGTGAAGTTTTGGAGGCATTTGGAAGTCGTTGAATTTTTGGCAAATATTTTGATATTATTTAAATACACCGAATAATTGAATAAATAAATACTCGTCGAAATAAAAATCCGAGTGCGCCGTTGCGTTCCTCACCCCTCAATTAGTTAAGGGTGATTTATTGGGAATTTTATGACTGCAATTAATTAGATAAATTTAATTAATGAAATATGTTTAAAATAATATAAATATTAATATTTAAACTTACTTAACGGTGCCGTCCATTTTAAAGTAATGCCGTCAACCATTTAGTTGACCCTGCCGTTTGAATTGGATGGATCTTCTGATCCGTCCGATTGAAGATCCGACGGTTGATTACCCGTCTTCTCCACGTGGCACGGGCGAACCCTACGCGTGTCGCGAGGGTCGACCCGTGTCGGCTTGCAGCGAAGCCAGGCATCCTCCACCGCTGAAGAGCACCGATCAAGACCTCCTTAAAGCCTAAACTTGTCCCCAGTCGGCCGTTTACTCGTTTGGATTTGTGGAAGTTGAAGGCGAAGCATTTGATCGAACCCTATTTTCCTACACCGTTCAAATTGTACCTATTCGATCTCTCAATCCCTGCTTTCAATTTCAAAATTTTCAACTCGTATTGTTATTCCGTGCGATAGATTAAATTGTGTCCGGCTTGATCGAGATCAATCGATTGCGATCGAACAAATTTTGACTTCATAGCACAGTACTTACCGTTGGCGGAAGTCGACCCGTCACATAGTCTCCTAGGGCTAAGCTTAGTCATCTCAGTGCGTCACCTTATGTGGCAATTCAACCATTATTAGGAAGCCCTAACCTCGCCCTACCTACTGGTATGCGGATCGTTGCAGGTTGACGACGGGACGGACTTCAAAACAGGAACCCTAATTCCAGCTCTTCGGGATGAAGACGATGGAGTCCCGGGTCGAGTCAGGTTGACCCGACCCGTGTGAGTCTTTTCCACCGCTGGACACGCGTCAGGAGTATAGCAGGCGCACAGTTGCGATGGGGCCCACAGCTGGCAAACAAGTCTCATTTGAGACAGCCGTGGGTCCCGCTCCTTTGGCCCGTCCAATAAGGGAGTGCCATGTGGCCTGTTCTGCCGCCGTCTGATTTTGTGGATCCCGCCTCAATTTATTAAATCCAATGGAAATTAAGATTAATTATAAACAAAATTCTTAATGTATGTATATATATATATATATATATATAAATTTAATTAAATTAATTCTATTATATCCTAAACTTTAAACCTTCTTATCTTACAAAATACATGTCCAAATGTAGCAAATAAATATATCATTGAATTCAGAAAATTATGAGCAACAATTTGGCACTGTCAAATTTCCAATTGGAGCAATATTTAATATAGTGATATTTAGGATCCCTAAGTTGAACCATAAATGCTACAAAACTTCAAATAGTCATAACTTTGCACACATTAATCCAAATCTATCAAATATGGGTCTTAAAATACTCACAAAACCCTAAGGAACATTTTAGTAGTATTAACTTTGCCATTTGGATTAGTATTTGACTAATGACATTTAGGACCTAACCCTAATTAACCCTAGAACTTCAATTGACCATAACTTGGTCAATTGAGCTTCAAATTAAATGAACCAAATATCAATTTAGATCAGAAAACCTAAATTTCAGTAATCCAACTGTCGATCGATCGATTAAGCCCCAAGATGACGTAATCAAGATAAGGAAATAGGCATGCATTGATTCATAGCAATGATTGTGAAAGTATCGGGACGAGATATGGTACCTTCGAATGGACGAACGACGCACTTAGGGTTTGCAGCAGATGGGGTCCAGTTCCAGAGTGCCCTTCAGGTTCGTTTGAAGCCAAGAATGGTGCTGGCTTGTGAGAATGGGGCTTATGGAACCCTGGATGGAGTTGCCGAGGACCTAGAGGCCGTGGTTGGGCGGTCTCGGCGGTGGGGCGCCGTGTGTCATCGTTCGACACGCGGGCGGCACCCGCGCGGAAGAAGCTGCACCCGCCGTCTGATCGAATGATCAGATGGCTCATCTGAGCCGTCAGATCGGACGGACAATGCTAACGGCGCGGGCGATTAAAACAGATGGCGTTAAATACTTAACGGCAGCAGATAATTTAATATTCTAATATAAATAATTTACTTAATTTATTAACTTAAATTCTAATGTTAATAATTAAATTTAATTAATTAATTGACTTCCAAAAATTCTCAAATATTCACCCCTAGCTAATTGAGGAGTGAGGAATGCAACGGCGAGGTTGGATTTTTGATCCGACCAATATTTTATGTTTCATAATTTTCCTGGGTATTATTAAAATATTCGTCAAAATTTTGACGACTTCTGATTGACACGAAAACATGACCCCTAGCTAAATTGAGGGCAACGAGCGCAATGGCGAAGTCCATTTTTGATTTGAGGTCAATTTAGACAAGTCAAATTTTAGGGTTTCTAGATTTTCAAAAAATTAGGATTCGATCCATTTGACTCCTGATTTGGATTAGGCCTTAGAATTTGACTCATAATGACTTGATTAACACCTAAGGTAAAGATTAAGACTATGATTCGTCCTAATTGACTAATGTAACAACTTGGGTTGTTACACAGACGTAGTATGATTTTGGTTTATCTAGGCTATAAGCAGTCGTTCCATCCTCTCAGCCTGCTTGGCCTGAGAGTCTGCGACTTGCTTCGCTTACATTTGGTGGGATTCT
The DNA here is from genome assembly GCA_016760335.1 of Gastrodia elata. Classification (NCBI taxonomy): domain Eukaryota; kingdom Viridiplantae; phylum Streptophyta; class Magnoliopsida; order Asparagales; family Orchidaceae; genus Gastrodia; species Gastrodia elata. The sequence goes on along the minus strand of CM028670.1, from coordinate 36,136,637 downwards.
GCTTGCTTTTGGTGGAATTTGACCATCGATTGTCTGCTTCTACCAGTGCATTTACTTCTGAGGAGGAGCTGCTAGATGCAGCTGGGGAAGGGCGTTGTCCATGATTCATTATTTCTTGCAAGTGTTTGAATTTTAAAACAAAATATTCTCAGAAAACCAAAAAGTAGTAGATTTGCAATATCTTATTTCTTTTATTAAGCAAAATGAAAATAAGAGTACATCATGAATAAGATATGAAGAAACAATAAACAAAAATATAGGGCCTATTCTATATATTCCTCAGTGAAGGCCTGATAGAAATCGGCATAAATGATCTCCCTGCGTAGGCGAGCAGATCCATGCTCGAACACCCACACCTTGTGTGCCCACCACTCAGCATAGTCCTGGAGTAGTATGTCCACAATGCCAAGTCAGATATAATATGAGTATCCCAGATCATCAAACATCTTGGTTACCTGACGTAACCATTCCCTATATAAGATGGGGAAATGTATTCCCCGATAGATGCCATGCACCAACATCATCTCCAACACTCTAGCTCCTGCCGGAGATACACCCTGGACTTCTCTCTCGTATCATTTTGCTAGATATACATCAAACTCCCACCTTTCTTCAAAGTGGATGAAGAAGTTGTACATAGACATGTTTGAGTAATATTATCCCTAAATATCCAAATCAAGTGATTATTTTTAGTTAAGTTGAGTATTTTATCTTACTTGTAGATGTATTTTCATTTTTATACTCCTATTATTCTGAGCTCATGATTATGGTGCCTTGGATGTAACTCTAGTATTCAGTTAGTGACTGATTGGCAGAAGAATAATCCATTAGATAGAGTGGAATGCAAATTCCAATCTGACACCTTATGGAATTATCTGATATCAACTGTGGCGCCCCACCCCCTAATCCATAAGATTAGACCTAAGAGGTGGTGTGCCACTTTGGAAAATCCCTCACTTATCATTAGATTAGGTGAGATCCATAATCCACTAATAAGGGAAGGATGTGCACAGAATGAATATAAAGATTTAGTCACTAAATCAAAATAAATACAGAGTGCAGAAGCATACAAAGTAAATATTATATCCAATTCACCATACATCAACTGAGAAACAAAATGAAACATAGCTCAGAAAAATATAGTGCAGAAAGTAAGCACAATCATAAGTGTACCTTTATTATTACAACATTTAATTATAGTTTAAAATAAAATGAAAGTATATCACTCATCCTCACAAGATTATAAAAACAACTAAGGATCTTCAGCTCCAATCTACTGCACCTCCTCTAGATAGGGCTCCTCCTCGGGTACTGGATCTTCAAACAGCTCAAGATCTGACATTGTCAGTTTCATAATGCTAGAGCCCCAATCATAAAAGACAAATATTATTAGATAATTATCTAAGTATATTTTAGGCTAAAAATTTGTTATGTATTTATTAATCTCACTAATTACACTTAAACTCAACAAAAGTGAATTATTTAGCATAGGAGCCGTAAGCATACAAGGAATGAGATAAGCTATAAATACAACATTTATAGCTAAACAGAGATTGAGGCAAAATCACACATAAATTAAATTAAATAAGGAATAAGTATACATATATAATATAGTAAGTAGAAGTACTGAAAGAAAGTATAATCCTAAACATGCTGATGACCTCATGACATATGCTGATTAAAATAGTAATCTAAAAGTGGTACATATAGTAAGCAGTAAAATCTAGCATCCTATAAATATATATACAAGTGAGCAGGTAAGTAAGAAAATACAACTGACTGAAATAATATGCATCAATAATGCAGTAAATAGCAAATTGAAACTGAAACAAATACATATAACTGCTATATCAGAAAAATTGGCCAATCCGGCCCAATATAATTTCCAAAGCCTTTCTGAACTAGGGCAGACAGAAATTTCCATAGCCTTTCTGGGCTAGGGCAGACAAAACAGAGCAAAATAATAAAACTGATGAGGCAGTAGTAATACAAATGCAAAGTCTTTAGTTATTTTACTTTTGTTTTTATGGACACATCTAGGAAATAGCTGAGGAGTCAAGCACCTTTGTAAGACTATACGAGTTCCAAATATAGCACAACACTCCTCAATGAGTAATGCCAAGTTCTCCTTATTTTTTCTTACCCCTGTCTAGTGGAGTAAAATGCACCAGATCACCAAGAAAGTGAACCTAATGCAAATATTATCCTAATATTCTATGTCTTCATATTTATGCAATAATATTTTCCTATATAACATGTCCAAGGAAAAATGAGAAACAAATTCCAAGGAATGCGTAGCACAAAATCAAATAGTAAGCAAGGGACTCTACTAAACATGGTGATATCATTTGTTATCTAATTTAAACCCATTCTAACTATTCTAAGTTACACAAGTTTAGAATCTCCAATTCCTACTATTGAGTGTAACTTAGAAGTACATTCTTATAATTTATAAGAATTAGAACTAATAAGGTTCTAATCTAAATCAATCAAGTATGACAACATGTTTATAAAATAAATCATAACGTCCTGATTTGATGAATTTAGACATTCTAACGAAGATCTGATCAAGATCTACTATGATATAGATTATGGATTAAATGCCACGAGCTTGGGCTTAATCACATAATCCAAAGGGTAAAACTTAAGATCTAGGTTTAATTTAAATGTGATCTAATGATTAAGGCAAATCATATTAAGCAAAATCAAACTTAATAGGATGATTTTCCTATCCTTAATCTAAGGTTGAAAGATCAAATAATCAGAATTAAGTTATAAAATTTAGAAACTAATAAAACTAAAGATTTATTCATTGAATAACCCCATTATTTAATGAATGAAATCTATCCTATGATATAGTCTTAGGTTTAGAAATAGTCCTAATGTCAAGCGTGAATCCTAAGGAATAGAAATAAGGAAATTTTTAGAGAATTTGACTAAGTTGATTAATAACTAATTTTTTTTCACTTAAATAATTCTAATATAGTTCTAATATTAATTTTACTGATTTATAAGATGAATTAGGGCTTAAGAGCGCTTAACATAAATGTTGGACAAAATGACAATTTTGCCCCCTACTTAAGGGTCCAAAAAGCTAATTTTTGATTTAGGATTCTAAATTAAAATTTCTTACTGCTAATTAATTTCTTACTGTCTAACATGAAGATAGACAGTAAGCAGACTCAATTTTGATAAGAAATGGGTCATATAAGTCCAAACTAAGGATTTTGACCTAAGGGGTAATTTAGTAATTCACACTTAATGGAATCTAAATTTTTATGCAATTTACTATTGGTTATTGTTCAAGAATTCTATAGAGTCCAAGAATACTAAATTCTGAGGTCTAATGGCTAAGTTATATATTCTCTAATTTTCAAGGGCAATTCTATAAAATTTAAGGGTCAAAGGGGGCAAAAAATTGAACTTTTTTGTTTGAGGTCTAAATTAAGCAAACTTTATTTTTATTCTCTATAATATACTGAGTACTTTAACAGGGAATAGACCCAATTTGGACTTCAATTGATCAAGTTATAGCCTAACTATAGTTAGCGGTATTTTGGTTATTTCTAATTTTCTAGAATTCAGAACCTAAATATTTTTCAATTATTGATGCCACTAAAATTCTAAGCTAGTTGGCACTTTAAATTTTTGGATTTGGAGTTGAATTGACTAAGTTATGGTCAATTGAAGACCAAGAGCATTTTGGTCATTTTTAAGTGCGGGTCCTGAATGTCACTTTACAAACTAAGCTCAAAATATGAAAAACTAATACTGCTGCAGTGATGAATATTGTCCTCCTGAGTATTTTAAGACCCATATTTCTTATGTTTAGATAATTAGGTTAAAGTTATAGGGTTTGCATAGGACCTAAAATGTGACTAAGTTAAATATACCCTGAATCAAATTTTGAATTGCGCCATTTGATTTATTTTATTTTTCTGAGTACAATGAGACCTATATTTGATATGTTGAGATCAATATTTTAAAAGTGTCGAGGCTCTAAAGTCTTAATTAAATTAAATTAATTATATTTACTATTCAAATATACAAACTAAATAAATTATTGTTCCAATTATTTAAATTAGTTCACTGTTTTTAATAAATAAGGAAAATAGAATTAACTTCATGACGAATGAGGAAGGAGGGAAGGAAAGGAAGGGGAGAAGGGAAGGAAGGAATGGAAGGAAGGAGGGCCAGGAGGGGAAAGCGAGAATGCAAGGGAAGGGGAAGGCGAAGGAAGGCACGAGGGAGGAGGAACGAGAGGAAGGAAGCAGGAAAGGAAGGAAGGGAATTAAGGCGAACCGAATTAATATGAATAGAGAATTATATATATATATATACTAATTTTAATAAACTAATACTAATTTAATTAAGAGAAACTATTACTTATATAACTTTAATTATATAATTAATTTAATCGTTTCTCCGCGGGAAAAGATCGGCGGTGGGACCCTCCACGGACATGCGACAGATCTTGATTGGCCTTGTGACAGAGAAGGGAGGGCCCACCAGGACAGGTTGCGGGACTGCACAGCGAGGCCCATAGTGCCACGCGGCAAGCTGCGGGACGCTGGGTGGCCCCACGGATGCGTCGAAACGGGACCGACGCGCAGCACACGGACGAATCAGCGTGCGCCGGCTGACTCCGCGGGGTCCCACAAGCTGCATACGCTGACTCGAGACATACTGGCTGACTCGGGCCGACCAAGCTATCCCTTCTTCTCCAACCACTCTTTGAGACCCGGGGCGCACTAGTTGGGCGGGGCGAGGCGGTGGCTCGCACAGGGTTGTCGCGGAGCGCTCGAGGTAGGGAGACGAACCCGAGCCGTCCGACTCGGATCAAAACGCCTCGATCAGACGAGGAAGAGACAGCGTAGGCTAAAATTGACGGCGCGCGGTTTTTAAGTGGACGGCGCCGTCAGTGATAAATTAATAATTATTTATTTATTTAATTAATTTAGTAATTCAATTTCTCATTTTGATAATTAATTTAAAATATTTAAATTGCTTTTAAAAAATTTCCAAATATTCACCCCTAGCTAATTGATGGGCGAGAAACGCAACGATAATGTCAGATTTTTGATTCAATAGGTATTTTAATTCCCAAATTTGGAATATTTAAATATTATTAAAATATTTGGCAAAATTTTGACGACTTACGATTGATACAAAAATATCCCCCCTAGCTAAGTTGGGGGCAATGAGCACAATGGCGAAGTCCGATTTTTGATTTGAGGTTAATTTCTAGGGTTTTTAGATTTTCAAAATCAAGATTTGATCCATTTAACTCCTGATTTGGACTAGGTCTTGTGGGAGACTCCTAATGACTTAATTCGAGTACTAAGACTGAGATTAGGACCTGAATTAGCTCTAATCAGATTGGGTAGCAATTTGGGTTATTACAGTAGCCCCATTAGTAATAATGTTCATTGAAACCCATATGAAGTTGCTAGCTTTGCTTGTAATAATGTGACGGCCAGGGGGAGTCGAGTTTCATAATGTTTAAGGAATAATTCATGCATTGAAAGAAAATGATATATAATATCTATAAATATATAGAGCCAATCATATGAAATACACAGTTTAATATTTATTACAAATAAGTTTAAAATAAAAGAAATATATTCATTCTGCTCACTTCTCAAAACTTTTGTCTTTAACTTTAATAGCAAGAAGATCTTCTTAAAGTTTAATTATTAAAACCTGAAATGTTATCAATAGTAACCAGTCAGGTTTGGAGTATGTAGACCATCTTATAAGAATATATTATAGCATCCTATAATAGGCATAAATAAATATAAAAAGATATGAAGAAATATTTATATCACAAGTAAGAAAGTGAAGCATTTGTTTATAATGAAAATAACTTTTGCTTTGCATGTTAGCCTTAAAATTCAATATATAAAAAAATCATGAAATAATATATATTAAGCATTTTGTAACAATAAGTCGAGTCCGTAGACTCCTAAGCCCAATGAGTAAACCCATAGGCATAGCTTTTATGAAGCTTTTCTTGCTACCCGTCGGGTAGCTTATTCTAATTTGAAATAATGGTGTCTTTCATATGGATTTGCTGTGGCGACCCTCACCCTTAACCCTCAATAGGTTTAGATTAAGGGTGGAGTGTCACTCTGGTTAACCCCTCACTTAGCATTGGATTAGGATAAACTCTACAATCCACCTGATTAGAGAAAGGTTAACTCAGAATCAATCAAGCAGTCACTATATAAGTAAAAAATACGAGTGCGGAAGCGATAAATCAATGACATCCAAGCATCATAATGTATATAAGAAGAGAAATATAACTCAGAAAGGTAGCATAGTGAAATCTGAACACACAGTCACAGGTACCTGTATTATTACATTAATTAAAATTTAACAAAATAAATGTTCAAAATCCACTCATCCTCACAAGTAGTAAATGACTAGATATCTTCTGGCCCAAACTGCTTGCACCTCCTCTAAGTAAGGCTCCTCCTCGGGTGCAGGCTCCTCAAACTGCTCTAAGCCTGACATTGTCGGTTTCACAATGTAGGGCCCCAGCAAAAAAAAAAGAAAATCTGGTTAGACAATTGTCTAAGTACATTTAAGCTGAATTTTTAATAAGGTTATATAATATCACCATTTTACCATTTACTTCTAAGCATGATATGTAAATACAGGAGCAGTAAGCAACACAAGTAAAAGGTAAACTATAGACTATGCTCTATAGTATAAACAAGGCAAAGAAATGAGGCTGAAGCATGCCTCGCATAACAAGTAATCAAGGAAAGGCATATAAGTGTAAATATAATTGAATAATGCTGGAAGAAAAATTCTACATCCTAAATATGCTGGTGATCAATAAAAATAACATGCTAATTAAAAATGAATAACTCAGCAGTGATATATACATATAGCAGCAAGATTCTACATCCTAGATATATATAAAGCAGTACAAGGAAATAGCTGACTGAAAAAGAATATACTGAAACAACCACAACTATATAAAACTATAATACATCCACTGCCATACAGAAAAGAGCTACACTAGCTCGCCAAAAGAAACTGAAGATCTTAGCACGATACGGCTAGGGCTACTCCTAGCTCGATACGACTAAGCCAACAACAGTCACATATATGGCCCTAACACGATACGACTAGGGCTACTCCTAGCTCGATACGGTTAGGTCACCAACTATCATACCGAAATATCCTAGCACAGTACGGCTAGGGCAACTCCTAGCACGATACGGCTAGGGCAACATTCGGTATGATCAAAAGAACACTGAGAGGCAGCTCAATCACATCAATTCATTATCATTTCACTTATTTACTTTAATATTTTCATAAGGAATCTAAGGAGTCTCCATAATTTCCTAACATTTTATTTATGCATCAAATGTCTTATATGATATGTTCAAAGAAAATATAAGGCACAAAATTACAAGGTATGCGTAGCAACAAATAACAAGTAAGCAAGAGACTCGACTAAATATGATGATATCATTTGTTTTCTACTTAACCAGCTAACTATTCCAAGTTACACAAGTTCAGGATCACCATTTTCCTACTATCGAGTGTAACTCAGAAATTCGTCCTTATAAGTTAAAAAGGATTGGAACTGATCAGGTTCCAATCTAGTTCAATCAGATAGACGACTATGAATTAAACAAATAAATCATACGTCCTAATTTTGTGAATTTAGACGTTCTAACTAAGATCTGATCAAGATCTTCTACACCTATAGATTATGGATTAAACACTACGAGATTTTAGGTTTAATCACATAATCCAAACTGGATAAGACCTAAGTTCTAGGTTTTATACTATAAGTGATCTACTAGTTAAGGCAGATCCTATTAAGTAATCAAACTTAATAGGATGAATCTCCTATCTTAAATCTAAAGTTAAAAGATAAACTAATCAGAATGGGTTGTAAAAAAAATAATATCTAGAAACTATTAAAACCAAGGTTTCACCCATAGGGTCCCAATTTACCCAATGAATGAACACTAACCTATGATCTAGTCCTACTCTCAGGAAAGGTCCTTAAGGGGGATGCTTAAGACTTAGGAAAAAAAATTATTGGAATTCAATTTAATGACTTGTTTTATTTACTTACATGGTACTAATATGATTACATTATTAAACCTAGTATTCTAAGATTTTAATTAAGGGCTAAAGTTGCGCATTTCCAATTTTAAGGTAAAATGACTATTTTGCCCCTACTTTATGGGTCAATCAACTTTTGATTTAGGGGTCCAAACTGAGTTTTATCTTCTCCACCTAATTCCTTACTGTCTAACTTGAAGATAGACAGTAAGTACGTCCAATTTGGACGAGAAACGGCCGAGTTATGGCTAAAATAAGGCTAGGGGTATTTTGGTCATTTCCCTAAATTTTAGGGTTCAAATCCTAAATATTATTTCTGTGAAAATGATGACATTGAAATTCTAAACTAGGTAGCTTCTTGAATTTTTGGATTTGGAGTTAAATTGACCAAGTTATGGCCATTTGAAGTCCAAGGGCATTTTGGTCATTTTTCACTACAGTCAACTCTAAATTCTAGAGTTGACTTTTTGTCCTGATGTCCAAATTGGAAAACTAATACTACCACGGTGATGGGGCCGCTCTCCTGAGCATTTTAAGACCCATATTGACTATGTTTCGATAATCGGGTAAAAAGTTATGGGGTCTTAAAGAGGCTCTAAAATGCTACCTCGTTATGCGTACCCCGAAACGAAATTTTACATTACGCCATTTGATCCTAAATATTTTTCTGAGTATTTTAAGACCCATAGGCATGTTTGGATCATCCTACAAAAGGGAGGAAACGGGGAAGATTACGAGGCAAAAAGAGAAGGGGAAGGAAGGGACGAGGCAGGGAGGCAAAGGGAAGGAGGGGACGGGGCAGGCCGAAAGGGGGGAGGGAAGGAAGCACGGGGGAAGGAGGAAGGAAGGAAGGAAGGAAGGGACGGGAGGAAAGGAAGGAGGGCGAAGGACGGGGAAGGAAGCGGAAGGAAGCGCGAAGGAGAGGGAGGGAGGGAAAAGGACGGGGCAGGCAGAAAGGGGGGAGGGAAGGAAGCAGAGGGAAGGAGGAAGGAAAAAATAATTAGTAGTAAAGTAATTAGTGCTAATTACTGTTTAATTAATATTAATTAATCTCTAATTATATTTAATTATTTAAATTTACTGTTCATTCCTAAAGTTTTTATTTAATTAATCACTATTTAATTATTAATTAATTAATTAAATAATTTTACTGTTCAAAAGTAATTAATTATCCTAATCACTGTTTAAGATTTAATTAACAGTTAATAATCCTTAATTAATCTTTAATTATAATTATTTAATTAAAATTATTGTTTAAAAGTAATTAGTATAACCCTAACTTAATTAACCACTAACAGTAATTAATTAGGGCTAAACAGTAATTAATTAACACTAACATTAATTTAATTAATTTCTAATTAACTGACAGTGGGCCCCACTGACACGTGGCACCTTCAGAGGCTGCCACGTGGCACAGTGGACCCCACGGGCTGCTGACTCAGCTCGGGTGACTGGGCAGTGGGTCCCACCTGACACGTGGCACCTTCAGAGGCTGCCACGTGGCACAGTGGACCCCACGGGCTGCTGACTCAGCTCGGGTGGTGACTGGACAGTGGGTCCCACCTGACACGTGGCACTTCCAGAGGCTGCCACGTGGCGCTGTGGGTCCCATGGGCTGCTGACTCAGCTCGGGTGACTGGATAGTGGGTCCCACCTGACACGTGGCACTGCCAGAGGCTGCCACGTGGCACTGTGGGTCCCACGGGCTGCTGACTCAGCTCGGGTGACTGGACGTGGGTCCCACCTGACACGCGGCACTGCCAGAGGCTGCCCCGTGGCACTGTGGGTCCCATGGCTGCTGACTCAGCCTGGCTGACGGGGCTGTGGGCCCCACTTGACATGTGGCGGGCCCGTAGGCGGCCACGTTGCCGGGGGCCCCACCCGCGCTGACGCGGACCCGACCCGGACGGGTCGGGCTCGGGTCGGCCCGGCCCGACCCGAAGGCGTGACCCTTCGCCTTCCGGGGGTTCGGCGAACCGAACCCAGTCCACTTCGGGGACCTGGTGCGCCCGATCGGGTGGGTTTTAGCCCGATCGGAACGGTGGATGTGAAGATGACATGTTGATCTACCTATCATACTTTTTGCAACGATCGAACGGTAAACGAGGGAGATCGGGGTACCTGAAGTTCGGATCGGCGAAGGATTCGGCGGAAAAAAAAGGGCTGACTTCCGGGCTTGATTCCGGCTCGATCCGGGCTCCGATCGGTGAAAACTCGGAGCCTAGGGGTAGGCCGAGGTCTTATAGACCGGACAGCGACCTTGCCGAGGCCTGGATGTGGCCGGATCGGCCAGAAAATGCGACGGGCCGCCGCGTGTCATGCGGGCGGAGAGGGCGAGGAAGACGCCTCCGGACCGTCGGATCTGTGCGATCGCGGACGGTCCGGATCGCTCTAGACCACGCGACGCGGATCGCGGCCGAGGGCCGTGGGATCCGCGCGCGATCGGACGGTCCGGATGGATCCGTCCGATCGAACGGCGCCGTTAAGTGGAGTTAACGGCGTCGTACGGCGCCGTTAATTAATTAATTAATAATTAATTAATTAATTAATTATTAATTATTATTATTTTTTTTTTTTAAAAAAAAAAAAAAAAAAAAAACATTTTCAAAAAAGAAATTTTGAACATGTTTTTCCTAGCTAATTTGGGGTCAAGGAATTCAATGGCACAGTCGGATTTCGATCCGACGAGTATTTAACACCTCGATTTCCGTGATATTTTTATTATTATAATATTCGTCGAAATTTCGACGACTTCCGATTGACACGAAAACTTCACCCCAAGCTAATTTGGGGTCAAGGAATTCAATGGCGTAGTCGGAGTTTTGATCCGACGAGTATTTTGATACCTCGATTTCCGTGATATTTTTATTATTAAAATATTCGTTGAAATTTCGACGACTTCCGATTGACACGAAAACTTCACCCCAAGCTAATTTGGGGTCAAGGAACGCAATGGCGGTGTCCATTTTTTGATCGGAGGTCAATTTAAATATGTCAATTTTCGAGGTTCATGAAATTCTCAAAAAAGATTTAATCCGTTTGACCTCTGGTTTGGACCGGATCTTGGTAGTTGACTCCAAATGACCTAATTAGCACTTAAGATTATGTTTAAGACTTAGGGTTAGTCTTAATCAATCATGGTATCAATTTTTACCAACCACCAAAGTCTGAAATATATATTCACCCAGCGTGAACTAAACTGCAGACAGAGAAGGTGGCTAGAGCGATTAGTGACTACGACCTGGATATCCAATATCATCCGGGGAAAGCCAACATGGTGGCCGATGCCTTAGTCGTCAAGTATCTTTAAGTGCCTTAATAGCAGAAGGCCCACTGATATGAGAATTTCGCATGATGGGTATCCAACCTATCAGCGGGGACAAGCTTAGCTTAACCCTGTCAAATATCAACGTGGAACCCACTTTCCACAGGGATGTCTCCATTACTCAAACCAAGGATGATGAGTACCTAAACTTCAAGCAGGCAATTGAAAGTAAGCGCCGTACCGACCTTCGATTTCACAAGGGCGCTATTTATCTAGGGGATCGCTTATGGATCCCTAAATTTATGCATCAAGAAGTGCTAATTGAGGGACACAACTCCGGATACCAAATCCATCCGGGGAGTTCCAAAATGTACCAAGACTTGAAGCAGTCATACTGGTGGCCAGGAATGAAGAAGAGCATAGCTGAATTTGTTGCAAAATGCCATGCTTGCAACTTAGTCAAAGCAGAGCACCAAAGACCTGGAGGTTTACTCCAACCACTTGAAATTCCAGAATGGAAATGGATAGATATATTGATGGATTTATTATGGGTTTGCCTCGTACCAGATCTGGAGCCGATGCTATCTGGGTTATAGTGGACCGATTGACTAAGTCCGCGCACTTCATCCCCATCCGGCAGACGGACTCGGTAGAGAAGCTTGCGAAAGTATACATCAAAGAGATCGTCAGACTCCATGGGATTCCCAAGACTATAGTGTCTGACAGAGACAGTCGATTTACCTCCAAGTTCTGGCAAGCCGTGCATCAGGATCTAGGCACAATCTAGCAATGAGTACAGCTTTTCACCCTCAGACAGATGGCCAAACAGAGCGTATAAATCAAGTTCTTGAAGATCTGCTCAGGCTATGCATTCTTGACTTTGCTGGGTCTTGGGAAGGTCACCTCCCACTAGTGGAGTTCGCCTACAATAATAGTTTCCAGGCGAGTATAAAAATGGCTCCGTACGAAGCCCTGTACGGTAGAAAGTGCAGTACACCCTTGGCCTGGTCAGAAACTGGCAGTGTTCAGTTGTATGGATCTGAGTTAGTGGAGGAAACGAATAGAAAGATCCAGTTAATTCAACAACGAATTCGTACAGCTCAGGATCGTCAGAGTAAATACCATGACCTTCGTCACGTCCTCTGGAATTTAGTGTTGGAGACTTTGCATACTTAAAAGTCAGTCCCATGAAAGGAGTCCAGCGTTTCGGAGTTGCCGGTAAACTCAGTCCAAGGTATGTTGGACCCTTTAAGATACTTAAGAAAATTGGGTCAGCCGCCTACCGGTTGGAATTGCCAGAAGATTTCACCGCAGTGCACAGCGTGTTCCATGTGTCCTCCTTAAGAAAGTGCCTGCGGAACCCGTCTCATCTCATACAGCTCCCAGGAGTTCAAATCCAGCCCGACCTATCATTTGCTGAAGAACCTATTAGGATCCTGGCTCGCGATCGCAAGCAACTCAGGAACCGTGCGATCGACATGATTAAAGTCCAATGGAGGAACTGTTCCTACAACGAAGCCACCTGGGAAAAGGAATCCGATATGCGGTCCAAGCATCCAAACTCTTCGAAAACCCAGGTACTTCTATTTCTTAGTATTTTGAACCTTTAAATTTCCATGCGAGTCATGCTTAGTTCCACCTGAGTGATGTCGAGGACGACATCGTTCTTAAGTGGGGGAGTCTGTAACAACCCAAGTTGTTACATTTGCCCACTTCCTAAAGAAGGCTAAATCTCTCCATATGACTCTCAGGGGCTGCTAGCAGGCCTAATATATACAGATTCTCAATATTTCTTTCCATCCTCTAATGACAAACACCACAATAATAATATAAATTTCATTTTTTTGTTACATGCTTTATGATAATTTTGCAAATTAATACTCGGTAAGTATTTTAGAAAGCATAAGCAAGGTCTAAATAAAAAGAGCTGAAACTAGGCATGCTGAAATAAAACTTATAAGTAGATCTATGTACCTGACTTTTGATAAAAATGCAACCAAATTAATTTTTTTGATCTGCCAAATAAATAATGATTAAGTTTATTAATTTAATATTTAAGATTTAAAGTTCTTAGATTTAGAAAAATTAAAGTATTTAAGATAAGAAAATGATCTAAATCTTTTTAAATTGATTTGAATTGCTATATTTTAGAATAACAAAATAATAAAAAAGATTTTAATGTGCAATTATAATGATTGCCTACTCATAGGCCATCTAAGCTGTAACATGACATTACAAGAAATTTTTATGCAGTCATATTGAAATGTGAAAAAGATTTAATAGCAAGCATAATCTTCTTTAACTTCAAAGTGATAAGAGTTTTTTGACATTTTTAATTATAGCATAAAATATGACATTCTACCGTTACTTATTTTGAAATAGATAACATGCATTAAAAAAAAACATAACGAAATATTAGTAATTGTGCCTTGATTTTAGATGCATTAATGTATCGTATTTTCTTTAGTACTATAAATATAGAGTATATATAAAAGCAGGTTCATTATGTATATTTATGAAATAAAATTTAGTTATATTCTAAATTACAATTCAAGATATAATTTATATGTGAAGACCTACTTAAGTAGTAATAAGTGAAACTTTTAAATATCGAGACGCCTTTTTAGATAACGGTGGAGTTCCTGATAAGAACTCTAAAGTTAAGCGTGCTCATGTGGGAGCACTCTCAGGATGGGTGATCTGCTGGGAAGTTATCTTCTGAGGGCAAAATTGTGAGGCCTTTGAAGCTAAAGCGGACAATACCTTGGTGCTTAAGAGTTTGGACTGTTACAAATAGTATCAGAGTAAACCATATGGTGTCAGATAGGAGCTAAGTGCCATACAGGGCGAAGTACCACTTCATGTGAGCAGTCTCTTGAACCCATGATGGTTAAGGTGCTACATAGTTGTGGGTACCTCTTGCACTTGTAGGGGTCACCTCTAGTCTTATCTACCCAATGGATGGTTCTTGGATCTGCGTGTGGATACTAACGAGAATGTCAGGTACTTAAGTTGGGGAGATTGTGAAGACCCACTTAAGTAGTAATAAGTGAAACTCTTAAACATCGAGATACCTTTTCGGTAACGGTGGAGTTCATGATAAGAACTCCAAAGTTAAGCGTGCTCATGTGAGAGCACTCCCAGGATGGGTGACCTGCTGGAAAATTATATTCTGAGGGTAAAATCGTGAGGCCTTTCAAGCCAAAGTGAATAATACATTGGTGCTTAAGAGTTTGGGCTGTTACATTATGTGTACCTTCTTTAGATAAGTTATAATAATTTTGAATAAAATATATAATGCTGAATATTAGTTAAATTATAATATTATATAATGCCCTTCCAATTTTTATAAAAGTGTGAACATGATTAGGTCCTACTTATATAGGTACACATATGGCAACAACAAAATCATAATTTATTTACATAAATCATTAGCTCAATCAGACTCTAATAAACAATAAGCAATACTTAAGCTTTGTGCAATTTATAATCTTTTACTCAATGCAATAAGGATTTGATCAGCAGAAATGAGGCTTACAAAAGTAAGATAAGGTGTAATGTATATAATGTTGAATCACATGTACATATGAATAACACCTTCTCAAGTGCAAGTAAATAGCTTTCTTAACTTCAACAATAATATTTCTATTCAACAAACTAACCGGCAAGTAGGTATACTTACCAACAAATTGTCTACTTTGAGGCTTAAACAATATGTGAGCGTCTTTCTTCAGAACATTTTATTGTACCACAGAATTCAACAATCATAACAACATATTAATGCAATAGTTAAATTCTATTAATAGAAGTATTAAATCAAATAAGGATTAAATTATGATTTTATTTTATATTTTAATACTTAGAAGGTTTATAAGAGTAACTAAACTAAAATTAATAACCTTATTCCTCCTGCTACTTTATCTGCATGTGACGCATATGAGATGAAAAGCCTCGTAAGAATAAGGATCAAGTAAAATGAGAACAAAAAAATATTCTACTGAAATCGTAAGCAGCAATAGATATGAACAGCTTATATTCGTAAATTTGAATAATTTTTATCAGCTTACATCTAAATAAAAAAAAAAATTATGAGCTTACATCTAACCTTTACTTTTATCAGCATACATCTCAATTTTTGTTGGAAACAAAGTATTGTACTTACAAATGATATTTATTCCTCCTTCCAACTAAAAACTTCAAAGGAAATTGTAGATTGAACTGAATAAAATTAATATAGACAGATCAAGTAATTCACATCCAATCTGAACAAATGCAAGTTCATATAGATAAAAAAAAATGTGATATGTGGATTTGTAAGTGCAATCCATTGAAGATGATGCAGACACACTAATCGAAGGAGATAAGGGCGTATGGATTACCTACTTGCGCATTGTGAGGGAGCTGGTTGCTGCTAGGGTTCGGCGGCACAGAGCTTCAAAAGGTTTCCTTTCGATCGAGCATCCCGTGTTGAGAGGATAGGGAAGTATTGTTAAAGTGGAGAACAGCATGGGTTCAATTGGGATAGAGGCGACGACCTAATCCCTATAATCCATCTTCATTGGCGAGGGTAGCGGCGTGAGCCACACGTCGCCCCCGATCAAAGAGGAGGAGTTCCATCCCTCTCGGTCGAGCCGTCACAAAAGACATAAGGCGTGCGAATAGATTAGGGATAGAAGAGGAAGTTACGGTAGATTTAGGGATAAATAAGTTATATATATATATATATATATATATATATAGATAAGTTTATTATTTGATTTATTAATTTATTAGATATCTTACTAAAAAAAAAAAGCATTTATATGCTTCTAGAAAATTTCAAATATTTGCTCTTTAACTAAATCGGGGTGACGGACTCACAAAATACGATCAAAATTTAAATCGGAGGTTGACTTTACTATTTCATTTTTCAGGATAACAAAATATAAAATAATCAGGAAAATTGACGATTTTCAAAATTTACCAAATTTTCACCCCTAGCTAATTGAGAGCAAGGAACACAATGGTGGAGTTAGAATTTTGATTTGAATCAAAATTCTTTATAGTATTAATAAATTAAATTGGAAAAGAAATTCTGGTATTTCACAAATAAAAACAATGGTTAATTGTTTCAATATTGTTAGAGTAACAGTGACACTTAGATGCTAAATTGTAACCCTTTGTTTGTAAGATATAATGCATGCTAATGAAGTTATTATAGGGCTCCATAGAAAAATGCATATAAGGCTTGGGACGCATTTATTCTAAATCAAAATAGGAAAATCAGAATGACTATGGGACCTATTAACTTGCCAAAGCGAGGTCAAACTGATTTTATTTTTGTAGCAAAGAATTGAATTTGTCACCTTAATTTGATCCAATTTTGTATTAGAACATTTAATTTTTTCAACAGTTTATGTAGGCAACAATTTGTTAAGAAGATTAGCATTCCACCCATTCTTATTGTCAAAATAATCAGCTAAAGTTATCCTTTGGTTTCTGATAATGCACTTGGTGTTGGCCAAAATATCAATTTTGTTTCAGCAATCATACCAGAAAGAGGTAGAATTGTTGAGCTCCTCCCAAGTTAAAGTTTCTTCTTCAATAATATCCCGAGAAGAAAACATTCTAGTCCAAGTATTAGAATCAGTAATTTTTTTGTTTGGTTTGAGAAGGGTGAGTTCTAGCATAATATTTAGCTAAAAGGATGGACAACCAAATAGTGTTAAAGGTTCTGAATTTCCACCAAAGTTTGATGGAGAAGGGCCTTATGTAAAATAGAAAGACATCTAATTCCAAGCCCTCCCTCAAGAGTAGGACAGAGAGATGATCCCAAGAACACCAAATCATTTTGCTTCCTTTATGATGAGTCCGAAGGAATTTATTGAAAATACCTTTTAAAGTAATGAGAATGTAATTGGTGGAGAGGTTACCTCAAGCCAATAAAGAGAGATAGTGTTTAGGACATACTTGAGAAGGATCAACCTCCCACCTTGAGAAAGGTATTTCAATTCCCACCATTGAAGTTTTTATAGATAGAATCAGTGAAACTCAAAAAATTGCTATTTTTATTGTGCCCTGAAGCAATTGAGATTCCAAGATACTGAATGGGAAGTTTTCCTGGTTTAATATTTAAGGTATTGATGATTCTATTTATATTTATAATCAGAGTTTAGTTACTAGTAAAAATTTGGGACTTAAGAGGGTTGCTTTTGAGCCTGGATAGATGTTCAAGATGTGAAAATCATATTTTTAATTTTGTTGACAGATTTTCCACTAACATTATAAAAAATGATGAGGTCATCAGCATAGGCAAGGTGGGTGACCAAGATTTTTCCACCCACATTATAATGAAGGCTAGGATCACTTTAAAATAAAGAGTTTATGCTAATGGACCAATAATTGAAGGCAAGAATGAAAGGGTAGGAGGTAGAGGATCTCCTTGTCTAAGCCCTCTTTTAGATTTACAAAAACCTCTTGCCTTGTTATTAATAAGAACAGAGAAGTAGTTATGTTGAGTAGGGTTCTTTATTTTTTGGATAAAGTTAGCATTGAACCCATATCTGCTTAGCACTTTTATAAGAAAATTCCAATCAATTATATTATGGGATTTTTCAAGATCAAGTTTCATGATAAGGTTATGCCCCCAACATTTTTTTTTGAGGCTGTGAAAAACCTCTTGAGTAGCTAATATATTATCTTAAATTTGTCTCCCAGAAATGAAACCATATTATTTTAATTCAATGAGGAAGGGGAGATGCTTTTGCAATCTTTTGGCTATAATTTTGGAGATAAGTTTGCTTATGTAGTGCATAAGCTTATATATCTAAATTGGGTCCACCAGGAGGCTTTTTCAGATTTAGGGATTATAGAAAGCATGGTGTTAGAGAAAAGTTTAGGAAGTCTAATGTCACAAAAGAATTCCTTAGTCCCATTACAGACATCCCACTTTATGATGTGCCAAAATTTGCAAAAAACTCCCATGGGAAGCCATCAGAGCCAGGACAGGTATTTTCTTGAGGTCTTTTACAACCTCTCAAATTTCTTCATCACTAGGCTTCATATTTAGGGGGATATAATCATCAGCTAAAATTTGGAGGTAGGTAACTACAAATTGAGAGCTATAGAACTAGAATTGGAGTTATGAAAAACCTCTTGAAAGAATGAGATTGCTGAACGTTGAATATCTTCCATATCTCTAAGTTTGATATTAGCATTTGTGGGACATATTTCAGAGATATGATTTGTGTGTCTTCTTTTATTTACCCAATTATAATAAAATGGGGTGTTTCTTTCTCCTTGCAAAGCCCATTTGATGCTGCATTTTTATTTCAAAAAGTTTCAGTATCATTATGGGTTTGAATAAGCGAAGTCTTAGCTTTTGAAACTTTTATCCGGTTAAAATCCAAAGGATCTAACTCAAAAGAGTTTGTAAATAGGCAACCTTATTTCCCTGATGAGAAACATTATGGAAAATATTTCCAATCTCTTTTTTGTTCCAAAGACTACATGCTTTTCTCAGTCTTTTGAATTTTCAGTTAGACGGGTAAGACCATAATAGCCACAGTGTTCATTCCAGGAGGAATGGACAAGCTGAGCAAAATCATTTCTCTCAAGCCAAAAAAGTTGAAAACAAAAGAATTTGGGGATGTTGGGGGTGTGATTCCATGAAGAGAGGGTAATTGGCTTATGATCAGAAACAATGGAATTTAAAGAGGAAGCCTCATTATTTGAGAAAGAATTGCACCAAACCTTATTAATAGGGAACCTATCCAATCTACCAATTTTTCTCCCAGAATTCCAAGTGAAGGAAGAACCCGTGTATTTGTAGTCATCAAGGCCACACTTAAGAATGGTAGATTTAAAAATCAAGAGAGGATTAGAGTGATCCCTAACATATTATTTATATTCGATGATTTTATGGATTTCATTAAAGTCTCCACCAACAGCCCAAGGGAGGGTGGAAGAACTACAATCCTTAAGAAAGCTCTAAAGCGGGAGACGATCGAGTCTTAAATTATTGGCATGAACAAAAATTATGAGGAAGTTGTGATTTTCATTATAGAACCGAATATGAATAGCTTGAAGGCATTGAGACAGCACATCAGCTTTCCACATGTTGTTCCATAAAACCTAAATTCTATTTGAAAAAGAAGATATAACATTTTCTAATCTTATAAAGCGCCCAATGAAATTTATAGCATCATGATTTAGTTTGGGTTCAAAAATATCAGCAATAGATATTTTTTTTTCATAAACAAAATGATTAAGCCTATTTTTAGAAGAGGCATTACCAATGCCTCTAATATTCCAACATAGAACAATCATTGATTCACTGTAGAAGATCCACTTGGGATCGACTGAGTCGCATCATTAGATAAAGTGGTATTAACAACACTATCTAACATGGCAGTAAGAGAAAATGATTCTAAATTGTTTGTATAATTAAGTAAAGAAAGCGATTTGTACCTATTTGAGGTTGGCATTTTGTTTATGCTAAACTGAACTTTTTTATTTTTTCGTGATATTTTGGGTTTTGAGAAGGATATCAGGTTGGTACCTTTCTCCATTTCTTGGAATTTGCCTTGTATATTTGCATTACAGATACAGCTAGTTTCAGTAGAACCTACATTTACAGTGTTAGAATCTTGTATATAACTGTTATTATTTGAGTTATCAAGGGGAATAATAGCTTTAGCATTAAAATTATGAGCATTCAAAGCTAAAATTGTAGTAGCCACAGCTACAGTGCCATTACTATTAGTATCTATATCATTTAGAGCCCTATCACTAATCAAGATAGCCCCACCCATCGAGGGTAGTGGGATCAACCATCTCGGTAGCAACCAAAGAGTTCTCAACTAGAGTTTTTATCAGTGGAATTAAAATCGTGTGTTATAACCGATGTAACATCACTAAATTTAGCATAATTTAAAATAGTTTCTAAAACAACATATTTAACACTTTCAAAAATATCAGCATCATTATAAGTTACATCAGAAACTGGAAAAATTACTTTGTCAGAGTTATTCAAATATACAGCATACTTAAAGAGAGTGGCAGCAGTTGCCACAACATTGATGCCATATGGTCAAAAGCAGGTTTAAAAACATCCCCATAGAAACATTATCAGTAGATGTAACAATCCCATAATTAGCAGTAAAGGAAACATTTCCAGCATTATTTCCAGCATTATCAATGGTATTAGCAACATTTAAACCACTTGCAGTAAGCAAAACTTTTTTAGCAATAGTTCCATTATTATTTCCAACAATATTACCATCAGCATAAGCAATACTATTTCCAATAATTAAATTCTTATAAGTAGTGTAAGAAACTGCATTGGCGGCAATGTTTAAAGTATTATTAATAGTATTAGAAACATTTAAATCATTAGCAATAAAGGAAACTTTTTCAACATTATTTTTGGCATTAGTTCCACAATTGTTTCCAACAATATTAGCATCAACAGAAGCAATATTATTTCAAACAGTTAAATCCTTATAAGAAGTGTGAGAAACAGCATTGTCAGCAATGTTTAAAGTATTAGTGAAGGTTTCAGCATTAATAATATCAAGAGCATCCACATTTTCAAAGGTAGTTGTAATGTTAGATCTATCTACACTGATAGTAATATCAAACACATCAGCATTGCCATTTAAAGAAATATTTTCAGTAACAGTAATTTCAAGAGTAACATGGATGTGAGTAGTGTTATTATTAGCCATAGAGCTAATATTGCAACCGATACTTTGATTATGAGAAAGAATGGACAAAGCATTATTATCTTCAATATATAAGGGCCGTAAAGCATTAACTTGTTCAACAATGTTTGTAATCCTTATAGTAGAAGGAGATGCAGAGTTCTGATTTTTGAAGTTACAAGAATTATCTAAATGCAAGCATAATCTAAATCAGATTGAAATGTGAGAAATACATGGTGGGAATCAAACGATCTGATGTTCACTAGCGATAAAAGTTTAAGACCTTTAGTAAAACCAAGGATAAGTTAGAAACTAGGGTTTACCCTCGCAAAATTACCTATCAAAGTAAGGTATGTGGACTTGCAAGTTGGACAATTTCCTCATCCGTAAAGAACAGTGCGAGACCACCATTGAAGGAACTGATGGGTTTTGTAAGGGGCGGAGAGGGTTTGCAACGATGTCTCTAAATGATCGAACCGTCGGATCCATTATCTGTACATGGAGCTGAAAAGGAGATTTAGCAGAAATAAAGTTAGCAAAGGTAGAAAGTAACCCGAAAATGCCTCAAATGGATGCCACAGTAGACCGAAGGCGCCTGACCGAGAGCCAAGGATGGGATCCTGAGAGCGCCTTCAAATCGCACACAAACACACTCACACACACACACACACACACACACACACACACACACGCACACGCACACATATATATATATATATATATAATAGAAATGAAAATATCAAAAATTAAAAATAATATATATTTATATGAAAAAAAAATAAATGAAATAAAAATTATAGAAATTATAATATATATATATATATATATAAAATGACTGAAATAAAAATTGCATAAATTGAAATAATAATAATAATAATAATAATAATAATAACATTATTATTGTTTATAAAAGAAGAAAAGAAATGAAAATAATAGAATTTTTTTTCATATCTTTCTCATTTCTTACTGTTGATGAGGCTTTACTAGAGGTTGGTGGAGAAACCGGTGGGGCCGAAAAAGAAGAGGGGGAAGTGGAGGGGAGAAGAGGAAGTGAGTAGGGAGTGGGGGAGGGGAGAGGAGATAAGTGGAGAAGAGGATGGTGAGAATGAGGGGGAGGGGTATTTATAAAAGAAAAATGCTATGCTTACACAATAATATACACCAAAAAGTATCTAGGACTAATAGAAATTTTTTCTTAATTTTTGCATATAAGCCCCACAAAAGAATTTTATTTTCTCTCTCATATTTATCTCTCTTCCATTAATTTTCCAACATTAGTAATTTGGCTTTTTCTTACTCTTAAATTCTTTATCTTTTTCTCCTATCATTTATCTCTCTCCTCTTGCTTCACTCTTAAGTTTACTTAGTATTTAAGTAACTTAAGATGACATAATTTAGATGAATAATGCATTAATATGATGAATAGTAAAATTTTCGATGAGTAATAAAATAATTTATTTTAAATAAATGAGAAGTAATTTCAATTAATACTTGTTTTTTTTGCGCATTTTTCCATTATTTCTAAAAAATAACAAAACTTGACACGGAAGTGCATCTTGATGATACGAACACACTCGTGCTAAATTTTTTGATTTGGAGCAATATTTTAATTTTTATTAATTTCTGAAGATAAAAGTTTTAAAAATTAGTTATTGTCAATTCAGAGCTCTAAATTCGATAAAACTTTTCCTATAACATATTTATATATTTTTAGTTCAACGACACCAAAATTGTTAAATTTGGACTTTTATTCAATTTTTCCAATTTTTTGAATTTAAATATTTTAGAAATTAATTCAGAAGTATCCGTTGTTTAGATTGCTCTCAAACTTGGGCATTACGATCACAAAAATATATTCAATCCAACAGTATTTTTGGTTTGCCATAATTTTGAAGTCACTCGAGATCCTAATTTTTAAGTCAGGTTTAGTCATAAATTAGATGGTAATTACTTGGGTTATTACAGATTCCCCTACTTAAAAATGATGTCATCCTTGATATCATGCAAACAAAGCTTTATTATGGATAAGATTAATACTTGACATAATGAACAATGTTGGGTCATTCTTCATCGTGGTCTCTTCTTTTTCTCAAGTGGATTATTCTTTTGATGAATTTTTCCACTGTGCTCTTACCATTGGAATGTGATGACTAAATAATTTTTGATTATTTGAACCTAATATTTTGAGTGGTTCTTCTTTATAAGTTAGATCAGGTTATAGATTGATCGAAGAAATGGATACTTGTTGTAACAGTTTCTGTAGACATCTTCGTAATGATGCAATGTGGAATACTTTGTGAATGACAAAAAAATTGTCTGGTAGTTTGAGCTTATAAGAGGCATCTCCAATTTTGACAATTATTTTGAATGGTCCAATGTACCTTAGACTTAACTTATATAATATGCCAAATTTGTGAACTCCTATTATCAGACTTACCTTTAGATAAGCATGATCTCCTACATGAAATTCTAGCATACGATATTTTGTATCATAATATTTCTTCTGCCTATCTCATGCGACCAAAATTATTCTCTTAATGAGATTAATTTTCTCATTCATTTCTATTACTAGCTCATATCCATAGAATTGGACATCTCCGACTTCTATCCATACTAGTGGGGTGTTACACTTCCTGCAGTACAACGCCTTGTAATGTGCCATGCCTATGCTAGATTGTGGCTATTATTGTAAGCAAATTCAATAAGTGGGAGATGCTCCTCTCAATTTCCACCAAAGTCTAATAAACATAAATATAAGAGATCTTCTAGTACTTATTTGACTCTCTTTGTGTGGCACCCCACTCCCAAATCTTGAGGATTAGATCAAGGGGCGGTGTGCCACTTTGGAAAATCCTTCACTTATCATTAGATTAAGATATAATTCTTTAATCCACTAATAAGGGAAGGATGTGCTCTGAATAATGCAACAGAATCACTCACTAAGTATATACATTCGTCATAGTACAGAAGCAAGGAAAAGTAAAATGCTACATCCAATCCACCACAATATAAGTAAGAAGTAAACATACAATTCAGAATAAAAGAGTATGATAACAGAAAACAATCATAAGTACCTGTATTATTATAATATTAAATAAGTTTTAAATGAAAATGAAGCTCTCATCCTCACAAGAACAAAAGAGAAGCTAAGCTAAGGATCTTCTATAATAACCCTAGATTGTTACTCAGTTTAATTCTCAATTTAATCAGGCATTAATTTTAATCCCATTGTATTTAGAATATCAATTTAAGCGAACCATGAAATTTTAGGTCAATTAGACATCTCTAAGTCAATTTAGCATTTTGATCAGTTTAGATGCCCTAAGTTAGACTTGAAATATTTTAATCTCTGAATTAAAATTTGATTACATTTTTGAATTCCTTACCCCCAAATTAGCTAGGAGTGAAAATTTGGTAATTTTTGGAAGTCATTTAGACCATAATTCAATTTAAATTAAAATGTCTAATTGCATTCTAAGGTTTCCAACAATTCATATTTGCAAACATACCTTCAAACAAATTTAACGGCTGGTATCCGCTACGCGGACTGCGGGCGATTCGCTGTGGAGTCATTATCGCATGACAGCAGAGCTCTGCAGTATCTAGCTGTAACAACCTCGATGTTATTACCCATCAATTAGTGACCTAATTGACTCCAAACCTCTTCCATTATTCTTATAATAGTGTTAAGAGTCTCTACCTCAAATTTCGCATAATTTGGAGACAATTTGATAATTTCCAGCATTTCTTGATTTTCTGATAATTCTAAACATACCTAATTTATTTATATCTCAGAATTAAAAATGAAGTCCGCCATAAGACTCACCACACCCAAATTAGCAAGGGGTAGTATTTTGGAAGTGTTTGAGAGTCATCAAAATTTTCACGAATATTTTAATAATATTTTAATACATAAAAAATTAGGTAAATTAAATACACCTCTGATAAAAAATATGTTTGCATTTTTGTGTTCATTACCCCTTAATTAGGTAAGCGTGAAAATTTGAGATTTTTCAGAATACATTTGGATATCCAAATTTGATTAAATAAATATGATAAATCATTAATATAATATTACAATTAATAATTAATTTAAATATTAATAAAAATAATATCCAATGGCAATATTAATGAAATCACACAGATCTACTGTACAAAGCTGATTGTGGAATACATTCCGCCTAAATCTAACCCGTCGAGATTTAATTAAGCGATCAAACGGCTGTAGTTAATCCTGGTATGCTTAATAGATAACCATTCAATCAAGAGACGATTGAATGGCTCATGTGATTTCCCTGTACGTCTCCAACCTTTTCGCATGACTGAAGAGATGCAGAGGAGTAGATGTACGCTACTCTTCCAGCTGGCCTCCTACGGCCTTATCTTCTCTCAAGCTCCCTAATTATTATCCTTAGCTTCATTCTTTCGTTGATCCCTAAGGGCATAACTGGAAAATTTTTGGGAGAACCCCACCCTGTAAGAGAAAAGTCTACTTGGAGTGGCTCGACCTCCATTGAAGCCCTAATCCTAGCATTCTCATCTGAAAAGGAGTGAGGTACTACTCCCGTCTGTCTTTTGTTAACTTCTATGTTTCAGTTTATAAAATCTCTTAGTTAAAGTGTTAAGATGATTTGAATGGCAATGAGGAGTGAGGATCTATTTGTCGTCTCTGCCTTTATGTATGCTCAAATCATCTGTAAACTCATTAGAATGTTCCTTAATAAGTTGGCACTTGATGCACTTGTACTGTCATTATCCTTAAGAAAAACTGCTAAGGAGATGAGAAAGAAACTGCTGTTTATTAAAATGCGAACCAAGCCCAAATCCTAAAATTGCAAGCAATAAGGTCATCAGGTACCTTATCTCTTACTTCTTTAATTCGGTTTGATATCTCCATTTTCTTACACAATTCCAATATTAAGGCCTTAAGTTCCAATTACTCCAAATCAGAGTTGATTGGATCGCATTTTGCAAGTCTTATATAATAAATTTTCTCTTTTTTTGTTGCATTCAGTTTATATTAATTTATGAACTTCTTCTTCTCAATCGCAATCTGTGATACCTAGTTATAAATTGAAATGCAAGTTATTTTAAATAGAAATTAATTATTTCATTTGAATCAATTAGATTCAACCTTTCCTGACTAAATCCAATGATACCTTAATGGTTGATTTAAGTAAATATTCTCTTTTGCCTATAAACCATTGTAGACTCTTTTCCATATGTAGCTTCGAACATGATTGTATAGATTATGAAATAAACTCCGTATTGTGTAGTAAATTAAATTCCTTTGAAATTTTTGTATAAGTATAATTTGTGATAGTTTACAATTAGAAATCTTTCTATACGTCTATTTCAATTTAAACAGTATTCCCCTTATTGTATCCTTTCATTCTTATAGCTATAATAAATACCTTAGATTCTTATGCTTCTAATTTTATTCTCGATCGGATTCATTAGATGATTGCGATAGTCATAATGTATGAATGACGAAATTAAAATCTAAATTTATTAGAAGGAAAGTCAAAAATAAAACGCTCTACTTTCTTCTCCATTCTGCCAATTCCTAGCATATGTAATTAAATGGTTAGGTCTGTCGTTTAGTTTGAATCCCTAAGGTATCTCCAATTTCATTTTCAAAAGTATCGCAAACCTTAGAAATTTTAGGTCTTCTTTTCCCTGTATTCTTCACTTGCTTGCAATATAATTTGATGAAAAAATTTTTAGCCTATTTCATTAGCATAAAAACAAGCTCCAATATGTTGCAATTTGTGTCAACAATAAAACCAAAGTACATATGCAATGAGATTGGTAGTTGTAATTGATAAGTATTATCATTGGTCTTACTTAAAATTCTGAATGGTCCACATTTAGATTCTAATTATCTCCTTTTAGTTGATCTTGTAATTTGTGTGACCGTATAAGGTTGTTGACTTCACAAACCTCACAACTGGTTGGAATTCCTTCATTTTCCCTTTAATCCAAGAACAAAACTTCTTAACCCTATCATAGAATATCTACACTTGATTAATGTCATGAGTTATTCTGCTTTTATTCAAACTTACAGACCATTACATATCAATGGGATTTGATGTTGTTAACTTAAAGACTTAAACTGTCTTATTGACGACTAGGCTCATATAATTCAAATAAAAGCAGATTAATAAGTAATAACCTTCTATACTAAAACCTTGAGTGTCAATATGAAATTGTTTGAGCTAGTATGCCATGATTCAATTTAAACATTAGTTTGGCCACTAAATTTCAGAATAATATAATGTATTTGAATGGTGCATCCTTCAGGTTCCAAAGAGCTCTTATATAATCCACTGAAAGAAAATTAATTGTTTCAATCTCATATCTTGAAGTTCAATAGTTCAATTTATTATAAAACTTTCCCGGTGGTGATACTCTTACAAAGCCATAAGAAGATCATTTCTATGAAGTAGTTTACATCTACAAAGATGCAGTTGCATATATGCAATCTTATAGAAATGTCTATAGATATACTCTTCTACGATTGAATAAGCATAGAGAATAGTGTATAAATTTTGCTTTTGATGAGAGGATTATGTGTGTAGCACAACATACATTCTCAAATATATTTAAAATTATGAACTAATGGTTAATAAGCATATCTCTATAAATAGAGAGTAAATTTTCTAACTACAAAGTATCTTGTTATATTAAAAGTAAGTGTCTGTTAGATTTATCTCTCAAACAGTCATCTCCACATAAATATGAACTTTTCATTTGAGTGTATCTTGATAAATAATCAATTAAAATATATGAATTGATACATCATTTCGATTGCCAAAGAGAGTGAAATGATATTATGCAAATTGATTTATGTTTGGTTGATTACTATATTTGCTTATCTTATTATGATTAATTACACAATTACCAATTATATTCAAATCTTTTTTACATTTTTAATTAATTTAATTGAAATCCAAGTAGGACATTTAAATAGTCCATTTCACTCACAAAAATGTGAGGAATATTAATATGATATCAAACTTAGGTTTTGAACCTTGGATCTCATAATGAAATTTTAACTCCAATAAGGACCCCTCCAAACCCTGTAAAATTAATATTATCTAAATTTAACTTAATTAGTGTTATTTTACTCCTTAGGATATAAGGATCACTTTGATATGTCTATCCCTATCATTTGAACAACATTTGGATATTTTAGGTATTTTACTCCTTAAATTAGAGTATTGCTGTCTTTTATAAATGCTATTCCTTATATGTTAAGTAGAATATTGATGTCTTTTACAATGATAAATCTATATTAATGTATACTACTATGCTGAATTTATATTGTTCTACTTTATAAGGCTAAATCAACTATTGTTGTCCTTTATGATGCTATTTGAATAATTGCAGTCTTTTATGAATGTTGAACTAAATATAGCTATTCTTTGCATATTAAGTCACATAATGCTGCCCTTTATATTATTAATTTGATTTACTACCATCTTTCTTTATTTTTCATAAATGTTTGATTTAGGATGTGTTAATCCTAGGTTAGCAAATTGTTTGATATTATTTTTTCACATAAAATTATTAGAATTGGAAATAAGCAATCCTATGTAATGGATTGACTTAATGTTTGTCTTATATTATTGATCTTTCTAATTAATCTTCCAAATGAATGGAAGACTTGCATGTTTTGTTCTATGTGTTTCTTTTGTGCAAATACAATAGAGTTCATGATGAAATTTTTAGAATTAGAATTTCATTTCTATGTTCTACATATTTTACTTTCTCCTTTAGTTACATGTAAGATTTAATTTAGAATCCTTTACACTCTTTTGTATTCAAATTCTCTCAACACTTTAAATTACTAAGCTAAATTCTTTAAAGGAACTCATAATATGACTATTGTTAAAATAATCACTTAGATAATTAGCACATATTTCAATAGTCTTTAACATTCCAAATTAGTTCTCAATTGATTAAACTAGAGAACAATAGCACCCTTTCACGCTTTAAATAAGCTATAGAATTCTAATTTACTATAACTACAAATGAATTATTACTTGTAGGGTATACTCTACTTCATTTCCTTACATTCAAATACTCAACATCAATTAATTTTTGATAACTTCATAATTAAATTGATTTGATATTTCCTAGTTTATAAACTAACTAGATGAAGCTAATAAAATTTCATTTAGTCTATACTTCTATTAGTTTAGCAAACCGTAAACCTTACTCTTACTTACTAGTTTGCTTAAATTTTAATCTTAAATCTATTTGATTTGATTAGTTTAGGACTAGTATAGGATGAATTTAATTTATATGAAAATACTATTTACTAAGCTTATCTTCTTTCTACTATTAATTATAACATACTTAAAAATTAATATTTATAAGTCAATTAGGAGCTCAATTAGCTCCAATCATTAAGTAAGTCATTTAAAATTTAGATAACAAAAGGATATCACATAGCTTACAATTATTGAAATTTATTGAATACTTGCTTAGCTTTGAGGCTTTTTCCTTGAACATTCATTCAAGATTATTGTGCATAAACAAAACATTTATAAAACTTTATGGGAAATACCTTATGGCAATTTTAATAAGAAAGATAGCGCTTATAAAAGGACTTTACATTTTAGAGAGGGTAACATGAATATTTGACCCCCATTGTATCTAGATGTGCTTAACTCCTCATCCCATTCTATTGAATACTCCCACAGACTGAGATAGCTTCTAAATATAACTTCAATTAATTATATAAGAGTTCTCCTACAATCTTATTGATTATAAGGTCTCTTCATAACTGTTTAGTTATGTTTACTTTTCATAGTCCTAGGTTATGTTTGTCTTAGACCAAGAGTCTAAGATACTTCTTTACTTTATATGCCTTACACTCTTTATTTTTAGTATTGTGTTTAGATTAGTTACAGTTCAATTTAAATAAATGTATGTTGCTTAATTTCATTTAATGCTTCACTGTATTTCATTGCATATTTAGCATAATTTTTAATTGAACATGTATTATTTTTATTCATTTACTTTAAATACACATAGTAGTTTATAACCTTTTAGGATGTTTTTCCCTTACCATTTTTGAAAGTAGGCCAGGACTTATATACAAGTGAGTATTTTTACTCAGCTTATTTCATACTGCCTTCTTTATAGTGATGTTTACTTCCTTTTTCCTTTACTTGACATTTTTTATAGCTCCGCTGCTTAGTTTAAATTATAAATTAATGCTAGTGATATCCTATTAACTTAAAATGTAGCCAAATCTTAAAATGTGCTTAGACTGTTTAGTCTAAATACACTTTTTCTTTTATTGGCTTTGTCCTATCATATTTAAATACCAAAATATGATAAATCAAGAGCTCTTTGATACTGTTAATGCAGGTCCTAGTGCTTGAAGAGCTCGTAAAATGAAAAGCTTCTGATTATTATTTAAATTTTCTTGCACTTTTAGTTTAATGAAGAGAATGGTTGTTTTTTCTCTTTACTTTTTCTTTAAATGGATTTGTAATAATTAAACTATAAATTGGAGTCTGCTTGAGTTATTTTTTACCTACTCTTACTTATCTTTGTTGTGATCACTTATCTTTTAACTGCTTGGATGAATGAGTGGATTAAATTATTTGCATGTATTATTTATACTTATAATGTTTTCATGTATCTCCTTAATTGTATCTGCTATTGTATTCATTTGCAACCTTATTTTAACTTAACAACTACTCACAAAGTGACTTGGCCACTTAGCATTAATACTTGATTAGTTTTCTTCTAATTGAGTATTGGGTGCTAAGGTAACATCCCAATATTTGGATTAATCTCCTATCCAATTATTGGGGTTGTTACAGTTGGTATTAGAGCTAAGGTTGAAAATATTAAGTTAAAATGAGATATCCTTTCCTCCAAGGCAGTAATACAGAAAGGTAAAAATACTTAAAGAATGTCACCTTAGGTAAGTAAACGAACATCAAATTCAATAATTGATTTAAATCTTATTTGAATTTAATTTACTGATTCTAAGATTAAATAATCTAGAGTCTGAACTGGAATACATTTCTAATTCCTTTCATAGTCAATTGTGGAAAATATCTTCTATTTCCTTATTAATTTTGTGTACTTTTTCTAAGTACTACAAACTCTTAAAGAACTTTTTGGAGAATTTCCCCTCTATTTCAATCTAAATCAATTGACTACCAGATGGAGAATTCAGAGTCAGAGTTAAAACAGTACACTAAAGAGTTCTTTTAGTATTGGGATGACGACCACAACTTTGGCTCAATGTATGGATGTCTATACTTGGAAGTGTCTAATGCTGGAGGTAAAGTGCTTGATAAAATATTAAAGTACTATGTGTTCATGGGAGATTGCAGCCCTCAATTAGCTAGGGAGTGGCTTTTAAGGGTCTCTGATACCTTCATTGCCATAGGGTGCCCCGATGACATACGCCTCCAAATGTTAGATGAGTTCTTCGACAACTATGCCCAATATTGGTGGGCTCATGCCCACAGCATCCTTATTCGAGCCAGTAGATGCCTTCATTGTCCACCCCTTTATACTAACGTTGAATTCATGTTTTATAACAAATTTTGTAAATGAATAATTATTTTTTCTTTTCAAGCAACTTTCATAGTAGTTTGTACATTATAGTTGCTCTTTCTCTTTTATCTTATGTACTTTTCTTAATGTATCTCAAACTTTGAATATTAATAAAAAGTTTTTCTTTTTCTGCATATTCTAAATTTTCATTTTTTATTATTTAATAGAATGAATCTAGATCAAGAAGATCCTTCTTCTTCCATTGTGAAGGATGTTAAACCTAGTAACCCATCTCTTTAAGAAGAGATGAGGCAGATTATGGGGTTATTCAAGACTATGATAGAGGCCCAGATAAGGGCTTCTGAAAGAATAGCTTCTACAACCAATCCTT
Source organism: Gastrodia elata (assembly GCA_016760335.1). Taxonomy (NCBI): domain Eukaryota; kingdom Viridiplantae; phylum Streptophyta; class Magnoliopsida; order Asparagales; family Orchidaceae; genus Gastrodia; species Gastrodia elata. The sequence goes on along the minus strand of CM028670.1, from coordinate 36,104,671 downwards.
CTCAACCATCTCTTATTTCTCCTTTTCCTTCTCAACCATCTCTTATTTCTCCTTTTCCATCTCCAATTCTACCACAATCTTCGCAAGTTCCACTTCCTACTTATCTCGCCTTGCCGGAAACTCATGTTCATGCTTCTAAGGCAATTTTTGCTCCACTACCACCTACTCCAGGCCCGAAAACTGACGCCTTTCTCCTAGCTTTCCTACGCTCAATCCCTCCTACTATTAATGGCCAAGCCTCACCAATGGAAGTGGCTAATTGGCTTAGTGCAGTGGAGAAGCTATTAAGAAGTATAAAGTATTAGGAGAGTGAGAATATAAGATTAACCACTCATCTTCTTAAGGAAGAGACTGAGTTTTGGTAGGATAGTGAGTTGTAGGCTCATTTTCCGACACATGTTTAGAAGATATTTCTTGGGAGGAATTTGAACAAGTTTTTAAGGATAAGTTCATTCCTCCTTCTGCTCGAACAGTTATAGAAGATGATTTCATGTAGTTGACGTAAGGAAATTGTACAGTTCATGAATACGAGGTAGAATTTAGAAAATACTCTCGTTTTGCACCAGAAATAGTCCGCACTGAGGTGGAAAGGTGCAATCATTTCTTGAAAGGCTTAAGGAACTCGATTAAGGGTCATCTAATGTCCTTACATCATGACAATTTTCCAAAGATGTTAGAAGGTTCAAAAATGATAAAGCACTACCAAGCTCAATCTAAGTCATAAAAATAATCTCATCCTCCACCATAATGCTAAGACTCTTACAAAAGGAGTCATACTTAAAATCCTAAAGCCTTCCAAATGCAAAAAGGTAAAGAGGAATAGGGAAGCTCATTAGCCTAGTACAATAGGCCACACCCGTATGGCAAGTGCTATCACACAGGGAATAGGTATTATATGTGGTATAACTAATCATTACTATCAAAATTGTTGTGCTATTTTCACTGTTGACTGAATGAAGGCTAATCATCAACAGTAAGTGGAGAATCCCACTCTCTATAGCACTAAGGCTCCACTCCCTGCTCTTATGCCCCTCCTACAGGTGGAAATATTCATGATAAGAAGAAAGTCTCTTCTCAAGCCCAAGGGTATGGGCAGGGTAATCATGCTGACAAGGGCAAAGCTGTCGATCAATCCTCAGCCATACCAAGAGTGTATGCTCTCTCAGCTTCCATCGCGAAGGATGAAAGTGACATTGTGACTGGTACTTTTTACATTTAATTCTTTCATTTTATGTCTTTCATTTTAACATCTTTACTTATTTCACTATTGCTTTTAAATTTCCTAAGCAGTAGTTAAATTTTGTTTTCTTTCCTATTATAGGAACACTGTTAATTAAGAATCACTTGTGTGAAACTCTTTTTGATATGGGGGCTAGTCACTCCTTCATATCAGAGAATTGTGCATCTTCCCTAAGCTTTCAATTTCTTAGCAAAGGTAATTGTGGGGCCCCCGTACTGACAACAAGGAAGTACGGTGCTCCAACTGTGGCAAATCCCCAACTTAAGTAAAGTTAGGTAAACCCAACCTGCCTTAAGCCAAGGACTTGTCACCAAGTGCTATAACATTCATCAATATATAGATATCAAAGTGGCGGAAGCAATAATAATAGAGTAACATCCACAAGCATACATAGTAGGAAAAGAGAATGCAATATAGTAACTCATCATAATGTAGAAATAAAATATATCCAGAATTAATTATTACAAACTGAAGTTTAAATAAAAATAAAAATGTCTCTCAATCTCACTGAAATGAAAATACAATAACTATATAATCAGTAGCAGCACAATCCTCCTCCTGAACCTGCTCCTCTTCTGTGACAAATGCCAGGGCCTCAGCCAACAAAATAAAAAGGTTACAGTTAGACAATTCTCTAAGTACATTTTTGGCTATTTTAATGAACTGAACATTTTAAGATATCACATTTTAATTTAACTACACATGCAAGCAGTAAAGGGTGCAACAAGCTATGAAAGGAATAGGGTAACTATAAACTATCCATTTATAGCCAGCATACAATGTAAAATAACAAGGTGAGGCTAAAAGCTAAAGAAGAAATAGTAACTACAATACAATTCTGAACCTAACATGCTTTATGATCATATTATCACATGCTGAGTATATATAAAAAAAAAGAAACACAAGTACTAAAAACGTGCAATTCTAGCATCCTAAACATGCTCAAATATATATAAGTAAACCATATGAGTATACATACAACATGCTAGTTAAGGAAATGAAAATAAAGGCCACTGAGACATATGGCAAAAAGCAAAACAATCAAGTGCAATGTAAAGCCACTGAGACATGTGGCAAGGCAAGCAAATACTGAAAATAGAAAACCACTGAAGCATGTGGTAAAGCTAACTGAAACTGCCAGCAAAGCCACTGAAATAGGTGGCAAATCAAACCATCTGCAACTGAACTGTACTAGAGTAGCAATAAGCCTAAGATATAGCACTTCCATCCCAGCTCGAATATCATCAAAATACCCAGCCATTAGGATATCCCTGTTCCTCTCTGGGGCCTGGGTAACTTCCAAATTGTACTGAATACTGAAGGTGGCAACACTATACTCAGAACCTATCCTACTAACTGAAAATTTCTGTAACACCTGATGAAAAATGATATATGCTTTACAAATTCTAACTTAGGATGTATCATCCATATCTTAAGTATTCTTATTATGCTCAAAGAATAAAGTTCAAAATCCAAGGTATGCAAAGCAATCTAGACAAAGTAAGCAAGAGACTCAATCTAGACTATGTGATATCTGATGTTATCTAATTACCCAATCTAACTATTCTGGTACAAGTTTAGGATCTCCAATATCCAACTATCGAGTAGAATCTCAGATTTACGCCCTTAAGGTTAACATTATAAATTAAGAAGTTCTAATCCAAAATCATGTGACGACTATATAGTTTAAGTAAGTAAATCAACGACTTATTTATTAATATTTTACTCTCTTACCCAAATCTTGATTAAATAAATCAAGATTTAAGGATTTAGAACTTAAACCCTATGTTGGGTTCAAATCCCAAATCCAAGGTAACGGCCTAACTAGGATTTAGGGTTTACATTTACAACCCCAAATTTAAGGTATAGAATCCTATAAGCTGAAAGATCCGGGAACTAAGAACTTATTGAAAGGTTATTCTACTAATTATAAGATAAAATAATCAATTAAGAACTTGAGAATCTAAGATCTATATTCAATCTTTAAGGTAATTTCCTTATCTTATTGATTGAATCATCCTATACCCACATGGAAGGTTTCAAAAGATTAAGCAATCAATCATTTAAAGAATTCCAATTGGAGGTGGTTTGATTCAAATTGAAGATTTGAGTCTAAGATCTAAGATCTATAGATCTGAAATTTGATCACTTTAGATCTTTAAATTAGAGTTTTATCTTAAGAGCTTTCATTTGTGATTCTTTTAAACTATAAAGAGCTTATTAAGGTTGAAATTGACAATTCTAAGCATTAGATTAACATTAAACTCATATTGAACTTTTTAGGGCTACTTAAGATCTAAGGATCTGAGGTTTGATCACTTTAGACCTTAAGCTAAATTTTAACTTAGACTTTACCAACTACATTTCTTTTAAGTTTTAGCTCTTAGGTTAGCCTTACTGAACTTATTAGGGTGATATTTAATCATCTCAATTATTAGATTCAAGGATTGATGCCAAATGACTCTTATAAGATCACTTAAGATCTAAGTGTCTTAATTATGGATTAAGTGGAGATTTCTTGAATTAATGATCACATTAACATTACTATTAGTCTAAGGGTTCAGAGAATATTTCTAATCTACCTTAGGATAGTTTACTGAAATTTCCAAGCTTTAAGGAGCATTTAAACACATTTTGGTCAAAATAACCAAAATGCCCCTCTTAAGGCAAGAATTGGGATGTTAGGGTTTACTTATCCAAATTGACCCCAATCTATCTTAATGTGTTTCCTATTGATTAATAAGGTAGGAGTTTCACTTATCTCAGATTTTTGACCACTTAATTACACTAATTATCACTAATTACTTAATTAAGCCTAATAGGGTGATTAGTGAAAATAGGCATTCTTAGGGCAATCCAACCTTATACTTAGGTTAATATAGACCTAATATGACAATAGGAACAACCTCTATCCAAATCAAAGGCTTAATTAGGGTTAATTTCACTAATCCTTATTTAAGGTGATTAAGGAGTGATTAAGAAAAATAATTATCCAAAGTTAAATTTAAGGGTCTGATATTGTTTCTTAGGGTACAAGGAGTAATCAGAGCCCTTAATCTCATAGATTGGATATTTAAATAATTTTATATAATTTAATTAATGACAGCAAAGAGTTTGGCAAATAAATTTTAATCCAACCATTGGATCTAAGATTTTATTTTATATTCAGATTCTTTGAATTTTTCTGATTCAAATAGTATATTGGATCATTTCATTTGGATTTGTATAACTAAGGTTATTTAATTCATTTAATATGTATTTTTATTTAAATTGGAATCATAGGTTTTAATTAATTAAATTCACAACCATAGAAAATATCATCCAATAATTATTTAATTAGCCGCGGCCCAAAATCAAAAAGGCGCGGGTCACGGGTCCGCCTGGCCCAGGACCCACGACTTCGTCTTCTTCCTCTCAACGGGTCCCGAGCCTGCCGAACTTCGGTGCTGAAATTCTCAGCGCACAGATAATGACGGCGGCTCGGCTTGATCCCTACACGTACCCTGAGTCAAGACGTGTCGATTGGACCATGAACTCCCATCTGGATCCCTCTGGATCGACGGGGTGCTACTCGATCGAGAAGCCTTCGATACGGGCATCTCAGGCCGACTTTGATGGGGAAACTCTCCTCATAGAGGCCTCAATTCGACCGGGGTTCGATCCCGACACGTTCAGGGGGACTAGACGCGTCGAACCCCCAACCTATCTTAACCTGAGGCACAACCAATCATTGGGTCCTTACTCGGACTCAGCCATTGGCTCGGCTGCTAGCTCAGTCGATCGATACGATCGACTCGAGCTAGCTTAGCCCCAGGTGACAATCACATTGGGTTTCTAGGTGGCTAAGGTAACCTAGACGACATCCAGGGCTCATTTAGAGGGCAGAAACCAAATGGAGCTTAAGAAAATTTCCATGGGGGAAGGCTGTACCTCAAGTCAGGCTACAGGCTTAGCTGAGGGAAATTGAGGTGCGCTGGAGCTTCCTGGACAGCAGACGGAGCTTTACAGGGGGTCTGAACACCAGACGGGCCCTCTATCAGCGGTTCGAGCTTCAGAAATGCTGGAATTTGTTGAGGAAGACGGGAGCTCCAGAGGCTTCAATTGGGGAAATTGAGGGTTCACAGTGAGCAAAGGGACTCACTGTGAATCGCTGGGGGTATTTATAGGCCTGAGGGAACTATGGGGTGGTTTCCAGAGCTCGGGCAATGGCGAGAGGCTCGAGTCGAAGGAAATGGCTCGGGCCAACGGCTATGGGCAATTTGGGGAGAAGGCAGCCGGCCAGATGAACGCGCCAAGGGCAGGAGAGGAAATTTGGTGAATTTCTCGTACTGCCACGCATCAGGGAGGATCCTGGATGTCGGGGGGGGGGGGGACCAGACGCAGACGAGCGAGGCGAGGGAGACGATTCACAGTGCTCGGGTTCGTCTCCGCCGTCTGATGGAGCGACCGTTGGGGATAGATGGCCTGATGCGGCTTCTACTTAGCCAAACCGCGAATTAAATCCCGAGCGTCGGATCTGAGATGCTGAACGAGCAGATGGGATTAGATCACGGTGCGCGGTATGTGAGCCATTGGATTAAACACGCTGAGATGCGTGCTAGATCATCCATTCAACGGGTAAGGTGCCCCGCTGTCGGGACCCCGCAGCAGATCTGCCGCGGTCCTGATAGCAAATCCCACTTAATTAAAAATAATTAATTTAAATAAAATAAATCCATTTAAATAATATATAATTATTCTTAATTAATACAAATCCAATTTAGGACCAAATGAGCTCCAAAAATTCCCAAAAATTCACCCTTAGCTAATTTGGGTGTGAGGAATTCAAAAATGAAATCAGATTTTGATTTGGAGATTAAATTATTTTAGGTATTTTTCAGGGCTTAAAAATAGCCAAAAATACCAAATTTTCCATTTTAGCTCCAAATGATTCCAAACTTTTAGATTTAGGTTTAAATGACCCATTGAGTTCAATGGAATTAAAATTAAGACTTAGTTTAGCTTAAATAATCCAAATCTAGCTAGAGTAACAACTTTAAGATTGTTACAGACTCCCCCACTTAAGAATGATGTCGTCCCCGACATCACCTATGTGAATAAAGATTCTATTGATGCAAGCTTAAATACAATGGATAGAAAAGAGAAGAACAGTACCTGAGTTTGCAAAGAGCTGGGGATATTTGTTACGCATATCCACCTCTTTCTCCCAAGTAGATTCTTCTAACGAGCGATTCTTCCACTGAATTTTAACTATAGGAATTGAACGATTCCTTAGCTATTTCTGATCATGAGCTAAGATTCTGATAGGTTCTTCAGCATACAAAAGATCAGGTTGAATCTCTACTGTCGGAAGTTGAACGAGGTGAGAAGGGTCTCGAAGACATCTTCTCAATGAAGATACATGAAATACATTATGAACAGTTGCAAAGCCATCAAGAAGACTTAACCGGTAGGCAGATGATCCTACTTTGGCCAAAACATTGAAAGGTCCAACTTTGAAAGGCTATTTTGCTATGTTAGTAACTTTAATTGGTGAAGAGAAATAAGATAGTAATCCAATGGATACCTCAATCATAAGAGAGTTCTTAGATGTATTTCTAGATGAATTACCTGGACTACCTCCAATATAAGAGGTAGAGTTTTCTATAGAACTAATTCTGAGAACTCAGCCCAAATCAAAAGCTCCATATAGGATAGCACCAAAAGATCTTCAAGAACTTCGTAAACAGTTAAAAGAACTGTTAGAAAAAGGTTTTGTGCACCCTAGCATGTCACCTTGGGGAGCTCCTGTCCTTTTTATGAAAACAAAGGATGGATCCATGAGAATGTGTATATATTATAAAGAGCTCAATAAGGTGACAGTAAAGAATAAGTATCCTCTTCCAAGAATAGATGATTTGTTTGAATAATTAGATGGAGCAAAAGTCTTTTCCAAAATTGACTTGAGAACGTGATACTATCAGATTCGAGTTGAGGATAAAGATATTCCTAAGACTGCATTTAGGACCTATTATGGGAACTATGAGTTTCTTGTAATATCTTTTGGATTGACTAATGCCCCTTCTATTTTCATGGACCTAATGCAGTGCATTCTTAAGCCTTTCCTCGATCAATTTGTATTAGTCTTCATTGACAACATCCTGATTTATTCCAAGTCAGTTGGTGGTCACAAGAATCACCTCCATGCTATCCTAAATCTATTAAGATAATATAAGTTATATGCTAAGTTTTTGAAGTGCAAATTCTGCTTAAACTCAGTGGCATTCCTAGGCCATATAATAGATGTTGAAGGTATTAGAGTTGACCAAAAGAAGATCCAAGCTGTATAAAAATGGGTTCAACCCAAGTCTGTGATTGAAATCCACAATTTTCTAGGACTTGCTAGATATTACAGAAGATTTGTTCATGGATTTTCCCAAATAGCATCTTCGTTAACTCAATTAACTCATATAAAAGTTCTCTTCATATGGAACCCAGCTTGTGAAGAAGCATTTCAGAAGTTGAAACAATTGTTAACTTCTACACCAGTATTAATGTTACCTCAAGAAGGCAAAGATTTTTAGGTTTACACTGATGCCTCTAAGGTAGGACTGGGATGTGTTCTAATGCAAGATTGACATGTCATAGCTTATGCTTTAAGATAATTAAAGCCAAATGAGAGAAACTATCTTCTGCATGATTTAGAACTTATAAGTGTAGTTTGCACTCTTAAAATTTGGAGACACTACCAATATGGAGTTAAGTGTGAAATATTTACTGCTCATCAAAGTTTAAAGTACATCTTCACTCAAAAGGAACTTAACTGCTATCAGTGTAGATGGTTATAATTAATTTGTGATTACAACTTAAAAATTATTTATTATTCGGGTAGAGCTAATCTAGTAGCTGATGCCCAAAGTTGTAAGGAAGGTTTATCATCATTCTATTGCAACAATTCTTTGGTCAAGGACTTTAAAAGATTGGACTTAGAGCAGATCAGATCAGCTGATTTGTGCAATTTGCTATGTACTATTTAGTCTAAGTCATCTCTTAGGTCAAGTATAATTTAAGCCCAAAAAAAGATCCTTTATGTGATACTTTAGAAGTCTAGGTTATGGATTCCTAAAAGCTTACAGTTACAAGTATTGTCAGAAGCTCATAATGCTAGCTATATAGCACACCCTCGTAGTTGTAAGATGTACCAGGATCTCAAGCAATCATTTTGGTGGTCCAGCATGAAACGAGATGTAGCCATTTTAATATTTAAGTGCCATCCCTATTTCTTAGTCAAAGCCGAACACTAGAAGCCTGGTGGACTTCTTAAACTCTTAGATATTCCTGAATTGAAGTGGTCTAATATCTTCATTATTGGCCTAAGAGTAGTTCATGTTCTGATTCTATTTGGGTGATTGTCGATAGACTCACTAAATCTCATTTCCTAGCTATTCGTCAGACAGATTTTGTTGAGAAGTTAGCTAAGCTTTATCTTAAAGAGATAATCTATTTACATGGTACGCCAAACTGTATAGTTTCTAATAGAGATAGTAGATTCACTTCTAGATTTTGGTCTGCTGTTCAGCAAGACTTGGGGACAAATTTTGCATTGAGTACTGCTTTCCATTCCCAAAATGATGGTTAGATTGAACGTATTAATCAAATATTGGAAGATCTCTTGTGTCTTTGTGTTATTGACTTCGGTGGATCATGGGAAGATCACTAAGCATTAGTAGAGTTTACCTACAATAATAGCTATCAGTCCAATATAGGTATGGCTACTTATGAAGGTCTTTATGGAAGGAGGTGTACAACTCCTGTTGCTTGAACTGAAGTAGGAGACTCTCAACTTTATGATTTTGAATTAATAGAAGAAACCGCTAAGAAAGTTCAGCTGATTAAACACAATATGATGACTGCTCAAGATAGGTAGAAGAAATATCATGATACTCTTCATCATCAGTTAAAGTTTTAAGTGGGTGATAGAGATTATTTGAAAATTAGTCCGATGAGAGGTGTGCAGAGATTTGGTATTTTTGGAAAGCTGAGTCCAAGGTACTTAGGACCCTTTAAAGTGATTGAGAGAATTGGAACATCAGTGTACAGGCTAGAGTTTCCTGAAGACTTCTCGACTGTACATAACGTGTTTCACATATCATCACTAAGGAGGTGTTTGCTAGACCTAAGTCTGCAATTTCAGATACCAGCAATGGAACTGCAGCCCAATCTGACATTTATTATTAAGCCAATAGCAATTCTAGGGAGAGATCTTAAGCAATTAAGAAATTGTAGTATTCCTATGATCAAGATCCAGTGGAAAAATTATTCTAAAAAAGAAGCCACTTGGGAGAAAGAAGAGGATATGCGAAAGAAATTCCCATAGTTCTTTCTTTAATCAGGTAATTATAAGTTTCCAATTTTCAATTCTTTTTCAGTAAGACTACCTCCTAGTATTTTCATAACTATATTTTGTATTTTTAATTATGTGTCGAGGGCACACTCTTTTTAAGGAGGGGAGTTTGTAATAACTCTGATATTGTTACCCATCAATTAGTGATAAAATTGACTCCAAACCTCATCCAATACTCTGATAATAGTGTTAAGAGCCTCTACCACAAATTTTGGTGGTTTGGAGATAGTTTAATAATTTTTAGCATTTCCTAGTTTTCTGATAATTTTGAAATACCTAATTTACTTAAACCTCAGAATCAAAAATGAAGTCCACCATAGGACTCACCGCACCCAAATTAGCTAAGGGTGGTATTTTGTAAGTGTTTGGAAGTCGTCAAAATTTTCACGAATATTTTAATACACAAAAAATTTTAGGTAAATTAAATACACCTCCGATCAAAAATTTGTTTGCATTTTTAAGTTCTTCACCCCTCAATTAGGTAAGGGTTAAAATTTGATATTTTTTAGAATACGTTTGGATATCCAAATTTGATTAAATAAATAGGATAAATTATTAATATAATATTGCAATTAATAATTATTTTAATATTAATAAACATAATATCCGATGGCAATATTAATGAAATCACGCATATCCGCTGTATGAGGCTGATCACAGAATACTATCCGCCTATATCTAACCCATCGATATTTAATAAGGCTATCAAACGGCTGCAGTTAATCTGGTATGCTTAACAGATAACAATTTGATCAAGAGACGATCGAATGGCTCCTGTGATCTCCCTGTACACCTCCAACCTATTCGCATGATCGAAGAGATGCAGAGGAGTGGATGTACGCTACTCCTCCAGCTGGGCTCCTACGGACTTATCCCTTCTCAAGCTCCCTAATTCTTACCTTTAGCTTTATTCTTTCCTTGATCCCTAAGGGCAGAGCTGGAGAAGTTTTGGGAGAACCCCATAAGAGAGAAATCTGCTTGGAGTGGCTCAACCTCCATTGAAACCCTAATCCTAGCATTCTCATCTGAAAAGGAGTGAGGTATCACTCCCTTCTGTCTTTTGTTAACTTTTATGTTTCAGTTTATAAAATCCCTTAGTTGAAGTGTTAAGATGATTTGAATGGCAATGAGGAGTGAGGATTTATTCATTGCCTTTGCCTCTATGTATGCTCAAATCATCTGTAAACTCATTAGAAGATTCCTTAATAAGTTCGCACTAGATGCAATTTGACTGTCATTATCCTTAGGAAAAACTGCTAAGAAGACGAGAAGGAAATTGTTGTTGATTGAAATGCGAACTGAGCCCAAATCCTAAAAATGCATGCAATAAGGTCATCAGGTATCTTATCTCTTACTTCTTTCATTCGGTTTGATATCTCCATTTTCTTACACAATTCCAGTATAAAGGCCTTAAGTTCCAATTACTCCAAATTAGAGTTGATTGGATCGCATTCTGCAAGCCTTATATAATAAATTTTCTCATTTTTTGTTGTTGTTGCTTTCAGTTTATGATAATTTTTAAACTTCTTCTTCTCAATCGCAAACTGTGATACTTAGTTATAAATTAAAATGCAAGTTATATTAAATAGACATAAAGTATTTCGTTGGAATAGATTAGATTCAACCTTTCCTGACCGAATCCAAGGAGACCTTAATGGTTGATTTAAGTAAATATTCTCTTTTGCTTATAAACCATTGTAGACTCTTTTCCATATGTAGCTTCAAACATGATTGTATAGATTATGGAATAAACTCCGTATTGTGTAGTGAATTAAATTCCCTTGAAATTTTTGTATAAGTATAATCTGTGATAGTTTACAATTAGAAATCTTTCTATACGTCTGTTTCAATTTAAGCAGTATTCCCCTTATTGTATCCTTACATTCTTAAAGCTATTTTAAATACCTTAGATTCTTATGCTTCTAATTTTATTCTCGATTGGATTCAATAGATGATTGCGAGAATCATAATGTATGAACGACAAAATTAAAATATAGAATCATCAGAAGGAAAGTAAAAAATAAAACGCTCTACTTCCGTCTCCATTCTCCAAATTTTTGGCATATGTAATTAAATGGTTGTGTCTGTTGTTTACTTTGAATCCTTAAGGTATCTCCACTTTCATATTCATAAGTATCGCAAACCTTAGAAATTTTAGGTCTTCTTTTCCATGTATTCTTCACTTGCTTGCAATATATTTTGATGGAAAAAAAATTGAGCCTTTTTCATTAGCATAAAAACAAGCTCCAATATGTTGCAATTTGTGTCAACATTAAAACCAAAGTACATATGCAATGAGATTGGTAATGGTAATTGACAAGTATTATCATTGGTCTTCCTTAAAATTCTAAATGGTCTACATTTAGATACTAGTTATCTCCTTTTAGTTGATCTTTAAATTTGTGTGACCATATAAGGTTGTTGACTTCACAAATATCACAACTAGTTGGAATTCCTTCAGTTTCCCTTTAATCCAAGAACAAAACTTCCTAAACCTATCATAGAATTTCTACACTTGTTTGATGTCATGAGTTATTCTGCATTTATTCAAACTTACAGACCATTGCATATTGAGTGGGATTTGAAGTTGATAACTTAAAGACTTAAACTGTCTTATAGATGACTAGGCTCATATAGCTCAAATAAAAGCAGATTAATATGTAATAACCTTTCATACTAAAACCTTGAGTGTTAATATGAAATTGTTTGAGCAAGTATGCCATCATTCAATTGAAACTTTAGTCTGACCACTAAATTTCAAAATCTAATGTACTTTAAAGGCACATCCTTCAGGTTCCAAAGAACTCTTCTATAATCCACTGAAAGAAAATTAATTGTTTCGATCTCATATATTGAAGTCCAATAGTTCAATTTATTATAAAACTTTCCCGGTGGTGATACTCTTTCAAAGCTTTAAGAAGATCATATCTATGAAGTAGTTTACATCTACAAATATATAATTGCATATTTGAAACTTTATAAAAACATCTATAAATATACTCTCCTACAATCGAATAGGCATAGAGAATAGTGTATAAATTCTGCTTTTGATGAGAGGATTATATGTGTAGCACAACACATATTCTCGAATATATTTAAAATTATGAACTAATGGTTAATAAACATATCTCTATAGATAGAGAATAAATTTTAACTATAAAGTATCTTGTTATTTTAAAAGTAAGTGCTTGTTAGATTTATCTCTCAAACAGTCATCTCCACATAAATGTGAACATTTCATTTGAGTGTATCTTGATAAATAATCAATTAAAATATATGAATTGATACATCATTTTAATTGCCAAAGAGAGTGGAATGATATTATGCAAATTGATTTTTGTTTGGGTGATTACTTTATTTGCTTATCTAATTATGATTAATTTAATTAAATTCAAATCTTATTTATAATTTTAATTAATTTAAATAGTTCATTTCACTCACGAAAATGTGAGGAATGTTAATATGAGATTAAACTTAGGTTTTGAACCCTAGATCTCATATTGACTTTTTAACTCCAATAAGGACCCCTCCAAACCCTATAAAATCAATGTTGTCCAAATTCAACTTAGTTAGTGTCATTTTACTCCTTAGGATATAAGGGTCACTTTGACATGTCTATCCATATTATTTGAACTACATTTGACATTTTAGGTATTTTACTCCTTAAATTAGAATATTGTTATCTTTTATAAATGTTATTCCTTGTATGTTAAGTAGAATATTGATGTCTTTTACAATGATAAATCTATGTTATTGTACACTATTATGCTGAATTTATATTGTTCTACTTTACAAGGCTAAATAAACTATTGTTGTCCTTTGTGATGCAATTTGAATAATTGTTGTCTTCTATGAATGTTGAACTAATATAGATATTCTTTGCATATTAAGTCACATAATTCTGCCCTTTATATTATTAATTTAATTTACAGCCAGCCTTCTTTATTTTTCATAAATGTTTGATTTAGGATGTGTGAATCCTAAGTTTGCAAATTGTTTTATATGATTTTTTCATATAAAATTATCAGAATTGGAAATAAGCAATCCTTTGTAATAGATTGACTTAATGTTAGTCTTATATTATTGATCTTTCTAATTAATCTTTCAAATAAATAGAAGACTTGCATGTTATGTTCTATGTGTTTCTTTTGAGTAAATACAATAGAGTTCATGTTGAAATTTTTGGAGTTGGAATTTCATTTCTATGTTCTACATGTTTTACTTCTCCTTTAGTTGCATGTAAGATTTAATTTAGAATCCATTAAATTTATTTGTATTCAAATTAGCTTAACACTTTAAATTACTAATCTAAATTCCTTAAAAGAACTTATAATAAGACAAGTGCTCAAATAATTACTTAAATAATTAGCACATATTTTAGTAGTCTTTAACCTTCCAAATTAGTTCTCAATTGATTAATCTTGAGAATAATAGCTCTCTTTCATACTTTAAATAAGTTATAGAATTCTAATTTACTATAACTACAAATAAATTATTAGTCTTAGGGTATACTCTAATTCATGTCCTTACATTCAAATACTCAACATCAATTAATCTTTGATAACTTCATAATTAAATTGATTTGATATTTCATAGTTTATAAGTTAACTAGATGAAGCTAATAGAATTTCATTTAGTCTCTACTTTTATTAGTTTAGCAAACTATAAACCTTATTACTCTTCCTTACTAGTCCTTAAACTTTAATCTTAAATCTATTTGATTTGATTAGTTTAGAACTAGTTTATGATGAATTTAATTTATATGAAAATACTATTTGCTAAACTTATCTTCCTTCTACTATTAATTATAATCAACTTAAATATCAATATCTATAATTCAATTAGGAGCTCAATTTGCTCCAATCATTAAGTAGGTCATTTAAAATTTAAATAATAAAAAGATATAACATAGTGTACAAATATTGAAATTTATTGAATGCTTGCTTAGCTTTGAACCTTTTTCCTTGAACATTCATTCAAGATCATTATGCATAAATAAAACTTTCATAAAACCTTATGAGGAATTCCTTATGGAAATTTGAATAAGAAAGACAGCGCATATAATAGGACTTCACATTTTAGAGAGAGTAAATGTGAATGTTCGACCCCCACTGTATCTAGTTAGGCAGATATGCTTGACTCCTCATCCCATTCTGTTGAATACTCCTACAGAATGAGATAGATTCTAAATATAACTTTAATTAATTATATAAGTATTCTACTACAATCTTATTGATTGTAAGATCTCTTCATAATTATTTAGTTATGTTTGTTTTTTATAGTCTTAGGCTATGTTTGTCTTAGACCAAGAGTCTATGATACTTCTTTACTAACTATACTTTACACTCTCTATTTTTAGTAATGTGTTTAGCTTAATTACAGTTCAATTTAAATACAGTGTATGTTGCTTAATCTCATTTAATGCTTCACTATATTTCATTGCTTACTTAGCATAATTTTTCATTGAACATATATTATTTTTATTCATTTACTTTAAATTCATATAGTAGTTTCTAGCCTTTTAGGATGGCTTTCCCTTACCATTTTTGGAAGTAGGCTAAGACTTATATACTAGTGTATATTCTTACTCAACTTGTTTTATATTATCTTCTTTACAGTTATCTTTACTTCCTTTTTCCTATACTTGACAGATTTTATAGCTCCACTGCTTAGTTTAAATTATAAATTAATGCAAATGATATCCTATTAACTTAAAATGTAGCCAAATCTTAAAATATGCTTAAACTATTTAGTCTAACTACATTTTTTCTCTTATTGGCTTTGTCCTATCATATTTAAATCTCAAAATATAATAGATCAAGATATCTTCGATACAAGTAATGCAGGTCCTAGTGCTTGAAGAGCTTCTAAAATGAAAAGCTTCCAAGTATTAGTTAAACTTTCTTGCACTTTTAGTTTAATGAAGAGAATGGTTGTATTCTCTCTTTCCTTTTCCTTTAAATGGATTTGTAATAATTAAACTATAAATTACTTGAGTCTGCTTGAGTTATTTTTACATACTCTTACTTATCTGTGTTGTGATCACTTATCTTGTAAATACTTGGAATGAATAAGTGGATTTAATTAATTATTTGTATTGGTTGTACTTGTAATGTTTTCATGTATCTGCTTAATTGTATCTTCTATTGCATTCATTTGCAACCTTATTTTAATTTAACAACTACTCATAAAGTGACTTGGCCACTTAGCATCTATACTTGGTTAGTTTTCTTCTAATTGAGTATTGGGTGTTAAGGTAACATCCTAATGTTTAGATTAATCTCCTATCTAATTATTGAGGTCATTACACTAGCCATCTACCTTAGTAGTTCAACAGTTAGGATTCCGATCTGTGGAACTGTGGATCTACCGTTTGATCACTACTCGTAGATCCTACGGTGCAGATTCAATCGGATCTAGCCGTTAGGATTCGGAGTATCAGGGTCATAGCGCCTTTTTGATCGATAGATCTGATGGCTCTAGACCCTCCCACGACTGTGGATCTTTATCTTCGATTTTCTCGCACCTGATAGAGGGAATCCAGAGGATTCCCGATAGCAGACCCTGTCCCCCACCCCCACGTCCACCTCAGCATGTCCTTGAGGATTTTCCCCTAATAGCATATCAGCCCTATCAGGCCCCGTGGCCCAATTAGCTCCCATTTGTGAAATTGGAGCTTGACTGCAACCCGAGCTCTTGGGCCACCCTCGACCCGAGCCATTGCCACTTGAAGCTTTTTTATTCCTTACTGAGGCTACAAATTGCCTCAATATTTCTCCCTAGGATCCAATGCTGCCTAATTGAGCTTGAATTTCCCTCTTCCTCCATTCACCATTGTCATCCTTTCGAGCTCCTCCAGGCGAATCTAGAGATTTGTAAATCGTTTATAGTGGGTAATCCTGGTGTTCAGGATCCCTAGTGCATTCTAGAAGCTCGACTGCTGGTGACTCGCTCTCTGCCAATCGAACTAGCTCGCACCATAAACCTAGGTACTGTAACAACCCTATGTTGTTACCCTATCTAATTCTCAGTTTAACCAGGCATTAGTTCTATTTCCATTGCATTTAGAATATTAATTTAAGCTAACCCTAAAATTTTGAGGTCAATTGGACCTCTCTAAGTCAATTTAGCATTTTGATCGGTCTAGATACCCTAAGTTAGACCTAAAATATTTTGATCTCAAAATTAAAATCAAATTGCATTTTCAAATTCTTCACCTCTAAATTAGCTATGAGTAAGAGTTTGGTAAAATTTAGAGATCATTTAGCCCATAATTCAATTTATATTAAAATGGTCTAATTGCATTCTAGGCTTCGTAACATTTTTAATTTACAATCATACCCTCCAATGATCGGCTGCCTTCAAAACCGCAGGCACCATCCGAGCTGTCCATTCCTTGGATCAGATCAAGTGGTTTGCACTTCAATCAGATCCGATCCATCTCAACTGTTCCGCGGTTCTGGGATGGGATCGGACGATATCTAACCACCAGTTGTAATTAGTCTAGCGATCAGAGCCGTCCTGCTTCATCAGTCAATCAATCAGATGGTTGCCGTGGATCCCATATTATGGATCTTTGTCCCTCTCTCACCCATGTCTGACAGAGAGAATCCCAGTGATTCTCGATAGTCAGGCCTGTCCCCCACTCCACATTCTAGCTTAGCATAACTGTTAGGAGATTCCCAATTCAGTTGAGATCCTTAGATGGGCCTCTTGGCTCGAGGGGACTCAATTAAAAACTTTAAGAGCTCTCGGGCCACCTCCAGCCCAATCCCTTAGCTCTAGAACCTTTTCAAACTTTTGCTGAGGCTAGAAATAGCCTCAGCATGTTTTCTTATAGCCCTTTGCTATTGAATTGAAGAAAAATTTTAGTTCGCCATTGCTGGTCTTCCTTAGCTCCCTAGGCATTCTTGGTGCTTGCAAACTACTGATAGTGGGCTATCCTGGTGTTCAGGACCCCTAAGTGCTCTCTGGAAGCTCTGTAGCCAGTGAATTGCTCTCTGTCAATTGAACCCATTCCTTTCATCAAAGCCAGGTACCCCTTCTTCCACTATGAGTCAGGTGGACTCACAGTCTCTTTCTCTTTGCTTGGGCCATCATGTATCAACCCTTAATGGATGGATAGGGTCTGGCTAGTTAGAGCTTGACCCAGTGCATAACTCTGTCTCAGACAATTTCTGAAAATTTCAAAAATTGTTCTGAGTAAGGACCCACGTATTTGGCTGTGCTTAAACCTTCCTAGTATAGGGTTCTGGTACATCTAGCTACACTGATGTTGTAGCCAATGAGTTTTGGCCCTGGCATGGTTCATGTGAGGAGAATTTCCCATCACAATGAAAACCCCCAATTGGGTATTTACCCGATTTGGGGAGAGTAGCACCCCAGCTATTCTGTCCTCCCCAGACTGCAATTTAGGATCCTTTGGATGCGCCTAAGAACCCTGAAGATGTAAGTATTTTGTTTGAGGCTCTAACGTGTCCCAAAGTCTCAAAATTTTGTGATTAGGGTTAACCCTAATCGCTGGCTGTCGGGGACGGAGGCACATGGAAGAAGCACAGTGCGGGTCGGGTCAGACCCCGACCCACGTGGTTTTGATTTTGGGCCGCCAGTTTAAATAAGAATAGAATTTTTGTATTTATTTTCCTTCAAGAAAATAAAACATAAATTAAAACTATAATTAATTAATACAGAATAAATTAATTTGATAACTTTTGACCCATTGATCCAAACCCTTTGATCGTATATATCAAATTGATCACAAAATCATTAGGAATAAGAATATAAATTAATATTACACTTTTAATGGTTAGATTTTTTGATTTAACTTAATTATTGCAGAACTTAATTAGGGTTGATTAGCATGTTTACTTAGCCAAATTTCATGATTTAGGTGCCATTATATTCTTTATGCCTTGTAGAATGCATGTGTTAAGTGGATTTATTTTCTGATTATTTTATTCTTAATTATGCCATAATCTTGTAAATATTTGATTAGTAAAAATTAGGGTTTTTAATTATCCAAATTTAGTAAACTTAGTTTTTGATTGTTCACATGAATAAGTAGAATAAGGTTACCAAGTTTCATAAATTTCTAATGGTTGGATTTATAATTAGGTGCTAATCTATTGTATTGTATTAAGGTTTGATTAGCACTAATTACTTTTCATTTTCTATAAATTTCTATTATTATAATTTCATAATAGTAGTTTGAATGTACAAAACCTCTCATGTGTACCTTAAACATTTAATTTAGCTAAATTGATTAAACTAGCATAATTCCTTAATTTATCTTAAGAATCTTAAGAATCTTAAGATCTTGATCAAGTTATTAATACTGGTCTAAATTTGAGATTTGCCACCAATAACATACCAATAATATATTGATTTGTCATTGATCTATAAATCAACAATTGGTATTAATTGGGAAAGGATAGGGGTAAAACCTAACACATTTGATTAATCCTTGAACCTTAATCACTTAATCAAGTAACTTGATTGAAATATAATTCAACTGACATTATTCCAATAATGCATCTAATTTAGTATTGAACTTAAGTCATTGAATTAGAAGTGCTAAGGTTAATAAAGAACTTATGTGATTGAAATATATGAATATAAGCTTAAGATCCATAACTTTCTCTTATGTAAGACTCTTAGTATGAGAATGATAATAAAACTGTATTGATTTGTAAAATAATATAATCCTAACAATATTTTTGATTTTATCCCATGATTTTAGGATAGGATGTGATCAGATGGGTCTAACTATCTGATCTGATCAAATTAATTCAAGATTACTAAATGAAACAAATGAATTTAGTGTATTATTAGAGGTGTGAGATCTTAATGATCTTGCCATAAGAGTATTTTTTTAATATCTGAAATGCCTAATAAATGGTAATACATTAAGCTAGGAAGATCTTATTATGACATATTAAGGTAGAAACTTAGATGATCCTCCTTAACCTTAGAAGTTGATCTTAAACCTTTTGGTAGAATGCACCTAAGGCATTAGTATGAGATTTCTCCCATGTGGTAGTAACCTATATTGAGTGACCTTTTGGTCACATCCTTGGAGCCTAGTGTAGGAATCACCCAACTAGAGTAAGGATTTATAGCCTTAGTAAATCCTTGAATGTTAAATATAATTGACTGAGCTTAGATTATTAGCTGGTTATGATTATGCATACCTATAGTGCTAAGCCACTTCATCATTATTCATGTTTGGATGAGTCACTCCAATGTGGACTTATGACCAGGTACTATCCCGAGAGATTAGATGAATATAGTCCCGCTAGAGTAAATCCTCCTAACCTAAGAGTGTGAACTAGATCATTAGTTTGGGAGAAGAATAACTATAACAGGGTTCTGCCTCCTATATTAGTGCACCTCAATAAGTGCAATTATAAGTAAACTAAGTATTAACTTCACCACTCTTGGAGACATGCAACTATGTGTATACAACTTTTCCAACTAATGATTTTAAGTAAAATCCTAAGTGAAAGAATCTAATCTTTGGAGTTAAACATAGGATTCAGAGTCCTTTTAGCAGGATTCTGCACAATAGAGACACTTGATTCATAATCTAATTTTAAAGTATTTTCTGGATTTTTAGATTTTAAGATATGTAGTGTAGAGATATGAGCATGAACATATGCATGATATATGAGTATCAGTGATGATTTATGGGTTACTGAATATTATATACATCAGCAGGGGAAATTTAGGATGTTCAGACATCATAATAAATTATATTTCTCCACATGATGTATGTAGACATTAGAATCCGTATGACTCATAGCGGTTCAGTGGTATTGCGGTTGCATATTTGTAGCATATAATATTGTGGCATATTCAGGTGTATGATTTCAATGGCATATAATTTAGTTTTACATGCTATTAACTCAGTTTCAGATCATATACTATTTTTATTTGTTTTCAGTAGTCAGTATACTGTTAGCTTTACCTTATTTCAATTTTATACAGTTTCAATTATTCAGTAACTCTTATAGCCTTTTTGCAGATTTGGTTACTTTACTGTTATTTGTAAATAATTAGAACAATTTATATTAGTTTCGATGTGTTAGACTTATTATCTGACACATGGTAATTTAGGGATGCAACAATTTGCTAGATACTGAGCAGCATGTTGAGCCAAGCCAGGAGGACTCTTAGGAGATTTAGGAGGAGTTTATGGAGCCTTAGTGGACCCTTCTTCAGCCTTACTATTTCTTTCTGTTTTCATTTCAGTTCAGTAGTTATACTTTATTTCAGTAATATCTCAATAAACTATTTGTAATAATTCCTGGATGTATTTTCTTTTTTTTTCTGAAATAAATGTTTATTTTAGCTTATGTGATGAATGTATTCTGGATGAATGTTTAGTTTCCAAACTCTATTTATATATTACTTATACTTAGTATTGTGATGTGATCGCTTACTAGAAATGCTGATTTTATTGGACATATTTTGGGTTTCTCCTTTTACTGTCATAATTCAATTTATGTGCTAGCTTAATACTTAAGATAAGTATATTACTCTTATCTTATGCTCTAGCTATTGACCCTTCTTGCAGTTGAGTCAACAGCTTTTGGTGGTTTAGTTTTAGCTATTCGATGAGATGGGTTATGCCTTCCCGGCTAGCGCACCACTCCGCCGCCAAATTGATTTTGGCTTACACTCTCTTGCACGTGACAACCGTGCAACCCATTCCTTGCTAGAGAGTCATTGGACCGTGCAACCACTGCCTTCCGAGAGACAGCCTGTCTGAATGATTATCGTCTTCAGATTCTGGATGTTTTACTTGTGGGATAAACGAGTCACTGGTGGTATTGAGTTTATATAAGGGTAGTTAGGAAGAATCAAGTAGTCACATATGATGATTTTGTGCTACTTTTTGGGTTGAATATTGTAATTAGAGATCTTAGAGCTCGTATCAAATCTTTTCTTTCAGAGCAGTTTATCCATTTTATTTATCTATGTAACTTCTCTTTTGAGAAAGTAATGAATAAAATGATATTGAGATTTTATTATATTTGTTGAATTTATACATATAGGTACAGTCATGTACCCCAGATCTCCTTCTGATCCTACTCAGATTAAGAACACAATCTCATCTTCGGGCGGACCCGATGAAATGAATCCTATGGCTAATTTGTCAAAAGCTCTGGTCGAGAGTAATGCACAACAGGTGCAAGAAACTCGTGCCCCTATATTAAGCGTTCGCAAGCAATCTCTTCCACAAATAGGAACTTCATCTTCCGTCCATTTCTCAGGAGACAGACTTCTTCACAATTTTTTGCGTCAAGGACACCTTCCTTCAATGGGGCTCTAAACCCCATGGATATCGTTACTTGATTAAAATGGCTGAGAAGCATTTGGCCAGCATAAAATGCCCAAATTCGAAAGCTATTCTCTTGGTCACCCATCTCTTTAAAGAGAAAGTAGAGTTCTAGTGGGAGAATGAGCGGACGAATAAGTTCGCTGATTATGAGTTAGAGGATATCCCATGGGATATGTTCCTAGAATAATTCCGTGAAGCATTTATCCCCGCATTAGCTCAAGTAATTCTAGAGGATAAACTTCTCCACCTTACTCAGGGAAACAGATCCGTGTATGACAACGAACAAGAGTTTCAAAGGTTAGCGCATTTTGTTCTGGACTTGGTTAGAACTGAAGCAGCCATGTGCCACTGATCATGAAGGGCTTAAGGAACTCTATAAAGGCTCATTTAGTGTCCTGCCAAATTAAGAGTTTTGCAGAATTGATCGAGGCCGCTCGCCTCTGAGAAAGATTTCAAGGTCAAATGAACCGTAAGCATAAGGCTGTGTTTGTAAAGCCAAGGAAGGAGCACTTTGGTCATCGCAGGATGGCTAAAGTCTTGAATCTTGAAGCAAAATAGCCCAGGTCTGAAACTTCCAAATGCAAGCGTCCTCACTCATACAGTAAATGATATCATTTCAGTAACGTATGTTTCACCTGCGGTCGATATGGACACTGCTTCTATTAGTGCGATTCTAAAACCACTATTGATGGAGTTCTCATCGATCACTCTTTTCGCAATAAAGTGTTCCGCTCACAGCCATTAAATAGTCAAGCTCCAGCATTAGCGGTGATGCCAGCTCCAGTGCTTGCGGCCAATAAGAATGCATCTGCTTCCGCACCAAAGCTGGCCAATAATTACCAAGGCCAGCGGCCTCAGAGAAAGCAACCATTAGCTTATGCGATAGTTTATATGCTAACTGCTGCCTCGATACTTGAAAATAATGATGTCGTTTCAGGTATGTATTAAATTGATTTTCATTCAGTCTTTTCTGTTTTAGGATTTTTGAATGCTTAAATAGTAATTCATATAATAACTATTGTAATCATAGCTACCTTAACGATAAATGATAAATCATGCAATATAATTTTCGATACTAGAGCAAGTCATTCCTTCATATCGGAAAGCTGGGTTAAAACTCTTAAGCTACCATCAAATCGATTAGCAAACTCGTTTAGCATCGGGTTACCTTCTGGAACCCATATACAATCTTAGCAATTCTGCAACGTTGATATTCTTATTGGAGGATAAAAATATGGGGCTAAATTAATCATATTGCCAATCACAAATTTTGATATAATTATGGGTATGAACTGGCTAAGAAAACATGGCGCTTCCATAAATTGCCCAAAGAAGAAAATCACTTTTTGCAGTGGAAGTCAATCGCAATCTTTCGTAGGAAGATTTAGTACCCAAGCATCGTTGATCAATGCAATGAAAGTAGAAAAATTAGTCAGAAAGGGCTGCGATGTGTGTGTCGTAACAATATTGGGGGAAAACAAAGAAGTCGTTCCTATTTTAGAGAAACAAATAGTTCGTGAATTTCCCAATGTCTTTTTTGAAGACCTACCTGGTCTTCCTCTAGTTAGAGAAGTAGAGTTTGCGATTGAGTTAATCCCTGAAACCCAATCATTGTCGAAGGTTCCATATCCCATGGCACCTAAGGAGCTGCAAGAACTAAACAAGAAACTTCAAGAGATGCTAGAGAAAGGCCTTATTCGATTGAGTTCATCTCCTTGGGGAGCGCTAGTTTTATTCGTGAAAAAGAAAGATGGGTCGATGCGGATGTGCATCAATTATAGGGAATTGAATAAAGTAACCATCAAGAACAAATACTCATTACCGCATATCGATGATCTATTTGATCAATTATCTGGAGCTAAGGTCTTCTCCAAAATTGACTTGTGATCAGGATATCACCAGTTGTGATCAGGATATTACCAGTTGCAAGTTAAGAATTCAAATGTAGAAAAAATCGTGTTCAAAACCCGCTATGGACATTACGAATTTATAGTGTTGTCTTTCGGCTTAACAAATGTGCTATTTATTTTCATGGATTTAATGCAAAGCATATTTAGATAAATTCATCATCGTCTTTATCGACGATATTCTGATATATTTGAGAAGCGAAATTGATCATGAGAACCATTTGAGGTTAGTACTAGAAGAGCATAGAAACCATAAATTATATGCTAAATATTCTAAGTGTGAATTCTGGCTTGACTCAGTCACTTTTTGGGTCATATAGTAGATGCACAAGGAATCAGAATTGACCGGAATAAAGTTAGCGCAGTTTAGGATTGGTCGTAGGCAAATGTCTATGACTGATATCAAAAGTTTTCCGGGACTAGCTGGTTATTACAAGAAATTTGTAAAGGGCTTTTCTCAAATTGCATCACCTCTCACAAAGTTGACTCAGAAGGCAGTGCCAATCATCTCAAGTACTGAGTGTGAGAATGCTTTTCAGTTGCTAAAAGATGGTCTTTCTATTGCCCCGGTACTAGCCTTACCTAAGGAAGGTCACAACTACCAAGTCTATATCAATGTATCTGGATAGGCTTGGGATATGTACTGTTGCAGGAAGGAAAAATTATTGCATATGCGTCTCATTTGTTAAAGTCACATGAAAGGAATTATCCCATTCATGATCTCGAAGTTGCTGTAGTTTTTGCTTTAAAGATTTGGCGTCATTTTCTGTAGGGCGTCCAATGTTCCATATTCACAGATCATCAGAGCTTAGTATAATTTCACCCAGCATGAGCTCAACTATCGTCAGTGGAGGTGGATCGAGCTAATAAGTGATTATGGTTTAAGTATTCAATATCATCCTAAAAAAGTTAATGTTGTGGCTGATGCACTCAATCATCATGCTATGAGTATTGTTGAACCAATGTTTCACCATGATGTCTCCATCTCCCAAATAAAGGATGAGGACTATCTGAAATATAAAATATAAATCAAAAGTGGTCATCGATTCGACTTGCAGTTGCAAGGTAATGTAAAATATCAAGAAGAACATCTATGGATTCCCAAATGCATGCATCAGGAGATTTTAGTGGAAGACCACAATTCTAGTTACCAAATATATCCTAATAGTACAAAGATGTATCAAGATTTGTAGAAATCATTTTGGTGGCTTGGAATGAAGAAAAGCATGGCTAAATTTGTAGTGAAGTGCCATGCTTGCAATCTGGTCAAAGATGAACATTAGAAGCCTGGAGGACTTATTCATCCTTTGGTAATTCCTGAATGGAAATAGTTTGATAGTTCTATGAACTTCATTATGGGGTTGCCTAAATCAAGGTCTGGTGCTGATTCCATCTGGGTCATTATCGATCGATTGACCAAATCAGCACATTTTATTCCTATGCATTAGACTGATTTTGTATAGAAATTGGCAAAACTGTATATCAATGAAATCATCAGGCTTCATGGGATTATGAGGTCTATTGTATCTGATCATGACAGTAGATTCACTTCTAAATTCTAGCAAGCCGTGCATCAAGACTTGGGGACTACTCTAGCCATGAGCACTACTTTTCACCTTCAAACTGATGGTCAAATGGAATGAGTTAAATAATTTCTTGGAGATCTTCTTCATCTCTATATTCTAGATTTTGGAGGTTTCTAGGAAGATCATATTCCCTTGATAGAATTTGCGTATAATAATAGTTTTCAATCGAGTATTGGCATGGCTCTGTATGAAGCTTTGTACAGTAGAAAATGCAGTACTCCCCTAGCTTTGTCTGAAATTGGCAGTGTTTAGTTATATGGCTCATAATTGTTGAAAAAATAAATAAGAAAGTACAGTTAATTTAGCAGTAAATTAAAACAGCTCAAGATCGACATAGTAAATATCATGATGCTCATCATCGTACTATAGTAGTTAATGTTAAAGATGTTGTGTACCTTAAGGTCAATCGGATGAAAGGTGTATATCATTTTGGTGTAGCTGGGAAGCTAAGTCCTCGCTACGTCGAACCATTTGAACTTCTTGAGAATATAAGCTTTGCATCATATAAAATGAAGCCCCCTAAAGATTTATCTGCAGTCCATTATATTTTCCACATCTCCTTACTATAGAGATGTCTTCGTAATCCTTCTCAACCAATTCAACTTACAGCAATTTCTCTTCAGCCGGATCTTTCCTATGCAGAGGAGCTGATTAAAGTCTTAGCTCGTGATCAAAAGTAATTGAGAAATCACTCTATCCCCATGGCGAAGGTTCAGTGGACGAATCACTCTCTAGAAGAATCTACTTAGGAGAAAGAGGTTGATATGCAAAGAAAATATCCAAGTCTCTTTGAAAATCCAGGAATCCATTAAATTTTAAATTTCGTTCTAAAATTTCTACATTTTGTTTTTCTCTCTTAAGATGATGTTGAGGACGATATCGTTCTTAAGTGGGGGAGTCTGTAGAAACCCTAGGTTGTTACCTTATTTAATTCTCAATTTAACCAGGAATAAGTTCTAATCCCATTGCATTTAGAATATCAATTTAAGCTAACCCTAAAATTTTGAGGTCAATTGGACATCTCTAAGTCAATTTAGCTTATTAATCAGTCTAAATTCCCTAAGTTAGACCTAAAATATTTTGATTTCAGAATTAAAATCTAATTGCATTTTCAAATTCCTCACTCCCAAATTAGCTAAAGGTGAAAGTTTTGTAAAATTTGGGAATCATTTAGACCATAATTTAAATGAAATAAAAATGGTCTAATTGCATTCTAGGGTTCTTAACATTTTTAATTTGCAATCTTACCTTCCAATGGTCAGCTGCCTTCGAAACTGGGTGCCATCCGAGCTGTCCATTCCTCAGATCAAATCGAGCGGTCTGTGCCTTTGATCAGATCCGATCCATCTCAACCGTTCCACGATTATGAGATGGGATCATACGATACCAAACCACCTGTTGTAAGTAGTCGCAATCGTCTGTTGTATCCAAGGATCTAATCTAATGAACGATCTCCCTCCTGCGATTGGTTGTTAGCTGTCTAGCAATCAAAACCTATAACAATCTTAGGTTGTTACCCAATTTATATCTCTGTCTATTCATGCATTAATTCTAATCCAATTATACTTAGAATATTAATTTAAGCTAACCCTAAAATTTTTAGGTCATTTGGACCTTCTAAGTCAATTTAGTCTTTTGATTAGTCTAAATATCCTAAGTTAGACCTAAAATATTTTGATCTTAGAATTAAAATCTGATTGCATTTTTGAATTCCTCACCTCCAAATTTGCTAGGGGTGAAAGTTTATTAAAATTTGGAGATCATTTAGACCATAACTCAATTTAAATTAAAATGGTCTAATTGCATTTTAGGGTTTTCCCCAATTCATATTTGCAAATATACCCTCAAATGAATTTAATGGCTGGGATCCGTTGCGCCGACTTTGGGCGATCCGCTATGGAGCCTGGGTCGCACGATAGCGGAGCTCCGCAGTTGTACGCCCCACCCCTTAATCCATAAGATTCAGCTAAGGGGTGGTGTGTCACTTTGGCAAATCTCTCACTTATCATCAGATTTAGGTGTAATCCCCAATCCACTAATAAGGGAAGGATGTGCCCTGGATAATGTAACAAAATCATTCACTAAGTACATACATTCATTAGAGTATAGAAGCAAAGACAATAAAATATGCTACATCCAATCCACCACAATACAAGTAAGAAGTAAATATGCAGCTCAGAATAAAATAGTATAGTAAAATAATATAAATAAATATCTGAATTATTACAAATATTAAATAAGTCTTAATGAAAATTATAAAGCTCTCAATCTCACAAAATAAAAGGGAGCTAGGCTAAGGATCTCCAGCGGCAGCACACTCCTCCTCCTGAATCTGACCTTCAGAAGGCTCAACTACCTTGAATTACTCAGAATCTACCATTGTCGGTTTCACAATGATAGGCCCCAACCAAAGAAAATAAAAATCTGATTAGACAATTATCTTAGTACATTTTAGGATATTACTTTTCATGAATTTTATAATATCATCATTTTACTTAGATTATAAAAACAAGCAAAGCGTAAGTGTGGCGACCGTCACCCTTAACCCTCAATAGGTTTAGATTAAGAGTGGAGTGTCACTCTGGTTAACCCCTCACTTAGCATTGGATTAGGATAAACTCCACAATCTACCTGATTAGAGAAAGGTTAACTCAGAACCAATCAAGCAGTGACTATATAAGTAAAAATACAGAGTGCGGAAGCGATAAATAAATGACATCCAAGCATCATAATGTATATAAGAAGAGAAATATAACTCAGAAAAGTAGCATAGTGAAATTTGAACACAGTCATAGGTACCTGTATTATTACATCAATTAAAGTTTAACAAAATAAATGTTCAAAATTCACTCATCCTCACAGGCAGTAAATGACTAGATATCTTCTGGCCCCAATTGCTGCGCCTCCTCTAAGTAAGGCTCCTCCTCGGGTGCAGGCTCCTCAAACTGCTCTAAGCCCGATATTGTCGGTTTCACAATGTAGGGCCCCAGCCAAAAAAAGAAAATCTGGTTAGACAATTATCTAAGTACATTTTAAGCTGAATTTTTAATAAGGTTATATAATATCACCATTTTACCATTTACTTCTAAGCATGATGTGTAAATACAGGAGCAGTAAGCAACACAAGTAAAAAGGCAAACTATAGACTATGCTCTATAGTATAAACAAGGCAAAGAAAAGAGGCTGAAGCATACCTCGCATAACAAGTAATCAAGGAAAGGCATATAAGTGTAAATATAACTGAATAAATGCTGGAAGAAAATTTCTACATCCTAAACATGCTGGTGATCAATAAAAATAATATGTTAATTAAAAAAATGAATAACTCAACAGTGATATAAATATATAGCAACAAGATTCTAATATATATAAAGTAGTACAAGAAAATAGCTGACTGAAAAAGAATATATTGAAACAACCACAACTGCATATAAAACTATAATACATCAACTGCCATACAGAAAAGAGCTACACTAGCTCGCCAAACGAAACTGAAGATCTTAGCACCAGTACGGCTAGGGCTACTCCTAGCTCGATATGGCTAAGCCAACAACAGTCGCACATATGGCCCTAACACGATACGACTAGGGCTACTCCTAGCTTGATACGGTTAGGTCACCAACTATTATACCGAAATATCATGGCACAGTACGGCTAGGGCAACTCCTAGCACGATACGGCTAGGGCAACATTCAGTAAGATCAAAAGAACACTGAAAGGTAGCTCAATCACATCAATTCATTATCATTTCACTTATTTACTTTAATATTTTCATAAGGAATCTAAGGAGTCTCCATAATTTCCTAACATTTTATTTATGCATCAAATGTCTTATATGATATGTTCAAAGAAAATATAAGGCACAAAAATACAAGGTATGCGTAGCAACAAATAACAAGTAAGCAAGAGACTCGACTACACATGGTGATATTATTTGTTTTCTACTTAGCCATTCTAACTATTCCAAATTACACAAGTTCAGGATCACCATTTTCCTACTATCGAGTGTAATTTGGAAACTCATCCTTATAAGTTAAAAGGATTAGAACTGATCAGGTTCTAATCTAGATCAATCAGATAGATGACTATGAATTAAACAAATAAATCATACGTCCTAATTTTGTGAATTTAGACGTTCTAACTAAGATCTGATCAAGATCTTCTACACCTATAGATTATGGATTAAACACTACGAGATTTTAAGTTTAATCACATAATCCAAACTGGATAAGACCTAAGTTCTAGGTTTTATACTATAAGTAGTATACTAGTTAAGGCAAATCCTATTAAGTAATCAAACTTAATAGGATGAATCTCCTATCTTAAATCTAAAGTTAAAAGATAAACTAATCAGAATGGGTTGTAAAACAAAATAATATCTAAAAACTACTAAAACCAAGGTTTCACCCATAGGGTAACCCAATTTACCCAATGAATGAACACTAACCTATAATCTAGTCCTAATCTCAGGAAAGGTCCTTAAGGTGTAGTGCTTAAGACTTAACAGAGATTATTGGAATTTAATTTAAGGGTTGATTCTACTCACTTGATTGATATTAAGGAGATTTTAATATTTGATTAGGGTTCTGGAATGTTATCTAAAGGAGGTAGGGACACTTAACCCAATCTTAGGGCAAAATGACCATTTTGCCCTTACTTTATGAGTCAAAAAGTCAACTTTTGATTTAGGGGTCCAAATTGAGTTTTCTCTTCTTCAACTAATTCCTTACTATCTAACTTGAAGATAGACAGTAAGTACGTCCAATTTGGACGAGAAACGACCGAGTGATGGCTAAAATAAGGCTAGGGGTATTTTGGTCATTTCCATAAATTTTAGGGTTCAAATCCTAATTATTACTTCTGTGAAAATGGTGACATTGAAATTCTAAACTAGGTAGCTTCTTGAATTTTTGAATTTGGAGTTAAATTGACCAAGTTATGGCCATTTGAAGCCCAAGGGCATTTTGGTCATTTTTCACTGAAGTCAACTCTAAATTCTAGAGTTGACTTTTTGTCCTGATGTCCAAATGGGAAAACTAATACTACCACGGTGATGGGGTCGCTCTCCTGAGCATTTTAAGACCCATATTGACTATGTTTCGATAATCGGGTAAAAAGTTATGGGGTCTTAAAGAGGCCCCAAAACGCTACCTTGTTATGCGTACCCCGAAACGAAATTTTACATTACGCCATTTGATCCTAAATATTTTTTGAGTATTTTAAGACCCATATTGGCTATGTTTGGATCATCCTACAAAAAGTTATTAAACTTTTAAGTTTTACTATTCAAAAATATAATTTGAATTATTTTACTTTTCATTTATTCAAATTGTATTATTTTACTGTTCATTCCTAAAGTTTAAATTTAATATTTTTGGTTTTTATATCATTTACTGTAGCAAAGTAATTAGTGCTAATTACTTTTTAATTAGTCATAATTATTTATTAATTATGAATTAATTTAATTATATTTTACTCTTCAAAAATAATTAAGCTAATTACTGTTTAATTAATTATCCTAATTACTATTTAATACTAATTAACATAATTATATTTAATTAATCAAATCTACTATTCAAAAGTAATTAACACTAATCCTAAGTTAATTAATACTAACTGTAGTTAATTAAGGCTAATTAACACTAACAGTAACTTAATTAGTTTCTAATTAATTAACAGTGGGCCCACTGACACGTGGCACCTTCAGAGGCCGCCATGTGGCACAGTGGACCCCACGAGCTGCTGACTCAGCACGGCTGACTGGTCAGTGGCCCCACCAGACACGTGGCACATCCAGAGGCTGCCACGTGGCACTGTGGGTCCCACGGCTGTTGACACAGCTCAGGTGACGGGGCTGTGGGCCCACTAGACACGTGGCAATGCCAGCGGCTGCCACGCGGCAATGTGGGCCCCACGGGCTGCTGACTCAGCTCGGGTGACTAGACTGTGGGCCCCACTTGACACGTGGCAGGCCCAGAGGCCGCCACGTGGCTCGGTGGGCCCCACACGTGCTAACGCGGACCCGACCCGGGCGGGCGGGCTCGGGTCGACCCGGCCCGGCCCGAAGGCGCGTCTGTTCGCCTTTCGGGGGTTCGGCGGACCGAACCCTGACCCCTTCGTGGGTCTGGTGCGCCCGATCGGGTTGGTTTGAGCCCAATCAGAACGGTGGATATGTAGATGACATCCTAATCTACCTACCTACAATTATTGTAATGATCGAACGGTAAACGAGAGAGATCGGGGTACCTGAAGGTCGGATCGGCGATGAGATTTGGCGAAAAATCTGGGCTGACTTCGGGGCTTGATTTCGGCTCGATCCGGGCTCAGATTTTTGCAAACTCGGAGCCTATGGGTCAGCCGAGGTCTTATAGACCGGACAGCGACCTCGCCGAAGTCTGGATGCGGCCGGATTGACCAGCATCCGCGACGGGCCGCCGCGTGTCACGCGGGCGGAGTCGTCGAGGAAGACGACTCCGCAGCCGTTGGATCTGGGCTGATCCAACGGCTGAGATGGCGCCGTCCAGATTAACAGCGCCGTCAGCTACAGTGACGGGTCCGTTAAATACTTAACGGCACGCCGTTAAGTATTAAAATATAAATTTTTTTTTTAAAAATTCCCAGAAAATTTTGAACAAGTTTTTCCTAGCTAAATTGGGGTCAAGAAATTCAATGGAGCAGTCGGATTTTTGATCCGACGAGTATTTTGATACCTCGATTTCCGTGATATTTTTATTATTAAAATATTCGTCGAAATTTCGACGACTTCCGATTGACACGAAAACTTCACCCCAAGCTAATTTGGGGTCAAGGAACGCAATGGCGGTGTCCGTTTTTTGATCGGAGGTCAATTTAGATAAGTCAATTTCTGAGGTTCCTGAAATTCTCAAAATAAAGATTTAATCCGTTTGACCTCTGGTTTGGACTGGATCTTGGTAGTTGACTCCAAATGACCTAATTAGCACTTAAGATTAATTTTAAGACTAAGATTAGTCATAATTGACTAACGTAACAAGTCTGGTTGTTACAGTAAGGGTGCAACAAGCATACAAAGAAAGGAATAAGATATAAATAAAGGCAATAATAACGAAGCAACATGTGAGGTAAAAGAACGTACCTTAACTCCAAAGCTGTAACAAAGTTAGGCATATAAATATAAGTAAAGTAAAGAAAATACTGAAGGAAAAAACTCATCATAAATATGCTTATGATCACTTGACATATGCAGGTTAAAAATAAATAATCTGATTGTGATATATATAGTAAGCAGAAATGGAAAGTATCATCCTATAAGTAAGTAAGTGATGAATCCATAAATTATATCTAAAATAAAGGGGAAAATTTATTTATTTAAGATATTTTTTGTTGTTCCTAAATTAAATTTCTATATCTTTTCAGGAAATGGAATCCAAAGGAGCTCTACGGAATTTTTGCAATTTTCTTAAAAATATAACAAAGAATTCCGCTACAGGGCGCGGTCGCGTGCCGCAGCGGGCTGCAGCGCGCAGTCGCGTGCCGCAGTGGGCTGCAGCAGAAACATTTAAACTATATTAATATGGGGGCTCAACTAATTGAATAGTATTTTTTGCGGAATTACCGCTACAGCGCGCGGTCGCGCGCTGCAGCGGTTTATCGCGGAAACATTTAAGATTATAAACAGGCTCCCAACTAATTGAATAGTGTTTTTCACGGAATTTACCGCTACAGTGCGAGGTCGCGCGCTGCAGCAGTTTATCGCAGAAGACTTGGCAATATAAATTGGGCCGCCCAACTAATTGAATAGTGTTTTTCGCGAAATTTACCGATATAGCGCACGGTCGCGCGCTGCAGCGGGTGATCGCGGAAGACTTGGCGATATAAATAGGGCCGCCCAACTAATTGAACAGTGTTTTTCGCAGAATTGACCGCTGCAGCGCGCGGTCGCGCGCTGTAGCGGGCTGCCGCGGAAATATTTCTCTATACAATCGGGAAAAAGAACTAATTGAACAGTGTTTTTCGCAGAATTCCCCGCTACAGTGCGCGGTCGCGCGCTTGCAGCGGTCTACAATGGAGGACTTGGCTAAAATTGCTTGGATCCAAGGCATGCAGCAGCACGCTCCAGGGCGCTACAGCGCGCTGCAGCGGCCTGCCGAATTTTTTCCCTGTCAGTGCATTTAATGTGGCTAGAGACATGACCTCTATCCTGAATGTTGTCTCCAACCACCATATCCTACAGCAGCCATTTTTGTAAAGCTTTGAGATGATGTGTGGCTAAAAAAATGAGATTATTATCATCTCATCCTAAATTAAAAATTAGTGCAATGATGAATTCAACATTTTTAAATGAGAAATCTGGTTGCTTATGAGGAGGAGCATGCAGCCCCCCCCCCTTCCTATAAATACCCCTCCTCTTGACTAGAGGGGGGTTCACAATTTTAGTAAGAATTCCCTAAGTAAGGAGGAGAGCCAAAGGAAGAGAGAACTCCCAATGGGTGGCAAGGCAAGCTTTTACAAAGGGAGAAGAGAAAGAAGGTAGCACTAGCATTCTAAGGAGAAGGTAATTAGAAGGAGAAGAAGAATTCCGGAGAACTTCTACGGAGCATTCCTAGTATCTTCTAAACTCAATCTTGTATTTTCTTTTTAGTGACCGTGAAAGGGTCTTTTGCTATGTATGTGTTTTCCTTATTTTCTTATGTAATGAGTAGCTAAACTCCCCTTGGGGAGAGTTGGGATGAAGTCCCATTTTGCATGATGTAATATTAATGTGTGAATGTTTTCCCTCAAGCATAATGTAATTGTGATTTAAATACCTTACTAAGAAATTTTTATTTAATTAGTCTTGATGTGTTTATGAGAAAAGAATTAAAGAATCTAAGATCTAATTGTCTTGTACTCCTTAGCTCACCTTAGGTTGGATGCTAGATTTTGAGTGCATGAAAGCTTAGAACCATGTGAGAATGATCTTGTGCTCAATGCACCTCAATCTAAGCTCAACCAAAGAGTTGATACAAGTGATGCTAAGACCCACTAATTGAGCTCCTTAGCTCCACATAATTGAGATTGAGAAATGAAGTGTTGAGTGCTCATGAACTAAGTGACATTATCATTGAGCCCAACATGTGATTCTCTCATCTCAACTATGTGAGATGCGAAGTGATGCTCGTAGTGGAAAATCAATGCTTGTGAGATCTTGAGATTTAAAAAAATTTAAACTCTCCTTAAATAAGGAGAAAATGAATTAACTTTAATTCTCAAGAATCTTACAAGAATCTTTGTGCTAAAGTAGAACCGAATGTGAGTTCATTTTGTGCACGAGATTTGAACCTGTAAACTTTTGAGCTAGACTAAATGACAACAATGTGCACTTGATTTCAATTAAACTAAATGATAAAGCTTGAGAAACAAATCTACATAAGTATTATATCATTGCATGTGGGATGGGCCCAACTCTCCTCTTTCTTTAAATCTTGTTATTTACTTAGTGAATATTCGTGCTAATTTTAGACCAACCAACTAATACAAACTATAGCTTAAACATTTGTGAGAATAGATATACTTTAGTGCCAAATCAACCAATTCTCTGTGGTTCGATAAATTCCCAGAAAGTCACACATTTCACTTATTACTTCTGACCACGTACACTTGCGTGCAAGCGCAGACGTGTATTTACAGTCTGTCAAGTTTTTGGCTCCGTTGCCGGGGAATTGGTTTTCGATTTGAACTAAAGATAATCTATAAGTAGCTAGCGATTTAAGCATTTGATTTTATTTCTTCTTACTTTACATTATCTAGTGTAATTATTAAACTAACATTTTATATTTCTTTTTATTTATTTTCATTTCCAAAATATATCTGTTTAATCTGTATTGCTAAATCGTTCTTGATAAGCTTTATTGAAACTTGTATAAGTAAAAGAGTCTGTACTGAATATCTGCTTGATCCTGAAATAGAACAAACATACTTACAAGCTAGGCGAGAACAAAACTTATCAAATCAACAAATTGAGATGGACACTTTCACGGAAAACTTAGTAGAGCCTAGGGGTAAGACACTTAGAGATTATGCACTACCCACTATTAGGGGCATTCCCCATGCGATTTTAAGGCTGAATATAGAAGCCCGTAATTTTGAAATCAAACCCTCTACGCTGAGTATGGTACAAAACAATCAGTTTGGAGGATTAGCCACTGAAGATCCAAATTCACATATTTCAACCTTCCTTGAAATATGTGATACCTTCAAGTTTAACGGCGTCTCTGATGACGTAGTTAAATTGAGGTTATTTCCTTTTTCACTGAGAGATCAAGCCAAGAGTTGGCTCAGCTCTTTACCGAGCGATTCTATCCGTACTTGGGATGATTTGGCTAAGAAATTCTTAGCCAAATACTTCCCTCCAGCTAAAACTGCACGGTTGAGAATTGAGATCACCAACTTTACTCAGATGGAAGGTGAGACTCTCTATGATGGGTGGGAACACTTTAAGGAGTACCTCAGACATTGCCCGCATCATGGGTTCCCTCTCTGGATGCAAGTGCACACCTTTTATAATGGTTTGAATGCTCCGACGAGGACACTCATTGATGCAATAGCCGGGGGATCCATTAGTGGAAAAACCTAAGAGGAAGCATATGACCTCTTGGAAGAAATGGCAAACAACGCTTACCAATGGCCTTCTGAATGGTTAAAAAAGGAAGCTTTAAAAGTAAATGAGTCCGATCAAATAATGATGTTACAACAGGAAATACATGCCTTAAATGAAAAAATAGAAAGAATGAATGTCAATATTATTCTTGAGGTGCATTGTGATTTGTGCGGGGGTAAGCATAACAGTGAAAATTGCAATCTAAATAACCCTTTTGTACAAACCAACATTGAACAAGTAAACTACCTGAGAAACAATAACTCGATTAATAACCCTTACTCCAACACGTACAACCCAGGATGGAAAAACCATCCAAATTTCTCTTGGGGTAATAATAATAATAATGCAAATCAATATGAGGGAAGCTCATCCAATCAACAAGGCATGCATAGTGGAAATAACAACAATAATCATCACCCCAATTTTGAAGGGGCCTTCAACTCTTTCAAAGCAGAAACAATCCAATTTATGCGCCGCACAGAAGCGACTATCACGTGCCATGATGCTTCTATCCAAGGGATAGAGGTTTCCCCGAGGTATATAGAGACCCAATTGGGGTAGATCTCTAAGCAGCCGACCTCTCGGCAGTAAGGGGGCCTACCCAGTTCGACCGAAATAAACCCAGGGAGTTGGTTAGTGTGATACATTCAGAAGATACGTGCGAGGGAATTAAAACTGAAAGTAAGAGTGCAACAGGTTATATGCTAAAGGTAGGGAAAGAAAAAATTGGGAATGAGAGTGAGAAGCTAACAACTCCTAAATGTGAAGACCCAGGGAGGTTGAGCATCCCCCGCATAATCAGAAATGAAGTATTTATAGATCCCTTGTGTGATCTAGGTGCTTCGATCAATGTTATGCCCTACCATATTTATGAACATCTAAAAGTAGGAGGGATGGAATATACCTCAATGATTTTGGAATTTGCCAATTTAGAATCTCTTACCCCTCTTGGAATGATAAAAAATGTTGCAGTCGAATTAGGAAGTTTTATGGTTCCAACTGATTTTGTGGTTTGTGAATGAGATTAATGGAATAAGAATTCCACGATTATCTTTGGGAGACCCTTTCTAATGAGTGTGAAAGCTATTATTGATGTGGGTCGTGGGTTTATGAGCACAAATGTAAAAGGAAAAACTGAATTAGTTGACCTTAAACCCACTTTATTTAAGATAAAAAAGATGGAAAATGAGGTGATGAGAAGGGTAAGAGAAGAAAGACTATGGGTTGATGATGTACTTGAAGATCTAATGTTAGAAGAAAGAAATTCTGATCATAGCTCAACTCTTTCCTATGAAAACTAGAGCAAGGAAGGAGTGAAGAAGAGAAAAACACGACGAGGAAAAAGGAAAAAAAAAAACCCCCAAGAATTATGAAGTTGAAAGAAGGGATCATTCGATTGAGGTTGAGGATGAATAGAGTTTGAGCCACCAAGAGGGATGTGCTCACTTGAACATCCATAGCCTGATGAAACCGCTGGATCCATCATATTAATCTTAAAGGAGTTTAGCTTAGGAAGTTAAATGGAGCGCTTATTGGGAGGCAACCCAAAAAAAAAAAAAAAAAAAAAAATTTCGCGCTACAGCGGAATTTTCGTTATAGCGAGCTGCCGCGGAAAAGCCGTAATAGCGCGCTGTAGCGGAACTTCCACGTTAGCACACTGCTGCAGGTGATTCACGCATAAACAGCGCGCAGAACTATTTTCCACCCGGGCGCACCCTAACCCGAGATCGCACGCTACAGCGCGCTGCAGCGGTTGGCCGCGGATTGCCCAGATTTTCTACCTTGGGAAAATACATTCAACAAGTCATGACCTTTGGGTTCCTAAGGCAGTCAAAAAGTTGCTGCAAAAGCTGCCCCCCCCCCCCTTCAAATGGATCACCACATTAATGGCATGGGGAAGACCATTTGACCATCTTCTCTTGCCTTGAATTGTTTTGGCTATAAATAAGGAGGGAATGGGGGGGGGGGATTATCCTTGCACCTTCTCTTCATCTTCTTCATTCTCTTGATCATCTTGAAACTCTCATCCCACACAATGTATTCTGGGAAGAAGGCAATTGCTAGGAAGGATGTTGGAGCTTCCTCATCCAGAGGTGCTTTCAACTCTAAGAGGTTCTCCTCGTCGGAGGCTAAGCACCATTTCACCTCTATCACTTCCCAATGGAAGTTGATCCCGGAGCGAAGCTTCAGCGTGGCCTACCCCGTCTCTCATGAACAGGTCAATCCTAGAGGATGGCATGAGTTTGTGACCAAGAGAGCTCCCACATACACGATAAATTTCCAAGAAGTGTATGCAAACCAATTGACGCATCCGGGCAGCAGATTTTTTGCCGGGGAAAGGGTGTCACCCTAGGAATTGCTAAAATTGAGCAATTCTATGGGTTGGCGGAGGTAAGCTCTTGTTCATACTCTAACCTCTTAGACTCTCGCTTTGACCCCCACGCTCTTGTTGAGGAGATCGTCAATAATGACACCGAGTGGGAAGGGGGACTCGCCAACATTCCTCGTTCCGAATTAACGGAGACGAGTAGTGCTTGGCTAGTCTTCATTTCTAGTTATGTCATGCCCTCGAGTCACTTAACTGAAGTGACCCGTGCCCGAGCACTTCTTTTGTGTTCATTGGTTAGGGCAGGCGAAATCAGCATCTCAAACATCATCTTTGAGCAGCTTTGGAAAGCTCTAAAAGGTTCATGCGCAACATTGGCCTTCGAGTCTTTGATTTCTGGGTTATGCGAAGTCCAAGGGGTTAAGATCCTCTCCTCCGACACCATTGTTCCCCCCAGCGTTGCCCTGCACCCGTCGAACCTTAACGTCCGGGCAAGTGAACGGAAATTGCCCAAGAAAAGAAGGGGCCATAGGGCGGAAGCGTCTGCACCTTCTGATTCGCGTCTCACAAACCAACTCTTAATGCGCCTCCACAATCAAAATGTAGAGCTTAGTAAAGCTTTACCTATCGATATGGGGTTTTTCAAACAGGAATACGCCCAACAGCGCCAGTTCTAATCAGAATTCCATGAAGCCCTCGGGATGTTGTTTGATGATTGAAATTTTCACGGCGGACCAGACGCTTCCATGTTGCCACGGCCTCCCATCGGTGCACCAATACCGGAGACGCACTACCCCACCGAGATGACGTATATGTCGAAGGAAGACGATGATGAGAATGAAAAAAATTAACTAGGTTGTATTTGTTCTTTTTCATTTTTTTTTTCTTTTTATCCTTATTGTAGTTTGCTTTTATTTTTGAGATTGCAATTTATGAATTCTCATATTCTCGCATTTATTGAGTTATTTTTAAGTGACATATTTTTTCTGAATTTTTCAAAAGAAATGAAAATCACAAAAAAAAAAAAAATTCAAATGAGATATAAGTAAAAGAATGCTTAGAAAAAAAAATGATTAAATGAATGATTATGCAATCAAATGTGAGATTGAGGAATGAATGGAGGAAAATTTAAATCTCCAAAAATTTAAATAAATGCTTGAGCTAAGTGTGGGGAAAGGTATATGATTTAAACTAAATGAATATGGAATATATTCTAAATGGAGTGTGCTAGGCTCCCGTAGGACTTCATGATCACAAAGATGTTATGGATGAAGAAAAATATCTCTCCATAAGAATGAAAAGAATAAAATATTTATGGAAAAATGGATGATGAAAAATATCTCTCCTAAGTGATCAAAATAAGAAATGATGAAGAAAAATATCTCTCCTTAAAATTTTTTTCATCTTTGTGATTTATCAGAAGGAGCATATATGACATAACTCTAAGAATCTCTAAATCATGTCTTTAGTCTAAAAATTCAAAATGTATGGAACCTATCACCTATTTTCAAGTATTAAAAAATTCAAATATTTGGAGATTTAGTGACTTACCGCCTTGGTGACTCAATTGAAAATATTAAGATTGTTATAATGTTCATTTCATTTTTTGTTGCCATGCACATATTTTTACTTATACTTATTTTAAATTTATCATTATGATTTTCATCCATTCAAATACAGAAAAAATTATCATTTTGAGCTTACTCGAGAACGACAAAGAATTTAAGTGTGGGGGTGTGATGAATCCATAAATTATATCTAAAATAAAGGGGAAAATTTATTTATTTAAGATAATTTTTGCTGTTTCTAAATCAAATTTCTATATATTTTTCAGGAAATAGAATCCAAATGAGCTCTAGGGCATTTCTGCAATTTCCCTAAAAATATAACAAAGAATTCCCTATAGCGCGTTGCAGCGCGCGGTCGCGTGCCGCAGCGGGCTGCAGCGAAAATATTTAAACTATATTAAAATGGGGGCTCAACTAATTGAATAGTATTTTTTGCGGAATTTATCGCTACAGCGCGCGGTCGAGCGCTGCAGCGGTTTATCGCAGAAACATTTAAGATTATTAAACAAGCTCCCAACTAATTGAATAGTATTTTTCGCAGAATTTATCGCTACAGCAAGCGGTCGCGCGCTGCAGCAGTTTATCGCGGAAGACTTGGCAATATAAATCGGGCCGCCCAACTAATTGAATAGTGTTTTTCAGAAATTTACCGCTATAGCGCACGGTCACGCGCTGCAGCGGTTGATCACGGAAGACTTGGCGATATAAATAGGGCCGCCCAACTAATTGAACAGTGTTTTTCGCGGAATTGATCGCTGCAGCGCGCGGTCGTGCGCTGGAGTGGGCTGCCGCGGAAATATTTCTCTATACAATCGGGAAAAAGAACTAATTGAACAGTTTTCGCAGAATTCCTCGCTACAGCGCGCGGTCGCGCACTGCAGCGGTCTAGAGTGGAGGACTTGGCTAAAATTGCTTGGAACCCAGGCATGCAGCAAGACGCTACAGGGCGCTATAGCGCGCTGCAGCGGCCCGTCGAATTTTTTCCCAGTCAGTGCATTTAATGAGGCTGGAGACATGACCTCTATCCTGAATGTTGTCTCCAGCCACCATATCCTGCAGTAGACGTTTTTCTAAAGCTTTGAGGTGATGTGTGGCTAAAAAAATGAGATTATTGTCACCTCACCCTAAATTAAAAATTAGTGCAATGATGAATTCAGCATTTTTAAATGAGAAATCTGGTTGCTTATGAGGAGGAGCATGCATCCCCCCCTTCCTATAAATACCCCTCCTCTTGACTCGAGGGGAGGTTCACAATTTTAGCAAGAATTCCCTAAGTAAGGAGGAGATCCAAAGGAAGAGAGAACTCCCCAAGGGTGGCAAGATAAGCTTTTGCAAAGGGAGAAGAGGAAGAAGGCAGCACTAGCATTCTAAGGAGAAGGTAATTAGAAGGAGAAGAAAAATTCCGGAGAACTTCTATGGAGCATTCCTAGTATCTTATAAACTCAATCTTGTATTTTCTTTTTAGTGACCATGAAAGGGTCTTTTGCTATGTATGTGTTTTTCTTATTTTCTTGTGTAATGAGTAGCTAAACTCCCCTTGGGGAGGGTTGGGATGAAGTCCCATTTTACATGATGTAATATTACTGTGTGAATGTTTTCCTTCAAGCATAATATAATTGTTATTTAAATGCCTTACTAAGAAGTTTCTATCTAATTAGTTTTGATGTGTCTATAAGAAAAGAACTAAAGAATCCAAGATCTAATAGTCTTGTGCTCCTTAGCTCACCTTAAGTTGGATGCTAGATTTTGAGTGCATGAAAGCTTATAACCATGTGAGAAGGATCTTGAGCTCAATGCACCTCAATCTAAGCTCAACCAAAGAGTTGATGCAAGTGATGCTAAGACCCACTAATTGAGCTCCTTAGCTCCACATAATTGAGATTGAGAAATGAAGTGTTGAGTGCTCATGAACTAAGTGACATAGTCATTAAGCCCAACATGTGATTCTCTCATCTCAACTATGTGAGATGCGAAGTGATGCTCATAGTGGAAAATCAATGCTTGTGAGATCTTGAGATTTAAGAAAATTTAAACTCTCCTTAAATAAAGAGAAAATGAATTAACTTTAATTCTCAAGAATCTTACAAGAATCTTTGTGCTAAAGTAGAACCGAATGTGAGTTCATTTTGTGCACGAGATTTGAACTTGTAAGCCTTTGAGCTAGACTAAAGGACAACAATGTGCACTTGATTTCAATTAAACTAAATGATAAAGCTTGAGAAACAAATCTACACAAGTATTATATCATTGCATGTGGGATGGGCCCAACTCTCCTCTTTCTTTAAATCTTGTTATTTACTTAGTGAATATTCGTGCTAATTTTAGACCAACCAACCAATACAAACTATAGCTTAAACATTAGTGAGAATAGATATACTTTAGTTCCAAATTAACCAATTCTCTGTGGTTCGATAAATTCCCAGAAAGTCACACTTTCCACTTATTACTTCAGACCACGTACACTTGCGTGCAAGCACAGACGTGTATTTACAGTCTGTCAGTAAGCAAGTAAAGTAAAGCTGGCTGAAGTAAAGTGTAATAGTAAACAGTGACTATAAACATTAAACTTTATAAAATAAATAGGTATGTAAGTACTGCCATATCAGAAGAGGGCTAATATAGCCTGTTGATATCAAAAGGATTCTTAGCTTCAACGTGGAGGCGATGGCAACAAAATATTCTTAGTATCATCTGAGGCTAGGCTAGAATAACAGAACAGAAACTAAACTGAAGAGGAAGTAATGTACACATGCAAAAATATTTTAATTATTTACTTTACTTTTGTGGACACATCCAGAAGTAGCTAAGGAGTTAAGCACATCTGCAAGACTATACGGGTTCCAAACTTAGCACAACACTTCTCAATGAGTAATGCCAAGTACTCCTTATTTCTCCTAACCCTTGTCCAGTAGGTTAAAATGCGCCAGAACAACAAGTAACTGAACCTAATGCAATGTTATCCTAGATATTCTATGTTTTCATTTCATGCAACAATATTATCTTATATGATATGTTCAAGGAATAAGGCACAAAATATAAGGAATGAAAAATCACAAGTAAGACAATAGTGAGCAGGGGACTCTATTATACTTGGTGACATAAGTTATTATCTATTAAAACATTCTAACTATTTAAAATTACACAAATTCAGAATCTCCAATTCTTACTATCAAGTGTAAAATAGAAGCACAATCTTATAAGTTAAAAGCAATTAGGACTAGCTAGGTCCTAATTTAGTTCAATCAAAATTGACTATAAGTTAAGAAGTAAATTATCACATCCTAATTGATGAATTTAGATAT
Source organism: Gastrodia elata (assembly GCA_016760335.1). NCBI lineage: Eukaryota > Viridiplantae > Streptophyta > Magnoliopsida > Asparagales > Orchidaceae > Gastrodia > Gastrodia elata. The sequence continues at coordinate 36,061,398 of CM028670.1, read as the reverse complement.
TCTAAGCAAATATCTAATCAGATCTACTAAGCTAGCGATTATGAATTAAACACCACAAAATTGGAGTTAATCACATAATCCAAAGGTCAAACATAAGATCTAAGGTATTTAAGCCTAAAAGTGAACTAAAGATTATGGCAAATCTTATTAAGTGTAATCAAGCTTAATAGGATGATTCTCCTATTCTTAATCTAGAGTTGAAAAATAAAATAATCATAGTTAAAGTATGAAAATCTAAAAATAATAAAACTAAAGTTTTATTCATTGAATAATCCAATTACTCAATGAATGAATTCTAACATAAGATCTACTCCTGATCTTAAGGGAAAAGGTCCTAGGGTGCAAGTGAAGTTCCTAATAAAAAGACTTAAGGTATTCTTAATAATTAATGATAATTATTACAATTTATCTTTTATTTTTTATTTTATTTAATTAGGGAAGTTAAGAGCAAATTTTAGCTAAGTAAGGCATATTATCCATACTTAGAGATTTTCAAGCCAAAATTAGAATGTTTGATAAATCATTCAAATTATGAGATTTAAGACTTAAATTGATCCTAAATCAGTTTTATTGCTGTTTTTAATGATTTAAAAGATATTTTAAGGGTTAAGAACACTTAACCTAAATTTTGGGCAAAATGACCATTTTGCCCCTACTTAAGGGTCCAAAAAACTACTTTTTGATTTAGTACTCCAAATTAAATTTTCTTACTTCCAAATGATTCCTAATTGTCTAACATGAAGATAGACAATAAGTACACCAAATTTGGACAAGTATTAAGTCTTATGGGTCACATTTATGGATTCTAACATATAAGGGGTCATTTATAGGGTTAAGAGGGGTTAAAAACCTAACTTTTCCATTTGATATCTAAATTTAATAAACTCAGTGGCTATAACTTCCCTATATCTCATTGAGTACTTTAACTAGGAGTAGACCTAAATTAGACCTCATTTGTCCATGTTATGACCTAATTAGAGTTAGGGATATTTAGGTCAACCTAGGGTTTCTAGTAGTCAAAACCCAAATTTTATTTTAGTTTACTGTTGGCACTAAATTTCTAACCTAGTTAACATCTTGAATTTCTTAATTTGGAGTCCAAATAATTAAGTTATGTTCATTTTAACACTAGGGTCTATTTTCTTAAAAGGAGTCAAAACTCAATTTAAAACTCACATACAATTTCATATAGTGCTTAATTTACTTAAATTAAGGATGTGATGATTTATTATTTAACTTGTAGTCAGTTTTGATTAAACTAAATTAGAACATGATCAATTCTATTTACGTTTGACTTATAAGGTTGTGCTTCTAAGTTACACTCAATGAGAAATAAGGATTACTTAATATTTTAACCTGCATATATCAATTGATTATAAGCTTATTTAGGATGAGTCTTTTCCTTCAGTACTTTTTTTTACTTTAATTATATATATATATATATATATATGCCTAACTTTGTTACAGCTTTGATGTTGAGGTATATTTTTTTGCCTCATGTTGCTTAGTTATAAATGCCCTTATTTATAGCTTATTCCTTCATTTGTATGCTTATTGCACCCTTACGCTTAGTTTATTTTATAGTATAAGTAAAATAGTGATATCATAAAACTCCTAATCTTAATTAGCTTAAAATGTACTTAGACAATATGTCTAACCAGATTTTTCTTTTTGGCTGGGGCCCTATCTATGGGGCCCCACCCCTTAATCTACAAGATTAAGCTAAGGGGTGGTGTATCACTTTGGAAAATCTCTCACTTATCATTAGATTAAAGTGTAATCCTCAATCCACTAATAAGAGAAGGATGTGCCCTAAATAATGCAGTGGAATCATTCACTAAGTATATACATTCATCAGAGTGCGGAAACAAAGATAATAAAATATGCTACATCCAATCTACCATAATACAAGTAAGAAGTAAACATGTAGCTTAGAATAAAATAGTACAGTAAAAGAACATATATAAATATTTGAATTATTACAAACATTAAATAAGTTTTAATCAAAAAGAAAAAGCTCTCATTATCACAAAAATAAAAGAGAAGCTAAGTTAAGGATATCTGGCGGCAGCACACTCCTCCTTCTGAATCTGACCTTCAGAAGGCTCGACTACCTCGAATAACTCAGAATCTACCATTATTGATTTAAAAATGATAGGGCCCTAGCCAAGAAAAGAAAAATCTTGTTAAATATATTGTCTAAGTACATTTTAGGCTATTAATATTTCATTAGTTTTATGATATCACCATTTTACTTATACTATAAAACAAATAAAGCGTAAGGGTGCAACAAGCATACAAATGAAGAAATAAGCTATAAATAAAAGTATTTATAACTAAGCAATATGTGAGGTAAAAGAGCATACCTCAACTCCAAAGTTGTAACAAGATTAGGCATATAAGTATAAGTAAAGTAAAGAAAATACTGAACGAAAAAACTCAACCTAAGCATGCTTATGATCACTTGACATATGCAGGTTAAAAATAAATAATCTGACTGTAATATATATAGTAAGTAGTAACAGAAAGTAGCATCCTATAAGTAATTAAGCAGGTAAAGTAAAGCTGATTGTAGTAAAGTACAACAGTAAATGGTAAATAGTAAGCAATCAATAGTAAACAGTAAACAGGTATGTAAGTACTGCCATATCAGAAGTGGGTTAATTTAGCCTGCTGATATCAAAAGGATTCTTAGCATCAATGCAGAGTCTAAGGTGACAAAATATTCCTAGCGTCATCTGAGGCTAGGTCGGATAATAGAACTGAAACTAAACTGAAGTGGTAGTAATGCACACATGCAGAACTATTTTAATTATTTACTTTACCTCTGTGGATACATCCAGAAGTAGTTGAGGATCCAAGCACATCTGTAAAACTATATGGGTTCCAAACTTAGCGCAACACTCCTCAATGAGTAATGCCAAGTACTCCTTATTTCTCCGTACCCCTGTCCAGTAGGGTAAAATGTGCAAGATTAATAAGTAATTGAACCCAATGCAAATGTTATCCTAATAGTCTATGTTTTCATTTCATGCAACAACATTATTTTGTATGACATGTTTAAGGAATAAGGCACAAAATATAATGAATGCAAAAGCAACAAGTAAAATAATAATGAGCAAGGGACTCTACTACACATGGTGACATCTATTATTATCTATTAAACCATTCGATCTATTCCAAGTTACACAAGTTCAAGATCTCCAATTCTTATTATCGAGTGTAACTTAAAAGCATGACCCTATAAGTTAAAATCAATTAGGACTAGCTAGGTACTAATTTAGTTCAATCAGAATCGACTATAAGTTAAGAAGTAAATCTTCACACCCTAATTGATGAATTTAGACATTCTAAACTAAGAACTAATCAAGCTCTACTAAAACTATGGATTATGAATAAAATATCACAAATTAAGTTCAATCACATAATCTAAAGGGTAAGTCTTAAGAGCCATGGTTTAAGTCTAAATGTGAACTAATAATCAAGCTTAATAGAATGATTCTCCTAATCTCAATCTAAAGTTAAAAGATAAAATAATCAAAATTCAAGTATGAAAATCTAGAAACTAATAAAATAAAGGTTCCATTCATTGAATAACCCACTTTATTCAATGAATGAAATCTAACCCAGTATCTATTCCTAATATTAAGGAAAAGATCCTAAAGTGAAGTGTAGATCTTAAGAAGCTCTTAATAAATGACTTAGGGAATTTTAAGAGTTGTTGATACTTATTACATTCTATTTCTTAATTATTGGACTAATTTATTTAAGAAAGTTACAATGCGAGGTTTAAACTAAGCTAGAAGCTCATAGATTTTGCTTAGGAAATTCTCAAGTCTTTAATGGGAATTTTACCAAATTGCTTAGTTATTTGGTTAAGGGTTCTAAATTGATTCCAAATTAGTGTTATTACTGATTTTAATGATTTAAGAGATATTTTAAGGGTTAAGAACATTTAACCTAAATTTTGTGTAAAATAACTATTTTGCCCTTACTTAAGAGTCCAAAAAGCTAAATTTTGATTTAGGGCTCCAAATTAGATTTTTTATTGCCAAATGATTCCTTACTATCTAAAAGGAAGATAGAGAGTAAGTACACCAAATTTAGACAATAAATGAGTTATATAGGTCCAAACTAAGAAATTTAACCCAAGGGGTGATTTGGTAATTTTCTCTTGATAGAATCTAATAATCTGTGCAGCTTATTATTGCTTGCTATTCAAAGATTCCATAGAGTTTAAGAACACTAAATTCTGAGATCTATTTTATTAGTTATGAGTATTCTAAGTTTAAGGGTAAATGTGTTATTTTTAGGATTTAGAAGGGTCAAAAACCTAACTTTTCTATTTGAGATCCAAATTCAGCAAACTTAGTGGCTATAACTTCCATATATCATACTGAGTACTTTAATTAGGAGTAAACCCAAATTAGAACTCATTTTGCTAAGTTGTGACTTAATTAGGGTTAGGGCTATTTTGGTCAACCTAGGGTTTCTAGGGATCAAAACCCAAATTTTATTTCAGTTTATTGTTTGCACTAAATTTCTAACCTAGTTAGCATCTTGAATTTCTTATTTGGAGTTCAAATGACCAAGTTATGGTCATTTCAATGCTAGGATCTATTTTCTTAAAGGGAGGTCAAAACTCAATTTAAAACTCACATACAATTTTATAGAGTGCTTAATTTTACATAAACTAAGGATGTGATTATTTATTATTTAATTTATAGTCGATTCTGATTGAACTAAATTAAAACATGATCAGTACTAATTGCTTTTGACTTATAAAGTTGTGCTTCTAGTTACACTCAATAGTAGGAATTGGAGATCCTGAACTTGTGTAACTTGGAATAATTAGAATGATTTATTAGACAACAACTGATGTCACCTTGTATAGTAGAGTCCCTTGCTCACTACTGTGTTACTTGTTCTTTCACATTTTGTGTATTTTGTGCTTTATTCCTTGAACATGTCATATAAGATAATGTTGTTTCATGAATTGAAAATATAGAATATTAGGATAACATTTACATTGGGTTCAGTTACTTGTTGATCTGGTGCATTTTACCCTACTTGATAGAGGTAAGGAGAAATAAGGATTACATAACATTACTCATTGAGGGGTGTTGTGTTAAGTTGGAACCCAAACAATCTCGTAGACATGCTTGACTCCTCAGCTACTTCTAGATATGTCCAAAGAGTAAAGTAAATAACTAAAATAATTCTACATCTGTGATTACTGCCTCTTCAGTTCAATTTCTGATATGTTTTCTCAACCTAGCCTCAGATTACGCTAAAAATATTTTGTTGCCTTAGCTGCTGCAATGACGCTAAGAATCCTTTTGTTATTAGCATGCTAGATTAGCCATCTTCTGATGCAACAGTCATTACATACATGTTTACTATTTACTGTTCTCTGTTTACTATTTACCGTTTACCGTTTACTGTTGTACTTTACTTCAGCCAGCTTTACTTTACCTGCTTATTTACTTATAGGGTGCTACTTTTCTATTACTGCTTACTATACATATCACTGTCAGATAATTTATTCTTAACCTGCATATGTCAATTGATCATAAGTATGTTTAGGATGAGTCTTTTCCTTCAGTACTTTTTTTACTTTATATATATATATATATATATGCCTAACCTTGTTATAGTTTTTGTGTTGAGGTATATTTTCTTACCTCACATGTTGCTTAGTTATAAATGCCCTTATTTATAGCTTATTCCTTCCTTTGTATGCTTGTTGTACCCTTACGCTTTGTTTGTTTTATAGTATAAGTAAAATGGTGATATCATAAAGCTCATAATCTTAAACAGCTTAAAATGTACTTAAACAATATGTCTAACCAGATTTTTCTTCTTGACTGGGTTCCTATTTATGGCGCCCCACCCCTTAATCCACAAGATTAAGCTAAGGGGTGGTGTGTCACTTTGGCAAATCCCTCACTTATCATTAGATTAATATGTAATACTCATTACACTAATAAGAGAAGGATGTGCCCTAGATAATGCAGCAAAATAATTTACTATGTATATATATATATTTAACAGAGTGCGGAAGCAAAGATAGTAATTATATGCTACATCCAATCCACCACAATACAAGTAAGAAGTAAACATGTAGCTCAGAATAAAACAGTGCAGTAAAAGAATATACATAAATATCTGAATTATTACAAACATTAAATAACTCTTAGGATCCTTAAAATTCGAAAATGGTGAAGTCTTGATCATTTCAGTCAGTTCTGGACCAATTTAGACAGTTATGGGCGCTACGGCATGCGGTAGCACCTTCTAGCCAAAACTCAGGCACTACGGTGTGCTAGAGTGCGTTGCAGTGGAATTCGGCACTGTGGCGCACTGTAATGGATTTTGGCAGCCTCAACTCAAAGCTGGGGCATGGCGGCGTGCTATGGTGTGCTACGGCAGACCCGATTTCGAATCTCTAGCGCTGCAGCGCCCAACGGTGATTTTACCTGTGCTAAAATCGCAATGAGTCAACTTTCGGACTCAAATACTCTCAACATAGAGCACTTCATGTGCGGTGCCATATACCCATGGAAAGGTATTTTCGAGGCCTTTCCATTGATAACAAAATTGGTATGAAAGGATTATTCTAACTTTACAAACAATAGAATTAAAGGCTAGGGTATGCAGAAAGAAGGAAAAACAGAGCATCTTCATCTTCCTAAAATCACAACCTAATGAGATCTAGTTAACTCCATATCCTAATTATAGATTTCTAAGGATGCAAACTAAGCATAAGAGCAAAATGAAGTGGCCATTGAATCTATTCAATGGGGAAAGGGAGGTACCTTGGACTGGCAATGGAAGTTCCTTCTAGGGATTTTTGGGAATTAGAGAGCTTGAGGGGCTGGAGAACTTCTCTTTAATAGCTAGCAAGGGGAGGAAGAGGGCTAAGGTTTCTTCCAGTACCAAGTACAGCAATGAAGGAAAGAGGGGAAGAGTAGAATGAACTTTAGTTTGAGAGCAAAAGGAGGAAGAGGAGGGATTTTCAAAAATCTTAATAGAGGAGGGCTGAAGGTTCTTTTTAAGGGAGAAGAGGGGACGATGCTCCATTAATGAGCCTTCCCATCAGCATGGATGGGAAGAAAATGGTAGCAGCCCACTTGGAAGCAAAGCATGGGAAGGAAGGTGCTGGGAAGGAGGGGAAGGGATAGCATAGGGATCAACTAGAGGAAAAGAGGACGGAAAAATGGATTCATTTAATTATTTTGATTTAAGTAATTAATTCTTTAAATTAAAGAAAATTTCAGATTTTATAAATGTGCTTCGAAAAATCCCAAAAATTCACCCCTAACTAATTTGGTGATGAGGAACACAACGGTGAAGTCAGATTTTGATTCCGACGAGTATTTAATTTTTCAATCTTTCGAGGTGTTTAATTACATTAAAATATTCGATAAAATCCGACGACTTCCTAACACGTCCAAAATATCACCCATAGCTAATTTGGGGGTGACGAGCGCAATGGCGATGTCAGATTTCGATTTTGAGGTCAAATTAAATATCTCAATTTTCTAATTAATTAAATATTATTAAAATAATCCAAATATTAAATTGATCTCTGAATTGCTCCCAATCTTCAAGGATTAATTCTAATGACTAGATGAACTCAAAGAAATGATAATTAGGATGCAATTAAGATAAGTAACAACCTAGGGTTGTTACAATAGTATCTAGCCGTCTACCCTAGTAATCCAACTGTTATGATTTGGATTCGTAGATCCGCCGATTGATTGCTTCCCATCGATCATACGATGTAGATCTGATAGAATCTGGCCGTTAAGATCTGCATGATCAGGGTCATAGCGCCTTTCTAATCAATAGACCAGACGGCTCTGGTCCCTCTCGTAATAGTGGTTCTTCATCTTTGCTTAGCCCGCACCTGATAGAGGGAATCCAGAAGATTACCGATAGCAATCCCTGTCCCTCACTCCTGCATTCACCTCATCATGTTGTTGGGTATCTTCCCTCAACAGCATATCAGCCCCATCAGGCCCCGTGGCCTGGTTAGCTCCCATTTGGGAAATTGGAGCCCGGCCACAATTGAACTCTCGAGCCATCGTCGGGCCGAGCCATTATCTTTGGTAGCTTCCCATTTCTCTGCTAAGGCTATAAATAGCCTCAGCATTACTACCTATGATCCTTTGCTGATCAAATTGGAGTTGATCCCCTCTTCGCCATTCTTGATTTGTCCAACCTCCCTAGTCGTCCCAGGCATGCGTACCACTGATAGAATATGTCTCCTGGTGTTCATGAAGCCTTAGCGTCTCTTAGGAAGCTAGTTGGGACTTGCATTGCTCTTTGTCGTCTGATCCAAGTTCATCAAGCCAGGTACCCTTCTCTGACGGATTAAGCTACTGAGGCTCAATTCTTCTCCTTTGTAGTTTTGTTTCGATGCTATTAATGTAGATGAAAATATCCTGATTGATTGTAGGCTCTGGGGTAAATCCTATCAATTTTATCGATTGATTAGGTCAACCCCCTTTTGTGCGCATTGGGTTTGAGTATGGACCCATTGATCCAACCCACCTCAGATCCTCAGGCCAAATGGCTTCAGTCCACCTCACCTCCCTGAAGGTGTAGGGATCGAGCCCTGGAGTAATCATGGCCTCTATAAGGAGGATTAACTCCCCACAGTAGCTCCATAAGAGCGACTCTCAAGTAGTAAGGTTTGGGTGAATCAGACCTTCTAACATCTCTCTTATGGCCCCAGTCGACACGCCTTGACTCGAGTATGGATTTACAATCGAGTTGAGGCGATGGCATGGTCCCTCTGTCTAGAATTTAGGCGATTAGGGTTTCCCTAATCGGCTGAGGTCGGGGATAATGCAGGGGGGGTGGGGGAGCGGGGGGAGAAGGTGAACAATGCGGGTCTGGCCGACTCGTAACTCGCTCTTTTCGACAGTAACGGGTCCTCCGGTTCGATCCAACCTGCTCCTTTTAATATCAGGACGAGCCCATTAATAATAATAAGAATATTAATTGGATTTATTTTTCTTAAGGAAAATAATCCAATTAATCAAATCATAGGGAAATGAAATTGGAATAATACAAAATAAATTTAATGAATAACTTTTAATCCACCGATCCAAATTCTATGATCCTATATATCAAATTGATAATAACATCATGAGGAATATGAATATAAAATAATATATCACTTTTAATGGTTGGAGTTTTTGATTTAGCCTAATTATTATAGAACTTAATTAGGGTTGATTAGCATGTATACTTAGCCAAATTGCTTGATTTAGATGCCATTGTGTTCCTTATATCTTGTAAAATGCATGTGCTAAGTGAATTAATATTCTAATTAATGTATTCTTAATTATGACATAATCTTATATTTGTATGATTAGTGAAAATTAGGGTTTCTGATCATCCAAATTTAGTAAACTTAGTTTCTGATTATTCATATAAATAAGTAGAATATAATTACCAAGTTTCATAAATTTCCAATGGTTGGATTTGTAATTTGATGCTAATCTATTTGTACTGATTTAAGGTTTGATTAGTACTAATTACCTTCTATTTCCTACAAATTTTTATTATTATGCTTTCATAATAGTAGTATAAATATAATGAACCTCTATTGTGTACCTTAAACATTTAATTTAGCTAAATTGATTAAAGTAGTATAATTCCTTAATTAATCTTAAGAATCTTAAGATCTTGATCAACAAATTAATGCTTAGTCTAGATCTGAGAATACCACGAATAATACACAAATAATACATTGATTTGTCATTGATATATAAAGTAACTATTAGTCTAAATTGGGTAAGGATAGGGGTTAAACCATAACCTATTTGATTAAAACTTGAACCCTTAATCACTTAATAAATTAATTTGATAGAAAGATATTTCCACTACCATTATTCTAATAATGCATCTGATTTAGTATTGATCTTAAATCATTGAATTAGAAGTGCTAAGATTAATAAAGAACTTATGTGATTGAAATATCTGAATCTAATCTTAAGATCCTTAATTTTCTCTTATATAAGACTCTTAGTATGAGAATAATAATAAAACTACATTGATTTACAAAATGATCTAATCCTAATAATATTCTTGACTTTATCTTATGATAGTAGTATAGAATGTGATCAGATGGGTCTAACCATCTGATATGATCAAATCAATCCAAGCTTAATAAGTGAACCTTATGAATTTAGTACAATTGATAGAGGTGTGAGATCTTGATGATCTTACTATAGGAGTGTAACGTAACACCTAAAAAGCTTAATAAATGCTAACACATTGAGGTAGAAAGATCTTTTGTTGAACGTTGAGGTAGGAAATTAGATGAATTTCTATTAGCCTTAGAAGTTGATCTTAAGCCTTGTGGTAGACTTCACCTAAGGCATTAGAATAAGATTTCTCCCATATGGTAGTAACCTATATTTAGTGACCTCTTGGTCACATCCTTGGAGCCTTATGAAGGATTCACCCAAATATAGTTAGGATGCATATTTTTGATGAATCCTTAGTGGTTAAATAGAATTGACTGAACTTAGATTATTAGTTGGTTATGAGTATACATATCCATGGTGTTGAGTCACTTCAGCAATATTCAGGTTTGAATGAGTCACTCTAATGTAGACTTATGATCAAGGGCTATCCTTAGGGATTAGACAATTATGATCCCACTAGAGTAAATCCTTCAAACCTAAGAGTGTGAACTAGATCCTTAGTTTGGAGAAAAATAATTGTAATAGGGTTCCACCTCCTATCTTGGTGTGCCTCTATAGGTGCAGTTATAAACAAACTAAGTATTAAATTCACCTCTCTTGGAAACATACATCCATGTGTATATAACTATTCTAGCTGATGATTTCAAGTAAAATCATAAGTAAAAGAATCAAATCCTTAAAATTAGACCTAGGAGTCAAAATCCTTTTAGCAGGATTCTGCACAATGGAGATATTTGATTCATTATCTGATTTTAAAGCATTTTTTGTATTTCTAAATTTTGATACATGTAGTATAAAGACATGAGCATGAACATAAGCATGATGTATGAGTATTAGTGATGATTTATGGGTTATTGAATATTACATACATCAACATGAGAAATTCAGGATGCAACACAGTAAACTGCATTTCCCAATAGGGTGTATATAGACATTGGACCGTAAGACTCATAGCAGTTCAGTGATATTTTGGTTGCATATCAGTGGCATACAATATTATGGCATATACAGTTGCATGGCTTCTGTGATATACATCATAGTTTTATATATTATTTACTCAGTTTTAGATCGTATACTATTCTTATTCATTTTTAGTATTCAGTACATAGTCAACTTTTCTATTTTTCTTATTTTCAATTTTGCATAATTTTATTCTCAGTTATTCAGTTACTTTTATAAGTTTTTCTTGCAGCTCTATTTCACATTATTCTAAATGTTAAGTAAATGCTTAGAATTGTTAGATTAGTTTCTATATGTTAGACTTATTGTCTAACATGTGGTACTTTTAGGATTCGGTAATTTGCTAGATCCTGAGCAGTTTACTAAGCCAGGCAGGAGAACTATTAAGAGATTTAGGAGGAGTTCATGGAGCTTTAGTGGACCCTCCATCAGCTTTACTATTTCTTTCTATTTCTATTTTAGTTCTGTATTTAGACTTTGTTTCAGTACTATTTCAGTAAATTGTTTGCAATAATTTATGGATGTATTTTCCTTTATTCTTTGAGATGAATGTGTATTTAAGCTTTTGTGATAAATGCTTTGTGAATGTATGCTTAACTTCTGAACTCTATTTATATTACTTATACTTAGTATTATGATGTGATTGACATACTGGAAATGCTGATATTATTGGACATATATTGGATTCCTTATTTTTACCCTCATAATCCAATATATGTATCAGCCTAATATTTAGGATAATTATCTTACACTTATCTTAAGTATTAGCTCTTGACCCTCCTTATATTGAGTTAGTAGCCTTCAGTGGTTTACTTTCAACTCTTCAGGCAGATGGATTATGCCTTCCCGAGTGGTGCACCACTTCGTCACCGATTGATTACTTCTCTTTGCACGCGGTGACAGAGCGGGGTGCTATAGAACCATTCTGCTTCATCAGTCGATCAATCAAACGGCTTCCATGGATCCTGCATTGTGGATTTTTGTCTTGCTCTCACCCGTGCCGGATAGGGAGAATCTTTGCGATTCTCGATAGCCAGGCCTGTCTCCCATTCCTCATTCCAGCTCAGCATTACCATTAGGAGCTTCCCAAATTAGTTGAGCTCCTTTGATGGGCTTCATGGCCTGAGGGGACTCAATTGGAAATTCTAAGAGCTCTCGGTGATACGAGCTCTAGGGCCACCTCCAGCCTGATCCCTCAGCTCTAGAACCTTCCCAAACCTCTGTTGAGGCTATAAATAGCCTCAATAATTCTTTTTATAGCCCTTTGTTGTTCAATTGAAGAGAAATTTTAGTTTGCCATTGATGGTCTTCTCGAGCTCCTTAGGTGTCCCTAGTTCTTGCGAACTGCTGATGGTGGGCTCTCCTGGTGTTTAGGACCCCTAAGTATTCTCTAGAAGCTCTGCAGCCATTGAATTGCTCCCTGTCAATTGAACCCATTCCTTTCATCAAAGCCAGGTACCCTCTTCTTCTACTGTGAGTCGGGTGGACTCACAGTCTCTTTCTCTTTGCTTATAAAATTATGTATCAACCCTTAATGAATTGATAGGGTCTGGCTTGTTAGAGCTTTACCAAGTGTATAGCTCTGGCTCAGACGATTTCTAAAAATTTCAAAATCAAGTTCGAGTAAGGACCCACGCATTTGGCTGTGCTCAGCCTTTTCTAGTATAGGGTTCTGGTACATCTAGCTGCAGTAATAGTGGAGCCAATGAGTTTTGGCTCTGGCATGGTTCCTATGAGGAGAATTTCTCCTCACAGTGAAAACCCCCAATTTGGTATTTACCCAATTTGAGGAGAGTAACACCCCAGCTATCCCATACTCCCCAGCCTACAATTTAGTGTCCTCTGGATGCAGGTTGAGAACCCTGAAAGTGTTGGGATTTTGTTTGACGCTCTTGCGTGTCCCGAAGCCTCAAAATTTTGGGATTAGGGTTACCCCCATAATCGCTGGCTGTCGGGGACGGAGGTGCATGGAAGAATCACAGTGCAAGCCGGGTTAGACCTCGGCCTATGCGATTTTGATTTTGGGCCGCCAGTTTAAATAAGAATAGAATTTATGTATTTATTTTCTTTCAGAAAAATTAAACATAAATTAAAACCCTAAGTATAAATACAGAATAAATTAATTTGATAACTTTTGATCTACTGATCCAAACCCTATGATCTTATATACCAAATTGATCAAAAAATCATGAGAAATAATAATATAAAATAATATTGCACTTTTAGTAGTTATATTTTTTGATTTAGCCTAATTATTACATAACTTAATTATGGTTGATTAGCATGTATACTTAGCTAAATTTCATGATTTATGTGCCATTGTGTTCTTTATGCCTTTTAGAATGCATGTGCTATGTGGATTAATTTTTTTATTAATGTATTCTTAATTATTCCCTATTCTTATAAATGCATGATTAGTGAAAATTAGGCTTTCTAATTATTTAAATTTAGTAAACTCAATTTTTGATTATTCACATGAATAAGTGGAATATAATTACCAAGTTTTATAAATTTTTAATGGTTGAATTTGTAATAAGGTGATAATCTATTGTATTGAATTAAGGTTTAATTAGCAATAATTACCTCTGTTTTCTACAAATTTCTATTATTATGCTTTCATAACAGTAGTATGAATGTAAAGAACCCCTCATGTGTATATTAAACATTTATATTAGCTAAATTGATTAAAGTAGCACAATTCCTTAATTTATCTTAAGAATCTTAAGATCTTGATCAAGTTATTAACACTTGGTCTAAATCTAAGATTTGCCACCAATAACACACCAATAATATATTGATTTGTCATTGATCTATAAATCAGCAATTGGTCTTAATCTGGGAATGATTGGGGTTAAACCCAAACCTATTTGATTAAAACTTGAACCTTAATTACTTAATCAAGTAACTTGATTAAAAGATAATTCAATAGACATTAATCCAATAATGCATTTGATTCAGTATTGATCTTAAATTATTGAATTATAAGTGCTAAGGTTAATAAAGAACTTATGTGATTGAAATATCTGAATCTAAGCTTAAGATCCCTGATTTTCTCTTAAATAAGACTCTTAGAATGAGAATGATAATAAAACTATTTTGATTTATAAAATGATCTAATCCTAATATTATTCTTGATTTTATCACATGATTGTAGGATAAGATGTGATCAGATGGGTCTTACCATCTGATATGATCAAATCAATTACAACTTAATAAATGAAACTTATGAATTTAGTATATTATTAGAGGTGTGAGATCTTGATGATTTTGCCATAGAAGTATTTTGTAATATCTGAAAAGCTTAATAAATATTAATACATTGAGGTAGGAAGAGATAATTGTGACATATTGAGGTAGAAACTTAGATGATCCTTCTTAACTTTAGAAGTTAATCTTAAGCCGTATGGTAGAATTCACCTAAGGCATTAGTATGAGAATTCTCCCATGTGGTAGTAACCTATATTGAGTGGACCTTTTGGTCACATCCTAGGAGCCTAATGCAAGAATCACCCAATTAGAGTAAGGATTTATAGCTTTGGTAAGTCATTGGATGTAAAATAAAATTGATTGAGCTCAGATTATTAGTTAGCTATGATTATGAATACCCATGGTGCTGACTCACTTCAGCAATATTCAAGTTTAAATGAGTCACTCCAATGTAAACTTATGATCAGGTGTTATCCCGAGGGATTAGACGAATATAATCCCGCTAGAGTAAATCCTCCAAACTTAAGAGAGTGAACTAGATCCTTAGTTTGGGAGAAGAATAACTGTAACATGGTTCTGCCTTTTATCTTGGTGCGCCTCGATAAGTGCAATTATAAGCAAACTATATATTAAATTCACCACTTTTGGAGATACACAACCATGTGTATACAACCTTTCCAACTGATTATTTCAAGTAAAATCCTAAGTGAAAGAATCTAATCTTTGGAGTTAGACCTAAGAGTTAGAATCCTTTTTGCAAAATTTTATATAATGGAGACATTTAATTTATAATCTAATTTTAAAGCATTTTCTAGATTTTTAGATTTTAAGATATGTAGTGTAGAGACATGAGCATGAACATAAGCATGATATATGAGTATTAGTGATAATTTATGGGTTACAAAATGCTGCATACATCAGCAAGGGAAATTCAGGATGTTCAAATATCATAGTAAACTGTATTTCCCAATATGATGTATGTAGACATTGGACCGTATAGCTCATAGCAGTTCAGTGGTATTATGGTTGCATACTAGTGTCATACAATATTGTGGCATAATCATATGCATGATTTCATTGGCATACAATATAGTTTTACATATTATTTACTCAGTTTCATGTTATATACCATTTTTATTTATTTTCAGTAGTTAGTATATTGCCAACTTTACCTTACTTTAGTTTTATACAATTTTAGTTATTCAGTTACTTTTATAGTCTTTATGTAGCCTTATTTACTTTACTATTATATGTAAATAATTAGAACTATTTAAATTTAGTTTCAATATGTTAGACTTAATGTCTAACACGTGATATTTTTGGGATTCAGCAATTTACTAGATCCTGAGCAGCATGTTGAGCCAGGCCGGGAGGACTCTCAGGAGATTCAGGAGGAGTTTGTGGAGCCTTAGTGAACCCTTCTTCATCCTTAATGTTTCGTTTTGTTTTCATTCCAATTAAGCAATTATTCCTTACTTTAGTTTTTATCTCAGTAAACTGTTTGTAATAATTCCTAGATGTATTTTTTTTCCTGAGATGAATGTTTATATTAACTTCTGTGATGAATGTATTTTGGATGAATGCTAAGCTTCTGCACTCTATTTATATATTACTTATATTTAGTATTGTGATGTGATCGACTTACTGGAAATGCTGATTTTATTAGATATATTTTGAGTTTCTCTTTTTACCCTCATAATTTAATGTATGTGTTAGCTTAATACTTAGGATAAGTATATCTGTAATAACCCGAGTTGTTACCATGGTTGATTAGGACTAACTCTAAGTCTTAAACACAATTATAAGTGCTAATTAGGTCAAGCGAAGTCAACCTTTGAGACCTAGTCCAAATCAGGAGGCAAACGGTTCGAATCATGATTTCTAGAAATCTAGAAACCCTAGAAATTGACTTATTTAAATTGACCTCCGATCAAAAAATGGACACCACCATTGCGTTCCTTGACCCCAAATTAGCTTGGGGTGAAGTTTTCGTGTCAATGGGAAGTCGTCGAAATTTCGACGAATATTTTAATAATAAAAATATCCCGGAAATCGAGGTATCAAATTACTCGTCGGATCAAAAATCTGACTGCGCCAATGAATTCCTTGACCCCAAATTAGCTAGGAAAAACATGTTCAAAACTTTCTGGAAAATATTTAAAAAAAAAAAAAAATTATTTTAATACTTAACGGCGTGTCGTTAAGTATTTAACTTTCGGTCAACTGTAGCTAACAGTGCCGTTTGTAATAATTCCTGGCCAATCCGGCCCTTCCCAGACCTCAACGAGGTCGCCGGCAGGTCTATAAGACCTTGGCCGACCTCTGGGCTCCGGGTTTGCGAAAATCGGAGCCCAGATCGCGCCGGAATCAAGCCCCGAAGCCGGTCCACCGTCCGTCCGAGCCAAACTCCGCCGACCCGCACTTCAGGTACCCCGATCTCCCCCAATTTCCGTTCGATCATTGCAAAAATTGTAGGATAGGTAGGTGAACTTGTCCTCTACACATCCACCGTTCCGATCGGGCTCATAACCACTCGATCGAGCGCACCGAGGCCCCAAAGGCAACTGGGTTCGGTCCGCCAAACCCCAGAAGGCGAAGGGTCACGGGCCTCGGGTCGGGCCAGGTAGACCCGAGCCTGACTTGTCCGGGTCGGGTCCGCGTAAGCCGCGGTGGAGCCCATCGGGCCACGTGGCAGCCTTCGGGCCCGCCACGTGTCACGTGGGGCCCACACGCCTAGCCTCGCACCTCTTCGGTAGTGGGGCCCACTGTCTGTTAATTAATTAATAATTTAATTACTGTTAGTGTTAATTAATTACTGTTTAGCCTTAATTAATTACAGTTAGTGGTTAATTAAGTTAGGATTAGTGTTAGTTACTTTTGAACAGTAATCTTAGTTAATTAAGTATAATTAGAGATTAATTAAATGTTAATTAAAGGTTAATTAAACCTTAAACAGTAATTAGGATAATTAATTATTATTAAACAGTAAAGTATACTTAATTATTCATAATTAGATATTAATGAGTAATTAAGACTAATTAAATATTGATTAGCACTAATTACTTTGCTATAGTAAAAATATTAATAAATATAATTAAATTAATTAAATAATAGATTAATTAATATTAATTAGTAATTAAGCCTAATTAATCACAGATTAATTAAAGATTAATGATTTCATAAATTTTATATAAAAGCTTTAGGAATGAATAGTAAAATAATATAATTTGAATAAATGAATTGTAAAATAATTCAAATTTGTATTTTTGAATAGTAAATCTTAAAAGTTTAATAATTTTTTGTAGGATGATCCAAACATAGCCAATATAGATCTTAAAATACTCAGAAAAATGTAAGAATTCAAATAATGTAATGTAAAAATTTATTTTGGGTAGTATAACGAGGTAGCATTTTAGGACCTCTTTAGAGCCTCATAACTTTTTACCCGATTATCGAAACATAGTCAATATGGGTCTTAAAATGCTCAGGAGAGCGGCCCAATCACCGTAGTAGTATTAGTTTTCTCATTCGGACATCAGGATAAAAAGTCAAGCCTATAATTTAGAGTTGACTTTAGTGAAAAATGACCAAAATGCCCCTAGACTTCAAACGGCCATAACTTAGTCAAATCAACTCCAAATTGGAAAATTCAAGATGCTAACTAGCCTAGAATTTTAATGTCATCAATATAATAAAATAATATCTAGGATTTGAACCCTAGAAATTTAGGTAAATGACCAAATTACCCCTAGCCTTATTTTAGCCATAACTTGACCGTTTCTCTCCCGATTTAGGCGTACTTACTGTCTATCTTGAAGTTAGACAGTAAGGAACCAATTGAAACTAAGGGAATTCAGTTCTGACTCCTAAGACAAAAAGTTGACTTTTTGACCCTTAAAGTAGGGGCAAAATAGTCATTTTGCCCTAAGATTGAATTAAGTACATTTATCTTTTAGTTAACATTCCAGAACCTTAATTAAATATTAAAATCTCCTTAATATTAATCAAGTGAGTAAAAGCAACCCTTAAATTAGATTCCAATAATCTTTGTTAAGTCTTACGCACTACACCTTAAAGACCTTTCTTGAGAATAGGAATAGATCATAGGTTAGAGATCATTCATTGGGTAAATTGGGTTACACAATGGGTAAAACCTTGGTTTTATTAGTTTCTAGACTTTCTCTTATTTTACGACTCATTCTGATTATTTTATCTTTAAACCTTAGATTTAAGATAGGAGATTCATCCTATTAAGTTTGATTACTTAATAGGATTTGCCTTAACTAGTAGCTCACTAATAGAATAAAACCTAGAACTTAGGTCTTATCCTTTAGATTATGTGATTAAACCTAATTCTCGTAGTGTTTAATCCATAATCTATAGGTTTAGAAGATCTTGATCAGATCTTAGTTAGAACGTCTAAATTTACAAAACTAGGATGTATAATTTATTGATTTAACTTGTAGTCGTCTATCTGATTGAAATAGATTAGAACCTAATCAGTTCTAATCCTTTAACTTATAAGAATAAGTTTCTGAGTTACACTCGATAGTAGAAAAATAGTGATCCTGAACTTGTGTAACTTGGGATAGTTAGATGGTTAAGTAGAAAACAAATGATATCACTATGTTTAGTAGATTCCCTTGCTTCTATTGATACTTTGTTGCTACGCATTCCTTATATTTTTGTGCCATATTTCCCTGAGCATATCATATAAGACATTTGATGCATGAATAAAATATTAGGAAAATATGGAGTCTCCTTAGATTCTTTGTGAAAATATTAAAGTGATTTATGAAAAAATAATGATTTTATGAAATGCCTCTCAGTTATATCCTTATTGCCTAGCCTCCTTATGTCGCTAGGGGAAGGATCCGCTTTTATTGTGTGCCTAGTTTACTAACCTCCTTATGTCGCTAGGGGTACACCGTTGGTGCCTTAGCTGTACTGGCGTTAAGGTTGCCTTGTATGCTTAGTTTACTAGCCTCCTTATGTCGCTAGGGGCATACAGTTGGGCCTTAACCGTACTGGTGCTAAGACCCTTTATTTGCTTTGTGTGCTTATTTGTCTAGCCTCCTTATATCGCTAGGGGTACACAGTTTATGACTTAGCCGTGATGGTGCTAAGCTTCTTTGGTATTCGATGGGCTTGAGTAGCTCTTTTCTGTATGGCAGTCGATGCACGTGTGACTTTATATGCAGTTGTTGTTGCTTACTTTTCAGTATTCTTATTTTGTCAGCTATTTTCTTGTACTGCTTGATATACATATTTAGGATGTTAGAATCTTGCTGCTATATGTACTTACCACTGCTGAGCTATTTATTTTTAATTGGCATATTTCTATTGATCACCAGCATGTTTAGGATGTAGTACTTTTCTTACTGCACATGTCTAGTTATGTATATTTATATGCCCTTTCTTGCTTAGTTTTTATGCGAGGCATGTCTCAGCCTCATTCATTTTCCTTGCTTAAGTTATAAATGATGATTTATAGCTTCCATTTTCTTTGTATTGCTTGCTGCTCCTTTTCATATATATATGTTGCTTAGATGCTGTCAAATGGTGATATTACTTAACACTTATAATAATTCATCAGCTTAAAATGTACTTAGACAATTATCTAACCAGATTTTTCTTTTCTTTGGCTGGGGCCCTACATTGTGAAACCGACAATGGCAGACTCTTTTCAGTTAGACGAGCAGGAGTTAGGTGTGGAGCCTTACCCAGAGGAGGAACCCGTGGAAGAAGCTTCCGTCTAGTTTCCTTTTGTTTCAAGTGAGGATGAGTGGTTTTCATTATATTTAAACATTTTAAATTATGTAATAATACAGGTATTATTGATTGTGTTTTTATATTATATGCTTATATTCTGAGTTCTATTTTTCCTATTTGCACTGTGATACTTGGATGGTTTACATTTCCTTAAATCGCTTCCGCACTCTATTTATTTACTTTTACAGTGACTGTTAGATTGATTCCGTGTTAATCCTTCCCTAATCTGGTGGATTATGGAGACTATCCTAATCCAATGATAAGTGAGGGGTTATCCCGAGTGACACCCCACCCTTAATCTAATCCTCTGGCGGATTAAGGGTGCTGGGCGCCACAATATCACTCTTATCTTAAGTATTAGCTCTTGACCCTTCTTGCGGTTTAGTCAGCAGACTTCAGTGGTTTAGTTTTAGCTATTTGGGGAGATGGGTTATGCCTTCCCGAGTTACGCACCACTCTGCTACCGAATTGAATTTGGTTTACACTCTTTTGCATGCGGTGATGGGGCGGGGCGCTATTGGTACCCTCCTGCCATGGACTAAGTCAAGTAGGCTCAGTTCCATTCAATTGCATACCTGTACATTCTCTTAGTCTAGGAAATTGTATATAGAATGAATATATGGCTAGGGGTTAGCCTGATCAATAGTATCGATCAATCATATTCCATTGTTCAAGGAGCTTGAAACCTGAGTAAGGATCTAGGGATCTAGCTATCCTTGGGTCCCAATTAATTAGGGCTTCGATATATCTAGTCCTAGTGCTGACTCCTTCTCTGTGAGGCAAATTTCCTTTCATAGAGAAAGCCCCAAATCTCAATTATAATCAATTTGGGGATAATAGCCTATCGTCAATCCTGACCACCCCAAGTTTCAATTCAAGGTACCATGGATGCGCCTTGGTGTCTAGATGGTGTAAGAATCGATTGGGGGCTCTGGCGTGTTCCAGAGCCCCGTAATTTCTCGATTAGGGTTATACCCTAATTGACTGTATCTAGAAGGAGTACTGCATAGGAGAAGCACAGTGTGGGTCGGGTAGACCCATGACTAGCGTTGTTCGACAGTGCTGGGCCATCGGGTCAAGCCTACTCAGCGTGGTTTTAAATTTGGCTTGAGCCCGTTATAACAACCCTAGTTGTTACCCTAGCTAAATTCAGATTAATTAAGCTAAACCAAGTTATAATTTTGATTCCATTTGACTCAATGAGTCATTTAAACTTAACCCTAGAAGTTTGAAATCAATCGAAGCTAAATTGAGAATTTTGATATTTTGCCTATTTTTAAACCCTAGAAAATACCTAAATTAATTTGATCTCTAAATTAAATTCTGACTTCATTTTTGAATTCTTCATACCCTAATTAGTTAAGGGTGAATTTTTGAAAATTTTTGGAGGTCATTTAGGCCTATTTTGGAATTTATTTAATTTGGTTTAATTGCACATAAAGGTTTGAAACAGTTCCTAATTGCATTTCTACCCTTCTTCCAATGGTCGGCTGACCCCAAACCGTGGGTGTCATCCGGGCCGTTCATTCCGCTGATTTGATCTAATGGCCCGCACCTTCGATCAGATCCGTCTTATCTCGACCATTCCGCGGTTCCGAGATTTCCATCCAACAACATCTAGCCATCCGCCGTATGTATCCCTAATTGCCCGTTCGATCCTTAGATCTGATCTAACGGTTGATCCAGCCTCCTCGCTCGGTCGTTAATTGTTGGGAGATCAGAGCCGTTCCACACCAACTGATGATCCATCAGACGGCTCTGGAGACCCCCACAACTGTGGATCATCTTCCTCCTCAGCTCGTGCCTGATAGACGAATCCCTTCGTACAACCATGTCCTCAAGCCGGTCTGCCACTTCCGTGCCATGTCAGAGAGGCCGTTGCGACCTTGCCCTCATCTCCCTAGCACTCCCAGCCAAGGTCGAGGCCCGGCCCATTTGAATTTTGGAAATTGAGGGAGCACCCTCGGGTCGAGCCTATGCCATGCCTCCCGACCTCGGCAACCATCCTAAGCCTTCCATCCGCCTATAAATACCTCTAGATTACCACAGTGAGTCTCTTTGCTCACTGTGATCCCCTAATTGCTCAGCCATATTTCTCTGGTCTCCCCATCATCTCGATGAATCCCAGCACCTCAGGAGCTGAGAACTACTGATAAAGGGTGCGTGTCTGGTGTTTAGACCCCCTACTAGGTCGCTACGATCCTCTGGAAGCTCCAGCTACTCCCAATTCCCTTCGGCCATGCCTGCAACCTCGACTTCAGGTACAACCTTCTCACATTAAATTTCTTAAGTCCAGTTCTCCATTCTGGCTTTGGTTTGAGCCTCTGGATGTCGTCTAGCTAGCCTTAGTCGCTTAGGTAACCAATGTGATTGTCCTTAGGGTCTAGGCTAGCCTGCCATGATTGATCGGTGGTCTGGTTTGCGTCGAGTCCCTGTAGCCGAGCTCGAGTAAGGATCCAATGATCCAGGTCACCCCAAGGCTCGAAACCAGAGGGCTTTGATCCGCCTTATCACCGGGATGGTGTAATGATCAAGCTCTGGCCAAATGGTTGCTTCTGTGAGGAGAATTACTCGCTCATAGGAAACCCTAATGCTCTTCCCTTAATGTGTTTCAGTCAAGAAGCACCCCGATGATCCGATGCATCCCAAATGGGGGTTCATAGCCCAATCGATGCGTCTCGACTTCAGGAACGTGTAGGGATTGAATTGAGCCGCTATCATCATCGAGATGCCAAGAATTTCAGCGCTGAAGGTCCACTAGGGCGGAGCCCATCGCAAGGAAGAAGATGAAGTCACGTGTCGGGCCGACCCGTGACCTGCACCTTTTGAATTTGGGCTGGCTGTTAATATTAAAGGATTTCTGAATTAATTTCCTTAAGGAAATGAATTTAGTAAATCAAACATATGGTTTTAATTTAAATAAAAATACAGATTAAATTACTTAAATAACTTTAGATATACTTATCTAAATGGTATAATCCAATATACCATTTTAATCAGAAAAATAAAAGGAATTTGAATATAAAATAAAATTAAAGATTTTAAATAATTGCCTAATCCTTTTCTATTTTTAACTAAATCATAATAAATTCAATTAATATCTAAAAATGTTGATTAAGGTCTCTGATTACTCATGAGACCACAAGGAACCTATGTAGACCATTAAAAGTAAATTAGGAACCTTAATTACATTAATCATCTCTTAATTATCCTAATTGGGGATTAATGAATTAAACCATGATTAATCCTCTAATTTTGGTGACCTAAGTTCCTAATGCCGTATGAAAGATAGTGGAACCTATAAATATAAATGGATCACCCTAGTATGCCCTAGCTTCCTTAATCACCTTATTTGGCCTCAAATGGTGATTAGTATTAATTAGGCTAATTAAATTATCAAAACTTAAGATAAGTGTGTATCCTACTTTATTAACTAATTTGTAACCCTTTAAAATAGATTTGAATCAATTTGGATAATTAAATCCTAAAATCCCATTTTTAGTCTTAAGAGGAGTATTTTGGTCATTTTGACCAAAATGTGTTTTAAGCACCCCTTAAACTTATAGATTCACTAAAATATCTTTAGTTAGATTATTAATACCTTTATGAACTTTTATGTTATTAATACTGATGCTAATTGAAAAGATCTTAAGTTAGTCCTATCAAGATCTTAAGACTTTAAGTATCCTTAAAACCCTCTTTCTAAAGAGATAAGTATCTATTTTCAGTGCTTGTGTTCTTATTATTCTCAGCATGTCTTCATATGATCATAAGCATGTTAGAATCAAATTTATTTCAGTAGTTGTAGTTACTTTTGCTTTTAGCCTCACCATGTTTAGTTGCTATTTATGTATGTTATTTTTACATACTTGTTGATTAGCTATAGATGAATTGCTTATAGCTATCCCGCCCTTTGTAGCTTGTTGCACCTTATAATGCATGCATGTTTAAAACCTTTAAATATGATATCTTAAATCTTCAGTTCACTTAAATATCCTAAAATGTACTGAGATAATTGTCTAACTGTAACATTTTTCTTTTGTTGGCTCAAGCCCTGACATTTGTGATATTGACAAATGTTAAATTCAGAGTTGTTTGTTGGCAGTGCTGCAGGAGAGGAGCCGGTGCATGAGAAGGATCTTCCATTCCTACTGCTGCTTAGATAGATTTTCTCTTTTTGCAGTGAGATTGAGAGATATTTACTTTCATTTAATTCAGTTATAATAATTAAACTCTAGATGTATTTACTTTCTGCACTTGAGCTGAGTTACTGCTTTCTTTTCTTCTTTTATACTATGTTATGCCTGTGGATGCTACATTCTATTTTCTGCTTCTGTTACATTGATATGTATTGATGTATGTTTATAGTTCAGCTAGGTGACAAGTCCTTGGCTTAAGGCGAGTTGGGTCCTACCTGACTCTACTTGAGTTAGGGATTTTCTATGGAGTGGAGCACCTGCACTCCCCGCGATTATGCTAATATCGGTACTAGCATGGCCGCACAAAAGTATGGGGCCCCACAGTTGGTATTAGAGAACACCATAAGGTGTCACAATTGAATTCATGATTCCTTTCTACCTAATGGACCATTCTTCTGAGACACAAATATCAATATATAAGATCCATAAGATAGTATTATTAGTAACTCTTTGAAGAAATCATAGAATGAAAATATTCATATCCTAAAAATCTAGTTATCTCTAGTTTAACAAGACTAAGTGATTTCTCCTCTTAGAGTTAAATGGATTCTGGAGAGTCTGGCATGGACTACTATCTGCATACCTTCAAGTTGGCTTGGAACTATAGTTTCAAATGGAGACAAGAGAGTAATTGGCAAATTGAAGGAGTTTCAACAAGAGGGACCTTAGTCTTGGACAAACTTCTACATCAAGCAGTGTACCAAGGGCTTGACTTTCCTATATACACCAAGGAGTTGTTGAGCCAAGTGGAGTCAACCCTGAGACAAATAGAGTGTCCTGAGTCACTCTATGTGGACATTGTGACAGATCTGATGTTGGATTATGCAGTAGTCAGGTGGTACGACACTTTTGGAAAGCTCGAAAGAAAGCGTAAGAGGAAGCGTCAGGAAGTGACTTTTAAGGACTTTTGTGTGGCCTTTAGGGCTGAGTATATTAAGGATGCCTGAGTGTTAGTTAGAATAATTGTCATCTTTTGGCTAACATGATTCTAGTAGAGTTATGCTTTTTGGCATTTTCTAAATCTTAAGTAATCCCTTATTTCAGCAAGTAATGAAAATTTTTGATATCTATTACAACTTTAAATGACTGTCTTCCATTAAGAAAATTCTAAAATATGGTTTGCATTGTTTAATTAAAATGAATTCTGGATCACCACCTGCTGTCACACCTATCAAGAATACTGTCGCATCCAGTAGTTCTACCGATGAAGTGGCTCATCTGCGGGCAATGGTGGCAACCTTGTTGGAAAACCAAGCCCAACAAGCGATAGTCATGCAAAAGATGCTGAATGATCAATCTGTTCCAGCCACTGTTGCTGTTCCTGCTGTCCCTGTTCCGATGGATAGTCTTCTCCATAATTTATTAAGACTGAGGCCTTCCACCTTCGGTGGAAACCTATCCCCAATGGACACAGCCGACTGGCTGAAAAGCAGCGGAGAAGAATCTTATTAGTCTAAAGATCCCAAACTCCAAAGCAGTCCATCTCACTACACACCTATTTCATTATGAGGCAGAATATTGGTGGGAGGAGGTTAGTAATACCAAGTTCATTGACTATGAGTTGGAGGATATCCCTTGGGATGAGTTCGTTGAAGCATTCAAAATCGAATTCATTCCCCCATCTGCACTAAACATCATTGTAGACAAGATTATAAGGTTGACTCAAGGGAGTCATTTCGTTGCTGACTACGAAAGGTAATTTCGTAGGTTGATTCGCTTTGCTCCAGAAGTTATTCATTCTGAATTAACTAAGTGCCACCGCTTTCTCAGTGGACTCCGAGATTCACTGAAGGATCAGATAATTCCATTCCGCCTAACTAGCCTATTTGAGCTAGTGGAGATAGCTAAAGTGATCGAGCATCATCAATCTGAAAAGGATCTCAAGCGGAAGGCGCAATCAATGTCTAACTAGCATGAAGCCTTCAAGAGGCACAAGCCTAACTTTGCAAAAGTCTATCAATTTGAAGTTGCACCGACTGCTGAGCCCATTCAAGGCTATAATAGGCTTCATCCATATGGCAAGTGTTATCACTTCGGCCATAAGTGCTACAATTGTGGATGAACAGGCCACAGGTTCTATCACTGTACCCATATAGAAATAGTGGATGGAGTTCTAATGATGCCATATCAGAAGAATGAGGTGTTCAAAGCTACTCCACTGAACAGGAGAGAGCCAAATTTGGCCATAATGCTAGCCCATGCACCTGGAGCTGCTCCAGAGCAGCCATCTGCTCCTAAGTCCCAGAATATTCCTAAGAGGTAGGTAAACAACCATCCTGCCGGTCCTGCACGAGTTTATGCCTTAACACCTCTAGAAGCCATAGAAGACAACAATGTGGTTTCAGGTACATATTTATGAATTTCTCCTTTATTAATTGCATTCCTGTACTTTAATTATTGCAATTTGTTAATACGATTCGTATGAATAAATTAGGCACACTTTGCTTTAATGACCAGCCCTGCAATGTGTTGTTTGACACCGGTGCTAATCATTCATTTATTTTTGAACAATTTGCCAATATCCTTAAACCACAACTGTATAACTTAGCAAAATCCTTAAGCGTTGGACTTTCATCTAGAGCCCAACTAAGTGCCAGTAAGTTTTGTAACATCAAAATTCCATTAAATGGTCAGGAGTTTAACTTTGAATTGATCATCCTGCCATTAGCAAACTTTGATAGCATTCTTGGAATGAACTGGCTCAGTGACAATAATGCCGTGATAAATTGTTTGAAAAAGAAAGTCACTCTTCATTCCAAGGGCAAGTCTGAGACTTTTATAAGAAAAACTAGTACACATCTATCGTTAATAAATGCTATAAAAGCTGAGAAATTGATCAGTAAGGGTTGTGATGCTTTTCTGGTCACCATGATGCGCAAAGGAAAGGAAAGTACACCTCTTTCTAATTGTAAAGTAGTTAAGGAATTTGCCGACGTATTCCCAGAATATCTGCCTGGTGTACCTCCTTCCAGAGAAGTCGAGTTCTTTATTGAACTAGCTCCGGGTACCCAGCCTATATCTAAAGCACCATGCAGAATGGCACCTAAAGAATTGCAATAACTCAATGAACAGCTGCAGGAGCTCTTGAATAAAGGCTTTATTAGGCCGAGTATATCTCCTTGGGGAGCACCCATTCTATTTGTAAAGAAAAAAGATGGATCTATGCAAATGTGTATAGATTATCATGAACTAAATAAATTCACCATAAAGAATAAGTACCCATTATCTAGAATTGATGATTTATTTGACCAGTTATCTGTAGCTGTCATATTCTCTAAGATTGACTTAAGATCTGGATACCACCAATTGCGAGTAAGAGAAGATGATGTAGGAAAGACCGCTTTTTGAACTTACTATAACCATTTTTAATTCTTAGTGATGTCGTTTAGACTCACTAATGCGCCATCAATCTTTATGGATCTAATGCAGTGAGTTCTCAAGCCATACTTAGACAAGTTTGTGATCATCTTCATCGACGATATCCTCATTTATTCTATAACCTTAAAAGATCATGAAGAACACTTGAGATTAGTATTGGAAACTCAGCGAGAACATCAGCTGTATGCCAAGTTCTCAAAGTGTGAGTTCTAGCTTAAATCCATTTCATTTTTGGAACATGTAGTCGATGCCCAGGGTATTCATGTAAATCAAAACCAAGTAAGTGCTATTTAGGATTGGGTTCAACCTAAAATGGTCACAAATATTAGAAGTTTCTTAGGATTAGCTGGATATTACAGAAAGTTCGTTAAGGGAATTTCCCAGTTCGCTTCACCTTTGACTAAGTCGGCCCAGAAAGCCATTCCATTTATTTGGAGCCTGGAATGCGAGAAAGCATTCCAAACCTTGAAGGACGCACTATATACCGCTCTAGTTCCCATCCTGCCTAAAGAAGGCTTGAACTATTAAGTATACACCGATGCCTCTGGAATTGGTCTAGGTTGTGTGTAAATGCAAGAGGGTAAGGTAATCGCTTACGCCTCTTGATAGTTAAAACTAAATGAGAGAAATTATCCAGTTCATGATCTTAAACTTGTCGCTGTGATCTTTTCCTTAAAGATTTGGCGTCACTATTTATATAGAGTTCAATGTTCGATTTTCACTGATCATCAAAGCTTGAAGTATATCTTCACTTAAAGAGAACTAAATTGTCATCAAAGAAGATGGTTGGAACTCATCAGTGATTATGATCTTAATATCCAGTATCATACAGGAAAGGCAAATGTACTGGCCAATGCTCTTAGTCGTCGTGCTACTTTATCTTCCATGATCGCCTCCAGTTCGTTAGAACAAGAATTTTGTAAGCTAGAGATTTCTCCAGTCAGTGGCGATATGCTAAGTTCTGTTCTAGCAAATATCAATGTGGAACCAACATTCCACAGAGATGTCTCTATTTCACAAACTAAAGATGACAATTATTTAAAATTCAAAGCAGATATTGAAGGTGGTCATTATCATGAGTTGCAAATGTGCAACGGTATAATTTATCAAAATAATCGTTTGTGGATTCCTAAATCCATGCATCGTGAAGTGTTGGTTAAAGGTCATAATTCTGGGTATTATATACACCCAGGCAGTACTAAGATGTACCAGGATCTAAAGCAATCATTTTGGTGGCCCGGTATGAAAAAGGATGTGGCTAATTTTGTGACTAAGTGTCATGCCTGTAATCTAGTAAAGGCTAGGCACCAAGGACCTAGTGGTCTTCTGTTCTCATTAGAAATTTCAGAATGGAAATGGTTCGACATATCTATGGATTTTGTTTTGGGATTGCCTCGTGCTAAATCTGGTGCCGATGCAATCTGGGTTATAGTAGACCGCTTAACTATATCTGCACACTTTCTTCCTATTTGTCAGACTGACTCAGTAGAGAAGCTAGCAAAGCTCTATATCAAAGAAATTATCAGACTGCATGGGATTCCAAAATCAATCGTATCCGACATAGATAGCAGATTTACTTCTAAGTTTTGGCAAGCTGTGCATCAAGATTTGGGTACTACTTAGCCATGAGTATAGCTTTTCATCCTCAAACGGATGGTCAGACTGAAAGAGTGAATCAAGTTTTGGAAGATTTTTTTAGGCTGTGTGTTCTTGATTTTGCCGGTTCCTAGGAAGGTCATATTCCGTTAGTGGAGTTTGCCTACAATAATAGTTTCCAAGCCAGTATTAAAATGGCTCATTATGAGGCATTGTATGGTAGAAAATGCAGTACTCCGCTAGCCTAGTCAGAAACAGGAAGCATTTAACTTTTCTGTTCAGAGTTAGTTGAAGAAACTAACAAGAAGATTCACTTAATTCAACAGAGAATTCGTTCAGCTCAAGATTATCAGAGCAAGTACTATGATGCTCATCATCATCTCCTAGAATTCAATGTGGGAGATTTTGCTTATTTGAAAGTCAGTCCAATGAAGGGTGTCTACAGATTTGGCGTAGCAAGGAAACTCAGTCCCCATTATGTTGGACCCTTTGAGGTTTTAGCCAAAGTAAATTATCTACCTGCCGATTAAACCTTCCTGATGACTTTGCCACTGTCCACAACGTGTTTCATGTATCATCATTAAGAAGATGTCTCAGAGACCCTTCTCATCTCGTCCACCTTCCAGTAGTAGAAATCCAACCTGATCTCTCTTATGCCGAAGAACCTATCAAGGTCTTAGCTCGTTATCAGAAATAGCTAAGAAACCATTCAATTCCGATGATCAAAGTCCAGTGGAAGAATCGATCTTTAGAAGAATCTACTTGGGAGAAAGAAGTGGATATGCACAATAAATATCCATAGCTCTTTATAGGCCCAGGTACTATACTTTCTTTGTTATCCATCCTATTTAAATTTTCGTCCTTGTAGTACTTTCTTCACTAAGTGATGTCGGGGACGACATCGTTCTTAAATGGGGGAGTCTATAACAACCCTAATTGTTACACTAGCTAAATTCTTAATTAAGCCAAACCAAGTTCTAATTTTGATTCCATTTGACTCGGTGAATCATTTAAACTAAACCATATAAGTTTGAAATCAATCGAAGCTAAATTGAGAATTTTAGTATTTTGCTTATTTTTGAACCCTAGAAAATACCTAAATTAATTTGATCTCCAAATTAAAATCTGACTTCATTTTTAAATTCCTCATACTCTAATTAGCTAAGGGTGAATTTTTGAGAATTTTTGGACGTCATTTAGGCCTATTTTGGAATTTATTTAATTTGGTTCAATTGCATATAAGGGTTCAAAATAATTCCTAATTGCATTTCTACCCTTCTTTCAACGGTCAGCTAACCCCAAACCGTGGGCACCATCCGGGCCGTTTATTCTGCAGATTTGATCCAATGTCCCGTGCCTTCGATTAGATCCATCTTATCTCGGCCGTTTCGCGGTTCTGAGATTTCCATCCAACGGCATCTAGCCATCCGTCGTAAGTATCCCTGATCGCCCGTTTGATCCTTAGATCTCATCCAATGGTTGATCCAGCCTCCTCTTTTGACCGTTGGATGTCAGGAGATTAGAGCCATTCTGCATCAACTGATGATCCATCAGATGACTCTGGAGACCCCCGCGACTGTGGATCGTCTTCCTCCTCAGCTCGAGCCCGACGACTGAATCCCTTCGTGCTGCCATGTCCTCAAGCCGGTCTGCCACTTCCATGTAATGTCAGAGAGGCTGTTGCGACCTTGCCCTCGTCTCCTTAGCACTCTCAGCCAAGGTTGAGGCTCGATCCATTTCAATTTTGGAAACTAAGGGAGCACCCTCGGGCTGAGCCTATGCCATGGCTCCCGACCTCGGCAACCATCCCAGACCTCCCTCTGCTTATATTTACCTTTCAATTATCACAGTGAGTCCCTTTGCCCACTGTGATCCCCTAATTGTTCAGCTGTATTCCTCTAGAGCTCCTCGTCATCTCGCCAAATCCCGGCACCTCAGGAGCTGCGAACCGCTGATATAGGGTGCGTGTCTGGTGTTCAGACCCACTGCTAGGTCGCTGCGATCCTCTGGAAGCTCCAGCTACTCCCAATTCCCTTCAGCCATGCCTGCAACCTCGACTTCAGGTACAACCTTCTCCCATTAAATTTACTAAGTCCAGTTCTCCATTCTGCCTCTGGTTTGAGCCTCTGGATGTCGTCTAACTAGCCTTAGCCGCTTAGGTAACCAATGTGACTGTCCTTAGGGTATGGGCTAGCCTACCGTGATTGATTGATGGTCTGGTTTGTGCCGCGAGCCTGTAGCCAAGCTCAAGTAAGGATCCAATGATCCAGGGCACCTCAAGGCTCGTGGCCAGAGGGTTTTGTTCCGCCTTATCATCGAGATGGTGTAAGGATCGAGCACTGGCCAAATTGTTGCTTCTGTGAAAAGAATTACTCACTCACAGGAAACCCTAATGCTCTTCCCATAATGTGTTTCGGTCCAGTAGCACCCGATGATCTGATGCATCCCAGATGGGGGTTCATAGCCCAATCGATGCGTCTCAACTTCAGGAACATGTAGGGATTGAATTGAGCCGCCATCATCATCGAGGTGCCAAGAATTTCAGCGCTGAAGGTCCATTAGGGCGGAGCCCATTGCGAGGAAGAAGATGAAGTCATGGGTCGGGCCGACCCGTGACCCGCGCCTTTTGAATAAGGGCCAACTGTTAATATTAAAGGATTTCTGAATTAATTTCCTTAAGGAAATTAATTCAGAAAATCAAACTTATGATTTTAATTTAAATAAAAATGCAGATTAAATTATTTAAATAACTTTAACTATAGTTATCCAAATGGTATGATCCAATATATCATTTTACTTAGAAAAATGTAAGGAACCTGAATATAAAATAAAATTAAAGAACCAATGGTTAGATTTTAAATAATTTCCTAATCATTTTCTATTTTTAACTAAATCATAATAAATTCAATTAATATCCAAAAATGTTGATTAAATTTTCTGATTACTCATGAGTCCACAAGGAACCTATGTAGACCATTAAAAGTAAATTAGAAACTTTAATTTCATTAATCATCTCTTAATTATCCTAATTAGGGATTAATGAATTAAACCATGATTAATCCTCTAATTTTGGTGACCTAAGTTTCTAATGCCTTATTAAAGATAGTGAAACCTATAAATACAAATGGATCACCCTAGTATGCCCTAGCTTCCTTAATCACCTTATTTTGTCTCAAATGGTGATTAGTACTAATTAGGCTAGTTATGTTATCAAAACCTAAGATAAGTGTGTATCCTACTTCATTAACCAGTTTGGACCCATTAAAACAGATTTGAATCAATTTGGATAATTAAATCCTAAAATCCCATTTTTAATCTTAAGAGGGGTATTTTGGTCATTTTGACCAAAATGTGTTTTAAGCACCCCCTTAAACTTATAGATTCAGTAAAATATCTTTAGTTAGATTATTAATACCTTTCTGAACTTTTATGTTATTAATACTGATGATAATTGAAAAGATCTTAAGTTAGTCCTATCAAGATCTTAAGACTTTAAGTATCCTTAAAACCCTCTTTCTTAAGAGCTAAGCCTACTACCTTTAAGTACTAGATCTTTAATTAATAACTTAATTGAGTTGGTCGATAAGTTTGAATTCTAAAAGAAATACCTTGGTAAAAATTCTAAGTCTAAACCTAGCTTGAGTCTAAACTGATCAAATATTTGATTTTAGATCTTAGATTTTAGACTTTAGATCTTCTAATTGAATTGAAC
Organism: Gastrodia elata; assembly: GCA_016760335.1. NCBI lineage: Eukaryota > Viridiplantae > Streptophyta > Magnoliopsida > Asparagales > Orchidaceae > Gastrodia > Gastrodia elata. The sequence continues at coordinate 36,028,348 of CM028670.1, read as the reverse complement.
TACCTTCATTTAAAATTCTTTAAGTGATTTATTGTTTAATTCTCTTGAAGCCTTCCATGTATATATCTTAGGATTGATTCAATCTACAGGATGATATAATTATCCTAACGATTGAATATAGATCTTAAATTCTTAGTTCTTAATAATTATTTTATCTTATAACATTAGCACAGCCTTTCATTAAGATCTTAGCTTCTGAATCCTTCAACTTATAAGATTCTTTATCTTTAATTTGGGTTTTAAAGTGTGAACCCTAGATCCTTACTAGGATACTACCTTGGATTCTGGATTTGAACACCAAGTGGAGTTTGGATCCAAAATCCTTAAGTCTTGATTTATTTAATCAAGATATGGGTTAAGAAAGGAAATTAATAATAATTAGGTCATTATTTATTTACTTTAACTTCTTATAGTCATCATATTATTATGAATTAGAGCTCGTTAAGTTCTAATGTTAACATTAAGGTCGTAAAATCTGAGATTACACTCGATAGTTGGATATTGGAGATCCTAAACTTGTATCTTCTCAGAATAGTTAGATTTGGATAAAGTAGACAACAATGGATATCACATAAGGTTAGATTGAGACTCTTGCTTAACTTGACTTTGATTTTCTCTGCACACCTTAAATATTGAGCCTTATTTCTTGAGCATAATAGGAGAACTTAGGATATGGAAGATACATCCTAAGCTATTGTTCAAAGGCATAGCATTCAATTACTTCTTTCAGTGTTTTTAATTAGTAGGGTATATCCTAGCTTAGTCTGCCTCTTCAGTTCTAGTTTTGTTATAGAATAGACTCAGACCTAGCTCGACGGATGTCTAGGATGGATACATATCTTATTCTTTAAGTTCAACTCGGACCTATCTCTGCAGATGCCTAGGATGGATATATGTTGAACTTTCAGTTTAGAGGCCCTGTATGGCCTGTTCTATTATGGCAATACTATGTCTTAGGCTTACTGCTACTTTAGTTCAGTTATCAGTGTTTGTTTTGCTTTGCCACATGCTTCAGTAGCCTTTCTTTTAGTGCTTGACTTGCTTTGCCACATTTCTTTGTGGCTTTACTTTTGCTCGTGCATGTACTAAGTTTATTTTTGCCACATGTCTTAGTGGCATTTTACATGTCAATCTACATATTTGTATATACGCTCTTATTGATTAGTATTAAATATTAGCATGTTTAGAATGATATAAATGCATGTCTATTTCAGCACTTGTGTTCTTTATACACTCAACATGTCTCCATGTGATCATAAACATGTTAGGATCAGATTTATTTTAGTAGTGGGAGTTACTTTTGCTTTTAGCATTACCATGTTTAGTTGTTGTTTTTGTATATTATTTTTACATACTTGTTGATTAGCTATAAATGATTTGTTTATAGCTATCCTGTTCTTTGTAGCTTGTTGCACCTTATAATGCTTGCATGTTTAAAACCTTTAAATCTGATATCTTAAATTTTCAATTCACTTAAATAGCCTAAAATGTACTTAGACAATTGTCTAACTGTAACATTTTTCTTTTATTGGCAGGGGCCCTGACATTTGTGATACCGACAAATGTCAGATTCAGAGTTGTTTGTTGGCAGTGCTGCAGGAGAGGAGCCGGTGCAGGAGGAGGATCTTCCTACTGCTGCTTAGATAGATTTTTCTCTTTTTGCAGTGATATTGAGAGATCTTTACTTTCATTTAATTTAGTTTGAATAATTAAACTCTGGATGTATTTACTTTCTGCACTTGAGCTGAGTTACTGCTTTCTTTTCATCTTTTATACTATATTATTCCTATGGATGTTACATTCTATTTTTTTGCTTCCGCTACTTTGGTATTGATGTATGTTTATAGTTCAGCTAGGTGACAAGTCCTTGGCTTAAGGCGAGTTGGGTCCTACTTGACTCTACTTGAGTTGGGGATTTGTCACAGAGTGGAGCACCGTACTCCCCGCGATTATGCTAATATCGGTACCAGCATGGCCGTGGGAAAGTACAGGGCCCCATAGTTTGGTTTCAGAGAACACCATAAGGTGTAATAATGGAATCCATGATTCCTTTCTACCTAATGGACTATTCTTCTGAGGCACAAACATCAATATATAACATCCATAACATAGTATTATTAGTAGCTCTTTGAAGAAATTATAGAATGAAAATACTCAAATCATAAAAATCTAGTTATCTCTAGTTTAATAAGACTTAGTAATTTCTCCTCTTATAGTCAAATGGATTCTGGAGAGTCTGACATGAACTACTATCTGCATACCTTCAAGTTGGCTTGGAACTATAATTTCAAATGGAGACAAGAGAGTAACTGGTAGATTAAAGGAGTTTCAACAAGAGGGACCTTAGTCTTGGACAAACTTCTACATCATGCAGTGTATCAAGGGCTTGAATTTCCTATAAACGCCAAGGAGTGGTTGAGCCAAGTGGAGTCAGCCCTAAGACACATAGAGTGTCCTGAGTCACTCTACGTGGACATTGTGACGGATCTGATGCTAGATTATGCAGGAGTCTGGTGGTACGACACCATTGTAAAGTTCAGAAGGAAGCGTAAGAGGAAGCATCAGGAAGTGACTTTTGAGGACTTTTGTGTGGCCTTTAGGGCTGAGTATATTAGGGATGCCTGAGTGTTAGTTAGAACAATTATCATCTTTTAACTTAAATTCTAGTAGAGTTATGCTTTTTGGCATTTTCTAAATCTTATGTAATCCCTTATTTTCGCAAGTAATGAAATTTTTTGGTATCTATCGCAACTTTAAATGACTGTCTTCCTTTAAGAAAATTCTGAAATATAGTTTGCATTGTTTAATTAGAATGAATTCTGGATCACCACCTACTATCACCCCTATCAAGAATACTGTCGCATCCAGTAGTTCTACCGATGAAGTGGCTCATCTGTGAGCAATGGTAGCAACCTTGCTGGAAAACCAAGCCCAATAAGCGATAGTCATGCAGAAGATGCTGAATGATCATTCTGTTTGAGCCACTGTTGTTGTTTTTGTTGTCCTTCTTCCGAAACATACATTCCCTTCCCATCACTCGATGGGTAGTCTTCTCCATAATTTCTTAAGACTGAGGCCTTCCACCTTCAGTGGAAACCTATCGTTAACGGACACAGCCGACTGGTTGAAAGCAGTGGAGAAGGATCTTATTAGTCTTAAGATCCCAAACTCCAAAGTAGTCTGTCTCACTAGACACCTATTTCATTCTAAGGCAGAATATTGGTGGGAGGAAGTCAGGAATACCTAGTTCGTTGATTATGAGTTCGAGGATATCCTTTGGGATGAGTTTGTTGAAGCATTCAAAACCGAATTCATTCCGTCATCTGCACAAAACATTATTGCAAACATGATTATAAGGTTGACTCAATGGAGTCGTTCTATTGCTGACTACAAAAGGGAATTTTGTAGATTGATTTGCTTTGCTCCAGAAGTTACTCATTCTGAATCAGCTAAGTGCCACCGCTTTCTCAGTGGACTTCAAGATTCACTGAAAGATCAGATTGTTCCACTCCGCCTAACTAGCTTCTTTGATCTAGTGGAGACAGCTAAGGTGATCAAGCATCATCAATCTGAAAAGGATCTCAAGCAGAAGGCGTAATCAACATCTAACCAACATGAAGCCTTTAAGAGGCACATGCCTAACTTTGCAAGAGTCTATCAATTGGAAGCTGCACCGACTGCTGAGCCCATTCAAGGCTATAATAGGCCTCATCCATATGGCAAGTGTTATCACTTTGGCCATAAGTGCTACAATTGTGGACGAACGGGCCACATGTTCTATCACTGTACCCATACAGAAATAGTGGATGGAGTTCCAATGAAGCTATATCAGAAGAACCAGGTGTTCAGAGCTACTCCACTAAACAGGAGAGAGCTAAATTTGGCCATAATACCAGCCCTTACACCTGAAGCTGCTCCAGAGCAGCCATCTGCTCTTAAGTCCCACAATAATCCCAAGAGGCAGGTAAACAACTGTCTTGTCGGTCCTGTGCGAGTTTATGCCTTAACACCTCTGGTAATTGCAGAAGATAACAATGTGGTTTCAGGTACTTAGCCAATTTGCATGATTTAAGTTCCATTGTGTTCCTTATACCTTGTAGAATGCATGTGCTAGGTAGATTAATTTTTTGATTAAGGTATTCTTAATTATGCCCTAATCTTATAAATGTATGATTAGTAGGGTTTTTGATTATCTAAATTTAGTAAACTTAGTTTCTAATTATTCACATGAATAAGTAGAATATAATTACCAAGTTTCATAAATTTCTAATGGTTAGATTTATAATTAGGTGGTAACCTATTTGTACTAATTTAAGGTTTTATTGGCACTAATTACTTTCTATTTTTTGCAAATTTTTGTTATTATGCTTTTATAATAGTAGTATGAATATAATGAACCTCTCATGTGTACCTTAAACATTTAATTTAGCTAAATTTATTAAAGTAGCACAATTCCTTAAGTAATCATAAGAATCTTAAGATCTTGATCAAGTTATTAACACTTGATCTAAATCTGACATTTGCCACCAATAACACGCCAATAATATATTGATTTGTCATTGATCTTTAAATCAAAAATTGGTCTTAATTAGGAAAGGATAGTAGTTAAACCCTAGCCTATTTGATTATGACTTAAACCTTAATCACTTAATCAAGTAACTTAATTGAAATATAATTCAACTAACATTATTCCAATAATGTATCTAATTTAGTATAGATCTTAAATCATTAAATTTGAAGTGGTAAGGTTAGTAAAGAACTTATATGATTGAAACATCTGAATCTATGCTTAAGATATTTGATTTTCTCTTATATAATACTCTTAGCATGAGAATAATAATAAAACTGTATTGATTTATGAAATAATCAAATCCTAATAATATTCTTGATTTTATCCTATGATTGTAGTGTAGGATGTTATCAGATGGGTCTAACCATCTGATCTGATCAAATCAATTCAGGCTTAATAAATGATACTTATGAGTTTAGTATATTGTTAGAGGTGTGAGATTTGGATGATCTTGCCATAGGAGTGTTTTGTAATATTTGGAAAGCCTAATAAATGTTAATATATTGATGTAGAAAAAGCTTATTGTAACATATTGAGGTAGAAACTATGATGATCTTCCTTAACATTAGAAGTTGATCTTAAACCTTATGGTAGAATTCACTTAAGGTATTAGTATGAGATTTCTCCTATGTAGTAGTAGCCTATATTAAGTGATCTTTTGGTCACATCCTTGGAGCCTAGTGTAGGAATCACCTAATTATAGTAAGGATTTATAACTTTGGAAAATCCTAGGATGTTTAACAGAATTAACTGAACTCAGATTATATAAATAACCCAAGTCGTTACCCTAGCCAATTAGGACTAATCTAAGTCTTAATTTTGATCTTAATGCACTAATTAAGTCTTTAGTAGTTCACCACCAGGACCTAGTCCAAATCAGATGTTAAATAGATCAAACCCTGATTTTGGAAATTTTAGGAACCTTGGAAATTGATCTAATTATTTTGACCTCGGATCAAAAATCAAACTTCGTCATTGCACTAATTGCCCCCAAATTAGCTATGGGTAATGTTTTGGCGGCAATCGGAAGTTGTCAAAAATCCATCGAATATTTTAATAATATTTAATTAATTAGAAAACCAAGATATTTAATTTGACCTTGAAATCAAAATCTGACATCACCATTGCGCTCGTCACCACCAAATTTGCTAAGAGTGATGTTTTGGACGTGTTTAGAAGTCGTCGAATTTTATCGAATATTTTAATCTAATTAAATACCCTGAAAAGTAAGAAAATTAAATACTCGTCTGAATTAAAATCTAACTTTGTTATTGTATTCCTTACTCCCAAATTAGCTAGGGGTAAATTTTTGGGATTCTTTGAAGCACATTTATTAAATCTGAATTTTTAATAAATTAAAAATTAAAAAGAAATAAATATTTATTCCAATTTTTAGTTCCTCTCTCCTTCTTTTAATATGCATGGACCCCACTTCTCCCTCTGCATTTGGCGCCCCCATACCTCTTTTACTGGCCGCATGCAAGGGAGACCCCTCTCCTCTCAACTTTCTCCCCTCACCTCTTAGCTCCCATAGCCCATGCCTTCAGCTCGTTGAGATGGAGCTTTAGCCCCGCATTCCCCACCCTTTGATCTCAAGCTAAAGCTCTCTCCCCCCTTCCCTACATTGATGTGCTCTAGCAGCTGAAGAAAAGCCCTCAAGCTCTCAAGCTCTCAAGTTTCTAAGGATCCCTTGAAAAAATCTATCATTTTCCAAGGCCAATGTACCTTCCTTTCCCCCATTGAATGGATTCAATGGCTTCTTCATTTTTCTATTATTCTTATTGCATCCTTAGAAATCTATGATCGAGATATAGAATCCATTAGAGCTCCTTGAGATAGAAAATCTTAAGAAAGGAAATCAGCTCTGCTTTTCATTCTTTCTACATACCCTAATTTTTAGCTTCGTTGTTTGCATAGTTAGAATAATCATTTCAGGCCGATTTTGGTATCAATGGAAAGGTATCAAAAATAAATTTCCATCGGCATATGGCACCACACATGAGATGCCAAAAATTGGGAGTATTTGAGTGCGAAAGAAGACTAGTCACGATTTTTGAATAGGCGAAATCACCATCAGACGCTACAGCGCGCCGTAGTGCTTGAGTCTCGGGTTGAATCCTCCGTAGCGTGCTGCAGTGTGCCACCGTGTGTCATGATGGCATATAAATTTGATCAAATTAAATTAAATGCATCGTAGCACTGAAATCCGCCGCAGCGCTTAAAAGCGCTGCAGTGAGCCGTAACGCTTGGCTCTCGGCCAGGGAGCGCTATAGCGCTCCATAGCATCCAAATCTTGGAAACTTTGGCACTGTAACGCTCCGTAGCATTGCTTGAAAGCGCTGTAGTGTGCCACAATGCTGAAAACCATCGCAGCGTCTGAAAGCGCTGCAACGCGCTGGAGCGCCTGGCTTTGGGCCAGAAGGCGCTACCACGAGCCGTAGCATCCAGAAATGTCCAAAAGTGCCCATAACTATCCGGAATTGCCCATATTTGTGATTTTTTGCATTCTAATGATCCTATGACCCTAATGGGGCCAAAATATATTAAAATAAAACTTGGTTATAGTGAAATTAAGCATTGTATAAAATTATAGGTGATTTTTGAACATGGAAAAATTTGATTTTGATCACTTTTATGAAAATATAAACCTAATATTAAAATGACCATAACTTAATTATTAGATATTATAATTTACTATTCTTAAACTCTATAGAATTCTTAGATAGTAAACAACAATAAACTAACTAAATATTTAGACTTCACTAGGTAAAATTACCAAAATGCCCTTATAGGTTAAAATCCTTAAATTGGACCCATATGATTTAATGCTTATCCAAATTTGATGTACACACTATCTATCTTTATGTTAGACATCAAGGAATCATTTGGCATTAATAAAATCCAATTTGGAGCCCTTAATCAAAAAGTAGTATTTTTGACCCTTAAGTAGGGGTAAAATAGTCATTTTGCCCAAAATTTAGGTTAAGCACCCTTAACCTCTAAAATATCATTTAAATCATTAAGATCAGTAATAAAACTGATTTGAAATCAATTTAGAACCCTTAACCTCATAAATAAATAATTTGGTAAAAATTCCCATTATTGACTTTATAATTTCGTAAGTAAAATCTAAGAGTTTATAACCTAGTTTCAATTTATCACCCTTAAATCCTTTAAGTGAATTAGATCAACACATAAAGACAAATTGTAATAATTATCATCAATTCTTAACACCCCCTAAGTCCTTTATTAGGAGCTCATCAGCATCTATACTTCACTTTAGGATCTTTTTCTTTTAAGATTAAGAATAGATACTAGGTTAGATTTCATTCAATGAATAAAATGTGTTATTCAATGAATGGGACCTTGGTTTTAGTAGTTTCTAGATTTTCATGCTTTAATTTTGATTATTTTATCTTTCAACTCTAGATTAAGAATAGGAGATTCATTCTATTAAGCTTGATTGTGCTTAATAGAATTTGCCTTGATTATTAATTCACATTTAGACTTAAACTTTATGTAACGCTCTGCCCCGTCACCATGCGCAAAAGGGTTAGTTATAATTAATTTTGGCGGTAGGGCGGTGCGCCACTCAGGGAGGAATATCCCATCTCCTCCAATAGCTGAAACAAAACCCATCTGAAGGGTTGCTGACTCAACCCCAAAGGAGGGTCGAGAGCTAATTCTTAAGATAAGAGTAGTATTATTATCCTAATTATTAGACAAATACAAATATTAGATTTAGAATGCAATATGAAGAATCCAATATATGTATATGATATCAGCATTTTTAGTATACTGATCACATCACAATACTAAGTATAAGTAGTACATAAATAGAGTACGAAAGTTAAAGCAAACATCCAGAAATATTCATCACAAAAGCTAAATAAAAAATTCATCTCAGAAAAAAAAAGAAAAACACAACAAGAATTATTACAAATAGTTTACTGAAATAGTACTGAAATAAAGTCTAACTACTGAACTAAAATAAACTAAGCAAAATAGTAAAGTTTAAGAAGAGTCCACTAGAGCTCCATGGGCTCCTCCTGAATCTCTTGGGTCCTCCTGACCTGGCTCAATATACTGCTCAAGATCTAGCAAATTATCAAATCCCAAAAGTACCACGTATTAGATAATAAGTCTAACACATCGAAACTAATCTAAGAATTCTAGTTAATCATTTAACATTTACATAATATAAATAAATCTATAGAAATAATAAAAGGTAACTGAATGTATAAAATTATATAAAACTGTACAAAACTGAAGTAAAGCAAAGTAAAGCTGAACTATAAACTAAACACTAAAAGTAAACTAAAAATAATAATGGATCTAAAACTAAGTAATAGTATGTAAAACTGTGTTGTATGCCACTAAATTATGCATCTGAATATGCCACAATATTGTATGCCACTGATATGCAATTAAAATATCACTAAACTGCCATGAGTCATACGGTTCAATGTCTACATACATCCAGTTGGGAATACAGTTTACTATGACATCGATGCATCTTAAAATTCCCCGGTCAATGTATACAATATTCTGTGACCTATAAATCATCACTGATACTCATACATCATCACTAAAATTCATATATCATGCTTATGCTCATGCTCATGCTCATGTTTTTATTCTATATGAGTTAAATCTAGAAATCCATAAATGCTTTGAATCTAATAATGAATTTAAGGTCTCCATTGTGCAGAATCCTGCTAAAAGGATTATGACTCCTAAATTATAGTTTTGGTAATTGGTTAAAGTTAGAATTTTTACTTAAAAATAATTAGATGGAAAAATAGTATACACATATCTAGAATGTTTGCAAGAAAGGTGGTTCTTAACACTTAGTTTAATTAAGCCACCCTAACAAAGCGATCTTCGAGGCATCACCCGATGGCAATTTGTATCTCAAGCTAAGCTATTAAGATGCCCAACTCGCAATCACACTTAGTGTTCTAAAGAAGGTGACTCAAATTACTTAGTTTGTTTAAGTTACACCTATTGAAGCAATCTTTGCTAGGAGGCATCACCCGATGGCAATTTATATTTTAATCAAACTAAGGAATAAATCCCTATTTATAACACTCTTTAGATCGATTGATTTACTCTAAGAGAGATTGTATCTGTCTAAGTTCATGGGATAGCACAACGATAAATCTTACTTAGAATGACTCAACCATTTATGAATACTACTGAAATAGTCCAGTACTATGGGTATACCCTACTATATCCAACCAATAATCTGGGTTCAGAATATTCTATTTAACCAACAAGGATTTATCAAAGTTATTACTCCTTACTCTAAATGGGTGATTCCTACACAAGGCTCCAAGGATATGATCAAAAGATCACTCAATATTGATTTCTACTGCAAGGGAGAAGTTTCATTCTAACTGCTTTAGGTGATTCCTACCACAAGGTGTCAGGATCAACTTCTAAGGTTATAAAGGATCATCTAAGATTTCTACCTCAATAAGTTACAAATGTTATTCCTAACTCAATATATCAATATTTAAAGTCTTTCAGCATTTTAAGAATGATCCTATAGCAACACCCTTGAGATCTCACTTTTTATTTCTTAAGTTAACATTCAAGGTTTACTTATTAGTCTTGGATTAAAGTGATTAGATCAGATATTTAAAAATCCATCTGATCCTATTCAATTCTATAATCATGGGATGAAATCAAAAATATTATTAGAGTTAGATCCTTTCATAAATTATTAATAGTCTTATATAAGAGAAAATCAAAGATCTAAAGTTTAGATTCATATGATTCAATCACACATGTTCAATATTAACCTTAGCACTTCTAATTTAATGATTTAAGCTCAACATCAAATCATATGAATTATTAGAATCATGTTAATTGAATTATCTTTCAATCAAAGTTACTTAATTAAGGTGATTGAGGTTTATATCTTATTCAAGAGAAGTTAGAGTTTAACTCCTAGCCTTACCAAAATTAAGATTAGTGATTGATTTATAGATCAATGACAAATCAATACATTATTGGTATTTTATTGATATCAACTTTTAGGTTTAGATTAAGTATCATTTACTTAATAAGTTCTCAAAATTCTTATGTTCAAATATAATTTAGTGTCAATTTAACCACATCAACGTGTCCAAATAAATGTTAAATTTCTCTAACATATATCCTAAGATCATGAAAGTAATATGAATGTAAGATGACATAAAATATAATATAATTAAGGCTAACCAAATTTTAAATCAATCCAAAGGGGTTAGCACTTGATTACAACTCTAAAAGACTTAAGTTCATATAGATTTGGTTATTAAGATTTACTTAGCTAATACAAGCATTCAAGGATTCTATTCTTTAATATTTGGCACAAAATTTTATAAGAGATTTTAAGCGCAATTATAAGCACAATCTTTCAAATTTAATTTTCACATAAAATTTTATGTAATGCTCAATTCGGCCCCACTAAGGTCCTAGGGACCTTAAAATGTGAGAAATGTGGAGTTTTGGCCATTTCAGCCAATTCTGGGCTGATTCGGGCAATTTTGGGCTCATCAGGGTGCAGTGGCGCGCAGCAGTGCTGCGGCGCACGATGGCGCCTGATCCGAGAGCTGGATGCTATGGCGCGCTGCAGCACTTTCGAGCGCCGAGCGCTGCGGCGCGCTATGGCGGATTAACTTTCGAAAATACTGTTTAATTAATTTATTCCTTGATTTCGTATAGTTTTCTTGAAATGAAGCTGCAACCCGCTATGGCGCATTACAGTGGTTTAACTTTTGAGTGACTGTTCAATTAATTTTTCTCTTGATTTCCTATAGTTTTTCCCGAAATGTCGCGGTAGCCCGCTGCGGCGCGCTGTGGCGCGCAGCAACGGTTTGCTCCCAGGCCATTATTTGAGCTCCAGAAGCATTGTGGCGCACTACAGCGTGCTATGGTGAATTCAGTTTGAGGCTCGGGCGCTACGGCGCGCTATAGCGCCCAACGGTGATTTTGAGTGTGCGAAAACCGTAAAGGGTCTCATTTCGATCTCAAATATTCTCAATCCAGACCATTCCATAAGGGGTTCCATATATTGATGGAAAGGTCTTTTCGATACCTTTCTTTTGATACCAAAGTCGGCACAACGAATCATTACAACGAGCAGAAATTAAATCTAAAGGTACTGGTATACAGAAATTGCACAAATTTTTGATGGTTTTTCTAAAGGAGAAATGAGCTTCAGTCAAACTCATTTGAGTCCATTTGGAACTTGACAATCACACATGCATTCCATACAATGGCTAATGAACATATTAATCACAGCACTTGATAAATCAAATGAAGAGAGCACAAGAAAGAGTGAGCAAAATGGTATATTTATCCTTTATAAGAGGAAGAGGATACTCTGTTTTCGTTAAGAACTTGGAGAAGAGTTGAACTTCTTCTTCTTCAGCAAGCACAATGAAGGAGGGAGAGATCTTCAGCTCTTGCAGCAAAGAGAACAAGGAGGTGGTTGAGTACCTTCTTAAGGGAGGAGAAGAATGGTGGGGGGCGAGAATATGGCCTATAGGAGCTAGGGGAAAGGGAGATGGAATGGCCCTCAGCTTTTCTCCTTGCGTGCAAAAATGGAGGCACCAAAAGTAAAGGGATGGGCAGCCAGCAATGCGAATGGGAAAATAGAAAAATAGGAAAATAAATTATGAATAAGTATTTATTTCTTTAATTATTTAAAAATTCGGATTTAAGAAACGCGCTCTGAAAATTCCCAAAATTCACCCCTAGCTAATTTGGGGGTGAGAAATTCAACGGCAAAGTTGGATTTCAATTCTGACAATTATTTAATTATGCTAATTTTTGGCGTAATTAATTATATTAAAATATTTATAAAAATTTGACGACTTCCAAATGCGTCCAAAACATCACTCCTAGCTAATTTGGGGGTGAGAATCGCAATGGCAAAGTCGGATTTCAATTTTGAGGTCAAATTAAATACCTCAATTTTCTAATTACATAAATATTAAAATAATCCAAAATAATTTATTGAGCTCTGAATTGCTTTGAATCTTCAGGGTTTGGTTCTAATGGCTAAACAAATTTAATGGAATGATAATTAAGATACGAGTAAGCTAAAATTAAGCTGGGTAACAACATTGGGTTATTACACTTTAGTCTTTAAGCTTTACACTTTGGATTATGTGATTAACTCTAATTTATGGCATTTGATTCATGATCCCTAGTTTTAGCAGTCTTGATCAGCTCTTAGCTTAGAATGGCTAAATTCATAAATTAGGATGTGATGATTTTTTATTTAAACTTATAGTCATTGTTGATTGAATTAAATTAGAACCTGTCAGTTCTAATTACTTTTAACTTATAAAGTCATGCTTCTAAGTTACACTTGATAGTAAAAATTGGAGATCTTGAAATTATGTAACTTAGTTAAAATAGTTTAATAGATAACAACTAATGTCAACTTATGTAGTAGAGTCCATTACTCACTATTATTTTATTTGTACTTTCGAATTCCTTATTTTATGTGCCTTATAACTTGAACATGTCATATAAAAACATTGATATATGAAACAAAAACTTAGAATAATTAGGACAATATTTGTATAGGGTTCAGTTACTTGTTGATCCTGCGCATTTTACCCTACTGAATAAGGGTAAGAAGAAATAAGGATTACATAATATTATTCATTGATGAGTGTTGTGTTAAGTTGGAACCTAAATAGTCTTGTAGATGTGCTTGACTCCTCAACTACTTCTAGATATGTCCACATAATTAAAGTAAAATAACTAAAATTTACTACATTTGTGATTATTGCCTCTTTAGTTTAGCTTCTATTCTGTTATTCTAGTCTAGCCTCAGATGATGCTATGAATATATATATATATACTTATTGCAGCATGCTAGATTAGCCCTGTTCTGATATGGTAGTCATTACATACTTGTTTACTATTTACTATTTACTTTTATATTTTAACTCAGTCAGCTTTACTTTATCTACATACTTACCTATAGGATGCTAGATTTTTTACCATTTACTTATACTTATCACAGATTAATTACTTGCTTTTAGACCTGCATATTTCATAGGATCATCAGCATGTTTAGAATCAGTCTTTCTTTTAGTACTTTTCTTACTTTATTTATATATATATGCCTAACCTTATCATAGCTTTATATTGAGATATATTCTCTTATTTCATATGTTACTCAGTTATAAGTGCTATATTTATAACTTTCCATATCCCTTTGTATGCTTGTTGCACCCTTACACTTTGTTTATTTTATAATCTAAGTAAAATAGTGATATCATAAAATTTATGAAATATGACATCCTAAAATGTGCTTAGACAATATGTCTAACCAAATTTTTCTTTTCTTTGGTTGGGGCCCTATCATTATGAACTGATAATGGCAGATTCCAAATTATTCGAAGTAGTCAAGCCTTTTGAAGATCAGATTCAGGATGAGGAGTGTGCTGCCAGAGATCCTTAGCTTAGCTTCTCTTTTATTTTTGTGAGGATGAGAGCTTTATCATTTTTATTAAAATTTATTAAATATTTGTAATAATTCAGATACCTATGTATGTTCTTTTACTGTACTATTTTATTCGGAGCTGCATATTTACTTCTTACTTGCATTATGGTGGAGTAGACATAGCATATGTTATTGTCTTTGCTTCTGCACTCTAATATATGTATGTACTTAGTGAATGATTCTGTTGCATTATTTTGTGCACATTCTTCCCTTATTAATGGATTGAGGAATTACACCTTAATCTAATAATAAGAGAGTGACTTTCCAAAGTGCACACCTCTCCTTGGCCTTGATTGTTGGTGGTTACGAGGTGGTGTGCCACAAATTATTAGTTATTTTTGATCATGTATACCCATGGTGCTGAGTCACTTTAGCAATATTCAGGTTTGGATGAGTCACTCAAATATGGACTTATGATCAAGGGTTATCCTGAGTGATTAGACGAATACAGTCCCGCTAAAGTAAATCCTCCAAACCTAAGACTGTGAACTAGATCCTTAGTTTGGGGAAGAATAACTGTAATAGGGTTCTACCTCCTATCTTGGTGCGCCTTGATAAATGCAATTATATACAAACTAAGTATTAAATTCACCTCTTTTGGAAACATACAACCATGTGTATACAATATTTCCAACTGATGTTTTCAAGTAAAACCTAAAGTAAAAGGAACTAATTATTGGAATTATAACTAGGAGTCATAATCCATTTAGATAGATTCTGCACAATAGAGACACTAGATTTATTATCTGATTTTATAGAATATTCTGGATTTTTAAGACATGTAGTGTAGAGACATGAGCATGAACATAATCATGATGTATGAGTATCAGTGATAATTTATAAGTTATGGAATGTTGCATACATCAGCAAGGGAAATCCAGGATGCTTAGACATCATAGTAAATTGTATTTCCCAACAAGATGTATGTAGGCATTTAATCATATAGCTCATAGTAGTTCAGTGATATTTCGGTTGCATATCAGTGGCATACAATATTTTGGCATATTTAGATGCATGATTTTAGTGGCATACATCATACTTTAATATGATATTTACCCAACTTCAGATTATATACTATTTATATTTGTTTTCAATATTCAGTATACTGCTAGCTTTACTTTAGTTTAGTTTTATATAATTTCAATTATTCAATTACTTTTACAGTATTTCTGCAGCTTTGTTTACTTTACTATTATATGTAAATAATTAGAACTGTTTAGATTAGTTTTGATGTATTAAACTTATTGTCTAACATGTGGTACTTTAGGATCAGGCAATTTGCTAGATTTTGAGCAGTATGTTGAGCCAGGCTAGGAGGACCCTCAGGAGATTTAAGAGGAGTTTGTGGAGCCTTAGTGGATCCTCCTTTAGCCTTACTATTTCTTTCTATTTTCATTTCAGTTCAGTAGTTAACTTTATTTTACTACTATCTCAATTAACTATTTGTAATAATTCATGGATGTATTTTATTTTCTTTTCTGAAATGAATGTTTATTTCAACTTCTGTGATGAATGTTTTCGAGATGTATGTTTAGCTTTTACACTCTTTTTATATTACTTATACTTATTATTATGATGTGATTGGCATATTGGGAATACTGATATTATTAGATATATATTAGATTCCTCATTGTTACTCTTATAATCCAATGTATGTATTAACCTAAACTTAGGATAAGTATCTTGCTCTTATCGTAAGTATTATCCCTCGACCCCCCTTATGATTGAGTCAACAGCTTTCAGTGGTTTAGTTACAGCTATTTAGGGAGATGGGTTATGTCTTCCCGAGTAACGCACTGCTCTGCCACTAAATTGAACTTGGTTTATACTCTTTTGCGCACGGTGACGAGGCGGGGCACTATATTTGGTATTGAAGAAGTATCATAATGTGTTAGATAAAGAGTTTGTTTCTATCTACTTTATGATCTGTTCTCTATATCAGATAAAGGTCACAATTTAATATGTGTAAGAAAAATAGCATCCAAGGTTCATCAAGCTTATCTCAAAAATTAAAACTGAATATTTTTAGAATGAGGACATCCTAGTAGTTGAACAAACCTAATAACACCGTTAAAAAGTGAACGATACAACATAAACCGGACATCCTAGAATTTGAATGAATTTTAAAGGAAACAGTAGATGTAAGTAAAGTACTTATAAAACTAAGTTACTTTTTAGATATGGAGTACACATAGTCGGCATTCTCTTTCTACCTTAAGAGGTTTGAAGATTACTTGCCAGATGACTTTTAGGATGGCAGGATATATGGTGGAGTTGTCGTAGGAGTGTCACCTCGTGAAGTGGAGCTGCTAGACAAGATCCTTATCCATTAATTCTTCAGAGCTACTAGTCTCCTAGTCCTTGGTTGAGAGTGATTGAGCCGTGCAACTACTGCCTTCTGGGAGACAGCTTGTCCGGATGAGTATCGTCTTCAGATTCTGGACGTTCTACTTATGGGACCAGCGAGTCGTTGGTAGTTTTGGGCTTATATAAGGCTAGCTAGGAGGCATCGATTAGTCACATATGATGATTTTTGTGCTGCCTTTTGGGCAGAATATTATAATTAGAGATCTTAGAGTTCATGTCATGTCTTTTCTTTCACAGCAGGTTATCCACTTTTGACCTATATAACTTCTCTTTTGAGAAAGTAATGAATGAAATGATAATGAAATTTTATTATATTCATTGAATTCATACTTATACTTACAGTCATGAATCCCAGATCTCCTGCTGCTCCTATTCCATTTAAAAACACGGTCTCGTCTTTGGGCGGACCTGAGGAAATGAATCCTATGGTTAGTTTGATGAAAGATTTGATCGAGAGTAATGCGCAACAAGCGCAAGAAACTCGTGCCCTTATATTAAGCGTACACCAGCAATCTCTTCCACAAATAGGAGTTCCATCTTCCTCCCACTTCTCAGGAGATGAACTTCTTCATAGTTTTCTGCGTCTAGAAAGCCTACCTTCAACAGAGCTCTAAACCCCATGGATATCATTACTTGGTTAAAAATAGCTGAGAAGAATTTGGCCAACATAAAATGCCCCAATTTGGAAGATATTCACTTGGTCACCCATCTGTTTCAAGATGAAGCAGAGTACTGGTGGGAGAATGAGCAAAATAATAAGTTCGTTTATTATGAGTTAGAAGATATCTCGTGGGATATGTTCTTAGAAGTCTTCCATGAATCGTTTATCCCCGCATCGGCTCAAGAGATTTTAGAGGATGAACTTCTCCACCTTACTCAGGGAAATAGATCAATGTTTGACTACGAACAAGAGTTTCAAAGACTGTCGTATTTTGTGCTGGATTTAGTTAGAACTGAAGCAGCCCGGTGCCATCGATTTTTGAAACATTTAAGGAATGCTATAAAATCTCATTTAGTGTCCCACCAAATTAAGAATTTTGTAGAATTAATCGAGGCGGCTCGCCTCCAAGAAGGATTCCAAGGTCAAATGGACTGTAAGCGTAAGGCTACATTTGTGCAGCCATCGAAGGAGCGCTTTGGTCATCACAGGGTGGCTAAAGTCTTCAATCATGAAATGAGTCAACCTCGATCTAAAGCTTCTGAATGCAAGCATGACCACCTGTATGATAAATGCTATCATTTCGGCACTGTATGTTTCACGTGTGGCCGAGATGGCCACCGCTACTTTCAATGTGATTCTAAAACCACTATCGATGGAGTTCTCATTAATCACACTCGTCGCAATAAAGTATTCCGTCTGCAGTCATTAAATAGTCGGGCTCCAACCTTAGCAATGATGCCAGCTCCAATGCCTGCTGCCAACAAGTATGCATATGTTTCTGTGCCAAAGGAGGCCTATAATCACCACGGTCAGTGGCCCCAGGCCAAACAACCATCAGCTACTGCGATAGTTTATATGCTAACTCCCACCTCAGCACCTGAAGATAACGATGTCGTTTCAGGTATGTCTTAAATTAAATTTTATTCAACGCTTTTCTATTTTAGTATTTTTGAATGTATGAATAGTAATTCTTATCATAACTACTGTAATCATAGGTGCCTTAACAATAAATGATAAATCTTATAATATTCTTTTTGATACGGGAGCAAGTCATTCCTTCATATCAAAAAGTTGGGTTAAAACTCTTAAGCTACCAACATATCGATTAGCAAACTCGTTGAGTATCGGATTACCTTTCGAGGCTCGTATACAATCCCAGCAATTCTGCAACATAGATATTCTTATTGGTGAACAAAAATATGGAGTTAAATTAATTATATTATCAATCACAAATTTTGATGTAATTCTGGGCATGAATTGTCTAAGCAAATACGGTGCTTCCGTAATTTGCTAAAAGAAGAAAATCACTTTGGGTAGTAGAAGTCAGTCAAAAATATTTGTTGGAAGATTTAGTACCCAAGCATAGTTAATCAATGCGATCAAAGTAGAAAAATTAGTCAAGAAGGGCTTCAATGTGTATCTTATTATAATGTTAGGAGAAAAGAAAAGAGGCGTTCCTATTTTTGAGAATCGAATAGTTCATGAATTTCCTGATGTCTTTCCTGAAGACCTACCTGGTCTTCCTCCATTTAGGAAAGTAGAATTCATGATTGAGTTAATCTCTGGGACCCAACCGCTATCAAAGGTTCCATATCACATGGCGCCTAAGGAGCTGCAAGAACTGAACCAGCAACTTCAAGAGCTGCTAGAAAAAGGTCTTATTCGACCGAGTTCATCTCTTTGGGTAGCGCCAATTTTATTTATTAAAAAGAAAGATGGCTTGATGCAGATGTGCATCGATTATAAGGAATTGAATAAAGTAACTATTAAGAATAAATATCTCTTGCCTCGTATCGATGATCTATTCGATCAATTATCTAGAGCCAAGGTATTTTCAAAAATTGATTTGCGATCTGGTTATCACCAGTTGCGAGTTAAATATTTAGCTGTTGAGAAAACCATGTTCAGAACCCATTATGGATATTATAAGTTTCTGGTGATATATTTTGGCTTAACAAATGCACCATCTATTTTTATGGATTTAATACAGTGCGTATTATAGGCATATTTAGATAAATTTGTCATCGTCTTCATTGACAATATCCTGATTTATTCAAGGAATGAAGGTAATCCTGAGAACTATCTGAGGTTAGTGCTAGAAGATCTTAAAAACCATGAATTATACGCTAAATATTCTATGTGTGAATTATGGCTTGACTCAGTTGCTTTCCTGGGTCATGTCATAGACACACAAGGAATCAAAGTTGATCAAAATAAAGTTAGCACAGTTCAAGATTGGTCACAGCCAAAAGTTGTGACAAATATCAGAAGTTTTTTGGGTCTGGCAGGGTATCATAGAAAATTTGTCAAAAGCTTTTTGTAGATAGCGTCTCCTCTCACAAAGTTGACTCAAAAAGCAATGTCATTCATCTGGACTCCAAAATGTGGGAATGTGTTCCAAGCGTTAAAAGATGCTCTTTCTTCTGCCCTAGTACTGACCTTACCTAAGGAAGATCTCAACTACCAAGTCTATATCGATGTATCTGAGATAGGCTTGGGATGTGTACTAATGCAAAAAGGAAAAGTTATAGCCTATGCATCTCGTCAGTTGAAGTCGTATGAAAAGAATTATCCCGTTCATGATCTCAAATTAGATGTCGTGGTTTTCGCCTTGAAGATCTGGCATCATTTTCTATATGGCATCCAATGTTCCATATTTATAGATCATTGGAGTTTAAAGTATATCTTCACCCAGCGTGAGCTCAACTACCATCAGCGAAGATGGCTCGAACTAATAAGTGATTATGATTTAAGCATTCAATACAATCTCAGTAAAGCAAATGTTGTGGCTGATACGTTTAGTCGTTATGCTTCACTTTCCTCTATAATAGCATCAAGTTCATTCGAAGAAGAATTCAGAAGGCTCGATATCAAGCCAGTTCGTGGTGCTATGCTAAGTGAACTAATATTTATGAGTACCATTGAACCAATGTTTCACTGCGATGTCTCCATCTCCGAAACAAAGGATGAAGACTATCTAAAATTTAAAATAGAAATCGAAAGTGGTCGTCGATTCGACCTGTAGTTGCGAGAAAATATAATTTTCAAGAAGATCATCTATGAATTCCCAAATCCATGCATCAGGAGATTTTAGTGGAATGCCACAATTCTGGTTACCAAGTACAATTTGGTAGTACAAAGATGTATCAAGGTTTGAAGCAATCATTTTGGTGGCCTGGAATGAAGAAAAGTATGGCTGAATTCGTAATGAAGTGTCATGCCTGTAATTCAGTCAAAGTTGAACATTAGAAACCGAAGGACTTCTCCATCCTCTAGAAATTTCTGAATGGAAATTGTTTGATAGGTTTATAGACTTCGTTATGAATTTACCTAAATCAAGGTCTGGTGCTGATTCAATTTAGTCATTATCGATCGACTGACCAAATTGGAACATTTTGTTCCTATGCATCAGACCAATTCTGTAGAGAAATTGGCGAAGCTGTGTATCAAGGTGTAACAACCAAATGTTATTACTAGGCCGATCAAACCTAATCCTGATCAAGTAGAGCAAAAAATCAAGATCCAAATTTAAGTTAAATAAAAATTAGATAAAAATATCCTTAAATAAAGCGTATTGAGATGATTCTCATACAAAAATTTGAGCGTAATTGGGGTCCTAAATCGTCTTAAATAAATTTGCGAAGTTTAAACTTCAGAAGCTGATAATAGATAAAATATATATCGGAATTTAGAAATTTGTATACATTTAAGTTAAGCATCATATGATGAGGCTATGTTTTAAGTTTCGAGATTTTTTGAGCTGTCGATTTATCGTGGTGAATTTTTAAAGTTTTTACTTAAAAATTAATATAAAATAAAATACTGGTTCAAATTTGATTATTTTTGGTCGCGTGCGTTTGTCTTGTTGAGACGCTCATTTTGATACTAAGTTCGCAATTTTTAGAGTTCAAATGGCCATAGATCAGGGCTCAAAAAATTTTGGCCGTCCAATTTTAATCTAATGGCTCTCTTGATTTAGGTTAGGGCTTTAAATAGATTGCTAAATAGTTTCTAAACCTAATAAGCTACCAAAACCTAGCTATTTGTTTTCCCTCAGCCTAAAGTTTCCTTCCTCTCTCATGCAAGTTCCGATCTCCTCCTACCTCTTGGCTTGGAGCTGAGAGCTCCCTCTAGCCCTCTCGGTCGCGCCCTCCTTCCCTCTCAGCAGTGTTGGCCAGCTATCAAGCTTGCCAAAGGCCTTCCTTTTTGCGATCTCAAGCGAGTAGGAGACGTTATCTCGTCTTCCTACTTGCGGTCGAGTGCTCATGCCTCTCCATCTTGGTGTCAACCTGGGCCCTTTCCGAATTTGCACCCTTCTTTCTTGATGACCGGCCCTCCTGAGCATGCTCATCTCAGGCATCGATGCTCCTTCCCACAGCCGTAGCAGCCCTTCATCGAGTCTATCAGCAACCGCAACTCTCTACTCTTTCATGGACGAAAATCAGTGGCACTTCTCTTAGCCGATCTCTTGGTTGGTCGGGGACAATAGCCATTGTCCTTAACAAACCTACCTGTCGATGCCTACGAGGTAATAATTCTTTATAAAAAAAAACTAAATCCTTTGGATCTTATTCTCTTGCAATCAATATCAATTGCATGTTTGTATAATTAGTAAATTGTTAGCACTTTTGGTCGGAACCTATTGGCATGTAACTCATATTTAATGGATGTTAAATTGTTAATCCATATACATTCAACTCTCTTTTAGTAGTTAATCAAATATGTATTTTATATTTGAAAATGTTTCGCTACTCACCATATATATATATATATATATATATATATATATATATATATATATATATATATATATATATATATATTTTATTTATTTATTTATTATTTTTTTTTTTTTTGCTTATGTGTGGCCGATGGAATTTAAACTCATGACCTATGATAACAAATCTATATATATATATATAGATAGATATATATTGAATAATCCTTATATATATTTTAGTCTTCTTCATTAATTTGTGCTAATGGTTAGAGTAAGTAAGAGCAAGCAGAAGTAATTGTTAGCACAGTATTACTTGTAAATTAATTAAGAATGATTTAATAGAAAAATAAATTACTAAAACGATTTAATCCTATTATTTAACATTTTCTGCTCGCAGTATATATGTATATTTATTTCTGCATTGAAATTAAGAAAGGAAGAATATGCTGAATTATTTTCCTTTCTTCTAACGAGTCATGCATGGCTGCGTTAGCGTTCTCTGGCCTATCAAATTATACTAATAAAATCTTATAATATAAATATATATGCTTAAATGTTATTGCTATCCTTCATAGCTTAGCTAATTTGTCTTTTTTTTATATATGTAATATTCTTTACATGCACCCTCTTTGCAATGATAGATCAATCTTATACATTAGGTGCTTGCATGTCTTCCAGAATAATTAACCAATTGGCTTGTGCTTGTAGGTTATCATCGTTATATTATTGCATAGAATTTATATCCTTGATTGTTGGTAAATGGAGGAATTCTAGTAATACTTATGATATCATTCATTTAAGCTCGAATTAACTTTAGTTATGCGATTGAAACCATTTCGGTAAGGATGTAGGAATCCTTATCTAATATTGGATTATAACTTCTTTGATTTCTCATATAATCAATATGTAATGCTTGCTTAGGTTGTTAGTCGCAATCCTTGTAAATCCATATGCATGCGGCCTCCTTGTAGTAGTTAATCACTCTCATCAAGCCATTTGATGTTATCTTGTAGATCCCTCTCTATCATGTTGTAGACTAATATGTTATCCTTAAGTTATGGTAAAAATGGGGTCCGTGATAGCTTAAAGTAAGCCTCTCTTGTAAATGTAGCTATCATTTAGTTGTATTTTTTGCCTAATTTCTACAGGTGTCATGAGTGCAGCCTCATTCCAAATAGTTATTAGATTTCAAACTCATATCACTTTAAAGGTACATAAGTACTTCATTGAGTTCTAATATATTAAATTGTTTTATTTAGTTCTATACTAAGTGTGTACACCACTTGCATAGCTCTTATTGTTGCTATCATGTTTTTGTTTTTCTTGAATTCTATGCTAACTTATATTTATTTTGGTAAAATGTCTTAAAGAATGTGTTATAATTAGCATGTTAAGATTGCCATCTTGTTGAAATGTGAGAGCTTAGGAGGAATCACATAACTCTTACTGATTTGTTATTGATCCTAGACTAGTAAAGTAGAAGAATTAAGAGCTATAACGATCTTATGTGATTTATTATCTGAACTTAAACTTGAGATCTTCAATTTTCTATTATATAAGGCTCTTAGCATGAGAATAATTATAAAATTAGGTTGATTTAAAACATGTTTTAATCTTAATAAACTCTTGATTAAATTCTATGATTATAGTATAGGATGTGATCAAATGGGTCTAACCATCTAATCTGATCTGATCAATTCAAGTTTAATAAATAAAACTTGCAATTAGCATAGATGTTAGATCTGTAAGATCTTGATGATCTTACATTATGTTTTATTTGGTAATACTAATAGCCTTAACAAATGTTAATAAATTGAGGTAGGAAGGACTTATTATGGCATCTTGAGGTAGGAACCTATATGATCATTCTTAACTCTAGAAGCTTGATCTTAAATCTTTGAGGTAGAATCACTTAAAATACTTAGAATGAGATTTCTCCCATGTGGTAGTTACCTATATTGAGTGATCTCTTTGGTCATATCCTTGGAACCTTATGTAGGATTCACCTCTTTGCATTCTAAATCTCTTAGCCTTGGTGTTCCTTGTTGATTAAATAATATTAACTGAACTCAAATTATTAGTCGAGTATAGAAATGTATATCTATAGTGTTGGATCACTCCAACAGTATTCATGAATGGTTGATTCACTCTAAGTAAGATTTATCTTTGTGTTATCCTGTGGGCTTAGGCGGATACAATCTCGCTTAGAGTAAATCAATCAATCCTAAGAGTGTTATGAATAATGACTTAATTTCATTAGTTTGATTCAAATAAAAATTACCAATGAGTGTTGCCTCCTAACAAAGAATGCTTTAATAGGCGTGGCTTAAATAAATTAAGTAATTCGAGTCAACCTTTTTAGGACACTAAGTATGCTTGTTATTATGGTATTTAACATCTAAGTTTGAGATATAAACTGTGACCGGGCTCTATTTTCTATCTAAGTGCACTTCGATAAGTGTAGTTTTAAAGTAACTAATAGTTAAGTTCACCTTTACTAAAAACATACTAAATATATATATACAATCTTTCCAACTGATGATTTTAAATAAAATCCTAAGTAAAACAAACTATTGGGCTTAGACCTAAGAGTCAGAATCCATTTAGATGGATTTCGCATAATGGAGACATTTGATTCATTATCTGATGTTAAATCATTTTCTTGATTTCTGAATTATAAGGCATGTAGTGTAGAGACATAAGCATGAACATGAGCATGGCGTATTAGTATCAATGATGATTTATGGATTATGGAATGTTGCATATATTAATCGGGGAATTTTTAGGATTACTAGTACTGGATTCCCATCCGGATATATGTAGACATTGGACCATACAATTCATACCCGTTCAGTGATATTTTAGTTGCATATTAGTTGCATATGGAATCGTGGCATATACAAATGCATGAATTCAGTGACATACAACATAGTCTTACATATTATTACTAAATTTCAGATCATTTATTATTTTATTTACTTTCAGTATTCATTTTATAGTTCAGTTTTACTTTACTTTACTTCAATTTTGTACAATTTTATACTTTCATTTAATTTACAATAGTTCTGCTGTTTGATTTATGTCTTACTATTATGTTGAACAACATTTTTTAAATGTAAAAATATACTATTTCTCAGCTTAATTGTACTTAGACTTCATAAGTCTAATAATATTTTTTCTTTGTTGACTTGGCCCTGTCATATATGTGCATATGGCAGCATTATGTTATATATTAGACCTTGCGCTTGGGGTGTGCTTATGATAGAAGGTCAAGTGAAGCTTGTGGCCATCAAACAGGAAGAAATTGCTGATATTAAAATAAGGATATCATAGGATCCTACTTATTTGCCGGTTGTCATTTATTAAAAAACATCCAAGCCTCAATTTTACATACCCATTAAACGAATGAGTACATGATGTTTTCTTTAAAACTACATAACTCATGCCAATTCTATTTTTTACAAGCATCATTAAAAGCATATTAAATTAATACTTTCTTTTCAATTTTGATCAAATCACCTAGGAAATCTTATGGTTTATTTTCTTATTCCTATTTTGGTCAAATCCGGGATTGACGTATTTGGAAAGATGATATGGGATTGATTTTCTATGGAACAAAATCAGCGAGAGAT
The DNA here is from genome assembly GCA_016760335.1 of Gastrodia elata. NCBI lineage: Eukaryota > Viridiplantae > Streptophyta > Magnoliopsida > Asparagales > Orchidaceae > Gastrodia > Gastrodia elata. Next base: position 36,002,881 of record CM028670.1, on the reverse strand, counting down.
GATGGTTCAGTTAGTTTGGAGGCTAGTATTTCTACAAATCTCAAACAATCCTAAAGCGATTAGATTTATTTAAGAGAAAACTTATACTTCTATTGATTTTAATTAACATTTTATAATTAAATATTTTTCCTATTAATAAATAATTATTCAATCAAGTTCAAATAGAGATTGAGATGTTTTATGGACGGTGGTTGGATGCGAAATAAAAATGGTTTGACAGTCTCAATTTATTAGTGGAACTATCATTTGCTTAAACAATAGAACATTAGATTCAATTTCCTGATAAATGATTTCACTTTTTGTGAAAGATGACTTACTGTTTAGATGGTACTGTGGAAGGAAGGCCAAGCAAGCTACTTCAAGAATTTATGGTTTCTAATCTAATGTGAATAATGCAATGAATACAGGCCACATAAAAGATATAGATGAACGCTGAAAAATGTCAATTTACTCGATTATCTTTTCTTTAGTAATCACCCAATATGATTTTTTTTAATTTGAAAATTAACTAAAAAATTCAAACCACAAAAAAAAATTGCAGAGCAGTAGATTGATTCAGTGTTTTCAAAGCATTATGACAATGTGAATCAGAATGATCCTTCTATCGCTTTAGTGCACAATGCGCATTTAGGTGAACCAAATGCTCATAAAATAACAAAGATTCAAATAGTCTCTAGTATTGTTATTACTCTATCGTATAAAATTACTCACTTCAGAATGGTTCTTGAATTTATTGAAAGGAGAATACTTAAAAATTACAAATTTGCAAATTAACATCATATTGATGAAAAGATCATAAGTGATGCAATATAATTCAAGGTTAAATGCTGTCATTCTTTTAAATAAAATCACATGTTACCTTTAAAATAAATTTAGTTTCTTTTATATTCAAATGCTAATTTTATTCTTTTATTATATGTTTTATATAGGATGTATAAACTGTTGTACATATTTTAGAACTGGAAATATACTTTATTTTAAAATTGGAAATAAGCAATCCTATAAAAAGGATTGAACTCTACTTTAGAACTGGAAATAGTCAATGGATTGACTTATATTTTGATTGTATAAAAATTATTTAGTTGACCAAAAACAAAGGAGACTCTGCCGAAATTTTTAAGAATTTTAGGACTTAAAAAATTTATAGGAAATATAGATGTTTTCACATGCTTTGAAAGTATTAGTCATAAAAATAAATCAATTCGATAAATCCAAATATCAATATCATAAAAACCTACTATTACAAATCATGAAGCATTAAATTAATAACTCAAACTACTTTTGGCAGATCAAACAAGTTAAATTGATTGATTTTGAATCAAAATAGTTAGGTACGTAAATTTACTTATAAGTCTTATTTCAGTATTCTTATTTGAGCCATTTTCCATTTGAGTATTATTTGCACTGCTTACCAGTATTTTAATCTGCAAAAGATTTATATCAAATAGCATGTAACAAAAAGAATGAAATACAGTATATATATTTTCTTGTGGTGTTTGTCTTTGGAGGGTGGAACGCATCATTGGAATCTGTACAGATTGGGCCAGCTAGCAGCCCTTAGGAGTTATATGGAGGGATTTAGCTTCTTGTAGGAAGTAGGTAAATCCAGAGGAAAAACACACCATCAGTTCCTATTTTGAGTAAGCTATCGACGGGTGACGAGATAAACTTCCTACAGGTTATGCCTATGTGTTTACCCATTTGGGCTCAGGAGTCTACGGACTCGACTTATTGTTACAAATGCTTTTGATAAAATTACAAATTTCATGTTTTTCATATATGTTGATTTTCACAACTAATTTGCAGGGCAGAAATTAAATTTGGAAATTGCTTTACTTTATATGCAGTCTTTCAGTTATTTTCATACTTGATTCTTGCCTATTATAGGATGCTAGATTTATTCTTATAAGAATAATTTGCGTACTCCTACCTGACTGGTAAACTGAATTTTTCAGGTTTTGATAATTAAAAAGCTTTAGAGATCTGCCAAATTAAAAGAAGAAGAATTAAAGAAGCAGGAGAATATAAAAGTTTCATCTTTATTTTGTAAAATTCAAACTGTTGTAAAATTTCATATATGTTTGGCTCTATATGTATAAATGGACTTTGGACTTTTATTATGTCCTTTTTGTTTATAAAAATGTATATGTTTACATTGTGATGAATTGTTCTTTAAAGACTCTCGAACTTCGATTCCCGGTCGCCACACTTCGTCTTCGCTTCGCTCGCACCCAACAAAGGGAATCCGGAGGATTCCCGATAGCAAACCCTATCCCTCACTCTCGCATCCACCTAAACATGCCATTGGGGATCTTCCCTTAATGGCATATCATCCCCATCGGGCCCCGTGGCCCAGTTAGCTGTCATTTGGAAAATTGGAGCTCGGCTACAACCCGAGCTTTCGGGCCGCCCTCGGCCCAAGCCATTTCCTCTAGAAGCTTTTTTATTCTCTACTGAGGTTATAAATAGCATCAGCATTGCTCCCTATGATCCTTTGCTGCCTAATTGAGCTTGAATTTCCCTCTGCCTCCCTTCGCCATTGCCGTCTTTTCGAGCTCCTCCGGGTGAATCCAGAGCTTTGTGAACCACTGATAGTGGGGAATCCTAGTGTTCAGGATCCTTAGTGCATTCTAGAAGCTCAGCTGCCAGTGAATCGCTCTCTGCCAGTCAAACCAGCTTGCACTATAAACCCAGGTACCCTCCTACCATGGACTGAGTCGAGTAGGCTTAGTTCCATTCAATTTCATTCTTGTATGCTCTCCTAGTCTAGGTGGTTATATCTAGAATGAATTTGTGGCTCAGGGTCAGAAAGTATTGATCTATCGGATTCCCCAATTCGAAGAGCTTGAAATTCGAGTAGGGATATAGCTATCCTTGGGTCCTAATTAATTAGGGCTTCGATGCGTCTAGTCAGCTTGAGAGTGTAACCATCAAGCCATAGCGTTGGCTCCTTCTCTATGAGGAGAATTTCTCTTCACATGGAGAGCCCTAAATCGTAATTACAGTCAATTTGGGGATAATAGCCTCTTATCAATCCTAACCAACCCAAGTTTCAATTCTATGTACCATGAATGAGCCTTGGTGTCAAGATGGTATAAGAATTGATTGGGAGCTCTGGCGTGTTCCAGAGCCCCATAATTTCTCTATTAGGGTTATACCCTAATCGGCTGTATTGAGCAGGAGTGATGCTTAGGAGAAGCACAGTGCGGGTCGGGCCGACCCGTGACCCCCACTATTCAACAGTTCTGGGCCATTGGGTCAAGCCTACCTGCGTTGTTTTAAATTTGGGATGAGCCTGTTAATAATAATAAGAATATTAATTATTTAATACATTGAGGTAGGAAGATCTTATTGGGACATATAGAGGCAGAAACTTAGATGATCCTCCCTAACCTTAGAAGTTGATCTTAAGCCTTGTGATAGAATTCACCTAAGGTATTAGTATAAAAGTTCTCCCATGTGATAGTAACTTATATTGAGTGACCTTTTGGTCACATCCTTGGAGCCTAGTGTAGAAATCACCTAATTAGAGTAAGAATTTATAACTTTGGTAAATCCTTAGATGTTAAATTAAATTGACTGAACTCAGATTATTAGTTAGTCATGATCATGCATACCCATGGTGCTGAGTCACTTTAGCAATATTCAGGTTTGGATGAGTCACTCCAATGTGGACTTATGATCAGGGGCTATACCGAGGGATTAGATGAATACAATCCTGCTAAACTAAATCCTCCAAACTTAAGAGAGTGAACTAGATCCTTACTTTGGGGAAGAATAACTGTAATAGGATTCTACATTCTATCTTAGTGTATCTCGATAAGTACAGTTATATACAAACTAAGTATTAAATTCACCTTTTTAGGAAACATACAACCATGTGTATATAACATTTCCAACTGATGTTTTCAAGTAAAACCCAAAGTAAAAGGAACTAATTATTAGAATTATAACTACGAGCCAGAATCCATTTAGATAGATTTTGCACAATTGAGACATTAGATTTATAATCTTATTTTATAGAATATTCTAGATTTTTAAGATATGTAATGTAGGGACATGAGCATGAACATAATCATGATGTATGAGTATTAGTGATGATTTGTGGGTTATGAAATGTTGCATACATCAGCAGGGGATATCCAGGATGTTCGGACATCACAGCAAACTGTATTTTTCAGCAAGATGTATGTAGACATTTGATCGTACGGCTCATAGTAGTTCAGTAATATTTCAGTTGCATATCAGTGGCATACAGTATTATGGCATATTTATATGCATGATTTCAGTGGCATACAGTATACTTTAACATGATATTTACTCAGCTTCAAACCATATACTGTTTATATTTGTTTTCAGTATTCAGTATACTGCCAGCTTTACCTTATTTTAGTTTAATATAATTTTAATTATTCAATTACTTTTACAGTCATTCTACAACTTTGTTTACTTTACTGTTATATGTAAATAATTAGAATTATTTAGTTTAGTTTCAATGTGTTAGACTTATTATCTAATACGTGGTACTTTTGGGATCCGATAATTTGCTAGATCTTGAGCAGCTTTTTGAGCCAGGCCAGGAGAACTCTCAGGAGATTCATGAAGATTTTGTGGAGCCTTAATGTACCTTCCTTCAGCCTTACTATTTCTTTCTATTTTCATTTCAGTTCAGTAGTTATACTTTATTTTATTACTATCTCAATAAACTATTTATAATGATTCATGGATATATTTTCTTTTCTTTTCTGAGATGAATATTTATTTCAACTTCTGTGATAAATATTTTTGGATGTATGTTTAGATTCTACACTCTATTTATATTACTTAAACTTGGTATAGTGATGTAATCGACATACTGGGAATGCTGATATTAGATATATATTGGATTCCTCATTGTTACTCTCATAATCCAATATATGTATTAGCCTAATACTTAGGATAAGTATCTTACTCTTATCTTAAGTATTAGCCCTCAACCCTCCTTATGGTTGAGTCAGTAGTCTTCAGTGGTTTAGTTACAAGCTATTCGGAGAGATGGGTTATGCCTTCCCGAGTAGCGTACCGCTCTGCCGCTGAATTAAACTTGGTTTATACTCTTTTGCGTGCGGCGATGGGGCGAGGTGCTACATCTTCAATGGCAGCACACTCCTCAATCTGAATCTGATTTTCATTTCAGTACTATCTCAGTATACTTGCATTATTTTATATCTTTTTACTTACTTTATTGCAAAGTATTTTAACTTGACAACTACTCATAAAGTGACTTAGCCACTTATCATCTAATGGTAGATTGGCTTTCTTCTAATATAGTGTTAAATACTAAGGTAACATCCCAATGTTGGATTAAGTTCATATCCGATATAGGGGTCGTTACAAAAGATGGCCTGAGTTAATCAGCAATTATAATTTAAGTATCCAGTATCATCCTAGCAAAGCAAATATTATAGCTGATGCACTCAATCACCATGCCACACTATCCATTATAATAGCTTCAAGTTCTTTAAAAGAATAATTCTGTAAGCTTGATATTACTCCCATCCGTGATGTTATGCTAAGCGAGCTAATATCCATGAGTACCATTGAACCCACTCTTCATCGTGAGATATCCATCTCACAGACAAAAGCTGAAGACTATCTGAAGTCCAAAATGGAGATCAAAAGTGGTCATCATTTCGATCTGCTCTTGCGAGGAAATGTAATATAACAAGGTGATCGTCTATGGATTATCAAATTCATGCATCAGGAAAATCTTAGTTGAAAGCCACACTTCTGGATACCAAGTCCATCTCGACTATACCAAAATGTATCAAGATCTGAAGAAGTTATTCGGGTGGCCTAAAATGAAGAAGAGCGTGGTAGAATTTGTTGCAAAATGTCATACTTGTAATCTGGTTAAAGTAGAACACCATAGTCCTAGAGGACTTCTCCATCATTTAGCAATGCATGATTGGAAATGGTTCTACATTTCTATAGACTTTGTAATGGGCTTACCTAAGTCAAGGTCTGGTGCTGATTCTATTTGGGTCATAGTTGATTGATTGACCAATTCAGCACATTTCATCCCAATGCGTCAAACCAATTTTGTGGAGAAATTGGTGAAGCTGTACATTAAGGAATTTGTTAGGCTTCATGGAACTCCAAGATCAATTGTATCCGATCATGATAGCAGATTCACTTCCAAAATTTGGCAAGCTGTGCATCAAGACTTGGGGACTACTCTATCCATGAGCATCATCTTTCACCCACATACTGATGGTCAAACTGAGAGAGTCAATCAAGTTCTAAAAGATCTCCTGCGTTTATGTATTCTGGATTTTGGAGGTTTCTTGGAGGACCATATTCCCTTAGTTGAATTCACTTAAAATAACAGTCTCCAATAAAGTATTAGCATGGCTCTATATGAAGCCTTATATGGAAGAAAATATGGTACTCCATTAGCATGGTCTGAAATATGCAGTGTTCAGTTATATGGTTCAGACCTAGTGGAAGAAACAAATAAAAAGGTGCAATTGATCCAATAATGAATTAAAGCATCTTAAGATCGTTATAGTATATATTATGATACCCATCATTGTTCTCTGGAATTCAATGTTGGAGATTTTGCATATCTCAAAGTAAGCCTGATGAAAGGAGTATTTCATTTCGGTGTAACTGGGAAACTCAGTCCTTGCTACATCAAACCATTTGAACTATTAGAGAAGATAAGCTCTGCAGCATATAAATTGAAATTCCCTAATGATTTCTTTACAATTCACAATGTATTTCTTATTTCATCGCTGTGGAGATTTCTTCATAATCTATCTCATTTAATTCAACTCCCAGTAGTATCTCTCCAGTAGGACCTTTCTTATGCAGAGGAGCCTAACAAAATCTTAGCTCATGACCAAAAGCAGCTGAGAAATCTCTCTATCCCTATGGTGAAGGTTTAGTGGAGGAGTCGCTCTCTTGAAGAATCTACTTATGAAAAATAAACTGATATGCAAAGAAAATATCCAAGTCTCTTTGAAAATCCAGGTACCTTTAATTTTGAATCCTGCTCTTAATTTATGCATTTTCTTTTCTCTTCTTAGGATGATGTCGAGACGACATCATTCTTAAGTGGAGGAGTCTATAACAACACTAGGTTGTTATCTAGCTTAATATAAGCTTAACCCTGCAGTAATTTCAGTTCCATTGTATTCATTATATCATTTTAAGTTAATCCTACAAGTTTGGGGTCAATCGGACCTCTCTAGGGCAATTCAACCATTTGATCAATCTAGATACCCTAATTAAGAGCTGAAACATTTTGATCTCAGATTCAAAATTTGATTGTATTTTTGAATTTCTCACCCCAAAATTAGCTAGAGGTAAAAGTTTTGGAATGTTCGGAGGTCATTTAGGCATAAATTAAATTTAATTTAAATGGGGAAATTACAATTTAGGGTTTGAATTAATTATATTTGCACATATGTCCTTACAACGGTCGGTATCCGCTATCAGGACCGCGTCTAATTCGCTGCCGGGCCCCGACCGTAGTTCAACATTTGCATTATATAAATGGCACCACACAAATCCTGGTTTCTTAGATCTAGCGGTCTAGATCCCATGTTATGGTATAGTCGATCCGCTGTTTGATTTCTCCTTAGATCAAACGGTCGATACCCCTCCCGCGGTCGTTCATTAATAGGAGTAGGATCACACCGTTCGCTTCCAAATGATTGGCAATCAGATGGTCCCGAGCCTATCTCCTACTGTGAATCGTCGTCCCCAAATTTCTCGAAGGATTTCAACAGCTCCTACTGTCGATGCTGGTGTGGCAGTACGGGGATCTTCCCTGCTCCCCATGACTACTCGATCCCTAACGATCTGATGCCTTTGCCTTTCGGGTCTGCCCTCGCCTAACCCTAGCCTGAACCCTCAAGTCTCAAGCCAGCCATATGGGTAACCCGAGCTCCCCACCATTCCTCCCAGGCTATAAATAACCTAGAAAATCCCCTGGAGTTTCCTTTGCTCACTCTAGATCTCCTCTTGTGTTCAATTTCCCTCTGTTGACCTTGGATCTCTTCTACAACCTGTCGACAAACCAACTCTAATCGCAGCCCATTCTGAGGGTCAGGCATGGTGTTCAAGCCCCCTAAATCTTCGTCTGAACTTGCGGAACTTGTCTGCAATAGCCCGAGCTCCTGATTCGACCCTTATCTTTTGCAGTTAGCCAAGTTAGTCCTCCCAGCAAACTAGGTACCCTTCTGCCATTGACTGAGCGAGTAGGATCAGCTCCTCTTCAATTTCATTGCCAAATATATTCCTAGTCTAGGAAATTGCAATGTGGTTCGATCCATTGCTCTAGGTTAGTCCGATCGATCATATCGATCGATCGCACTTCTCCGTTTGTTGAGCTTGGAACATGAGAGGGTCCCAAGGATTTAGACCCACCCAAGCTAAGCCAAGATAGGGCTTTGATCCATCTCTGTGGCGCCCCACCCCTTAATCCACAAGAATTAAGTTAAGGGGTGGTGTGTCACTCTAGCTAACCCTTCACTTATAATTGGATTAGGATGAAATCCACAATTTACTTAATAAGGGAAGGAGTAAGCATAGAATCAAACATTCAGTCACTATCTAAGTAAACATACAGAGTACAGAAGCGATTTTCAATATAAATCATCCAAGCATCACAACCTAAATATAAAGGAAAATATCTCATAACATAAGTATAAAATCCAAATACGCAGTCATCAATACCTGTATTATTACATCATCTAAAAGTTTCAAATAATAAAAATAAAAAAAAACACTCATCCTCACTTAGAATAAAAGGCTAAGCAGCGGCTTCTTCCATGGGCTCCTCCTCTGGGTATGGCTCCACTCCTAACTTCTGCTCATCTAACTGAAGAGGGTCTGCCATTGTCGGTTTCACAATATAGGGCCCCAGCCAAAAAAAAAGAAAAATCTGGTTAGACAATTGTCTAAGTACATTTTAAGCTGATAAGTTTAATGCGTGTTAAATAATATCACCATTCTATAATCATCTAGGCAACAATGTATAAGGGAGCAGCAAGTAGTACAAAAGGAAAGGAAAAGCTATAAATCATTATTTATAACTTATGCAAAAAGGGGAGGCTAAGACATGCCACACATGCAGACTAAACAAGGTAAAGCATAAATATAGATAATCAAACAAGTGTTGTAAGAAAAATGTTACATCCTAAACATACTGGTGATCAAAAGAAACATGCCAATCAAAATGAAACAACTCAATAGTGGTACATATAACTAGCAGCAAGGTTCTAACATCCTAAAATATATAAGCAGTACAAAGAAATAGCGGACTGAATAAAAGTAATGAAAAGTAACCAAAACATCAAACTGCATATAAACATCCGTGTACAATTTGCCATACAGAAAGGAGCTAATCTAGCCCACCAGAAAAGCTGAAGGATCTTAGTACCAGTATGGCTAAGGCACCAACAGTATAATCGAAGAATCCTAGCACCAGTACGACTAGGGCACCAATGGTGTACTCCTAGTGTTAACAAGAAGACTAGGCAAACATTACACAACAAAATAGAGGCCTTCCCCTAGTGACATCAGTTGACTATGCAATCAGAAGGCAATACTGAGAGGTAGCTCAAACACATTACTATCTTTAAGTAATCACTTTAATATTTTCACAAGAAATCTAAGGAGTCTCCATATTTTCCTAACATTTTATCCATGCATCAAAAATATTATGTGATATGCTCAAGAAAATATAGCACAAAATTATAAGGAATGCGTAGCACAAATATCAAATAGAAGCAAGGGACTCTACTAAACATGGTGATATCATTTATTTTCTACTTAACCATTCTAACTATTCCAAGTTACACAAGTTCAAGATCACCGTTTTCCTACTATCGAGTGTAACTTAGAAATTCATCCTTATAAGTTAAAAAGGATTAGAACTGATCAGGTTCTAATCTAGCTCAATCAAATAGACGATTACGAGTTAAATCAATAAATCATACATCCTAGTTTTGTGAATTTAGATGTTCTAACTAAGATCTGATCAAGATCTTCTAACCCTATAGATTATGGATTAAATACTATGAGATTTAAGTTTAATCACATAATCCAAAAAGGATAAGAATTAAGTTCTATGTTTCATTCTATTAGTGAACTACTAGTCAAGGCCAATCCTATTAAGTAATCAAGCTTAATAGGATGATTCTCCTATCCTAAATCTAAGGTTAAAAGACAAGACAATATGAACAAGTTGTAAAATAAAAGAAAAGTCTAGAAACTAATAAAACTAAGGTTTCACCCATTGGGTAACCCAATTTACCAAACTAATGAACTCTAACCTATGATCTAGTCCTAGTCTCAGGAAAGGTCCTTAAGGTGTAGTGTTAAACTTAGAGAGATTACTGGAATCTGACTTAATGGTTGATTTCACTTACTTAAATGTCACTAAGATAATTATAACATTAGTTTTAATATTTTGGAACGTTCACTAACAGTTAGGGGTATTTAGTCCAAACTTAGGGCAAAATGACCATTTTGCCCCCACTTTAAGGGTAAAAAAGTTAACTTTTGACTTATGGGTTAGAATTGAATTCTCTTAGTTCCAACTGATCCCTTACTGTCTAACTTGAAGATAGACAGTAAGTATGTCCAAATTGGACTCCAAACGGTCAAGTTATGATCAGAGTAAGACTAGGGGTATTTTAGTCATTTACTAAATTTTTAGGGTTCAGATCCTAAATTTTATTTTATTTTATTGATGATGTTGAAATTCTAAACTAGTTAGCAACTTGAATTTTTAAATTTGGAGTTGATTTGACCAAGTTATGGTCATTTGAATCCCAAGGGCATTTTGGTCATTTTCACTAAAAATTCTAGGGTTGACTTTTTGTCCTGATATCCAAATGAGGAAACTAATACTACTACAGTGATGGGGCCGCTCTTCTGAGCATTTTAAGACCCATATTGACTATGTTCTGATGAATGGGTAAAAAGTTATGAGGCTCTAAAGAGGTCCTAAAATGCTACTTCGTTATGTGTACCCCAAATATAATTTTTGACTTATGTTATTTAATTTCTTACATTTTTTTGAGTATTTTGAGACTTATATTGGCTATATTTGGATCATCCTACAAAAAGTTATTAAGCTCTTAAGATTTACTATTCAAAAATATAATTTGTATTAATTTACTATTCATTTATTCAATTTAAATAATTTTACTATTCATTCCTAAAGTTTATATATATAGTTTCTAATTTTATTAATTTTTAATTAATTTGTGATTAATTAGTCTTAATTATCAATTAATAATAATTAATCCATTAATTAAATAATTAAATTATATTTAATATTATTTTTTCTATTGAAAAGTCATTAGCACTAATTACTGTTTAGTTAACCTTAATCACTTATTAATATATAATTAAGAATAATTAATAGTTTACAATTTAATAATAATTAATTATTCTAATTACTGTTAAGATTTAATTAATATTAAAATAATCCTAAGTAATCTCTTAATTATTAATTATAATTAATTATGAAATAACTGTTCCAAAATCATTAACGCTAATCCATATTTAATTAACTACTAATTGTAATTAATTAATCACTAACAGTAATTAACTTAATTTAATTAGCAGACAGTGGGCCCACCAGACACATGGCATTGCCAGAGGCTGCCACGTAGCACTGTGGGCCTCACGGGAAGCTGAGTCGGCTCGGCGACTAGGCAGTGGGCCCCACCTGACACGTGGCGCTGCCACAGGCTGCCACATGGCACTGTGGGCCCCACATGGGAGCCGAAACGCCGCGAGTGCTCGGAGGCAGTGGGCCACACACGTGACACGTGGCGAGCCCAGAGGCTGCCACGTGGCGCAGTGGGCCCCACGGCCGAAGCCGAAAAGTCACGGGCTCAGCGTGTGGGTCCACGTGACACGTGGCGGGCCCGGAGGCGGCCACGTGGCGTAGTGGGCCCCACCCGGGGCTTACGCGGACCCTACGCGGTCCGATCGGGCTCGAGTGGACCCGGTCCGACCGGGACTGCGTCTCCCTCGCGGAGACACCCCGAGGGTCGGCGCCTAGGGCACGTATTTTGCCGGCCTTCCCGGCGCCGGACCACCTCGGCCCGCACGGCCGACGGTAGCCCTCGACGAGGCCTACACGTCAGCTGGTGGACCTTCGCCGGAGGTGGCCGGAATCGCTGGCAAAATCTAAACCTATGTCCTATGGTTTCGAGACAAACGGGTTTAACCGTTTGTACTGTGGACCAAGTCCACATCTGGGTCGATCCAACCCGATCGAGCCCGATGATCGTCTAATCCGGGTCAGTGGAATAGTGGTTTGAAACAATAATTGCGAAAATTGACGGAGGATTTGGAGGAATGGAGCGTACCTAATTCGACGGCTGGAGGTTCAGGACGGGCTCGGCATGGGTCGGTTGATTCGGGCTCCGGGATGTGTAACCGGGGGTCGAGGGGTACGGGGGAGGTTCTTAAATGCCCCCGGACTGACCGGCCAAGGTGGGGGAGGCCGCCGGTTGGCCTGGCGAGAGGCGGGCGCACCTCGTGGCTCGCGGGCGATGGGGCCGAGGACAAAGGCCCCGGGCTGTCCGATCTCGCGACACGCGGACGGCCCGGATCCGCCCGGACCGTGCGACGTGGATCGCGGCTGTGGGCCGTTGGATCCACGCAGATCAGACGGTCCGGATGGAACTGTCCGATCGGACAGCGTCGTTAGCGCCGTTAGCGCCGTCAACAGTGGACGGCGCCATACGGCGCCATCAACTAAATAATTTTTTTTTTTTAATTCCAAAAATTTTGAATATGTTTTTCCTAGCTAATTGAGGGGTGAGGAACGCAATGGCGAGGTCAGATTTTCGATCCGACGAGTATTTTGATTCCTCAATTTCCGGGGTATTTTTATTATTAAAATATTCGTCGAAATTTCGACGACTTCCGATTGACACGAAAACTTCACCCCAAGCTAATTTGGGGTCAATGAACGCAATGGCGGTGTCCATTTTTCGATCGGAGGTCAATTAAAATTGGCCAAATTTTTAGGGTTTCTGGATTTCCCAGAAATCAAGATTCGATCCATTTGACTCCTGATTTGGACTAGGTCTAAGGGGTTGACTCCAATTGACCTAATTAGCACATTATAATTAAGACTTAGGATTAGTCCTAATTAACTATGGTAAAAACCTGAGTTATTACAATCTCAGTGCCCTGATGGTGAATGGATCAAGCCCTAGCCATGGTACTTTCCCTGTGAGGAGAATTTCTCCTAACAGTGGAACCCCAAATTAGCGATTAGCCTGATTTGGGGAAAATAGGCCCCCACTAAATTAGGCTGCCTCGTATGTAATTTTAAGGTTCCTTAGATCGGTCTTGGTCCCAACAATGTGTGTCAGTTACTCTGAGCCGTCTACATGGCTCGAGGATGGAGGATTTCTATGATTAGGGTTAACCCTAATCGCCCTCTATCGGGGTCAACTGCTGTGGCGGCCGCCTCTTCTAATCACAAGGCTTAAGGCGTGGTCGTCACTAAGCACATCTTAAACTTTATATTAGGTTGGAATTTAAGATTCCAATCCAATCTTAAGAAAAAGAGGTGCTTTTCTGAATAAGATAAAGATTAATAATCACTTAATGAGTATCAGAGTGCGGAAGAAAAGTAACAACTGAAGTAAACATCCATACTATAAAATAAAGACATCCAGCTCAGAATATAAATACAATGCAGGAAAGTAAAGTACAAAGTTCTGTATTATTACAAACGTTTAAAGTTTAAAGAAAACTGAAATCAAAAGAGTCACTCATCCTCACAAAGTAAAGCGACTAGTAAAACTGAGGTCCCTCACTAGTCTGGACCTCCTCCTGGATCTGCTCCTCAGAAGGCTCTATCTCCTCAAAAAGCTCAGAATCTACTATTATCAGTTTCATAATGGTAGGGCCTTAGCCAACAAAATAAAAATCTTGTTAAACAAAATGCCTAAGTACATTTTAAGGTAATAAGTTTTAATGTATTTTAATGACATCACAACTTAAGTTAAGCAAAATATAGTGGTAAAGCACAAAGAAAGGCATGAACAAGTCATGAGGTATAAACATACCTCAACTCAGGCTGCAAAATAAGGTAAGTAAAGTACACAAATAAATCTACTAAGTACAAAGAAAAGTCCTAAAGAATATGATCAAACTAACATACCAGTATAGTATAAGTAAAAGTACTGCACTGAAAGTATAAGACTAGCATCCAAACATTCTCTCAAGTAGGTAAAACGGTTGACATACAAAAAAGTTCTGAAATGTAAAGGAACTACAGAAAATGAAAAATATGAAAGAAAGAAAAAGTGTACTGAAACGGTAAAGTAAAGTAAGCTTGAAATGTAAGGAAAATATGTAAGGTACTGTAAAATTTCTAAAATGTAAATGTAAGTAATATTTATTAATTTATTGTACTTGTGAGATATTCTTACTTAGTCTGCCAAAAAATAAAGTCCATCTGGTAATCTAGGAGAAACATCCCAGATTAATGTAAAGTTCATCCAAAAGAGGCATTTAGGAGAAACATCCCAGATCCTAAAGTAAATCCATAAAGTATCTAAAGGGCAAATAGGAGAAATATCCCAATGCCAAAGTAAAGTACCATAGGGGAAATTCCCTAGGCTAAAGCAGTCCTATAGTAAAGTCATACTAAGTGGCAGGTTAAGTAAAACATAAATCACAAGTAAAATGTTGTTTATTAATGTTTCTTTTAAAATTATGCATATGAAAATGTGAATGAAATTCAAAGTATAATATAAAGTAAGTATCAAGTAATTAAGTATGTCCAAAGGTATAAAAGGGTTCAAAAGATAGGAAAAGCATTGCATTTCAAATTCAAAGAACTAATTTGCACTACACAAACTTGTGATATCATCCATTTTCTAATTTAGACGTTCTAACTACTCTAAGTTACATAAGATTCAGAATCAACAATTCCTACACTGTCTATAACTTAGAATCACGAACCTACAGGTTGAACATAATTAGGATTAGCTACGTCCTAATTATAAATGAATCAAATGTCGCATGTAAAGTTAAATAAATAAATCAATCGTCCTAAGTTAATATTTTATAAACCCCAAATAAATCTTGATTATCCAAATCAAGATTTAAAGAATTAAGAATCAAACTTCAAAGAATGAAGTTTAATTCTTAATCATAAGGCCATATTATGGGCTAAGGTTTAATCCCATCTCACTGATTAAATGTTAAGACAAATCCTATTGAATTAAGTCAAATTCAATAGGATAGATTTCCAAACCTAATTCTAATGTTAAAAGATCAAATAATCAGTTAATAAATTGTGAAAAATTTAATAAACTAATAAAATCAAGGTTTCAGCTTAATGAGTAACCCATTTTACCCATTAGATGAATTTTAACCTAAGATCTAATCTTATTCTTAAGAATTAAGGCTCTTAAATACTAAGATTATCACTCAGACACACATCCTAACTAAGGTTATAAGACCTAAAGGATGATCTAAGAAGTTCAAAAGAAATGAAATTTCTTTCATAATTTACTTAGGTTTTATTTAAGACTTAACTTAGGGTTTTCTTCAATTTTCTAATTTAAGACTTAGAATTATTTAAATTATAGTTTAAATCACTTTAATTACTATTTGATATGTTTTAGAGATGAAATTAGGTCTTAATTTCATTAAACCCTAATTTTTGGGCAAAAAGACTATTTTGCCCCTCCTCAAGGGTCTAAAACTTATCTTTATGAATTAACACTAAATTCTGAATTTTAATGATGTGGAATGATTACTTATTATTTGATATGAGTTTAGACAGTAAATTCATTAAATTTGGTTAAGTATTAAGCCTTATAAGATCAAATTAAGGAATTTGACCTATACGGGTATATTGGTAATTTTACCCTAATGACATATAACTTTTCTATCAGTTTATTAAAAGTTATGCTCTAAGGTTTTCATAGAACCTAAATTTATTGAATTCTGATGTGTATTGGCTAAGTTATAGCTAAAACAAATTCTAGGGTTTAAAGGGTAATTAAGGATTCTTAATTAAGGGTCAAAATCCTAACTTTGTCATTTGGTGTCCAAATTGAATAATTTTAATGGCTGTATGTCACAATTGGTCCACTGATTCTAATGATTAGTGGTAGATTCAATTTGGACTCCATTTGGCTAAGTTATGGCTTAATTAGGGTTTAGGGTGATTAGTGAGTGATTAGTGAAATTAATCACCCAATCACTAATCCAACCTTATAGTTAGGTTCTAATAGATTTTAGGAGTTCTTTGAAACTTAGTTTGTCCAATTTGAATTATTAAATTTGCTAATATTCACTAATCAAGTTTCTAGGGTAATTAGGAGTGATTATCAAATCTAACCATTAGATCCTAAATATTTTTGTAGATCTCTGTAGACTAGGTTTTGCTGATCTAAATTAGTATTTGGATCACCTAATTTGGAGCTAAGATGACCAACTTAAAGTCATTTGAAGTTTTAGGTCAATTTAGGCTAATTAGGGTTAGGTCCTAAATGTCATTAGGCTCAAATTAATCCAAACAGCAAGATTAACCCTATTAAAATGTTCCTTAGGGTTTTGTGAGTATTTTAAGATCCATATTGGGTATGTTTAGATTATTGGTTATAAAGTTATGACCTAATGAATTATTTTGGGGATATTTAAGACTTAATTAAGTATCCTAAATGTCTCTATATTAAATACAGCTCCAAATGGAATTTTGATAGTGCCAATAAATTATTTATATTTTTCTGATGAATTTAGTATATTTAATTGTATTAATTGAAATTTTATTTTACAAGATGTGAGCATTTAAAGATCTTGAATTTTAAATTAAACATTTTAAGATTCGTATTTAAATGATTTAATATTAATCTGTTTAAATAAATTAAGACCTTAATTAAAATCTAAAACGTGGCTGGGGAGGGGTCCACCATACTTCCGCTGTGAATGACACATCACCGAGAGGTGGGGCCCACTTCTCCAACGCAGGTGCCACGCAAGTAGCGTCTTCCCTTCTCGCCTCTTCCTCGGCTTCTTTACAGGTGAGACGATGCGATTAGGGCATCAGAGGATTCTTCGGTCAGATGTTTTTAGAGGGTGATCAATACGTTGAGAGGTTCCTAATGGCGAGCTCTATGATCTGGATATGCTAATTGATGTTTAAAGATTTCAATAAGACTAACCCTAATTTTGAAGGACTCGGCTCGGGTTATCTAGCACGGCATGATGTGGTTGAATCGGACAATAATCGAACTCACAGATGATAATTGCATACTATTAATCACTTAAATGAAGTGAAATTAGATAAATAACAAAGTAAATTAAGCAAGAAAAGAAGTGAAGTACATTAGGGTTCTTCAGGACTCCGTTCTCGAGGGATCACCACTCCTTCAGATCGAAGAGATGAGTTGCAAACAATCAATTAGGATCAAAAAGGAGGTCTGGAAGTGGCGGAAGACACACGCGATCACCTGCGTTCGCCGCGTGTAGGCCTGCGTAACACGCGTCTCGCGCAATAGGGACGATGGGGAAGATCACTTAAATGACCGTTCGATCGGATCTCCTGATCCAATCAGACGATCCTCTTCAACTGGACGCCCGTTTGATGGCGTTAAATAATTAGGGGACAGCGCTAAGTAGAGTCGTTAAGGACTTAATATTAAATTATTATTTAAATATTCTTTACTTATTTCATTAATTAAAATTTATTGATTAAATGTGTTCCAAAAATTCCCAATAAATCACTCCTAGCTAATTGAGGTGTGAGTAACGCAACAGTGTGATAGGATTTTTGATCCGACGAGTATTTAATTATTTGAATTTTCAGGTATTTAAATAATATTAAAATATTTGATGAAAATTTAACGACTTCCAAATGCATCCCAAATTTCACCTCTACCTAATTTGGGGGTGGTGAACGCAATGGCAAAGTCAAATTTTGAATCTGAGGTCAAAATAAAAAGTCAATTTCTAGGGTTTTGGAATTTTCCAGAATTTCATATTTGATTCAATTGATTCCAGATTTAACCTAGATCCTAGAGATGAGTTCTAAGTGACTTAGTTAGTGTACTAGAACCATAATTAAGGCTTTGATTAGTCTTAATAGACCTAGGTAACAACTTTAGTTGTTACAGCTACGGGGAAGGAGGCGATCACACGGGTTGGGCCGACCTGTGACCCGCGCTGTCTAATATTGATGGGTCTCTAGGCCCGATCAGCCCACACATTTTTGGATTGGGCCGGTGCCGTTTAAATAAATATTAATCCATTTAATATTTATTTTCCTTGAGAAAAATAAAAGGGATTAATTAAAATAATGCACATTAAATTATTTAAATAACTTTTAATCCACTTATTTAAACCCTATAAAATTATATATCAAATTGTTCAGAAAAATACAAGGAATCGGAATATAAAATAATATTGCACCTTTAATGGTTGAATTTTCTACCTAATTACTTCAAAACTTGATTAGGGTGGATTAGCATGTATACTTAGCCAAATTTCTTAATTCAAGTTTCATTATATTCTAAATGCCTTGTCAAATCTATGTATTAGGTGGTTTAATTTTTTTATTTGTATATTTTTAATTATGCCCTAATCTCTTAAAAACATGATTAGTGAAAATTAAGTTCTTTACTTAATTAAAATTAGTAAATATAGTCTCTAATTATTCACATGGTTAAATAGAACATATTTTCCAAGTTTCATTAATTGTTAATGGTTGGATTTATAATTAAGTGCTAAACCATTTTTGCTTGATTTAAGGTTTGATTAGCCTTAAATTACTTTATTTTATGTAAATTTATGTTCATATGCTTCAATAACAATAGAATGTATATTAGAGAACTTCCATACTTATTTGGACACTTGATTAAATTAATTTGACATTAAATTAGTACTTGAACCTAAAAAGCTTAAGAATTGATTAAGTAATTAATACTTAATCTAAATCTTGAAATGAATATTAATAATACACTAATAATTTATTAAATTTTCATTGATCCTTAAGCCAAATAAGTGATCTTGATTTGGTTAATTTAGAGTTAAATCCTAACTTACCTTGATTAAGATCTAAATCCTTAATCACTTTAATTAAAATAGCTTGATTGAAAGATAAATCAACTTGCATAATTCCAATAATACACCTTAATTTGGTATTGATCTTAACTCATTAATTTAGAACTATTAAGATCTATAATGAAGTCATGTGATTAAGAAATCTGAATTCTTATCTTTAACTCCTTGAATTTTCTCTTATATAAGATTCTTAATATATAAAGAATCATAATACTACATTGATTAGCAAGATGATCAATTCCTAATAATATACATGATTAAAACCCATAATTATAGCATAAGTAGAGAATCAGATGGATTTATTCATCTAATCTGATTAAATCAAATCAAATCTAAACAATATAAAAGCTATGAAATTAATAAAATTCAAAGAGTCTAGATTTTTCCTTTTATATTAGAAGTGCAAGATCATTATGATCTTGCCATAGTATAAGTAAATAATTGTTAAGCCATATTATTATATAATCTATTGAGTTATGAAGAGCTTATTGTTTACATCTTGAGGTAGGAACTTAGATACTCCTTATTAACTTTAGATGCTTGATCTTAGACCCTTGTGGTAGGATTATTTAAGAACTTTTCATGAGATTCTCTCATGTGGTAGTAACCTTAAATTGAATGACCTTTAGGTCACATCATTGGAACCTTGTGTAGGATCCATTCCAATAGCATAAAGATTCATTAGTTTGATAATTCTTATTTATTAAATAGTTGTTGGAATCAGTAGATTGTTAGTAGAATGTGATAGTGTATATCCATAGTGCTGAATCATTTTAGTAAAACATGGGATTGAATGAGTCACTCTAAGTAGGATTATAGAGTCTCAATCTTATCATATGTGATTAGATAAGTACAGTCCAACTTATAGTAAATTTTCCAAGCCTAAGTATTTCATAATTAGGTAACTTGGATGCTTAATTTGAGAGAATAAACTGTGACCGCATTCTACCCCTTATCATCGTGCGCTTTGATAAGTACAGTTAAACAAACTAAATATCTCAAGTCATCCTTCTTAGAGCACTAAGCATGGTTGTGATTAGGGTATGTAATAGCTTAGTTTGAGAGAATAAACTGTGACCGGGTTCTGCCCCTTATTGTCGTGCACTTCAATAAATGCAATTAAAAAACTATGTGTTAAATTCAACTTTCTTGGAAACATCGATTATGTGTATACAATCCCTTTAGCTGATGATCCTATATAATATTAACTAATATAATTCAATAAATTAGAATTAGGAGTCAGAATTCACTTAGGTGAATTCCACACAATGGAGATAAATGGAATCAATATTTGATATTGAATTGATTTCAGAATTTTCGATGATTTAAAGCATATAGTCATTATTGCTTTGGCATATCATAAATGCATAAGTCATGTCATCATTAGCAGAGCACTTAGCTCACTTAAGGACTGTGTTAGCAGAGCGTTTGCTCACCTATGAACCTGTGGAGTGTCCATGAGACACCAAGTTAGCATATTAGTGGCATACAAATCTATGGCATATTCAAATGCATAATTATGAATTCAGTGGCATACAGCACAATTTTAAATCAGCATTTATTCTATTTCAAATTGGCTTATTGTTTTACCTACATTTCAGTAGTTAGTTGTAGTTTTAGATTTATTCACTACATTCAGTATTCAGTTTATAGCATCAATTTACTTTACTTTTAGATTTACACTATTTTGGGCTTTTAGCTATTTTACTGTCTTTTCTATAGTCTTGCTCAAACTATTTAAAAGGTAAATAATATATGATTATAACTATTAGAGTAGCTTTCGTTGTGTTAAACTTATTATCTATCACATTGTACTTTTGGGATCCAGCAATTTGCTAGATATCGAGCAGTTCGTGGAGCCAGATCAAACGGATACTCAAGAGATCTAGGAGGAGTTCAAGGAGCATTAGTGGACTCTTCTCCTGCCTTTACTTTCTGCTTAGATATTTTTAAGTTCAGCACTTAGAGTTTATTCTGTATTTTATTAAACTATTGTAGTAATTTTGGATATATTCTCTTTTTTTTTTAGATGAATGTTTCATTTAGCTTCTGTGATAAATGTTTCTGGATGTATGCTTTAGCTTTCATACTCTGCATTTACTTTTACTTTGACTTAGTATTGTAGTGTGATCAGAATATTCATAAAATGCTAGTACTCATATAACTTGGATCCTATTTATATTCATAATCTAATATATATGAGTACCTTATCTAATACTTAAGATAATAATATTATACTTATCTTAAGAATTAGTACTCAGTCTTCTTCTCTTGAGGTTGAGTTTCAACAGTTCTTGTGCTTAGCAGGTTTATTCGGGGATGTTGTGTTTCTTTCCTGAGTAATGGACCATTTCACCGCCAATTGTTATTCCTTAAATTAATTGCGCACGGCGACGGGACGTGGCATTACACTTCCACAAATATATATAAGTATGTCTTGTATACATGAAGCTAAGTTAGCAATTCTGTAGGGCAAATCCAGAATCTTGAGGTTAGGTTCAATAAAAGTATATCCTTCACTTGGGCCCCCTCAAAGACTTCAGATGACACCCTTATAACTTTCGATGGAGCCCCATCACTAACCTAAACAATCGCCATTTCGGAACCCATGCAATAATTCACAAGAAACATAACAAATACATTTCATTTCATGACATTATTCTAGCTAATAGTAAGCATTTTATTTTACATCAACATGGATTAAGCTGCAAAGCGAAGCTAAAGTAGCGATAAAAGCAATTAAGTGCAAATAGTAATATCTTATGTACCTCGATATTTGAATATGCTGAAAATAGCACTAAAAAATCTATTGTGTCTGCAAAGGATATATTTGCAATATTATTAGGTTTTGAAAATGACCCAGATAATATTAAAAGATAAATTCTTATTCCTAAGTCTCAATATTTCCTTATTCCTATTAAGAATTTCTTTAAAAGCTCCTAATTGGATAGACTTTACTATATTAATTTGAAGTACGCAAATTGCAGTAGGAGTCCGCTCAAACCCTTTCATTAGAAAATCAATTTTATTCTAACTACAGCCGACAAACTTCCTACGTGGTCCTTCTAAACTTTTACATCACTCATCCTAAAAAAAGTTTATAACTTCCTTCAGAACCTACCTATTGTACTTACACCTTATCTAATTAGGATTAATAAAGTTTAATTAGATATATCATATATTTCAACAGATTAATTTAGTTGTTTGGTGAATTCAATCTTCTAAAATTCAGTTAATCATTCAATTTCTAACTATACTAAAAGTATTTTAATGATACTATTCCTTCAACAAGTCTCAATGGAAGTTAAATTCAATTGCTACCATTGATTGAGAACACTCGACTGAGTGGAACCAATCCTCCTTTTGTTGTTTCACACAACATCAGAACTCACAAACTATCCCTCGATTAATATAGATCAAACTCGGTCTTGTATTCTCCTTGATTCAACAATCAAACTACTTCCAATATCTTTCAATTCATTCTTAGTATTGCAATCCTTATCCCGTCTCAGTGCTTACACAATTAATTGTTCTTAATATCCTTTAATCAAGACAATTATGTTCTACTAAGCTTAAATAGCAATTTATAATCCTTGCAATCTACTCTATAAATCTTAAAGTTGAATTAGAAATTTCTTAACTCAAGTTCATGTTTCTCTAACATAGAATTAAGCTCCTAATAAATGCATTTCAGTAGTTGTAACAAGATTTTTTTTCATACCTTAAATGATCAGATTGATTGCTAGGAATCAAAAGATAGCTCAGAGATGTAGAACAGGGATCGGACAATGGAAATTGGGCCGGTGAATATACCCACTAGCTAAAAATCCCTCTTCTATTTCCATAGTCAGTCGAAAGGAGTCGGGAGGGAAGCTGGAATGTGTTAGGGTTCACGTCGAGGTCGTGGAATTGCGGAGATGAAGGACTCGAAGGCGTCTAAAGGGGTCCAACTTGTCCTCACTTGCGGCGCAGACTCCCGAGGCTGCGGCTAGCTCTTACAGGATCGGTAGGGCTCGGCCTGCTGGATACGAAAGGGTCGATGAAGGATCGAAGAGCGTCGAATACTTCTGGGGCTGCGGCTGCGTCCTTGCTCGCGTCGAGGATTTCTGTGAGCTGTGATTGCGTCGGCTAAGGCTCGGGTATCGTAAGGTGCCTTTGCCTATATAAGCTCCATCAGGCTTGTTGATATGCCACGCCTCTCCTGCAGGAAGCGTCACACCCATTGGAGACATCCCTCGATTCAGCAACAGCAGGTAAAAGAGAAAAAAAAATGTTTGCTTTGCTTGCTTCTCATTCTTTTATTTTACTTCCCTTATATATATATATATATATATATATATATATATATATACATATACAAGCACATAAGTATATAGATAACTTAAATTGAGGGTAAAGAATAAAATGAGTTATAGTTTGAGTCAAAATTGGCAGAATGTCAACGTGCAACAAAATTCGACTAGAAAATAAACAGAAAAATAGAAATTCACGAGTAAAATTGCAAAATAAACTATAACGAGTAATTAACGACCATTTATGATTGGGCGGAGATATCGGCGCCCTTCTTAATAAGGACCAAGGGTCGTTACAAGAACTAACTGAGAGGCTTCTATTTAATCATGTACAATAAAAATAAAATGTGCATGCAGCCAACTCCACTTTAAGGATTGGTGTTATTGTTGTAGCTATTGTAAAAGGAAAATATAGTTTAAGAATAAATAAAAAGTACATCTACATAAAAAGTTATTCTCAGAAGTGTTAAGACAGTGTATGTGCTTATTACTAGTGGAAGAAACAAATCGAAAGATTCAGCTGATCCAGCAAAGAATCAAAGCAGCTCAAGATCGCCAGAGTAAGTATCATGATGCTCATCATCGTACTCTGGAATTTGATGCCGAAAATTTTGTATATCTTAAGGTCAGTCCGATGAAAGTGTGTATCATTTCGGTGTAGCTGGGAAGCTAAGTCCTCGCTACATCGGACCATTTGAGATATTAGAAAAGATCGGATCTGCAGCCTATCGATTAAAGCTTCCTAAAGATTTCTCTGTCGTCCATAATATCTTCCACATCTCATCTCTGCGGAAATGTCTTCGTAACCCTTCTCACTTAATCCAACTTCCGGCGGTATCTCTCCAACCAGATCTTTCTAATGCAGAAAAGCTAATCAATATCTTAGCTCATGATCAAAAACAGCTGAGAAATCATTCAATCCCTATGGTTAAGGTCCAGTGGAGGAATCGCTCATTAGAAGAATCTAGTTGGGAAAAAGAGGTGGATATGAGAAAGAAGTACCCAAGTCTCTTTGAAACTCTAGGTACTCTGTAATCTTCTGAGTTTTATTTATGTTCTTCAATTTCTCATGATTGTCTTCTCTCTTGAGATGATGTCGAGGACGACATCGTTCTTAAGTGGGGGAGTCTGTAACAACCCTACGTTATTACTTTGCAAAATCATAGGTAACCTGACCAATTTCCAATCACCATTTCTTATAAAACCTTAAATTGAGTCTATCTAGAAAATTTGAAGTCCATTGGACTTCTCTAAGTCCAAAAGGGTAATTTGATCAGTCTAGATACCCTAAATTATACCTATAATATTTTTTATCTCAGAATTAAAATCTGATTGCATTTTTAGATTTCTCACCTCCCAAATTAGCTAAAGGTGAAATTTTGGTAAATTTGGAAATCATTTGGGCCATAATTCAATTTAAATTAAAATGGTTCAATTGTACATAAGGGTTCCTATTATTTCATAATTACAATTATACCCTTATACCTGTTAATAGGTGATCCGCTACAGAGCCCGGGTCACGCGACAGCGGCGCCCCGTGAATCTAGCCATCGCGCCTTACTAATCCGATGGCTAGGATCAGATCCCGCGGAACCACGGATCCGTCGTTGGATCCACCCCGTGGATCCTATGGCCAGGATCATCCCCGCAATCAGCCATTAGGATCCGGGCGATCCCAGCCATAGCGCCATTTGATCGATATATCAGACGGCATCCAAGGCACCCGGTTCTGTGGATCTGCGTCTCCATGCGCTCGTGCACTCGACCGAGAGATCCCTCGTACTGCCAGCTGCCTCCTCAGTCCCCCACTCCTTCTTCCACCTCAACAGACCGTTAGCACACCTCCCCTAATGGCCAGGAGACCCAATCGGGCCTTGTGACCCAGCCGAGCTCGAATTGGAAATTCGAGAGCTCGGCCATGGCCCGACCACTTCGACCCTCCCCAGCCCAATTGGAGCCTTTGAAAACTTCCCTACACTCCCCTGAGGCTATAAATAGCCTCAGCAAATCTTCATTTGATCCTTGCTGATCAATTGGAGTTAAGCTTCCCTCTGCCATTCCCGAGCTCCCATTGCTGAATTCCCGAGCTGCTGAGCTTCTTCCAGGCATCCCCGAGCTTGCGTACCGCTGATAGGAGAGTTTCCTAGAGTTCAAGAACTCTCAGAGAAATCCAAGGGAGCTCAGCCAGTCGGCATCTCCCTCTGCAGCGTTTGCAAGCAATCCCGACAAAACCGGGCATTCTACTTACCGGTTTCAAGCTAATGAGGCTCGGACCTTCTCTATTTTGATGCGTCTGAGTTCGTATTATCGTCTTGAACCCAATGGTATCGAGATTAATATCTAAGCTAGCCCCGATCCATCTAATCGATCGATCGGATTTAACTTCTTAAGGAACGCCTCGGTCGAGTAAGGACCCGGTGATCCAGACCATCCCAGACCCTCATACCAAAGGGCTTCGATCCGTCTCACCTCCCTGATGGTGTAGGGATCGAGCCTAGGGTCTGGCGTGGCCTCTGTGGAGAGAATTATCTCCCCATAGTAGCTCCCATGAAGGAGCCCTCGGGTGAGTAAGGTCCGGTCGATCCAGACCGTCTCACAGAGGGCTTCGGGTCCCATTCGACACGTCTGACCACGGTGATCATGTAGCGATGGGTTCTGGTCATGCCGTGGTCAGGATGCCCCAGGATTTGGTGATTAGGGTTCCCCTAATCGGATCCCTAGCTTGGGACGAAGGAGCGGGGACGACGGCTCTGTGCGGGCCGGGTCGACCCACGACCCGCGCTGTGCGACAGTGCCGGGTCTCCCGGGCCGCGGTCGACCAGCGCGGTTTGGAATTGGGCCGAGCCGTTTAAATTAAATCAGAATTATTAGAATTATTTTCTTGAAGGAAAATAATCCCAATAATCAAATCATAGGAATTTAATTAAATACAAATACAGAATGTATTATTTGAATAACTTTTAATCCACTGGTTCAAACCCTATGAAATTGTATATGAAAATGATCAAAAAATCATCAGGGTCCTAAATATAAAATAAAATCATACATTTGATGGTTAGATCTTTAATTATTGCCTAATTATAGTGGATCTTAATTAGGGTAAAATTAGTAATTTTACTTATCCAAATTGCATGCTTAGGGTGCCATTAGTTCACTCGTGATGATTATAATGCATGTGCTAAGTAAATTATTTTTCTGAGCTCTGTAATTCTAGTTATGCCCTAATTATATTAAAACATCATTAGTGAATATTAAGGTTTATACTCACTAGATCTTAGTAAACTTATGCTCTGATTAATTGTATGGTTAATTAGAACTTGGGTATCAAATTTCATGAAATTATGATGATTAGATTTATACTCATATGCTAATCCTTTTTGAATTGAGTTAGGCTTTGATTAGCACTAAGTATTGCTTGTTTTACAAAATTTGAGTATTAATCTGACTTATAATAGTAAGTTAGATGTAGTGAATTCCTCTAGGTAAACTTATTAAGTATACTTGAACAAATCTAAAGATTGAGAATCTTAAATATCTTAAATAACTTAAGAAATCTTAAGATTTAGATCAAGCTTTTAAAACTTGATCTAGGTCTGAGATTGCCACCAATAATGCATGATTAATCCACTGATTTGACATTGATCTTTAAGCACACACTTGATTTTACTTAAGGTATGAGAAGAGATCAAACCCTAATCTACTTAAGGAGAATCCAAATTCTTAAGAACCTTAACTTAATTAACTTGATTGTAAGACTACGAACTTGACATTTTCCAATAATGCATCTGATTTGATATTGATTCTAAACATTTGAATTAGAAAAATTAAGGTTAATAACAATCCTATGTGATTTCTCAATCTGAATCAAACCTTAAGATCCCTGATTTTCTCTTAAGTTAGAGGATTAACATAAGAAGATTTATAAAATCATATTAATTAACCAAGTGATCTAAGTCCTAAAAATATTCCTAATTTAGATCCCCTAATCTTAAATTGAGTTGTGATCAGATGACTAAGTCATCTGATTTAATCATCCTAAACCTAGTTATGAAGCAGAACCTAAGAGATTAATATCAGCATATAGAAGGAAGAATCTTAAGTGTCTCTTCATAAGATCTTCTTGAATTATTAAAAGACCTAAATTCATATATTCTGAGGTAGGAGACCTTGTATGACTCCTTGAGGTAGAAGTATAGAAGATCCCATCACCTTAGAGATTGATCTTATCTCCTCGTGATAGTAATCACTTAAGAACCTTAGAACAGATACTTCTCCTTGTGGTAGAATTTATATCAAGTGATCCTTGATCACAAATGGTTTGTGAGACCTTGTATAGGACTTACCCATTAGTTTAGGCCTTTATAGTATTGATAAATCCTTGCTTTATTAACTAGATTTGATTGAATCTTGATCAATATGTGGTGTAGTATAGTATGCCCATATTACTAGTCCCCGGTAATATTCAGGATTGGTTGATTCATTCTAGTAAGGACTTATGAGCAGGTTCTATCCTGCGGGATTAGACGAATATAGTCCCATTAGAATAAATCATTCAAACTTAAGAGTTTTAAATGGGTACTCATCCCTTAGTTTAATTGAAAGACAAGTTGCCAACGAGCAATGCCTCCTAGCGAAGATCGCTTCAATAGGTATGGCTCAAGTAAACTAAGTAATGAGATTTACCTTCCTTAATACACTGAGTATGATTGTGAGTATAGCAACTTAATACTTAGCTTGAGATACAAAATCACCATCGGGTGGTGCCTCCTAATGAAGATCGCTTTGTTAGGGTGGCTTAATCAAACTAAGTAATAAGAATCCTTTTCTTGCAGCATGCTAAATATGTGTATACAATCATCCCGTCTAGTGATCTTTAAGTAAATAAGCAACTTTAACTAAATATCGATTTAGAAACTAGGAGTTTTAACAGGATCCTGCACAGTGGGGACTTAGAATTCATTATCGTTTCTTACTAAACTCTTTATAAATTTCTGGATTTTCCATTCATTCAACATAGTGGCATAAGCATAAGCATAAACATGAATTTGACTCATTCCTTCTATTGTGATACATGGGTATCAGTGATATTGTATGGGTTATGGAATGTGATATACACAGACTGGGAAATTTCATGGTGCATCTGCGTCACCATACTGACTTCCTAACTAGTGTATTTACATTGGACCGTACTACTCATAAGCCTTCAGTGATAGTTCTGGGATATACCGTGGTGTAGCATATTTGTGTGCATCATTTCAGTGACATATAGTGCAGCATATAGCATCTCTTTCATCATGGTGTTTATTTTACTTTCAGTTTTCCTTTGACGGTAGCTTCACTTTAACTAGCCTTTACTGCTCTATTTACTTAGCATTTACAGTTTTCTTTACTATGTGCTTTTCCTCAGTTCTTTTACAGTTTTGCTTTACTTTTCTGTTTGTTATGTTTAGCTTAATTTTGTATAGTTAGTTGCGATGTGTTAGACTTCTTGTCTAACACGGGATACTTTTGGGATCCGGCAATTTGCTAGATCCTGAGCAGTTTGTGGAGACAGGTCAGGAGGACGTACCGGAAACCCATGAGGAGCATGTGGAGCTGTAATGGATCGAGCACCTACTTTTACTAATTAGCTCATTTCAACATTATAAATCTTTATGTTTCTGCATTTTAAATCGATTTGTGATAAATTTTGGATGTATTTTACTTTTCCTCTTTGAGACGAATGGCTATTACTGCTTGTGATGAATGTATTCTAGATGATTTACTTTTAGCTTCCGTACTCTGTTATACCACTATACTTAATATTGTGATGTGATCAGCATACTGAAAATACTGGTATATATTGATAACGTATGTCAAGTTCTTATTTACCTCCTTGGACCTTGTATACGTACTAGCCTAATATCTGAGATAAGCATTTCACTCTTATCTTAGGTATTGGATCTCGATTCTACTCTTATGATTCGAGACAACAGCCTTTAGCATGGCTCAGTTCTTACTAGCCTATTCGGGGAGATGGGTTTTGCTTGTATACTCGGCCTTCCCGAGTAGCGTACCGCTCCGCCGCCAAGGTTGAGGTACACTACTTTTCTCTTTTGCAAGCGGTGACGGGGCGGGGCACTACAAAAACTATTTTAAATAACACATGAAAGATATTTCTTGCTTATTATCTCTTGGGATACAAGAGGGGAAAGTCCCATAGCTTTGAAGACTGATACTGTTTAGGGCGATAATATGCAGATTACTTTTCTAGCAGGCTGCTACTTTGTTTTGCGACGTTGCAAATCCAAACAGGCTGTACACAATGTCTTCCTTAAAATGACTTTGGCTGATGCACAGATTAAGAGAAAAAAAAACTCCCATTCATATAAATATCAAAACTAAGCATCAAGATAAAGCTTTAATATGGAACAACTCTTTTCCTAACGGCGAAATAGTTTAACATTCTTATTAGCTTTTTTATTTGATTTCAGCTTAAGCAAAGCATCACAAGCAGCCTCATTAACACCAGCAATAAAATTAAACAAAGTACACGATTTTAGAAATAAAAATGACCGTAGTATCATCTCAAAATATTAATCAGCAGATCACATAGAAGAAGCTGATCAAGAACAAAGGAGAAGAAGACAAGGCTTGACTTGCTCAAAGGCACAAGGTAGCATAAAAATCAGCATGCATAATTAGTCTTGCATATGATATTATTCAAGCCAGTAGTAAGAAGAATGAGCCATTATTATTTCAGACAGGCAAATTTACGGCCTTTCAGGTAAATTCTTCAGGCCTTCATCCTAATAATGCAGCGAAGGCTGTCACCCTGAAGCATGTACTCAAAGGCCTTATTGATCTCATTGAATGGAACTTCATGTGTGATGAATTTCTCCAGGTCCAATTCCTGCAGCAATTTAGTACATACATTTAAAAACAATACTCTAAAGACAGACATCAGCTTGCCTGACACAATCCTCTTTAGGGTAATTAGAGTAGTAACTTTGAACTCAAGCACAGAAGTTGTTGTAAAAGGCTTGCCTTGTTCAAATATTTCTCAACAACAGAAGGCAGATCCGAGCGAGGCTTGTAGTTTCCAAAGAAGGTCCCCTTTAGCGTTCTCTCATTAAGAATGTTCATGGGGTGAGTCTTAAAGACAGAATCTTTATGAGGCACACCGACAAGCACAGCAACTCCCCATCCCTGATAAATTTGAAGTCAAGAGAAATAGAATGCTCAATGAATCTATATGAGTGAATATCTTAAACAACTAAGGTAAGCAAGAAACATACATCATGAACACATTCAAATGCAGAGATCATGGCATCAGTATTTCCGGTGCATTCGATGCTCCGATCCACGCCTCCACCGCTCATATCGGAAAGCACCTCTTGAACTGGTCTATCATAGTCTTTTGGATTTACAAACTCAGTGACACCAAATTTTTTTGCTGGCGAGGAAGAAAAATTAAGCTCTTGAAGCCACATTGCTCTCAAATCAATCATCTAAATTGATAGTTTTACAGAGAAGGATAGTTTTACCTTCATTGAACCTCCTAGGATTAACATCAACACCAATAATTCTCGAAGCACCAGCAATCCTGGCTCCCTCAGCAGCCTAATCAAGTCAAAAATAGTGATGGAATGCATACCAGAAATGCAGGAAAGTGAACTAACATGCTAATTTCAAGGAATCATGCAAGATCTACACAAAAAATAATGCAAAAAAGAATTGCAATGTTACTCATTTCAAACTAGCAACAGAATAACTATCAAAACAAAGATACTTGCGAGAGTGAGATCATCGCTTATGTTAAATGTCTATCAACAATTTTATTAACATACAAGGCTATGGATGCATTACTTGATATCTTTATGGATAGATTAAATACTCACAGCAAGGCCTACAGCTCCTAAACCAAACACAGCCACCGTTGACCCCTTCGGTGGTTTTGCAACATTCAGAGCAGCTCCTAAACCTTCAAAAAGAAGCAAGCAGTTGACAAAGATTACTACAACTCCATCCATAAAGCTTGCAAAAAAACAGAAAGAGCACAAAAGAGCACGTCCGGGCTATCCCAATCCCATTTATATCATAAATAGGCATTACAGCACTTAAAATGCATTGAAACTATAGGCAATAAAGCCCATCTTTTTTCTCGAAATGCACCCCTTACCAGTCGAAATGCCGCAGCTAAGAACACAAACTTTATCAAGAGGAGCCTTAGGGTTGATTTTGACAACACACCCAGAATGTAAGACCGTGTACTCGCTGAAGGTAGAGGTTCCGACAAAATGGTAGATGGGCTTATCATTGATAGAGAACCTAGGTTGTCCATCATTGATCATCACGCCCCTGTCTGTGTTGATTCTAAGGAGGCTGCACATGTTGCTCTCTTCAGACTTGCAGTGTGCACATTCCTTGCATTCTCCTGTGAAAACTGAGAGTACATGGTCTCCAGGGGCAAGGTCTGTGACACCCTCACCAACACTCTCAACAATCCTGATAGAATTGCCAAAATTTGCAACCAAAGCAATTAATGATTATGTAATGTAGATTAAAGATATACACAACCATGGGGTAAAGTTTAGGCTTATGTGTTGAGCATCTATAAAACATTTTGACAAAAACTTGATATTTCAACAGATTTTGAACACTTAAGAAATCATTCATTTTTCAACAAAAATAGTTTGCATTACAAAACCATCGATGAAAGAAACAAAAAGGTAGCATTTGAACTATTTCTACTTATCCACATATCGAGCAAAAGTTAATAACCTAATTATGTAGGCATGCACTCAATCAAAGATATATATATATATATATATATATATATATATATATATATATATATACATATATATACATATAGCCAAAAATAACTCTAAAATGCATATTCAGCTCTTTCAAACAAAACATGTTTCGTAATAATGCAAATGGTGCTATACCCCACTGGTTAAGGCTCTTGAATTTGTAATTCAGATCAGAAATTCAAATACCACTGACCATATTATCACTCTCATTCTCTCATTATTTCAAAATATGTTTCATAATAATGACAAAGAATAAGGTTTCAATACTGCAGAACACTGAAGATAATGATTTCTATTTAGGAACTTGATTCCCTCACCACGTAATGATAACGATAAAGCTGTCAAGTTTTTCAAGAAAAGGGGGAAATTTGCATTATGCACATTTTGCACAATTTACACATTTGAACACTTGAAAAATGCTATGCTTGGCACAGAACAAAATAATTCAAATAGAGTTTACTAACACTTAAGATCCGGATTTAATAAACCTGGAAATTCTAAATCCTAAAAACGTTAGGCATAAAATGTTAAATCCTGCAAAAGTGTTGGGAACTTTGTTTTTGTTTTTGCAAGTTGACCACAGATTTTACATATGCAAACTGAGCATGATGGTAAAGCAGTAACAGAAGAAGAAATGCTAAAGAGTGGACAAACCCTCCTGCTTCGTGTCCAAATATCCTGGGAAAGAGCGGCGTTTGTCCCTGAAAACATCATAGCAAACCACATAGATATATAAACATAAATATTTCAAGAAGAAGGCATAAGAAAAAATAATATTGAATCCCATAAACCAGTAGGATCAAATGTGTACCTTAGCTTCCCAGAAGTAGACATCAGTGTGGCAGAGTGAGGTAAAGAGGATCTTAAGACGGACCTCCATAGCTTGAGGAGGCGCCACGTCCACCTCCTCTATCACCAGCGGCTTCCCAGCCTCCCATGCCACCGCAGCTGCTCAAATATTTAAAAAAAAAGATGATATTTCATCAAAAATTTGCACTCATAAACCAAATTGATTCCCTGATAAATCCTCCCCAAATTACAAGGGCAAACTTCAGAGCGCAGAATAAAGTTATTGTGAAGAGATTTTAGATAAAAATCATGTTAGGCAGACCAAGAAGAACAAAAACCAAACCTTTGCACTTGATGACCTGCCCTGCCGTGCTCGACATCACTGTTTTCTCTCTTCAAAACTTTTCAGAGATAAGGATCATTGATGTGCGGTCTCTTGTGCAATTTATAGTCCGAAGGATTCATTTCTCGGCGTCGGAACCGCCGCGTGACCAATGAAAAAAAAGTATTCAATTTCATAACCACCCATTTATTTAGAAAAAAAGCTACAGTCGCACATTATTTAGGAAAAAAAAGTTACACTCCGGAAATTTTGACTTTAGTTTTACTTAGCAATACTCAATTAAATTACTTGATTATTATTTATTTTTCTTAGTTTTAATTTTTGAAATGTTACAGAATCATCAACCTTTTATATTTAATTAACCTCTAAATTATGCTAATTAAACTTTAATTAAGAACTTTAGAAATGCATTTCTTTCATTTGGGCAAATATTTTTCATACGAACATATATATTTAATCACAAAGCTTGCTTCACATGCTAAAATACTTAATGATCTATGAATTGACAAGCCACTAATAAGCAACTTATTTTCATGATTTTACTAGTCAACTACAATTTGGTTGGCGCCTTTGTTTGGTTGACGGTATTTGACCATTATTGAAGTCAAAGCCAGCTTCTAATTTTGAAGCATCCGGTTTTCTTCTTGTACATTTTTTTCAGAATGCTGCCTGGACTCTGTTACTCTTGCCACTATTGCATCAGATGCAGGGGTCGCGTAGGTAATGGATAGAAATTCTCTAAATGCGATGCAGGCAAATCTCCAAATTCCTGAAGAGATATTTGAGACCTTTGGCTTGGGCAAGGGTGTTTCTTTCCCTATTAAAAGTTGCGACTTTGATGCATGAAGCCTACCTGGAGTCGGCTGTTAGTTACTCTGCCTTGCCAATCAACAACCGACCTTTGATTTGGATGTATTTTTGCTGTTGTTTGTTTTGTTCAGGATTCAAAGGTCTAGCCTTTAATTGATGTGTTTGCGATCTTAGGAAAGGTTGCATCTTCACTGCGCTACACAGTTACTTTTCAATGTTTTATTAAGCATAGTAGCAACCAGGAAGAAATGTGAGCCTCTTTTCTTCTAGAGCAAACTTATTTTTTATGTGTAATAAAAATTAAATATCTGATCAATAAAATTTAATTTATGAAATGAGATGAAATCCTAAGTCTCAATCAATATACTTCCTTATCTACAGCTCTTTGGCCGCCCAAGCTATAAGCATTTGGTCTAAACAAGACAATTTGCACTTTGCCTAATGCAAAATATATTCATCTCTTGCATATCCACTCCTTGGTAATACAATAAATCATGTATTTAGATTACCTCCTTCATTGCCTATGATACTACCTTATATTCGGTCTCAATCATAAACAATGCAAGTTTGAGCTGCAATGCAGATCTCTGACGCCTTAACCAATGCGAACTCATTACCTGTAGTAGAATAACTATGATCAATGTAATGTGCATATTCCAAATCTACGTAGCCAACAAATAAGTTGAAGGTAGATGCTTATCTCTCAAATACTGTTTTCGATCCTCTGCGAGCCTTAAAGAATCCTTCTTACCGAAAAAATGATGCCAAAAAGATACGAAAGCCAGGTAACGACTAGGAAATGAGTGGTTTAGCGAAGAGTATCAAAACCAGTTGAAGAAAATTGATGATTTATGACACATCAAAAGATTATGACCATCTAGAATGGAAGAGGTTGATTGTAGGGGCAATAATGTTGATTTGAGGAGGAAGTTGAATCAGTCATTCGGAGCAACAGGCGCTCAAGCGTGCTTAAGCGCCCCATTGAGAAAGCTGCAGGTGCTCAGGCGTGCGCAGGCGCCCGTAAAGCAGAAGTAGACTCAAGGCCTGGGAGCTCCTAGACGCCCGCTGTTTTCAGAACCCATTTTTTGGGTGCCTATAAAAATGAAAACATTAGTCTAGGGTTAAGGCCTTAGAAGGTTTTAATATATTTTACAGCACCCATCTAAAATTTAGAATAGGGTTAGGAATTTCAAACATATGGTGGTGAAAGAATGCTAAAAACTCTATTGTTGAGGGTTTGGGTGAAGGATTTGTAAGACTCTAATTGTATTCTTTATCCACTACAGTGAAATTTATCATCATCTCTCTCGGTGGACGTAGGTTTTTAAACCGAACCACGTAAATCTTGCGTTATGCTGCGATTTGCTTTTGCTTTGTTCTTATATGTTTGTGTTGTCGTTGTTTGCTTGAGAATATTTTGGTTTGATTCATAGAAATAATCTTAACAGTGGTATCAGAGAGTGGTTAGGGTTCTGTGATTCAAAATTAATTTTGTTATTCTTGGAGCATCTAGTGACATGCAAGAAGTTATGGAAAAGAGAGTGTGAGGAGAACCTTCTAGTTCTTCATCGTCGGGGGTGGTTGAGCGATCTTCCCATTAAGTTACGACACATTCGACGATGATCAATGTTGTCAAGTTTGATGGCAAAAACAACTTCGAGATGTAGAAATGTGAGGTCGTATTGAATTTGGATGATGTTCTTGATGGCAATGAAAAATCAGAAGAGATGCCGGAGAGGGATTGGGTTAAGATGAATCGCACTGTATGTATGCAGTTTGATCCAAAATTGTTTGACCCAAGAGATCAAGTATGCGGTGATGATGGAAACATCAACATGGAAATTGTGGAAGTTCCTTGAGACCAAGCAATTATTTGACAAGAACGAGAATCGTCTCCACTTAAAGTAGCATTTGTACATATTTCAGATCCAGCAGAGAATCTCCATTAATAAACACCTCACCATGTTCACAAAGTTATTGGTGGATCCTTTTAATTCGGATGAAAAAGTGGAGGACGAAGACAAAACACTTCTCTTAATAAGCTCGCTCTCATATGAGTATGAAAACTTCACCATGACGCTCATTCATGGGAAGGAGGCCTTGAGGTATGATGAAGTGATGATGGCATTGTTGAATAATGAATTTCGACAAAGAGACAAAGAGTCTTTGAAGTCAAAAATGTCTGAAGCACTTATCCTCCAACGCAGAAGATTTGTAAGAAAAATGGTGGTGGTATCCATAAGAGGGACAAATCCACGAGTCAAAATCTTTAGTACAATCAATGTCTTTTATTTGGAGAACGACCATTAGAAGGATTGTCCGAAACTGAAGAACATATGGAAGGATTCATCAGACGTAGCAGAAAATGTTACACAGATGGACTACAATACTGATGACATGTCAATGCTTGTACACAGAAGACTCATGTTGGATTTTGAACATGAGCGCTACTTATAATATTTGTTCACGACATGATTGGTTCTATTCTTACAAAGTGTTAGAGAGTGGTGTTGTGACGATGGATAACAATCATGCCTATCATACTGATG
This sequence comes from Gastrodia elata, assembly GCA_016760335.1. NCBI lineage: Eukaryota > Viridiplantae > Streptophyta > Magnoliopsida > Asparagales > Orchidaceae > Gastrodia > Gastrodia elata. The sequence continues at coordinate 35,966,190 of CM028670.1, read as the reverse complement.
GGATAGTGTGTGTTCTTGTGCGCTTGCATGATGATATGATTAGAGAATTAAAGGATGTGCAACATGTTCCAAATATCTATTAAAATCTTTTGTCAGTTGGATCTCTTGAAGCTGAGGGTTTCAGTTTGTTATGGAGGCAGGAGTTTTAAGAATTAGTCGGAGAGGTATGACATACATGAGAGGAGTTTGACAACATAATTTGTATTTCCGGTGGCCAGGAATGAAAAAGAGTGTAGCTGAGTTTGTTGAAAAATGCCACACTTGCAATTTAGTTAAGGCGGAACATCAAAGACTCGGTGGTCTGCTTCATCCGCTTGAGATTTCCAAATGGAAATGGCTAGATATATCTATGGACTTTATCATGAGTTTGCCCCGTGCAAAATTTGAGGTCAATGCTATTTGGGTCATAATTGACCGATTGATCAAGTCCGCTCATTTCATCCTTATCCAACAAACAGACTCAGTCGAGAAATTCGCCAAGCTTTATATCAAAGAGATAATCAAGTTGCATGGAATTTACAAAACAATTGTATCTAATAGTGATAATCGATTTACCTCCAAGTTCTGGCAAGCTGTGCATCAAGAGTTAGGCACAACCCTAGCAATGAGTACAGCTATTCATTCGCAAATGGATGGTCAGACAGAACAAGTTAATCAGGTTTTTGAAGATCTACTTAGACTATGTATTCTTGATTTTGCTAGATCCTGGGAAGATCACCTCATGTTGGTAGAATTCGCATATAACAACAGTTTTTAAGCCAGCATAAAGATGGCTCCATATGAAGCCTTGTATGGCAAAAAATATAGCACTCCGTTGGCTTGATCAAAGACAGGCAGTGTTCAGTTGTATGGATCTGACTTAGTAGAAGAAACTAACAAGAAGGTTTAGTTAATTTGACAGCAGATTCCTACAACCTTAGATCATCAGAGTAAATATCACGACATTCATCACCATCTTCTAGAATTTAAAATTGGAGATTTTGCTTATTTGAAGGTCAGTCCAATGAAAGGAGTCTTCAGATTCGGCATAGCAGGGAAACTTAGCCCCATTATGCTAGTTCATTTGAGGTAGCAGCCAAAGTAGGTTCTTTCGCCTACAGACTAAATCTTCCCGATGACTTTGTAGCAGTTCACAATATATTTTATGTATCGTCATTAAGAAAGTGCCTAAGAGATCCATCTCACCTAGTTCAGTTCTCATAAATTCAAATCCAACCCGATTTGTCATATGCCAAGGAACCAATCCAAATCTTGGCCCGAGATCGCAAGCAGTTTAGGAATCACCTATTAAAAGGATCAACGTTCAGTGGAAGAAGCGTTCTCGGAACAAAGCCACTTAGGATAAGGAATCAGATATGCGAGCCAAATATCCTAGACTCTTTGAGAATTCGGGCATTCTTTCTCAGCATCCTAAGCTTTCAATTTAACTCATGTTCTTTTATCTTGCCTTTTTCTTTCCACTTGAGTGATGCCGAGGATGACATCGTTCTTAAGTGGGGGAGCCTGTAACAACCCAAGTTGTTACCCAATCTAATTAGGGCTAATCCAAGTCTTAATCTCAGTCTTAGTATTCTAATTAGGTCATTAAGAGTCTTCCACCAAAACCTAGTCCAAATTAGAAGTCAAATAGATCAAATCCTGATTTTGGAAAAAATCCAAAAACTCTAAAATTTGACCTATTTAAATTGACTTTAAATTGAAAATCGACTTTGTCCATTGCGCTCATTGCCCCCAAATTAGCTATGGGTGATGTTTTGGTGTCAATCGGAAGTCGTCGAGATTTCATCGAATAATTTAATAATATTTAAATACCCAAAAAATTGAGAAAATACAATACTTGTCGCAACAAAAATCTGACCTCAACGTTACGTTCCTCGCCCCTCAATTAGCTAGGAGTGAATATCTGAGATTTTCCTAAATGCGATAAATTGTTTAATTTTAAATAGGAAGTTCATTAAAATTTTAAGTAAAATATAGATTTTTAAATCCTGCTTAACGGTGCCATTCGTGCGCACCATTATTTTTTGTGCCCTCCGCATCGTTACCATCTGATCAGATGGTAGCTGTGGGAGGTTTGACCGGTTGATCGAACAGCTCACCTCTGTGGCGTGGGGTCCGCTCGGACGTCGTCGTTCACAGTCGCATGGCGTGATGCGCTCGGACGCCGTCGCGGTCCCCCAATCTGCCGAGCCCCAGACTTCGCAGTCTCCGCCTCGGCTCCCCTTAAGCCCCGTCTTCCCCATAATCGTGGGGTGTTGTTCGAGGCCGAACATCGAAGCTGGTACCACATCATGCAAACCCTAAACATCGGGTGCCTCTCAGTCGTCCATCAGGTACTTCTCTACCCTCTCAATTAATGCATTTGATTGCTATTGTTTGGTATCAAAAGCTTATTGCATGCGGTCGATAGCATAGATCTGGCATCTAATCAGAGTACCGTAGGTTAGATCGCGCGAATTTGACATATCGCAAACAGTACAAACCGTTATGACCTTCTTGCCGAAGGGACTTAGATCTAGGGTTCGCTTTAGCCTACGCTTCCGTCTACCCCAGGCCTCGGCTCGGTCGACAGTATCTAGCTCTCGTTGGGGCCTTCCTATCGGCGTGCGGGTCGAATTCTGGTGAAGGCGAGAAGGCCACCGATTTAGGTGCCCTAGGTCCAGTCGTGCGGAGTGAGGGCAATGAAGCTCGGGTCGGGTCGGGTCCGCCCGAGGCCCGACCCGAGTTTGCCGGGTCCGCGTGGTGGAATGGTGGGGCCCACGGTTTGCGCTGGTCCTGTCGGTGTTCGGCACATGGCGGCCTCTGCCGCAGCCGCTGAGGCGGGACCCACTCGTCCCGTCGCACCAACCTGTGGAGCTCGCGACTCTGTCCCGCCCACTCGCGGGTCGCCACACGTCCGCGTGGGGCCCACTGCGCTGTCCCGTGGTGAATCCTCATCCACCACATGGCAAGGTGGGTCCCGTCAGTCAATTCCTGCAAAAGAAATAACTAATTATAATTATATAATTATATCATATAATTAATTTAGTATATAGTTATAACTTATAGATATATTACTATCATTAGGTTAATTAAGTTGGTTAGTTTAATTATAATTCAATTAAATAATATTAATCAGTGTTTAATAAATAATTAATTAGTTAATTACTCTACTGATTATATTAGTTTATGTTATCAGTAATTTAAAAATTAATACAAACTTAGTTAATTAAATTAATCTTAAGCAGTCAATTAGGTGAATTAATAATTAAGTTAATTAAATAGTAACTAAATTAATTAGCTAATTCTAATTTTAAATAGTGAATTAGAAAATAAAATTAATTAATATTATTTAATTAATTTTAATTAAAATAGTAAATTAATTTAATTTGTATAAATGAATAGTAATATTATTTTATTTAAATTTAATTAATTTAGGAAACTTGAAAGCCTCATAACTTTAAAAATAATGATCCAAATATATCAAATATAAGTCTCATTTTACTCAGAAAAATAAAATGAATCAAATGGCATAGTTCAAAAATTTAGTTCGAGAGATATTTAAATAAATGACATTTTAGGTCATAATTAAACACCTGTAACTTTTTACCTAGTTATTCAAATATAGGCAATATGAGTTTTAAAATGATTAGGAGAACATCCTCATCATTGTGGTAGCATTAATTTTCTTATTTAAAGCTTAGTTTGTAAAGTGGCATTTAGGACTCTCACCCAAAAATGACAAAAATGCCTTTAGTTTTTAATTGACCATAACTTGATCAATTAAACTTCAAATCAGAAAATTCAAAGTGCTAGATAGCTTAGAATTTTAGTGTCAATAACAATCTAAGATAGTATTTAAGTTATGAACCTTAAGAAAATCAAGAATGACCAAAATATCCATAACTCTAGTTAGGCCATAACTTAATCAATTGAAGTCTAAATTGAGTCTACTCCTAGTAAAAGTACTCAGTGTGTTATAGAGAAGCTATTGAAATTGAGTTTGCTGAATTTGGATCTAAAACAGAAAAATTCAATTTTTGCCTCCCTTAACCTCTTGAAAATTATCAAATTGCCCTTGAAATTTATAACATCCATAACTTAGCCAATTCACCTCAGAATTTAGTGTTCTTAGACTCTATGAAAGTCTTGAATAGCAACCAGCAATAAATTGCATAAAAATTTAAAACTGCATAAAATTTTAAATTCCATTAAATGTAAATTACTAAATTGCCCATAAAGTTAAAATTCCTTAGTTTGGACCTATAGGACCCATTTCTTATCCAAATTGAGTGTATTTATTATCTATCTTTATGTTAGACAGTAAAGAATTATTTAGCATCAATAAATTCTAATTTGAAATCCTAAATCAAAAAGTAGCTTTTTGGATTCTTAAATAGGGGTAAAATTATCATTTAGCCCAAAATTTATGTAAAGTGTCTTTAACCCGTAAATTGACCTTTAAATTAGTGCTACTAATAATAAATTATAACAAAATAATTTAAGTGAAAACCAATTTGATTAATTTCCCTAAAATTTCTTTAAGTCTTTTCTTAGGATCTTTTACATCACATTAGGACTATTCATGAGACTAGGATTAGATCATATGTTAGATTTTATTCATTGAATAATGAGACTATTCAATGAATGAATTCTTAGTTTTATTAGTTTCTATATTTCATAATTTAATTTGGATTATTTTGTCTTTCAACCATAGATTCAGGATAGGAGAATCATCCTATTGAGCTTGACTTTGCTTATATAAGATTTGCCTTAATTTGTAGTTCACTTTTAGTAAAACCCTAGATTCTTTAGACTATACCTTTGGAATATGTGATTAAGCCTAAGCTTGTGGTGTTTAATCCATAATCTCTAGTTTAGTAATCTTTATCAGATCTTAGTTTAGAATGTCTAAATTCATCAAAATAGGATATTGTAATTTATAACTTAACTTATAGTTGTACTTGATTGAATTAGATTAGAACCTGATCAGTTTTAATCCTTTTAAACTTATAAGGCTATATTTCTAACTTACATTTGATAGTAAGAATTGGAGATCTTAAACTTGTGTAACTTAAAATAGTTAGAGTAGTTTAATTATACAATAATAGTGTCACTATATTTAGTAGAGTCTCTTGCTTACTATTGAATTTTGTTGCTTACGCATTCCTTGAAATTATGCTTTAAATCATTGGACATGTCATATAAGAATATTGTTGCGTGAAAATGAAAACATAGAATATTAGGATAACATTTGCATTAGGTTCAGTTATTTGGTGATGTGGCACATTTTACTCCACTAGACAGGGGTAAAGAGAAATAAGGATGCTTAAGATTACTTATTGAGAGGTGTGTGTTAAGCTTGGAACCTGTATAATCTTGCAGACATGCTTGACTTCGCAACTGCTTCTTGACGTGTCCATAAAAATAAAAGTAAAATAACTAAAAGATTCTACATTTGTATTTACTATCTCTTCAGTTTTATTGTTCTGTTTTGTCTGCCCTAGCCCATAAAGGCTTTTAGAAATTTTGTCTGGGCCCGATTGGCCAATTTTTTGATACGACAGTAATACATACATATTTTAGTTTTAGTTTACTGTTTACTGTATTATTGATGCATGTTATTTTAGTCAGTTGTATTTCTTTACTTATATGCTCACTTATATATATATTTATAGGATGCTAAATTTTACTTACCTAAATATATATTTACTATATGTACCCTAGTTATTACCCTAGCTAAATTCAAATTAATTAAGTTAAACCAAGTTCTAATTTTAATTTTATTAGACTCATTGAGTCATTTAAATCTAACCCTACAAGTTTGAGATCAATCAGAGCTTAATTGAGAATTTTGGTATTTTTTGCCTATTTTTGAGCCTTGAAATATACCTAAATTAATTTGATCTTTAAATTAAAATCTAAATTCATTTTTGAATTCCTCGTGCCTTAATTAGCTAAGAATGAATTTTTGGAAATTTTTGGAGGTCATTTAGGCTTATTTTGGATTTAATTTAATTTGGTTCAATTGCTCATTAGGGCTTAGAACAATTCATAATTGCAAACCTACCCTTTTCCCCAATGGTCAGCTGACCCCAAAATGCGGGCACCATCCTGACCGTTGGTTTCTGTGGATCGAATCCAACAGTGTGCGCCTTCGATCGGATCCGTCTCATCTCGACCGTTCCGCGGTTCCAAGATCCTAATCTGAAGGTATCCAGTCATCCATTGTAAGTAGCCTCGATCGATCGTTAGATCTTCCGATCCGATCCAATGGCTGGCCTTATATCCACGCTCGGTTGTTAAGTGTCGGAAAATTAGAGCCATTCGCATCTTCTGAGGATCAATCAGATGGTTCGGAGCAGCCCCGTAACTATGGTTCATATACTTCTTCTCGCCCGACGTGCGATGGTCCCCCCCCCCACCAACAACTAGATCCTCCCAGCCCTCGTGGCAGTACGGGAAAAAGCCCATTCTTCCTCTTCTACCCTCAGCGTGACCTCCTGCTAGTAGTAGCTTCCCTGAATTGCCCCTGGCCGTTCAAACCAAACTTTCCCTTCACCCCGAGCCTCTTATCCAATTCGGAGCTCTATAAGCCACCCACAGTACTCCTAATGCCTAAAAATATCTTCAGGATATCACAGTGAGTCCCTTTGCTCATTGTGATTCCTCAATTATCCACCTGAAATCCTCTGGAGCTCTCCATCATCTCGGCGACCCTGACACCGCAGGAGCTATGAACTGCTGATAGAGGGTGCGTGTCTGGTGTTTAGACCCCCCTCTTAGGTCGCTGCGATCCTCTGGAAGCTCCAGCTACTCTTAATCCCCTTTGGCTGTGTCTGCATCTCCAATTTCCAGGTACAGCCTCTTCCTACTGAGCTGTATAACCTCAGCTTGTCAATTTAATTTTTCAATTATTGCCTTTGGATGTCGTCTAGCTCCCTTAGCCCTCTAAGAACCTAACCCGATCATTCCCAGAGCTTGTGCTAGCTTCGATCGATCGTATCAATTAATTGAGCTTACGGTTGAGCCATGGCTGAGTCCAAGTAAGGACCCAGCGATTGGCTGCCCCCAGGTTGCGTAACCTGAGGGATTCAATCTGTCTCACCACCAGGATGCTGTAGGGATTGAGTCCTGGTCAAATGGTGGTCACTGTGAAGATAATTTACTCCTCACAGTAAATCCCTAATCCCCTTCCTTAGTGTGTCCCGGTTGAGTAGCACCCCAGCAATCCGACACATCCCAGATGGGGGTTCTCACCTCAATCGACGCACCTAGTGTCAAGGATGGTGTGGACATTGAGATCAGAGCATGGCGTGGCTTGTGCGTGGCAAATTGCGCATCGGAAGCAAACCCTAGGAGTTCAAGTATCGGGCAGGCACCGCGGGGAAGATCCACAGTGGTGGGCCGGGTCAGAACCCGACCCGCGCGGTTTGATTTCGGGCCGCAGATATATTATTGAAACTATGGAATTATATTTCTTATGTTAATAAATTGATAAATAATTAACTTATGATTTCAATTTAAATAAAAATATAGAATAAATTATTTAAATAACTTTAGTTATACTTATCCAAATGGTATAATCCAATATACTATTTTAATCAAAAAAATACAAGGAATAATAATATAAAATAAAATCAAAGATCTAATGATTAGATTTTAATTAATTACCTAATCCTTCTCTGTTTGTATTTAAATCATGATAAATTCATTTAATGTCCAAAAATGGTAATTAACGTCTCTGGTTGCTCATAAGATCATAAGGAACCTAAGTAGATTATTAAAAATAACTTAAGACAATTAATTTTACTAATCACCTCTTAATCATCCTAAAACTTGATTAGTGAATTAAGCATTAGATTAACCTCTAATTTTGTTAAATCTAATTCATAATACTTTATTAAGAATAGTAGAGCCTATAAATGTGTTTGGATCTTCCTAGTATGCCTCAATTCCCTTAATAATTTTATTTAGCCTTAAGGTGTGATTAGTGAGAATTAAGCTAATAATGTTATCAAATCCTAAGTTAAGTGTCTTATCCACTTCACTAATCAATATGAAGTTCATTAAAATAGACTTGAATCAATTTAGATGATTAAAACTAAAATCTTATTTTTAACCTTAAGAGGGGTATTTTAGTCATTTTGACCAAAATAAGTTTAAGCACCCCTTAAGCCTTGAAAATTACAGTAAATTATCTCTAATTAATTTATTTACTTCATGTTAATAAGGGTGAAGTGAAGTAAAGAAATCTTAAAAGTTCTAATTAAGATCTTAAGATCTTAAGAAGTACTCAAAGCCACTTCCTTGAGAGAGCAAACCTAAAAAACTTTAATGCTAAATCTCTAGTTTAATTACTTTGTTCAGTTGATTAATAAACTACAAATCTTAAGTAAATATTCTTGTAAAAGCCTAAGTCTAGTTCTTAGTTGACAGACTGTAAATACATGTCTGCGCTTGCACGCAAGTGTACGTGGTCTGAAGTAATAAGTGAAAAGTCTGACTTTCCGGAAATTTATCGATCCTCAGAGAATTAGTTGATTTAGAACTAAGGTGTATCTATTATCACTAATGTTTAAGCTATAGTATGTATTGGATGAGTGGTCTAAAATTAGCACAAATATTCACTAAGTAAAAATAGCAAGATTTAAGAAAGAGAAGAGTTGGGGCCATCCCACATGCCATGATATAATATTCATGTAGATTGGTTCCTCAAGCTTTATTATTTAATTTAATTAAAATCAAGTGCACATTGTTGTCCTTGAGTCTAGCTCAAGGTCTTACAAGTTCAAATCTCGTGCACAAAATGAACTCACATTCGGTTCTATTTTGGCACAAAGATTCTTGTAAGATTCTTGGGATTTAAATTTTAATCTTATTCTCTTAATCAAGGAGAGCTTGATTTTTAAACCTTAGGATCTTACAAGCATTGATTTCCACTACGAGCATCACTCGCATCATACATAGTTGAGATGATAGATTCATATATTGGGCTCAACGACTATGTCACTTAGTTTATGAGCACTCAACACTTCCTTCTTCTACCTCAATTATATTGAGCTAAGGAGCTCAATTAGTGGGTCTTAGCATCACTTGCATCAACTCTTTGGTTGAGCTTAGATTGAGGTGCATTGAGCTTATGAACTTTCTCACATAGTTCCAAGCCTGCATGCACTCATAATCTAGCATCCAACCTAAGGTGAGCTAAGGAGCACAAGACGATTAGTTCTTGGAGTTGTTTTTTAGTTCTTTTCTCATAATCACTTTCAATTAGACTAAAATTTCTTAGTAAGGCATTAAAATCACAAACAAATTATGCTTGAGGGAAAATATTCATACATTAATATTACATCATACAAATGAGATTTCACCCCCAACTCTCCCCAAGGGAGTTTAGCTACTCATTGCACAAGAAAAGAAGAAAAATACATACATGGATAAAGATCCTTTCATGGTCAACTAAAAAAAAATACAACAGTGGAGTTTTGAAGATACTAGGAACACTCCGTATAAGTTCTCCGGAATCTTTCTTCTCCTTCTCAATGTTCCCTCCTTAGGTCTCTAATGCTGCCTTCTTCCTCCTCTTCCAAAGCAAGAGCTTGCCTTGCCACCCTTGAGGAGTTCATCTTTTCCCTTGGCTCTTCTCCTTACTTAGTAGAATTTGGCTAAAATTGTGAACCCTCCTCTAGTCAAGAGGAGGGGTATTTATAGGAAGGGGGGAGTTGCCATCCTCCACTTCATTTCAAACTAGTTTTTCCATATAAAAATCTGAATTTATCATGACAATAACCTCCAATTATGGTGAGGTGACAATAATCCTCAATTGTTTACCCAAAATATCACCTCAAAGCTTCCTTTTTCAAAAAAAATGGGCTGCAGCAGGGAATGATGACTGGGGACAAAATGCAGGATAGAGGTCTTGTCCCAGCCGCATTAAATGCATATCTGGAAAAAATTTGCGGTGGGCTGCTGCAGCGCGCCATGGCGCGCTGCGGCGTGTAATGATCCTTCGCACATTTGCCAAATTTCATGCTGCCGCGCGCTACCGTATGTCCCGCTGTAGACCGCTACAGCAGGCGACCGCGCGCTGTAGCGGGTCATTCCGTGAAAATCACTGTTAAATTAGTTGAGCCCCCGTTTTATAAAGTTATGAATATTTCCACTGCAGACCGCTGCAGCGCACGATCGCGCGCTGTAGCGGGTCATTTTGCGAAAAACACTGTTCAATTAGTTGAGCCCCCGTTTTATAAAGTTATGAATATTTCCGCTGCAGACTGCTGCAGCGCGCGATCGCGCGCTGTAGCGTGTCATTTTGCGAAAAGCACTGTTCAATTAGTTGAGATTAATTTTCATATAGTTTAGATATTTCCGCTGTAGCCCGCTGCGCCGCACGGTCGCGTGCTGCAGCCCGCTGCGGCGCGCGGTCGCATGCTGCAGCAGTTTTCTTTAGGAAATTTTAAAAACTCTGCAGAAATGCCTTAGAACTCCTTTGGATTCCATTTCCCTAAAAAAGATAAAAAAAAATTAATTTCAGGAGCAGCATAAAGATCTTAAATAGATGAATTTTCTCTTTTATTTAGATATAATCTATGGATTCATCAGAGATCTTAAGTGATCAAATCTTAGATCTTAGACTTTAGATCATCTATTTGAATTGACACATCTTCTTTGGACTTCCTTAATTGATTTACTGTTTAATCCATTTGAAACCTCCTTGTGAGTGTAGGACTGATTCAATCTATAGAATAGACTCTGAACTAGCCTAGTGCTTGGCTAGGATGGTGTAGCGCCCTGTCCCGTCGCCGCATGCACAAGTAGTGTGTGTAAATTCAGCGGTGGAGCGGTGCGCCACTCGGGAGGGCGGGTATACAAGCAAAACCCTTCTTCCCAAATAGACTGAAAGACTGAACCATACTAAAAGATGCTGACTCGATTCTAAGAGTAGGATCGAGAGCCAATACTTAAGATAAGAGTAGAATACTTATCTTACGTATTAGGCTAATACTTATATTGGATATAAAGAAACAAGTGAGGGTCCAATATACGTTACCAATATATTAGTATTTCTAGTATACTGATCGCATCACAATACTAAGTATAGTAGTATAATAGAGTACGGAAGCTAAAAGCATATCATCCAGAATACATTCATCACAGAGCAGTATGTAAATATTCATCTCAGAAAAAAAAAGTATATCCAGAGTTATTACAAACTGCTTTAACATATGAAAGGTAAAGTCTAGTAAATCAAGAAGTAAAAAGGAAGCAGATAGATCCTCTAGTGCTCCACATACTTCTCCTGGATCTCCTGTGAGTCCTCCTGTCCTGTCTCCACAAGCTACTGGGGATCTAGCAAATTATCAGATCCCAAAAGGACCCCGTATTAGACAAGAAGTCTAACATATCGCAACTAACTACGCAATACTAAAGTAAATGCAGTAAATAGTAATATAAAGAGAACTGAAGAAAAGTTGAGGGAAATGCTAAGCAACTGAAACTGTAAGGACTAAGCAAAGTAAAATTGCATCAAACTACATATTGAAAGTAAAGGAAACTATCAAATGCTCAGAAAGCTATGTGAAAGTAAAGTCAAATGTGGTACTATATGTCACTGGAATGATGCGTTCAAGTATGCCATGGTATGGTATGCCATAGATATGCCATAGAATCATCACTGAAAGGCTATGAGTAGTACGGTCCAATATATACATACACCCAATTGGGAAGATAGTATGGTGATGTAGATGCACCCTACAATTCCCCAGTCTGTGTATGTAACATTCTGTAACCCACAATTTATCACTGATACCCATGCGTCACTGCTGAAAGGTTGCTTCAAGTTTATGCTCATGATTATGCCCATGCTTCTATTCTAATGAGTAAAATCCAGAAATCCATGAAATTTGAAATGTAAATAATGAATTCTAAGTCTCCACTGTACAGAATCCTATTGAGAGGTTTATATCTCCTAACTTCTAGAATGATAATTGATTAAAGTTACAGATTTAATTAAAGATCACTATATAGGATGATTGTATACCCACATTCAGCATGTTTGCAAGAAAAGTGATTCTCATCACTTACTCACCACCATACTTAGTGTTTTAAAGAAGGTGAATCTCATTACTAGTTTGTTTGAGCCACACCTATTGAAGCAGTCTTCGCTAGGAGGCATTGCGCCGTTGGCAATTTGTATTTCAATCAAACTAAGAAATGAATACCCGTTCAATACACTTTTAGGGTTGAATGATTTATTCTAATGGGACTGTATTCATCTAATCCCACAAGATAGAACCTGCTCATAAGTCCCCATTAGAGTGAATCAACCAATCCTGAATACTACTAGAGAACCAGTGGTATGGGTATACTATACTACACCGTCCAATAAACGGGGTTCAAACATGTCTACATAATAAATTAAGGAATGATCAAGACTATAAAGGCCTATACAACATAGGTAAGTCCTATACAAGGTTTTATAAAAATGTGATCAAAGATCACTCAATATGGATTATACCACAAGGAGAAGTATCATTCCAATGTCTTAAGTGGTTCCTACCATGAGGGGTTAAGATTAATTTCTAAGGTTAAGGGATCATCTAAGCTCCTGCCCCAATGAGTCATACCAGTTCTCCTACCTCAAAGTATATGTAATTTAGGTCTTTTAAATATTTCAAGACGATCTTATGAAGAGATGCTTAAGATCTCCCATTCTAAATTCTAATATTAAAATTTTAAGATTCTATTTCATAGTTAGGTTTAGAATGATTAGATCAGATGCTTAAGTCATCTGATCACAACTTAATCTAAGATTATGGGATTTAAATCAAGAATATTTTTAAAGTTCTAGATCACTTGTTCAATCAATATGATTTTATAAATCTTCTTATGATAATGGTCTTATTTAGGAGAAAATTTAGGATCTAAAGATTTGATTCATATTAGGCAGTCATATAGCTTTATCAATAACCTTATCATGTTTAATTCAAATGTTTAGGGTCAATATAAAATCAGATGTATCATTGGAGAAATGCCAAGTTAATTATCTTATAATCATATCACTTTAGTTAAGGTTTTTTAAGGGTTTGGACCTTAATTTAGTAGATTAGGGTTTGACCCCTATTCTTATTCATATAAGATCATGTGTTGGATTAATGATCAATGTCAAATCAATGAGTTAAGAGTGTGTTATTGGTGCAAATCTCAGACCTAGATCAAGTCTTAAAAGCTTGATCAAAGTCTTAAGATTTCTTAAGATTAATTATGACGGTTAAGTTCTCATTTCTTTGATTTGTTCAATTTACACATCATAAGTTTGCATAATTGATTTCATTACATCTAGCTTACTGTTATGCATCAAATTAATAAGAAATTCTTAGAAACTAGAGAATACTTAGTGTTAATCAAACCTTAATTCAATCAAAAAGGAATTATCACATAAGTTTTAATCCAACCATCAAAATTCCATATAACTTGGAATACAAGTTTTAAATTACCATACAATCAATTAGAAACTAAGTTTGCTAAGATCCAGTAATTACAAACTCTAATATTCACTAATCATGGTTTAACAAAACTAGGGCATAATTTGAAATATAGAAATCAGAAAAATAATTCACTTAACACATGCATTCTACTCATCATAAGCAAACTAATAGCACCCTAAGCATGCAATTTAGTTAGGTATAATTGCTAAATCACCCTAATTAAGTTCTGCTATAATTAGGCAATAATGGAAAATTTAACCATCAGATGTGAAATTTTATTTTATATTCAGATTCCTGATGATTTTCTGATTATTTTCATATATAATATCATAGGATTTGGACCAATGGATTAAAAGTTATTCAATTAATATATTCTGTATTTTTATTTAATCAAAATCCTATGATTTGAATAATTGAATTATTTTCCTTAAGAAAAATAATTCAAATTATTTGAATTTAATTATAACGGGCTCGGCTTATTAGCCAAACTGCGCAGGTCGACCAGGGCGCGAAGACCCGGGACTGTCGTACCACGCGGGTCACGGGCTGCCCGACCCGCACAGGGCCTTCATCCCTACCCTTCGTCCCAACGAAGAGGGCCGATTAGGGGAACGCTAATCATCAAATTCTGGCGCATCCCGACCATGGCACGGCTAGAAATGGATCGCTACTCGATCCCCGTGGTCAGACGCATCGACTGGGACCCGAAGCCCCCTGTTAGACGTTCTGGATCGGCCAAACCTTACTCACCCGAGAGCTCCTCTAATGAAGCTACTGTGGGGAGACAATTCTCCCCACAGAGGACATGCCAGACCCCGGGCTTGATCCCTACACCATCAGGGAGGTGAGGCGGATTAAAGCCCTATGGTCTGAGGATTTGGGACGGTCTGGATCATTGGGTCCTTACTCAACCGAGACAATCCTTAATTGATTGGGCCCAATCGACCGTATTGATCGATTGGGGCTAACCTGTGTCCTAACTTCACTTACATTGAATTTTAAATGATAATGCGCATGAAATCAAACCAAGAGGGGAGAGGTCCGAGCCTCATTGGCTCGAAACCATCAACTGGGATACCTGGGTTGTCGGGGAAGCTCGAGATGGTTGATTGGGGCTCCGGCTGGCCTTGGCTGAGCTCCCAGACACTTCAAAGGGTCCTGAACACTAGGAGAGCCTACTATCAGTGGTTCAGAAGCTCCTAGATCGCCTACTCGAGCTCGGACAGACGGCAATGGTGGAAAGACACAGAGAAGAATCTATGGAAATTGAGCAGCAAAGGGGTAGAGGGAAGGATTTCAGAGGCTATTTATAGCCTCATATGAGCCTAGGGAAGCTTCTGGATGGGTGAATTGGGCTGCCGAGGCTCGGATGGATCGGGCCATGGTCGAGCTCTTGAAATTCCATTTCGAGCTCAGCCGGGCCACGGGGCCCAAATGGGTTACCTAGCCATTATGGGAGGATCAGCAATGACTTGCTGAGCTGGAGGTCCGAGTGGGGGACAAGGCCGGCAGCTGGTAGTACGGGGATTCTTCCTGTCGGGTGCACGAGCGAGAGGAAGATGAAGGTCCATAGTGCCGGGACCTTCGGATACCGTCTGATATATCGATCAGATGGTGGAACGGCTTGGATCGCTCAGATCCTAACGGCCGATTGCGGGAGCGATCTGGGCCGTAGGATCTGTCGGGTAGATCCAATGGTCCGTGGGATCGCATCCGAGGTTCCGTGGGATCGCATCTCGACCACTGATCAAAAGGCGTGACGGTTAGATTTGCGGGATACAGCTATCATGCGACCCGGGCTCCGCAGCGGATCGCCCGCGGTCCGCACAGCGGATCCCGACTGTTAATTCAGTTTAATGGGTAATTATGCAATTATGAAATGTTAGAATCCCTTATGTGCAATTGGACCATTTTAATTTAAATTGAATTATGGCCCAAATGATTTCCAAATTGCACCAAACTTTCACCTTTAGCTAATTTGGGGGTGAGAAATTCAAAAATGCAATCAAAATTTAATTTTGAGATTAAAATATTTTGGGTCTAGGCTAGGGTATTAAGACTGATCAAAATATTATTTTAGGACTTGGAGAAGTCCTATGGACTTCAAATTTTTAGGTTAGGATTCATTTGGTGTTCTAAAAACAATGGAATAAAAAATAATGACTATTTAGGCTATAATTTAGCAGAGCAATAACCTAGGGTTGTTACAGATTGATACATGTCTTATTCTATAAGTTTAACTCAGACCTAGCTCTGATGATGCCTAGGATGGACACATGTTGAACTTTCTGTTCAGAGGCCTTGTATGGCCTATTTATATTATAGCAGTACTATGTCTTAGGCTTAATTTTACTTCAGTTCAATTTTGGTGTTTTCAGTTGCTTTGCCACATGTCTCAGTGGCATTGCTTTTTAGCTTATTTATGCTCTTAGCTTATTTTTGCCACATGCTTCAGTGGTCTTTTATATATTAAATCTGCATGCTTGTATATATATTCTTATTGAGTAGTTATTAAATATTAGTATATTTAGGATGCTAGCTTTGTATGTTCATTTCAGCACTTTTTAGTACAGTTTACATTTATAAGCTCAGCATGTCTTCATGTGATCATAACCATGTTAGAATCAGTTCATTTCAGTACTTGCAGCTATTTTTACTCTTTAGCCTCACATTGTTTAGTTTCATACTTTGTATGTTATGTTACATACCTGTTGCTTAGTTATAAATAAATAGTTTATAGCTATCCCGTTCTTTATAGCTTGATGCACCCTATATTGCTTGCATATTTAAAGTAGTTAGTATGGTATCTTTAAATATTCAATTCACTTAAATAGCCTAAAATGCACTTAGACAATTTGTCTAACTATAACTGATATAGGATGGGGGTGATGACATCTAACATAATCAAATCCACTAATTAATTAACAAAATTAACCTTGCATATTTCAGTTACTAGAAGATATGCGAGTCGCTTTTTGAGAATAAAGAGAAGCGTTGTAAGCGTTCACAAGTAATGAAAGCTAGGATTAAATGAGCACACTTGTAAGGTTGGAGGAAAGAAAATAAAAATAAATGAAGAATCTCTTGCGGGAGCCTTATTACCGAACATGCCGCTTACGATAAACTATGAGCAGTCCTTCGCCGCACATCGAACCTTCTTTCCTTGGAAGTCCTTCTCTAAGAATTGCAAATCACACCTCAAGAAGTCCTTCTCTTAAGAATGAAGCTCACATAACACAAAGAAGAAGAGAGTATTTTTTTATATCACTTACAATCCATAATACATGTAAGGGTGGCCAATTTATAGCCATAAAATATCTACCAAATGACCATAAAACCCTTAACCAACCTCTCATGAATGACTAAAGTGTCCTTTTCTCTAAATGGCCAAAAAAGCCATATACTTACTCTCTCATGAAGGACTAAAATGTCATTTCACACAAATGACCAAATAAACCATAAACCAACTCTCTTATGAAGGACTAAAGTGTCCTTTTACATAAAAACTCACATGATAATATATGGGCTCAGATGAAGGCCCATTTATGGAACAAATATAAAAGACCATAGGACTCAAAAATAGAAAAATAAAATATAGTACCATTAAACTAATTTATGATCTGGCACATCGATGATGATTTCATTGATGCCCTGCATCAGTACTCCCCGGCTTTGAAGGATTCACCTCTGGTGAATGAAGCTCATTATATTCTTGAAGTAGATATGAATCCAGTTGTTGTAGTTCTTCATGCATTAACCAAGAGTCTTCTAAAGGTGAAAGGCCTTTCCATTGAATGAGATATCTATGAACCCCACCATTAGTACTAGCAATTATTTGATCATCAAGTATTTGGGACGGATGATGAGAATGGAGGCGACGAGTCGGTAGTGGCAAAGATAATATTGGTTCTTTGTTTTATGGTTCCTGCAGGTTAGTAATACAAGTAGAAGCGTCCAATATATCGAAAGAAGCATAATCATGGTACAATGTAAGGTCCTCCATATTGAAAACTGGAGATATTCCAGCATCATTCAAAAGATCAACTTCATAAGCATTTTCATTGACTTTCCTTAATATTTTAAAAGGACCTGCTCGCCTAGCATTCAACTTTTTGAATGTTCCTGTTGGAAATCTCTCAGATCTCATCCTTATTAGCACCTTGTCACCTTCTTGAAATTCAACAATTTTTCTTCGCTTATCTACATTAATTTTATACTTATTGTATGTAATGGTTAATTTTTGTTCAATTTCTTGGTGGAGATCATGCATGCTTTGAGCAAATGATGATGCAAACTCACTAGCTCTTTATGTTATGGGAAGATCAATTAAGTCGATTGGCTTTCGTGTCTCATAACCAATTATAATTTGAAAAGGACTTTTACCAGTAGATCTATTAATTTAACTATTATAAGCAAACTCAGCATTGGGTAATATAAGATCCCAACTAGCAGAATGGTCTAAGATTAAGCATCTAAGCAGATCTCCCAAGCTTCTATTTACCACTTCTGTTTGACCATCTGTCTGCAGAGGATATGCTGTCAAAAAATGAAGTTTTGTGCCTAGTTTCTTCCAAAGAGTCTTCCGAAAATAACTCATAAAGCGTACATCTCGATCAAACACAATTATTTTAGGTAAACCATGTAACTTGACTACTTCACAAAAAAATAATGTTGCAACATGAGATGCATCGGAAGTTTTATAGCATGGAATAAAGTGTGCCATATTAGGAAATCAATCAATGACTACAAGAATAGAGTCATAGTCTCGTGTTGTGTAAGGTAATCCTTGTATAAAATCCATATTTATGTCTTCCCAAGGTTTATGAGGAATAGGAAGAGGAGTATAGAGTCCATAATTATTCTGCTTTCCCTTTGCAAGTTGGCATACACGACATCGAGAAACTATACGAGCAATATCTCTCTTTAGACTAGGCCAATAAAATTGATCTTGAATAATTGCAATAGTTTTGTCATGCCCAAAATGTCCTGCAATTCCTCCTGCATGTAGCTCGTCAATGAGAAAAATACAAAGAGAAGAATCAAGAATGCAAATGCGTGTGCCATAAAAAAGATATCCATCTTGAAATTAGTAATTTGAATCAATAACTCGCCCCTTTTCAGATAATGAAGAATAAATTTGACCAAAATCTTTGCATATAGAGTAATCAGAAATCATTTTATCAAACCCAATTACTTTTACTATCATTGTATGTAAAAGGAGAAATATGTGACTCAAAGCATCTACGACTTTATTCTCAATACCAGCCTTATGCCCTAAAACAAAAGTGTTTTCCTGTAAATATTGAACCCATTTAGCATGATGAGCACTTAACTTTTATTGAGAGTGTAAGTATTTAAGGGCTTCATGATCAGAGTAGAAAAGAAATTCTCGAGATAAAAGATAATGTCGCCAGTACCGTAGAGTTTGAACGACTGCATAAAACTCACGATCATATGTGGAATATTTTTGGCGGGCATCATTTAGCTTCTCACTGAAAAAGGCTATCAGATGGCCTTCTTGCTTAAGCACTCCACCTATTCCTATCCCAAAAGCATCACATGAAACTTCAAAAACTTTATCAAAGTCTAGCAACTTCAATATTGGTGGACTAGTTAGATGCTCTTTTATTTCAGTAAAAGCCTTAGTGGCTGCAGGAGTCCATTTAAAATCATCTTTTTTAGGCATTGTGTGATAGGTGCCATGATGGTACTGAACCCATGAATGAACCTTCTATAAAATGTGGCCAACCTATGAAAACTCCTAACATCATGAATGGATCTTGGTGTAGGCCATTCTTTAATTACTTTTATCTTTTCAGGATCAGCTGAGACTCCATGGTTTGAACAACAAATCCTAAAAATATGATAGATGAAGTCATGAAAGAGCATTTCTTCATATAAATATAAAATTTTTCTCGACGAAGTGTTTCAAATACTTTTCTTAAATGACCTAGATGCTCTTCTTAGGTCTTACTAAATATTAAAATATCATCAAAATACACAACTAAAAAGACCCCAATATAAGGTTGAAGTATATGTGTCATGATGCGCATAAATGTACTAAGAGCATTAGTTAAACCAAAAGGCATAACTAACCATTCATAAAGGCCATTTTGTGTTTTAAAAGCAGTCTTCCATTCATCATCATCACGTATTCTAATTTGATGATATCCACTTCGAAGATCAATCTTTGAAAATATTACAGATCCAGCCATCATATCAAGCATGTCATCCAACCTTGGAATAAGAAATCAATACTTATTGGTGATCTTATTAATTGCCCTATTATCAATACACATGCACCAAGTTTCATCTTTCTTAGGTGTAAGAAGTGCTTGAACAGCACAAGAGGACAAGCTCTCATGAATGAATCCTTTGTGTAATAAATCATCAACTTGGCGCTTAAGTTCAGCATGCTCAGTTGGATTCATTCGATAGTGTGGCAAGTTGGGCAAGGTAGATCCAGGTACCAAATTGATAACATATTGTATGTTTCTCAATGGGGGTAGTTCACTAGGAAGTTCTTCAGGGCACAAGTCTTGAAATTCAGTCAAGAGTTGAGTGACTTCATAGGATTGGGTTGAATTTTCATTCCCTTATAAAAATTCCATAACAATAAAAGCATAGATAATATTATTTTCACTAGAATGCTAAAACTCTTGCCTACTAATTATAGTTAAAGGTCGCTTCTCTATTGGTGAAGAAGAGTCTTTTGGATTCTCAATCAAAGGTTTCTTTGGCTTTGCCGGGTTTAAGATAATTTTCTTTCCATGAAAGACGGCCGTAGCCCATGCATATATATATATATATATATCAATAGTCAATCATAGTACAAACACATCAACCAGGATCAAACTCCACCAAACATAAAGACGTAAGTATTAGCATGTCCAAAGTGAGTAACGTCTAAGTCATATAGCCAAGGTCTCCCTAAAAGTACATGTGCAATGACCATAGGGAAAACATGTAACAACCCAAGTTATTACCCTTGTCAATTAAGACTAATCTCTATGCTAATCTTGATCTTAAGCATTAATCAAGTCATTAGGAGTCATCCACTAAGACCTAGTCCAAATCAGGAGTCAAATAAACTAAATCCTGATTTTTGAGAAATCCAGAAAGTTTGGAAATTGACCTATCTAAATTGACCTCAAATTAAAAATTGGACTTTGCCATTGCGCTCATTGCCCCAAATTAGCTAGGGATGATGTTTCCGAGTCAATTGGAAGTCGTCGAAATTTTGTCGAATATTTAATAATATTTAAATACCCTAAAAATAGAAAAATTAAATACTTGTCAGAATTAAAATCTGACTTCGTCGTTGAGTTCCTCACCCCCGAATTAGCTAAGGGTGAATTTATAGAAATTTTCGGAGTGCATTTTAAAAATCTGAATTTTCAAATAATTGATAAAAATAATTAAAAAATTATTAAGTACCTAAATTGCAATTTCTTCAAATTTTCTATTACTTTTGCTGACAGCCCCGTTGCAAATTCGGCTGGCCATCCCTTCCCAAGCCCTCTTAGGCTCAAGCATGATGACCCCTCTCCCTAAGCTCATGATGGCTCCCTACTCCCCTACTCCATCCTCCCCCTTCCCCTTTATTAAGGAGGAGCACAACCCCTTCTTATTCTTGCTGAAATTTTCTCATCTTCCCCCTTTAGTGATCCCTTGTGCTGAAAGAAGGAGCTCCTCCCCAAGGTCTTGAAGAAAGCAATGGTCCTCTTCTTCATCTCCTAAAGGCTAAGATACCCATTGCTCCTCTCCCTTATCTTCTTCATGTTGCTACTATGATTGTTGTATCTTTAGAAACTTATGATAGTGTAAGGAAGCCATCAAGGCTCATTGAGGCATCTCATTTCTTTGAAAAATGCATGTTCTGTTTTCATCAATTTTGTATACCATGGTCTTTATCCTCATTTTTCGTATAGTTAAGGTGCTCAGTTTATGCTGATTTTAGAATCAATGGAAAGGTATTGGAAAAACTTTTCCATTGATATATGGCACCGCTCATGAAATACTTTGGATTGAGAGTATTTGAGCTCGAAAGTAGGTCCTTATAGTTTTTGCACCTGGCGAAAATACCGTCTGGTGCTGTAGCGCCCGAAGTTGCAATCTGGACCGCTACAGCGTGCGCGCGCCATAGTGCGCTGTAGCAGGCTGCAGCGTCATTTCGGGAAAAATATTATAAAAATAGTTAAACGATTAATTGAATAGTAAAAATTGCAAATGGACTACTGCTGCGCACCATAGCGCGCTGTAGCGGGCTGTAGCGGCATTTTAGGAAAAACCTTATGGAATATAAAAAATAAATTAATTTAATAGTATTTTCGCAAGTTGGACCAATGCAGCGCGCCATAGAGCGCCACTGTGGGCCGCAGTGCCAAAAGCGCCGCAGCGCGCTACGGCGCCAGAAGCACTGTCGCGCGCCGTAGCGCCTAACTTGCGAAAATAAGGCGCTACATCGCGTTGTAGCGACCAGAAAAATTCAGAAGTGTCCAAAATTAGCTGAAATGGCGGAAACTTCTCCGTTTTCGCATTTTAAGGTCCCTAGGACCCTAGTGGGACTGAATTATGTCAAATTTGAACATATTTTAGCTAAAATTGAGCATTGTATAAAATTCTAGGTGAAAATTAAGTTTGAAACCTTATACCTTAAATGTATTGTGAAAATTGCTAAATAGCTTAGAATTTTAGTGCCAACAATAATCTAAAATAATATTTAGGTTTTGAACCCTAGAAAAATAAAAATGATCAAAATACTACTAACTATAATTAAGTCATAACTTGACCAATTGAAGTCCAATTTGGGTTTACTTTTAGTTTAAGTACTTAGTGTGATATAGAGAACCTATAGCCACTGAGTTTGTTGAATTTGGACACCAAATAGAAGAGTTAACTTTTTGACCCCTCTTAACTTAGAAAATTACATATTTACTCTTAGAAATTCAAATAACTATAACTAATTCATTAAACCTCAGAATTTAGTATTTTTGGACTCTATGGAATCCTTGAATAACAACCAACAGTAAACTGCATAAAAATTTAGATTTTATTAGGTGCAATTTACTAAAATACCCCTTAAGTCAAAAACCCTAGTTTGGACCGATATGACCCATTTCTTATCCAAATTTAGTGTACTTACTGTCTATCTTCATGTTAGATAGTAAGGAATCATTTGATAGTTAGAAATCCCAATTTGAAGCCCTAACTCAAAAGGTAGCTTTTTGGACCCTTAAGTAGGGGCAAAACAATCATTTTGCCCAAAATTTAGGCTAAGTATCTTTAACTCCTGGATTATCTTTTAAGTTAATAAAACAAGTATTAAAACTATATTAGAATCCTTTAAGTGAGTGAAATCAGCTATTAGGCCAAATTTGTCAAAATCCTCAAAATTTCTCTAAGTCTTATCCTTAGGAAATTCAACACCTCATAATAAGATTATTCCTAAGATTAGGGCTAGATCATATGATATATTTCATTCATTGAATAATAGGGTTATTCAATGAATGAATCCTTAGTTTTATAAGTTTCTAGATTTTACAACTTATTTAGATTATTTTGTCTTTTAATATTAGATTTATAATAGGAGATTCATCCTATTAAGTCTGATTTACTTAATAAGATTTGCCTCAATCATTAATTCACATTTAGATTTAACCTAGGTCTTATGTCTTATCCTTTTTAGATTATGTGATTAAGTCCAATCTTATGGTGTTTAATCCATAATCTATAGTTTAGTAGATCATGATCAAATCTTAGGTAGAATGTCTAAATTCATCTAATTATGACGTTGTGATTCATTTCTTAACTTATAGTCGTACTTGATTGAATTAGATTAGAACTTGATCAGTTTTAATCCTTTTAAAACTTATAAGGTCGTGCTTCTAAGTTATACTTGATAGTAGGAATTGGAGATCCTGAACTTGTGTAACTTAGAGTAGTTAGAATGGTTAAATTAGAAAATAAATGATATCACAATGTTTAGTAGAGTCATTTGCTTATTATTTGACTCTGTGCTATGCATTCCTTGAATTTTGTGCTTGCTTTCCTTGGATATATCATATAAGAAAATTATTGTTGCATAAAAGTGAAAACTTAGAATATTATGAGAATATTTGTATTTGGGTTCAGTTTATGGTAGATTATGGTGCACATTTACTCCAATAGACAGGGGTAAGGCAAGATCAGGATGCTTAACACCACTCATTGAGGAGAGTGTGTTAAGCTTAGGACCCATTTAGTCTTGTAGATGTGCTTAACTCCTTAGTTGTTTCTGAAATTATCCATAGAAATAAAAGTAAAATAATTAAAAGATATTTGCATAGTATTATCTACCTTCAATCATACAGTATTATTGTGATATGTCTGCCCTAGCCCATAAAGGCTATGGGAATGTGTGTGTGTATATATATATATATATATATATATATTGGGCCAGATTGGCCAATTCTTCTAATAAGGCAGTTATACGTTCCTTTACAATTTTTCAACTTACTGTTTATTATGATGTTGATGCATATTATTTCAGTCAGCTATAGATATATTGTTTTACCTGCTCACTTGTATAGATATATGTATAGGATATTAGACTTTACTGCTTATTATATGTACCATATTTAGATTAATATTTTAAATTAGCATATATCAATGATCATCAGCATGTTTGGTTTAGATTTTTCTTTTCAATATTTTCACTTACTAAATTACATATGTATGCCCTACTTTGTTTAGTTTACTTGAGGTGTACTTTTGCCTTAATTCTTGCTTAGTTATAAATATTACATTTATAACTTATCCTCATCCCCTTGTATGCTTACTTGCTCCCATGTTAGATAGAAGTTTCATTTGGTTTAGAGAAAAATGGTGATATTAACAAATACTTAATAAATTACTTGCCTAAAATGTACTTAGACATTTTGTCTAATAAGATTTTTTTTTTATTAGTTGGGGCCCTGGCATTATGAAACCAACAATGTCAGGTATTGAGTAGTTTGAGGATCCTGTGTCTGAGGAGGAGTCTTACTTAGAGGAGGTAGAGTAGCTTGGACCAGAAGATACTTAGTTCCCTTTTTATCTCATAGTGAGGATGAGAGTTATTTATTTCATTTCATAAACTTTACTTAAAATGTTGTAATAATACAGGCACTGTGACTGTGTTTATTTTCTACATATTATTATTTTCTAAGCTATTTAATTTTATTTCATGTCTGATGTATGGTGAATAGATGTAATGTTCACTTCTTTTTTGCTTTTGCACTCTGTATGTATATATAGATTTAGTGAATGATTATTTTATTTATTCTGTACACATCCTTCCCTTAGCAGTTGTAACAACCCAGAAGTTGTTACATGTCAATTAGTGAATCTAATTGACTATAAATCTCTTTTATTACTCTTATAATAGAGTTAAAAGTCTCCACCTTAAATTTCATGTGAATTGGAGATCATTTGTCGATTTCCAGCATTTCCTGATTTTCAGATAATTCTTAAGATACCTAAATTATTTAAATATCAAAATTAAAAACAGAGTCCACAATTGGATTCAGTAGCTCCAAATTAGCTAAGAATGTTATTCTGGGAATATTTGGAAGTCGTTGATTTTCCCAGATATTTTATTGTATTTCGATCGCTCAGAAATTTTTGTCAAATTAGGATTTCTAATGTAAGTCAAATAAAAATTAAATAAAAATATCCCCTTATAAATCCTATTGAAAGAATTCTACTGCAAAAATTTGAACACGTTTGGGATCCCAAATTGTCCTGAATAAATTCATAAAGTTTAAACTTTAAAGGCTAATAATATAAAAAATAAATTAGAATTTGGAAATTTTTGTATATCTAAGTTAAGCATCATATGTGAATGCTATATTTCAAGTTTCGTTAATTTTCAAGTTTTCGATTTATCGTAATTAATTTTTTTTAAGTTTTTCACTTAAAAATTATTATAAAATAAAATACTTGTCCAAATTCGATAATTTTTGAATGTGTGTGTTTGTCTCATCGAGACGGTCGTTTTAATACCAAGTTTGTAATTTTTAAAGCTCAAATGACTTCAAATCTTGGCTTAGAAATTCTAGCTATTTATTTTGATCCAACGGCTGATATAGGTCCTAGAATTTTCTTAAATCCCTTCAAACCTAAATCATATTTTTTTTCCTCAGCCGATTATTCCTTCCTCTCCTTCGCAACCGAGACCAAGCCCTCATGCTTATCTCTCGAGCCAGTGAGAAGGGAGGCAAAGACGCGTGGATCGCGCCGCTCTTCTCCACAATGGGAACGCTCGCACCCATGCCGAACCCTCTCCTTATCAACCTCTCGGCAGGAGGATTTATAGGAAACAGAAAAATTCGATTCGAACCTCTTCTAGCCGATCTCTCTCGCCAAGTCTCTGTCTGGCCGTGCCTCCCTTCCCCGCCGACGCCTCCTTCTCATCAGGTCGATTTCCTTCTTCCTCTTGGTTGACAAAGATCAAAGCTACAACTTGATTTGCTTAATGCTGCTATTAGGTGCCTCCCTCAATTTATTTCCGTTTAGTATTATCTATTGATAACTTAAGATTTAAAGATATTGAGCAAAGAAACTCTTTAGGATTTATTGAATTCAAACTAGGATATATAAGATACGAAATTTTGTAATCATATAAACTCTCAGCAAATACTATAATATATATATATATATATATATACAAATATCCATTTTGTTTTGCTATTGCAACTTTAGATTAAAACGGTGGCTGCACTGTTATAATATCTAAATGTACTGTCTTGTAGTGATATTAATTAATGAGATCTATGCATATTGGTTGAAATGGATTTTTTTTAAGGGTGAACATCCATGCAAGTGACCTATAGGATAAAATATTGACTTGCAAGGCAAAAGCATGCTTATAAAGTTCTGCTTAGGAATTAATTTTGCTAAATTATTGTTGTTGTTTGCTAAGATATACATTCTTATATGAACTTTAGTTGAATTACTTAATTGTTTGCTTCAGTCTTATAAACACTTCAGAAGTATATTTTTATGAATAAAAGCAGCTATATTTAAGTCCACATCATTTTGTACTCAGTTTTTGTCTCATGGGTACTCTTTTCATCCATTGTATATATGGTTAGGTTCACTCATTATTAATATTGATCTTATATCTGAATAGTGGTAACAATTAAAAGTGATGATTTCCTACCACACCCAAAATATAGTAACATTGTCTCGGATTATGTACTGTGCCATAGTAAGTGTCAAGAAGTATTATCCACCTTTCATATATAACACTAAGTCTAATTAAGTGGTTTATCATAATTATAACAATATGATTACATTCATATAATTAATTGAGATATGCACCATGGCAATAATATGTAGAAATTGATGATTTATTATATGCTTCAACAACTGGATCATTGAACATTGTGAAACTGTCCAATATGAACAAACTCATAAATTATAAATATTCTTACTAAAATAATATCGAAAGATAAATTTATTTTATACATCATTTATGATTATTCAAGTTTTTTCCAATATTATAATTTTCTGCACTTGCTAATGTGGAGTTTACATTAATGCTTTTACTTGATTGATGGGGAATGCATAAAAACTTCTATGAACCCAAATGGTTAGCTTGGATATGAGTGATAATGGAGTTCATATTTGTATGCAATATGTTTGAAATAACCTTAAAGGAGATTCATCTACTTGGCATATATTTAAAATAATAATTTGCTTACATATGCTAGAAGAGTAATATATATTATTTATTGAGCACATTAGGATTTACATATTTGCTTTTCTTTAATGGCTGAGAGTTTTATTATCTTTTAATTTGATATGTGCTGTTCTATGGTAGTCATATGACATCTAACAGAATTCTAGATACAATGAGAATGATTTCATTATGATACTTGCTAAACTTCACTTTCTTAACTATGCCCGGCGAAAGCTTGACTTGCTTGGAACTGTTTAATGGATTTTTAAATTCATAAGTTTCCAAATACTGGGCCTTAATCAACAAGAATTAAAGCTGACATATATCCCTTGCTAGCAAATGATCAAATACTATTGTTATTCATTTAAAGTAATTCAAATACTACTATCTCTTTAAGGAGGAATGTTATTATCTTCTTTCATTAGGATCATATGATACCAAATGTTGCTATGTATCTCCTAAAAGGAGATGAATGAGATCTCAAGTGTTTCAATGTTGCTATCAAATGAAATGAGTAAACATATGCTACTATTTAAATTCAGCATGAATAGAATAATATCATGAGACAAATGCAACCATTTTTTTTTTTTTTAAATTGCTGCCATGAGGTTTAAGTAATGCTATATATCATTTAAATAACTCAAATGCTACCAAATATTTCCTAAATAAAGATCAAATTGATTTTAAGTGATTCAAAGTTGTTATTAAAAGAAATAATAGATATGTGTTATGTGAAGCAAAAGATTTCATGATCAAATGCTATCATCTATCATATTCAAGGCTGCCATATATATTTAGGAATCTCAATGCTGCTATATATTTGTATTAAAATCTAAATGCTGCCATTGGAATCACTTGCTATCATTTTTTTTATATAAGAATAAAATGCTGTCATATTGCTGCCATCTTTGGTTTTAAGTGATTTAATGTTGCTTTAGTTGTAATATTGTCATCAAATGTATTTAGTTAAACTACACGATATGTGTTGAACTCAAATCTTTATATTTCATCCATCTCATGTGGATCTATTGATGTCAATTTTTTTGTTCTTACAAAAGCTGCCATTTATTTTTAAGATCAAATATGAATGCCACCATGAATTGTACATGAGGATACATATTGTTGTTTCTCTTAATACTACCCCATTGCTGAAATGATTCATATTAAGATTTTAAATGCTAAATGAGAATCACTGTTGTCATTCAGTTAAGATTAATTCAATGCTGTTAAATAATTATAGAATTTAAATATTATCATCATATTATGAGATTCACATATATTAGCAGATTCAAATATTGTCATATACAAATGTTATCCTTGAACTTATATGTAATCAGATGCTGCCTTTGAATTTAATAATTTTTGCTTCTTTTATATATAAATGCTAACTTCAATATTGTTCTTTGTAGGTTGAAATGAAATGTTAAAAGCTATTTTTCTTTATAAGTTAAAATGACATGATAAATTAAATACTATGTGCAAAAAGTCAAATAATGCTGCTCTTATATATTGCTAATTTTATTTTTGCATCTCTTGTTATTAGATGTTTGATATAGGTTAATAAATTTTTTTGTTTAATTTTATATATTTGAAATTATTTTAGAACTGGAAATGAGCAATCCTATAAAAATGATTGAACTCTATTTTAGAATTGGAAATGAGAAATCCTATAAAAAGGATTGAACTCTATTTTAGAACTGGAAATGAACTCTATTTTAGAATTGAAAATAGTCAATGGATTGACTTATATTTTTTATTGTGAAAAAAATTGTTTATTTGAGCAAAAATAAAAGAGACTCTGTCGAAATTTCTAAGAATTTTAAGACTTAGAAATTTTTCAGAAAATTTTAAGTATTCAATTCAAAATATCAATTTCAATGATTCATTTTGAACCTTAACTCTCAATCAACTTAATTGAAAATAATAGTTCCTTTTCTATTTAAGCAATAGATAATTTTCCAATTAAGTTTAATTTATCTTTTCCCTAATTTCAAATTTCATGAAAATAAACTTATATTCATTTTAGAATTGACTTAAGATTAAATATCTATAAGTCAATTTGGAGTTTAATTAACTCCAATTATGAGTAGATTATTAAAAGTTTAGATAAACGAGAAGATATCACATACTTTATAATTTTTGTAATCCATTGAATACTTGCCTAGCTTTGAGCCTCTTTTCTTGAACATTCATTCAAGAGCATTGTGCATAAATAAAGAATTTTTCTTAAAATTTTAAAGGGGAATGCCTTATGGCAAATTGAGTACAAAAGAAAGTGCTTATATTAGGACTTCACATTTTAGAGAGGGTAAATGTGAATGTTCAACTTCCCCATAGTATCTGGTTAAGCAGATGTGCTTAACTCCTCACCCATTCTGTTGTGTACTCCTACAGAATCAGGTATTTCTAAATATAACTTTAACTACAAATATAAGAGATTCTTTTACAAATTATAAGATCTCTTCATAACTGTTTAGTTGTACTTTCATATTATAGTTCTAGACTATGATTATTTTAGATTGAGAATCTAAGATATTTCCACATTTCCTTTAGCTTTACACTCTCTATCTTCAGTATTGTGTATTGCTTACTTCAGTTTAATTTGAATACAGTGTATGTTGCTTAACTTCAATTAATGCTTCATTGTATGTCAATTGCTTACTTAGCATATATTCCAATTGATTATATATTGCTTTCATTTCATGCACATAGTAGTTTCTAGCCTTTACAATGCTTTCCCTTACCAATTTTCAGTAATAGGCTAAAACTTTAATAATAAAAGTGAGTATTTTTACTCAATTGATTTTACACTATTTTTCTTACAGTTATACTTGTTCATTTTTCCGTATTTTACAGCCTTATAGTACCGCTGCTTACTTTAAATTGTAGATTAAAACTGTGATATCTTGTTAATCTAAAAACAAAGCCAATTATAAAATGTGCTTAGACTGTTTAGTCTAACTACAACTTTCTTTTTCTTGGCTTTGCCCTATCATATTTAAATACCAAAATATGATAGATCAAGAGCTCTTTTATCCAGGTGATGAAGGTCCAAGTACTTGAAGAATTTATAAAGAAATCTGCTTCCACTTGATTTTAACAGATTACTTGTATAGTGAAAGAGAGAGTGATTTACATATTGCATTTTTCTCTTACTTTTAAAGTTTGTAATAAACTGTCTAAGTTACTTTTGCCTACACTTTTAATCTATGTTGTATCTTCTATGTTTAAAACTGCTTGGGATGAATGAGTGGATTAATAAAATTGCTTGGATTGTAAATACTTGCATTATTACATTTATATCTTCCTTTTCTTTCATTTTAACTTAACAACCACTCATAAAGTGACTTGGCCACTTAGCCTCTACACTTGATTTGCTTTCTTCTAATCAAGTGTTGGGTGCTAAGGTAACATCCCAATATTTGGATTAATCTTCTATCCAATTATTGGGGCCGTTACAGCAATGGATTGTGGATCTTACCTAATCTAATGATAAGTGAGGGATTTGTCAGAGTGGGACATCGCTCCTTAGTCTAATGATTATGGACTTAAGGAGTGGGGCGCCACAGAACATCACACCAAATGCAATCAGAATAGGTTGCTAAGTTGAGGGGAATAAGACATCTTTAGGTAATAGAGATACTAGTCTTATCTACCCATGCAACCTTATATGGTTATGGATGAGGCTCCAAGCTTAGTTTCATTCTTACTAATGCACTAGCTGAGATAATATTCATGCAGCTACCACTATCAATTATAAGTTTACAAGACTTATCTCCACTTTTAAAGTAAGTGTGAAAGATATTTGTTCATTTCCAATCTGGATTGGTTTGGGGGTAGTTAAGATATAACGAACTACTATTAAATGTGGATTAATTAAAGCTTCATCAGCATCACTAGCATCTTCACATGGATCACACTCAACATTATTACCTTGATGATCATCTTGTAATTCTGGATCGATGGAATCTACATTAAGATTCCTATGTGGACAATTATTTACATAATGTCCCATCTTTCCACAAATAAAGTATGTCATGTTTGATTTAGCATTTAAATTTTCAAATATGAGTTTTACTCTTTGATCATTTGGTACTTTAGGAATAGATGGTGGTGGTTGATTTGGCTTAAGAGATGCACCTTGCACATTGTTAAATTTGCATTGAGAAATTGGTCTTAAGTATTGTTATATTTGGAGGGCTCTTTGAAATGCTTCTTCAAGTGTATACACCTCTCGAGTCAACATCTCTCGATGCATGTCAGGTCTTAATCCAGCTCGAAACCTAGCTATAATTGCTCTAAAATCTTCAATAATACCACAGTGAATTAATAACTCATCAAGGCGAGTCATATAATCTGCAATACTCATAGATCCTTGCCTAAGTGTTATGAGTTCATCTAAAACCTGGTCTTGAAATGTTAAAGGAAGATATTTTTGTTTGAGCATCTCTTTCATTTCTTCCTAAGATCTTACAAATAATTGGCCTGATCGTTGTTGTTGTAATTCTAGATTTACCTAGTAAGTTTTAGCATGACCAACAAGTTTCATACTAGCAAATTTAACCTGGCGATTTCTAGACATTGCCATCCAATCAAAATACTGATCCATTTCTACAAGCTAATCAGAAAAATTTTTAGGATCAAAATGCCCATCAAAAGTCGGAGGGTCTACTCTAACCTTTCTAGTAATGTCTATATCTTGGTCATGTTCAATGCACCTTGTGGTGGCGTAAAGTTGATCATAACCTCGATAAGGTTCTTCAAATCGTAGATGATTATGGTTTTGCTTAAAGCCTCCTAGTCGACCCAAAGGTGCATTTGTAAAATACCAAAATTTCATTCTCAATTGTTTATTAATATTTAAATAAAATTTGACTTCAAATTAAAAATCTGACTCCGCCATTGCGTTCACCACCTCCAAATTAGCTAGGGGTGAAGTTTTGAACGCATTTGGAAGTTGTTAATTTTTAGACGAATATTTTAATATTATTTAAATACCTAAAAATTTGAAGTAATTAAATACTCGTCGGATTGAAAATCCAAGTGCACCATTGTGTTCAGAAGCCCTCAATTAGCTAGAAATAATATTTTTAAAAATTTTTGGAAAATATTTATTTAATTAAGTTTAATTAATTAATTAATTAAAATAATTATTATTTAATAAAATAAACGCCCCGTTCACTTAAAGAAACGCCGTTCCCCTTTTTCCTTCTGCTACCATTTGAAGAAGACGGAGTCTTTGAACCGTCTGATCGCTCGATCAGACGGTCGAGACTCAGCGTCTCTAAGAGTCACGCACGACTCTGCAAATGGACACGCGGCGAAGGAGAAGACGTGCGTCGCCGAATACTCCACGCTTCGTGTCGATCCCCCGCTTCCAAAGCTCAATAAAATTCAAATGGAAGTATCAATCGAAGATTTCCTCACTCAAAATTCATCTGAGAACTTAAAACTCGCCAAATCAATTTCTTACCTCATTTGGCAGAGCATCGTTTCAACTATATCAGGTGCTTAACTCCTTCAATATTCCTAATCATCTTACTTAAATCAATATGTGAGTTGTTATATTATTGCATCTAATCAATTAAGCAATCGGTTGTTATTTTATTTAAAATCTACCGCCGTAAAACCCGTCTCGTTCGTCTCGGCAGAGGATGCTAGGGTTAGGATTTATCAAGCGATGGAGAACTCTTTAGCCGTTGAATAAACCACCATTAGGAAGCCCTCTTCAGTGGCCATCCAACGACGTGCGGGCTGGAGGCTATCCACGCCGGGAAGCCCTCTAAAAACTAAACCCTAGGACGAGACCTCACGGGCGATTGAAGGAAGAAGAAGGATTCTGGGTCGGGCCGGGTCGACCCGGGCCCGACCCGTCTCTGCTCGGGTCCTGCAGACTGCTGCGGCACTCAATTACGTGGGACCCACACCAGATGCCTCGCGAATAAGGAAAAGACACGTGGACCTTCTAGAAGAAAGTTCTGTCGTGTGGGACCCACACACTGAACTTCGGCGAATAGCAAAGTGCCGCGTGGCACTGGTGGGCCCGCCGCCGATTTAAAAACCTGCAGTAATTTTAATAATTATAATAAAAATATCTATATTTACAATATATATAAATCTGTTACATAATAAATACTTATAGATATAGCATATAATTTAATAAATATTAGATTAAAAAATAATAATATTTAAAACAAATATATCATCAATCTAAAATAATTTATACATTAATTATAATAATAGTAAAATAATAATCAAAATTACAATATATAAACATAAAATTTAAATAAAATATGATAAAATAATATGTAAATATATTTAATAATTAAATAGATTAAATAAAAGATACAGTAATATATATTTAATACAGAATTAATTTAAATCAGAAATTTTTTATAAAAAATAATAATCATAAAATAAAACAATAAACATTAAATATATAAATAAAAGCAGAACATATAATATTATTTGATAAATATTATATTTAAATAAATATAGTTAACAGATAAATAAATATTTAATAATATTAATCAAATTTAAATACATAGATATAAACATAATACTTATGCAATTTTAAAAATCAGAAAAATAAACAGAAATAATCTTAAACAAAAATAATAAATGTTTATTATTGGTATAATTAATTCATTAACCAAATATTATAAAATTCATAACTCCTAAAATACATAATCAATTTATACAGAAAAAGGAATATAATAAAATCATTTAATTTGCTATAAGATTAATATTTCACCTAGTGTCATTTAAGGGGTATTAAATAAATATTAAAAATGTCACATTAACTTATAAACCACTAATCCAAACATACCTAATATGGGTCTTCAAATACTCAGAAAAGTATAAGGAATAATTTAGAAGTATTAATTTTACAGTTTGGATTAAAATCTAACTAATCACAATTAAGACCTAACCCTAATTAACCTAATTTAACCTAGAACTTCAAATACCCATAAATTAGTCAATTTAGCTCCAAATTAGGTGAACCAAATATCCATTTAGATCAGAAAATCCTAAATTTCAATAAACTGCAAAAATATTTAGAATCCAATGGTTAGATCTTCTAATCAACCTTAATCACTCCCTAATTATAATAAACCCTAATTTTTAACCTTATAAATTAGAATAGCTATAACTTAACCAATTCATATTAGAATTTGATAATTTTGAACTCTATAGAAACTTTAGGATATAATATTCAATAAACTAGCATAAATTTTATATTAAGAGTAAAATTACTAAAATGCCCTTATAAGGTCAAATTCCCAATTTGACCTTATAAGGCATAAATAATTTAATAAAAATAATTCAAATAAAATCAAAATAATCATAATATTACAAATTATGATAAAAACATTAAATTGATAAATTTCATTATTTTGGCAGATCAAAGAAATTAAATTTGGTTGATTTTATCAAAACAAGTCAGGTACGCAAATTCACTTATAAGTTTTATTTCAGTATTCTTATTTGAGCCATTTTCCATTTGAGTATTATTTGCACTGCTTACCAGCATTTTAATATGCAAAAGAATTATATCAAAAAGCATGTAACAAAAAGAATTTATATATATTTTGTGGTGCTTGTCTTTGGAGGGTGAAATGCAAAACTGGAATCTGTACAAATTGGGCTAGCTAGCAAGCCCCTGGGAGTTATATGGAGGGATTTAGCCTCTTATAGGAAGTAGGCAAATCCAGAGGAAAGACACACCATCAGTTCCTAATTTGAATAAGCTACCGATGGGTGGCGATAAAGTTTCCTACAGATTTATGCCTTTGGGTTTACCCATTTGGGCTCAGGGGTCTCCGGACTCGACTTATTGTTACATATGCTTTTCATAAAATTTATTTCATATACATTGATTTTCACAGCTATTTTGCAGGGCAGAATTTGAATTTGAAAATTTGCTTTACTTATATGCAGTCTTTCAGTTATTTTCATATTTGATTCATACCTATTATAGGATGCTAGATTTATTCTTATAAGAATAATTTGCGTACTCCTACCTGACTGGTGAACTGAATTTTTCAGGTTTTGATAATTAAAAAGTTTAGAAGATCTGCCAAGATTAAAAGAAGAAGAATTAAAAGAAGCAGAAGAATGTAGATATTTCTTATTTCATATTTTGTAAAATTCAAACTATTGTAACTTTTCATATATATTTTGGCTCTATGTATAAAAGGACTCTGAATTTTATTATTTTATTTTTTTGTCCTTTTTGAATTATAAACATGTATATATATTTTCAATTGAGATAAATTGTTCTTTAAAGACTCTCGAACTTCGATCCCCGGTCGCCACAGAAATTGGTATCAGAGCGAAGTTTGAGACTATTTAAGGAATAATTCATTAGAGCCAACTATATGAATTCAATTACTACATTAATTAGTAGTTAGATTTTAAGTTGGAGAGCCAACTAAGTATAGTTTATTATTTTCCAGATTATGGATAGTCAAAACAACAACAATAATAACAACAATCAATCACAGGAGGAAAATGTTCCTCAAAACACTCCTAGTCACAACGAGACTGTCTCACCTAATGTTGAAGCAGTCTATCCCTTTGATCATAGTGGAGCAAATCAGATGCTCCAATTCATGAATATGATGAGTCAATTCATGAACAATCAACAAATCTAGAACCCTCATCCTATTCAGAGAAAAGCAGTAAATGAAGACATGCAAATATTTCTTAAACTTCAGCCTCCCAGATTTAATGGCAAAGCAACTCCTTACCAAGCTGAGGAGTGGATTCAAAGGATAGAAAAGGAGTTTAAATGTGCTAAGAGTTCAGAAGACCAGAAGGTATCTCTAGCTACTTACCTTCTGACAGAAGTTGCTGAGAAGTGGTGGAAGATGACCAAGAACACCACATTCCAAAATAGAACAGAAGAAGAGATCCAATTGGAGGAATTTGTGAAAGCATTTTTAGGCAAATATGTGCCTCAGTCTGCCAGATAGACAATGAGAAAAGAGTTATTGAACTTGAAACAAGAAAGTCATACAGTGACTGAATATGAGGAAGAGTTTACTCGTTTGGCCAGCTTTGCCCCAGAAATGGTTACCACTGAAGAAGTCAGATGCCATTTATTCCTTAATGGATTAAGGAATAACTTTCAACATATCTTAACACCTCTTCAGATCTTAAACTTTGCTCAACTAGTAGAGAAAGCCAAGCTTATGGAAGCTCAAGAAGAGCAGTACTCTTCCAGAATGAAAAGGCCAGCATTCTCCCCTCATTTTCAATTTAAGAGGCAACACTTCTCCAGACCTCAAGGAAAAGTGTATAATATTCAAGGTAACTCAAGTAGACCTGCTCCGAGAACACCAAACACTTGCAGGTTTTATGGAAGAATTCATAGTACAGATAAATGTTTTACCGGTGAAGGTCAATGCCACCGGTGTGGAAGGACAAATCATCCCATAAAATTCTACCGAGCCACTTATACAGTCAATGGGTATCAAATCCCAAATCAAGGAAAAACAATTATGAAGAATCCAGGAAGACCACCAGTAAACCAAGGAAATAATATGGCATCTTCCAGTAATCCAAGAAACAATCAAGCCCAGGCCAGAATATTTAACTTATCTCAAGAAGAGGCAAAAGAAGAACCTGATGTGGTCACAGGTACCATTTTATTATTTCAATATCCATGTTCAGTTTTTTTTTATTTTGGAGCTACACATTCTTTTATTGCGTCAACAATAGTTCAACAATATTCATTACTAGTAGAACAACTTTCATCAGCTCTTAAAGTTAATCTACCATCAAGAGAGTTCTTAGAAACAAACATCTTCTGTAATTGCAAGTTAGATATAAATGGAAATTCTTGGGAAGCTAAACTCACTGTCATCCCTATAACTAGTTTTGATATTATCCTTGGGATGAACTGGATGAGTCAGAATAACGCATTGATTGATTGTGCAAAGAAGAGGGTATATATTTATAATGAAGATAAGAGAGTAACCTTTATTGGTCAAAGAAGTACAATTATTAGTCTTATCCCAGCAAACAAGATTGAGAATTCATTAGAAAGAAGTATCCTATATTCCTAACACTACTCTCAAGTTCTAAAATTAAAACTACAACTTTAGAAAAGACTCCTGTAGTAAAAGAATATGCAGATGTATTTCCAGATGAACTTCCAGGTCTGCCACCTCAAAGAGAAGTGGAGTTCAGCATTGATTTAAGTCAAGGAATGAATCCTTTATCTAAAGCTCCATACAGAATGGCACCCAAAGAGTTAGAGAAACTTAAGAATCAACTTTAAGAGTTAACTGAAAAAGGATTTATAAGACCAAGTAATTCTCCTTGGGGAGCCCCAGTTTTATTTGTTATGAAGAAAGATGGAAGTATGCGATTATGTATCGATTACCGGGAATTGAATAAGGTTATTATTAAGAACAAATACCCATTGCCAAGAATAGATAATTTATTTGACCAGTTAGTTGGTGCTTCCATATTTTCTAAGATTGATCTGAGATCTGGTTATCACCAACTTCGTATCAAAGACGAAGATATTCCTAAATCTGCAATTTAGAACGAGATATGGGCATTATGAATTTTTAGTGATGCCGTTTGGGTTAACCAACGCTCCATCTTACTTTATGGATTTGATGCAGCAAATAATGAAACCCTACTTGGATTTTTTTATCATTATTTTTATTGATGATATATTAATCTATTCTAAGAATACTAAGGAACATGAAGAGCATCTTAGAATCACCTTGAGCTTGCTAAGGCAACACCAACTGTACGCTAAATTCTCAAAATGTGAATTTTGGCTTCACTCAGTCGCCTTCTTAGGCCATATAATTAGCAAGGAAGGAATATCAGTTGATCCCAGCAAGATAAGTGCAATTCAAGATTGGCCCCAGCCTACTTCAGTAACAGAAATAAGAAGTTTCTTGGGATTAGCTGGGTACTATCGCAAGTTTGTTAAGAACTTCTCTCAAATTGCAGTCCCTCTTACTCGTCTCACTCAAAAAGATGTACCTTATGTTTGGGATTCATCTTGTGAATCAGCATTTAAGAAATTAAAAGAATGTTTAACCTCAGCTCCTATTCTAGTTCTACCAGTTGAAGGAAAAGAATATCAAATTTATTGTGATGCTTCTGGTATTGGATTAGGCTGTGTTCTTATGCAGAAAGGAAAAGTGATAGCTTTTGCATCTAGACAGCTTAAAGTCCATGAGAAGAATTATCCAGTTCATGACCTGGAGTTAGCTGCAATAGTCTCTGCACTAAAGATCTGGAGACATTATTTGTATGGAGTAAGATGTGAAGTCTTCACAGATCACCAAAGTCTAAAGTATATTTTTACTCAAAAAGAGATCAATTTAAGACAGCGAAGATGGTTAGAGCTAGTCAAAGACTATGATTTATCAATCCAATATCATCCTGGCAAGGCAAATGTAGTAGCAGACGCACTAAGTCGAAAGGCAGTTTCACATTTGCATATTTTAACTTCTAATCCTATATTACTCAATGAAATAAAAGATCTTCAATTAGAAGTCATATTACCAGCAAATGCTAAGTTATTTCAGATGACTGTAGAATGTTCATTAATGGATGAGATTAAAGAAGCTCAACATCTGGATGAAGAATATAGCTCCTTATCTACATCCATTCAATCAGGAAAACACTTAGAATTTAGATTCAAACAAGAATATTTGGTGTGGATCCAGAATATGGGTACCAAATAAAGATGAGCTAAGAACTAAAGTATTAAAAGAAGCTCACCAGTCTAGATACTCAATTCATCCTGGAAATAATAAAATGTATCAAGACTTGAAATCACATTTTTGGTGGCCAGGAATGAAAAGAAGTATAGCTGAGTTCATATCAAAATGTGAAGCCTGTATCTTGGTAAAAGCAGAACATCAGAAACTAGGTGGATTACTTCAACCTCTAGCTATACCTCAATGGAAATGGGAAGATATTTCCATGGATTTTATCACTAGATTTCCTCTTTCAAAATCCAATAATGATTCTATTTGAGTAATTATGGATAGGCTTACAAAATCAGCACACTTTTTACCCATTAAGCAAATAGATTCAGTAGATAAATTGGCAAGGATTTATCTAAAAGAGATAGTAAGGTTACATGGTATTCCAAAAACCATCATTTCTGATAGAGATAGTAGATTCACTTCAAAGTTCTGGAAAGTAGTTCATCAAGATCTTGGTTCTCAACTCTGCTTAAGTATAGCTTTTCATCCACAGACTGATGGACAAACTGAAAGAGTAAATCAAACTCTAGAAGATCTTCTTCGCCTTTGTGTCTTAGATTTTGGAGGAAGTTGGGATGATCACCTTCCATTAGTTGAATTCTCTTATAACAACAGTTTTCAAGCAAGCATTGGAATGGCTCCTTATGAAGCCCTTTATGGAAGAAAGTGTATCACTCCTTTATCCTGGAACAGTGTTAGAAAAAATAGGATATTAAAATCAGATTTGATTCTTCAAGCAATAGAAAAAATAAAAATAATTCAGCATCGAATGAAAGCAGCTCAAGACAGACAGAAGTAGTATTTTGATGCTCATCATCATCATGTTGAATTTTATATTGGAGATTTTGTATATTTGAAAGTGAACCCATTTAGAGGAGTTTCCAAATTTGGAGTTTCTGGGAAATTAATTCCAAGATTTATTGGACCTTTTGAAGTTTTGAAAATAGTAGGCCAAGTAGCATATCAGATCAAGCTTCCAACACATTTGAGTCTGATGCACGATGTATTTCATATCTCCTCCTTAAGGAAATGTCTATCTGAACCTTCAATGAGAGTGGAAGTAGAAGATATCAATTTGCAACCAAATCTAAGCTATGTGATTGAACCAGAAGAAGTTCTAGATCGAGATGAAAGGAAGTTAAGAAGTAAATCTATTCCCATGATAAAGATCAAATAGAAGAACTGTCGCAAAGAGGAAGCTACATGGGAAGAAGAATCAAGTATGAAGAAAGCATATCCTCACTTATTCCACTGAGTAAGTGATTGTAGACCTTGAAAATATCTGTAAATTTAGATTGATGTTGGGACGACATCTCTTTTAAGTTGGAGAGAATGTAAAATACCAAAATTTCATTCTCAATTGTTTATTAATATTTAAATAAAATTTGACTTCAAATTAAAAAT
The DNA here is from genome assembly GCA_016760335.1 of Gastrodia elata. Taxonomy (NCBI): domain Eukaryota; kingdom Viridiplantae; phylum Streptophyta; class Magnoliopsida; order Asparagales; family Orchidaceae; genus Gastrodia; species Gastrodia elata. Next base: position 35,925,862 of record CM028670.1, on the reverse strand, counting down.
CTAACTCCGCCATTGCGTTCACCACCTCCAAATTAGCTAGGGGTGAAGTTTTGAACGCATTTGGAAGTTGTTAATTTTTAGACGAATATTTTAATATTATTTAAATACCTAAAAATTTGAAGTAATTAAATACTCGTCGGATTGAAAATCCAAGTGCACCATTGTGTTCAGAAGCCCTCAATTAGCTAGAAATGATATTTTTAAAAATTTTTGGAAAATATTTATTTAATTAAGTTTAATTAATTAATTAATTAAAATAATTATTATTTAATAAAATAAACGCACCGTTCACTTAAAGAAATGCCGTTCCCCTTTTTCCTTCTGCTACCGTTTGAAGAAGACGGAGTCTTTGAACCGTCTGATCGCTCGATCAGACGGTCGAGACTCATCGTCTCTAAGAGTCACGCACGACTCTGCAAATGGACACGCGGCGAAGGAGAAGACGTGCGTCGCCGAATACTCCACGCTTCGTGTCGATCCCCCGCTTCCAAAGCTCAATAAAATTCAAATGGAAGTATCAATCGAAGATTTCCTCACTCAAAATTCATCTGAGAACTTAAAACTCGCCAAATCAATTTCTTACCTCATTTGGCAGAGCATCGTTTCAACTATATCAGGTGCTTAACTCCTTCAATATTCCTAATCATCTTACTTAAATCAATATGTGAGTTGTTATATTATTGCATCTAATCAATTAAGCAATCGGTTGTTATTTTATTTAAAATCTACCGCCGTAAAACCCGTCTCGTTCGTCTCGGCAGAGGATGCTAGGGTTAGGATTTATCAAGCGATGGAAAACTCTTTAGCCGTTGAATAAACCACCATTAGGAAGCCCTCTTCAGTGGCCATCCAACGACGTGCGGGCTGGAGGCTATCCACGCCGGGAAGCCCTCTAAAAACTAAACCCTAGGACGAGACCTCACGGGCGATTGAAGGAAGAAGAAGGATTCTGGGTCGGGCAGGGTCGACCCGGGCCCGACCCGTCTCTGCTCGGGTCCTGCAGACTGCTGCGGCACTCAATTACGTGGGACCCACACCAGATGCCTCGCGAATAAGGAAAAGACACGTGGACCTTCTAGAAGAAAGTTCTGTCGTGTGGGACCCACACACTGAACTTCGGCGAATAGCAAAGTGCCGCGTGGCACTGGTGGGCCCGCCGCCGATTTAAAAACCTGCAGTAATTTTAATAATTATAATAAAAATATCTATATTTATAATATATATAAATCTGTTACATATTAAATACTTATAGATATACGTAAACAATAAAATAAATTAAGATAAAATAAAATTAAATAAATAAAAATATTGATAAACAGAAAATATAGCATATAATCTAATAAATATTAGATTAAAAAATAATAATATTTAAAACAAATATATCATTAATCTAAAATAATTTATACATTAATTATAATAATAGTAAAATAATAATCAAAATAACAATATATAAACAAAAAATTTAAATAAAATATGATAAAATAATATGTAAATATATTTAATAATTAAAATAGATTAAATAAAAGATACAGTAATATATATTTAATACAGAATTAATTTAAATCAGAAATTTTTTATAAAAAATAATAATCATAAAATAAAACAATAAACATTAAATATTTAAATAAAAACAGAACATATAATATTATTTGATAAATATTAAATTTAAATAAATATATTTAACAGATAAATAAATATTTAATAATATTAATCAAATTTAAATACATAGATATAAACATAATACTTATGCAATTTTAAAAATCAGAAAAATAAACATAAATAATCTTAAACAAAAATAATAAATGTTTATTATTGGTATAATTAATTCATTAACCAAACATTATAAAATTCATAACTCCTAAAATACATAATCAAATTATACAGAAAAAGGAATATAATAAAACTATTTAATTTGCTATAAGATTAATATTTCACCTAGTGTCATTTAAGGGGTATTAAATAAATATTAAAAATGTCACATTAACTTATAAACCACTAATCCAAACATACCCAATATAGGTCTTCAAATACTCAGAAAAGTATAAAGAATAATTTAGAAGTATTAATTTTACAGTTTGGATTAAAATTTAACTAATCATAATTAAGACCTAGCCCTAATTAACCTAATTTAACCTAGAACTTTAAATACCCATAAATTAGTCAATTTAGCTCCAAATTAGGTGAACCAAATATCCATTTAGATCAGAAAATCCTAAATTTCAATAAACTGCAAAAATATTTAGAATCCAATGGTTAAATCTCCTAATCAACCTTAATCACTCCCTAATTATAATAAACCCTAATTTTTAACCTTATAAATTAGAATAGCTATAACTTAACCAATTCATATTAGAATTTGATAATTTTGGACTCTATAGAAACTTTAGGATATAATATTCAATAAACTAGCATAAATTTTATATTAAGGGTAAAATTACTAAAATGCCCTTATAAGGTCAAATTCCCAATTTGACCTTATAAGGCATAAATAATTTAATAAAAATAATTCAAATAAAATCAAAATAATCATAATATTACAAATTATGATAAAAACATTAAATTGATAAATTTCATTATTTTGGCAGATCAAAGAAATTAAATTTGGTTGATTTTATCAAAACAAGTCAGGTACGCAAATTCACTTATAAGTTTTATTTCAGTATTCTTATTTGAGCCATTTTCCATTTGAGTATTATTTGCACTGCTTACCGCATTTTAATATGCAAAAGAATTATATCAAAAAGCATGTAACAAAAAGAATTTATATATATTTTGTGGTGCTTGTCTTTGGAGGGTGAAATGCAAAACTGGAATCTGTACAAATTGGGCTAGCTAGCAAGCCCCTGGGAGTTATATGGAGGGATTTAGCCTCTTATAGAAAGTAGGCAAATCCAGAGGAAAGACACACCATCAGTTCCTAATTTGAATAAGCTACCGACGGGTGGCGATAAAGTTTCCTACAGATTTATGCCTTTGGGTTTACCCATTTGGGCTCAGGGGTCTCCGGACTCGACTTATTGTTACATATGCTTTTGATAAAATTTATTTCATATACATTGATTTTCACAGCTATTTTGCAGGGCAGAATTTGAATTTGAAAATTTGCTTTACTTATATGCAGTCTTTCAGTTATTTTCATATTTGATTCATACCTATTATAGGATGCTAGATTTTTTCTTATAAGAACAATTTGCGTACTCCTACCTAACTGGTAAACTGAATTTTTCAGGTTTTGATAATTAAAAAGTTTAGAAGATCTGCCAAGATTAAAAGAAGAAGAATTAAAAGAAGCAGAAGAATGTAGATATTTCTTATTTCATATTTTGTAAAATTCAAATTATTGTAACTTTTCATATATATTTTGGCTCTATGTATAAAAGGACTCTGAATTTTATTATTTTATTTTTTTTGTCCTTTTTGAATTATAAACATGTATATATATTTTCAATTGAGATGAATTGTTCTTTAAAGACTCTCGAACTTCGATCCCCGGTCGCCACAGCATTAGCTCTACGAAGAGTTTAAAATGGAACATCTTCTTCCTCAGAATATTCAAATAAATCATTCTGTGGAAACGTCCTATTTCTTTGTATTGTAATGGTAAGTGGAGAAGAATTTGTGTGCTGGTCATAAGGTGTATTTCACTCACTATTTGCTGGTGGGGCATCTGGTGTCGGGTTAGGTTCCTAAATTGTGTTGTTATTTTTGTTTTCTAGGGCCTCCAATCTTCCTCTGAACTCTCTATAAAATTGTTGATAAAGAAAAGTTAAATCATCGAGCTGCTCTTACAAATTAAGAATAGCATTCCCACATCTATGACCGAGCATTTGATTTTGATATGGGTAATCACTGCGAGTAGTCATAGCTATTCGAGTAGATGATGAAATAACTAACTACGAAATTGTAAATCTCTTGTCGATTATCCAAAAACCATATTTATAATGATAAATATAAAAAACTTTTTTTTTAATAATTTTAATGAGATGGATGTGAATAAATTAAAAGTAAGAAAAAAAAAAGAATTTTTTTTTTGTTATTATTATTATCTTTTTTTTTATTTCTTTTTTTTTTGGTGCTAAGGATGATATAAATTATAATCCAACTAAATTTTAATTAAACTAACGAACCTTTAATATTTATTAAAATAAAAATTATTATGAATTAATATAAAAATATATGACTATATATGAGGATAAATTGCTCTAATACCAATCTGATGTAGGATGAGGGTGATGACATGTAACATAATCAAATCCACCAATTAATTAACGAAATTAACCCTGCATATTTAAGTTACTAGAAGATATGCGAGTCGCTTGTTGAGAATAAAGAGAAATGTTATAAGCGTTCACAAGTTAAAAGAGCTAGGATTAAACGAGCACACTTATAAGGTAGGAGGAAAGAAAATAAAAATAAATGAAGAAGCTCTTATGGGAGCCTTATTACCGAATATGCCGCTTACGATAAAGAAGATTAACTTCTACGAGCAGTCCTTCGCCGCAGTTCGAACCTTCTTTTCTTGGAAGTCTTTATCCAAGAACTGTAAACCACACCTCAAGAAGTCCTTCTCTTAAGAATGAAGCTCACATAACACAAAGAAGAAGAGAGTATTTTTTTATATCACTTACAATCCATAATACATATGAGGGTGGCCAATTTATAGCCATAAAATACATACCAAATGACCATAAAAATCTTTAACCAACCTCTCATGAAGGACTAAAGTGTCATTTCCTCTAAAAGACTAAAAAAACTATATACTTACTCTCTCATGAAGGACTAAAATATCCTTTCACACAAATGACCAAATAAACCATAAACCAACTTTCTCATGAAAGACTAAAGTGTCCTGTTACATAAAAACTCACATGATAATATATGGGTATAACAACCTAGGTTGTTACTTAAGATACTTAAGTCTAATTTAAGTCTTAATTGAGGTTCTAGTACACTAACTAAGTCAATCAGAACTCATCTCTAAAATCTAGGTCAAACCTGAAGTCAAATAGGTCAAATTTGGATTTCTAGAAAATCCCAAAATACTAGGAATTGACTTTTTATTTTGATCTCAGATTCAAAATCTGACTTTGCCATTGCATTCATCACCCCCAAATTAGCTAGGGGTGAAGTTTTGGATGCATTTGAAAGTCGTTAGAATTTTGTCAAATATTTTAATATTATTTAAATGCCTGAAAAATCAAATAATTAAATACTTATCGAAACAAAAATCCAAGTACGTCGTTGCGTTCCTCACCCTTCATTTAGCTAAAGGTGATTTATTTGAAATTTTGGAATACATTTAATTAGTTAATTTTAATTAATAAAATAGGTTTGAAAATAATTAAATATTAATATATTTAAAATATCTTAACTGGCATCGTTACTTAACCCGACGCCGTTACCCTAAATTCTATCTGCACCGTCTATCCTAACGAGCATTCTGCGCCATCTGATCACGGGATCAGACGGCTGTGCCTTGTCGTCCCAGTGAGCACGACACGTGGGTGCTGGCCTCGGCACGAGTCTAAGGGCTTCGACGGATGGCCTCCTCCACCGCATTAGGACTTAGATTAATGCTGCGGATGATCCATGGATCTCGGTTTACACCATTCGAGCCAAGAAAGAGTAAAGAAGATCCATATTTTGATATCGAGAATCCTCAACCATTCAATTATAGGTACCCCGTTCTCCCCTTATGTATACTTGATTATCACATTTTCAATTCGTATAATTATTCCATAGCATAGATTACAATTATATGATGCCTGATTTAAGAATTAACGGTTCGATCGTGTTAATTTGAGCCTAATGCCACAGTTCTTACCATTAAAGGCGTAAGAGTTTGATAGGGGTCCCTATGGATAGATTTTTCCAGAGTTGTGTACCTTCTCTGACGACGTTTAGAGTACCAATCGAAAGGTCTCTTCGAGACGTTTCGATTGGTGTATGGCTCGATCTCCGGTGACTGTGGTTTCGCCATCAATTTTTGAGCCCTAGCCTCGGGCTCTCGGTTCTCGCCGCGTCGGGTGAGGTTGGGACGGGTCAGGCCCGACCCGTCAAACCCGGGTTCGGGTCTCTACTTGCGTAGGCAGACAGCGGGACCCGCTGTCTATCTCAGCATGCGTCAGTGGGGCCCGTTGATTATCACTCGGCAAATTAGAGACCGCCGCGTAATCTGCGGCGGGGCCCACAGTCCTGTCCTCTTCAGCGCCGATGGGACCCACCGCCTATTTGGACCAATCTTGCCACGCCACGCGTCGCATGGGTCCCACATGCATATAAAAGAAATAATAAAATTATTATAAATTAATACATATAATCATTATAATTTTATTAATACTTATACATATATTTAATCTACCTAAAGTTATATGTATATATATATACATATATAAACAGAATAATGTATAATTAATAAATATAATAATGTATTAGTTAATTTAGATAAAAATAATTAAACAGTGAATTAATTTTAATAGTATTATTGAATAATTATATAAATGCATTTAATTAATACCCTAACTTTAAAAATACATAACTTAATAAATATAAGTTCAAATCATGCAAATGAATATACCAAATTCATCAAAAAAATATGAGGAATTTAATGAGGCCATTAATTTTACTGTAGGATCAATAATTTTCTTAGTGACATTTTAGGCATTTAATAAATTCTCAAAATTACCATTTCATTTAATTAGCCATAATTTTGTATCCCTTAGTCCAAATATACCCAATATGGGTCTCAAAGTGATCAGAAAGCCAAAAGGATTAATTTAGTAGTATTCACTTTGCTGTTTGGATTAATTTGAGACTAATCACATTTATGACCTAACCCTAACTAGCCTAATTAACCCTAGAACTTCAATTGACCATAAGTTGGTCAATTGAACTCCAAATTAGGTAATCCAAATATCTATTTAGATTAGAAAAACTTAATTTGTAGTAATCTATAAAATTATTTTAGATCCAACAGTTAGATTTGCTTATCCCTCTAATTACCCTAAAACTTGATTAGTGAATATTAGCAAATCTAATGATCCAAATTGATCAATTTAAGTTTTAGAAAACTCCTAGAGTATAATAGAACCTAATAGTGTGGTTGTATTAGTGATTTGGTGATTAATTTCACTAATCACTCACTAATCATCCTAAACTCTAATTAAGCTATAGCTTAGCCAATTGGAGTTCAAATTGAACCTACCACTCATCATTGAAATCAATGGATCATTTGTGATTCATAACCACTGATTGCACTCAATTTGGATACCAATTGACAAAGTTAAAAATTTTGATCCTTTAATTAAGAAACCCATAATTACCAATTTTACCCTTAGGCTTGTATTGGCCATAACTTGGCCAATACTTATCAGAATTCAGAAATTTTAGATTCTATGGAAACCTTAGACAGTAAACAATAATAAACTTAAAGAAAATTTAGATTTCATTAAGCCAAATTACTAAAATTCCCCTATGAGTCCAATTCATTAATTTGATCTCATAAGGCTTAATAATTACTCAAATTTTGTGTAATTACTATCTAATCTCATATTAAATAATAAGAAACACTTTACAATAGAAAATTTTAGATTTGGAAACCCTAAATCAAATTTTGATCTTTTGAACCCTTAATTAACTAGGGGCAAAATGGTCATTCTACCCAATGTTAGGGTTTAGTTTTTTAAAACCCTAAATTATCATTTTAATCATTATAAAACAGTAAGATTAATGTTTTAGATCATAAATTATGTGATTTTATAACTTAGTTTAATCTTTGATTAAATCTCAATCTTAAATCCTTAAGGAAAATTTTAAGTAAAACTTTGAGTTCTCATTCTTCCTTAATCATTCTTAGATCTTCCTATAGGTCTTATAATACTAGTTAGGATGTGTGTCATGAGAGATACTCTTAGTAATTAAGAGCTTTAATTCTTAAGATTAGAAATAGATCTTAGGTTAGAATTCATCTATTGAGTAAATTGGATTACTCAATAGGTGAAATCTTGAGTTTATTAGTTTATAAATTTTCCTAAGCTTATTTAATAATTATTTTATCTTTGAATCTTAGAATTAAGAATAGAGATCTATCCTAATGAATTAATTATTCATTAGGATTTGCCTTAATTTAAATTTGTGAGTATGGGTATTAAACCATAGATCCTTAAAATGCACCATTTGGATTAAGTGATTAAATTCCATATTTGGAGTTTAATTCTTAATCCTTTCATGTTGATTTGATCAATCAAGATGGGTTGGGATTATGATAAAATATTAAAATAGGATGTTTAACTTATTATTTACCTTGTATAGTCGACATTGACTTGATAAGATTAGAACCTGATCAGTTCTAATTATTTTCCAACTTAAAAGGTCGTGAATCTGAGTTACACTCGATAGTAGGACTTGGAGATCCTGAACTTGTGTAACTTAGAGTAGATAGAATGATTAAATTAGATAACAAATAAATATCACTTATTTCCTAGTAGAGTCTCTTGCTCACCTTGAATTGATGCTTTGCATACCTTGTTTTGAGCCTCATACCTTGTACACATATATTGGACATAGGATATTTGATAAATATCTCATGTTAATTTTGAATTGCATACATATCATTCATATTTATTGATGTTTTTAGCTTTCTGGTCTTTCAGTAAGTTGTGACCTAACTAGTACGCCTCTCCAATCCTTGAGTCCGGCATAGCACTATGGATTGCTATTGTCGGTAAGTCTATCCATGCCTAGTTGAGATAGGTCCCAGGGTGGCGAGAAATAGATTTTGTGCTCATATGACCTTATTAGTCAGTATTGGACATGGTGAGTACTAGTTGAGAGTGGATTTTTGTGTAGTGATTATTGGTTCAGTACTTTCTGCCTTAGCCCATCAGGCTAAGAGGTTTTAGTGATATTCAGTTCAGAGCTTCTATCTTAGCCCATTATGCTAAGTATTACTTTCGTTACTTACAGTTTGAGTGGCTTAAGTAGCCAAGACAGCTTTTAGTATTGGATTACTATTTTACTTTACTCTTTTTTTGCATTTCAGCACTATTCTTTACTTATAATTTTATTGCATTTTCTAGTTTTATTTATTTATATATATATATATATATATATATATATAGGTATAGGATATTAGTTTTGTTTTCAATGTTTTTATATGCTCATTTACTTCTATGTCATTTAGCATAATCATATATTAATCATAAGCATATTTAGGATGTATTCTCTTTATAGTCATTGCTTTGGTCTTTCTTTTACTTATCTAACCTTATTGCAGATACTTAGAGGAGGTATGTGTTTACTTCATAGTTTCTTAAGTTATAAACTATTTGTTTATAGCTTTATCCTGTTATTTTCTTACATGTTTTTGCTCCTATTATGCTTTTATACTTAATTATTTATGGTGATATCTAATTAACATAATAAATTGGTTACCCTAAAATGTACTTAGACAAATTATCTAACTAAGATTTTTCTTTTGTTGGCTGGGGTCCTATCATTGTGAAACCGACAATGGTAGATTCAGAGTTGTTTGAGATTGTAGAGCCTTCAGGAGATCTGCATTTGGAGGAGAAGCGTCCCACTGAAGATCCTTAGTTTCTTTCTGCTTCTGTGAGGATGAGTGTTTCTTTTCAGTTCTTTTTAAACTATTTAAAAATTGTAATAAGATAGGGATAATATTTCTGTTTTAGCATTTTACTTATTCTGTACTGTTGCATTATATGATGGATGGATGTTATATATTATGCTTCCGCACTCTGCATGTCTTGTATTTTCATTTAGTGAGATTTTTCCTTATGAATGACAAAGTCCTTAGTTAAGTTAGATTAGAATGCGTGTCTAATCCAATTCTAAGTATGGACCTTGTCGTTTTGGATACCCCTCCACCGTAATCATGTTAACTTAAGAGTTAACAGGACCACGGAGGGGCAGGGCCGCCACAATGGGCTAGGATGAAGGCCCATTTATGGAACAAATACAAAAGCCCATAGGACTCAAAAATAAAAAAATAAAACATAGTACCATTAAACTAATTTATCATCTGGCAGGTCGATGATGATTTCGTTGATGCTATGCATCAGTAACCTTTTTCTTTTGTTGGCTGGGGCCCTGGCATTTGTGATACCGATAAATGTCAGATTTGGAGCTGTTCGTTGGTGGTTCTGCAAGAGATGAGCCAGTGTAGGAGGAGGATCTTTTTACTGTCATTTAGTTGATCTTTCCTTTTTCTTGCAGTAAGATTGAGAGATATTTTCTTTCTTTAAATTCAGTCCGTAATAATTAAATTTTAGATATATTTACTTTTTGCACTTGAGCTGAGTTACTGTTTCCTTTACTCTTGTATGCTATGCTGTAATGTGGATATTATATTATACTGTTTTCTGTTTCCGCTACTTTGATATATTGATGTATATTTACAGTTCCAAGTGACAAGTCCTTGGCTTAAGGCGAGTTGGGTCTTACCTGACTCTACTTGAGTTGGAAATTTGCCACAGTTGGAATAATGTACTCCCCATGTTTATGCTAATATCAGTATTAGCATGGCCGCAGAGGGTACGGGGCCCCGCAAGAAGAGCATCAGTCGGGCGATCCAGAAGCTGCTTAGTTTTTCTTTCTGGTTATTGTGAGGATGAGAGACTTTCCTTTTACTTCAGTCCTTATAACTATTTATTAAATGCTGTAATAATAATATAGGTACACTTGTGACTGTATTTACTTTCTTGCACTATTATTTTATAAGTTTTGTTTCATTACTATTTCTCATTTGATATATGGTGAAATGGATGTATTATTTTACTTTTTATTCTTCTGCACTATGCACTTATATTAATTTAGTGACTGATCAAGTGTATTCATTTTGTACACATCCTCCCTTTATTAGTGGATTATGGATCTTACCTAATTCAGTGATAAGTGATGGATTTGCCAGAGTGGCACACCGCCCCTTAAGTCTAATCTTGTGGGTTTGGGGTGGGGCGCCACAGGTAAACCTGTTATTGATTATCATAATTTGAAATCCTTGGATGTCCTGCTTATAATATTGTGAAGAATGAAGCCAAAGGGGCTATATTTATTAGATATATATGATGAGTTAAATGTTCCAAATTATATGATATGGAGGAAAAGAAAGTTGTGACATGCAGGGACGTGACCTTTGAGGTGTTTCTTATGAGGATTAGGAGCTCAAAATAGGTGGAGCATTCTACATAAGCTATTGAAAAATTGCATAAGGTGGAGCTTGAAACAATTCCATTTGCTCAATTATCTTCTGCTTCCTTGGAGCATGTTACAGAACAAGTTATCTTAGATTATGATTAAAGTTTTGATTTTGAGAATGTGAGAGTAGGAGACTCCAGTGCAGGCATCTATTGCTACCGGTAAAATTAGCAGTGTAAATGTTCTAAAGCTTGCATGGCTAAGGGATGACTTTGAGTTTTCTTTGACAATTTCAGAAATTGATATTCCATGTCAATATAAGGAAGTTATGTAGAGTCCTAAAAGTGAGCAGTAGAAGATGGCGATGGATGACGAGATGGAGTCTCTTCATAAAATTACATCCTAGAGTTTGGTAAAGCTTCCTCCAGGGAGAACTTTTATTGGATGAAATTTGGTGCGTGCTAAAAGGAAATAATCTCTAAGAGCTATTAATGTGCAATACAAGGCAAGATTTGTTGCTAAAGGCCTTGCACAATGAAGAGGGATAGATTACGATGAAGTTTTTTCTCCTATTGTTAAACATCCTATTGTCCGTGTTCTCTTAGCACTTGTAGTGCAACTTGATTTAATCGTGGAGCATCTTGTGAAGAAAGTATTTCGACACGAGATATTTGAAGAAGAGTTCCTTATATGGCAACCTTTTGGGAATAGCTTGACAGTATTGAAGTTCGCTGATTACAAAAGATTGGTAAACATGGTGAAGCTTTGATCAAGGCTTCTCATTTAGATGAACTACACAGGATTTGATTCATTTGGGAGAATTATACGTAGGCAACCGGTGCGGGTGCAGTCGCTACGCTACTATTGGAAGCGTGCTAGGGTCAGCTCTCATATGACCCATATAAGATATGAAGTTGAGATTGTTAATTTGAGGAGGAAGAAAGTTGAATCGGTCTTGAAGCAGCATGCACTCAGACTCCCCAAAAAGAAAACTACGGGCGCCCAGGCGCCCGTGAAGCAATTGACTCGAGGCCTAGTCTCTCAGGCGCGCCCAATCACCCGTTGTTTTCAAGACCCGTTTTTGGGGTGCCTATAAAAACGAAAACAATAGTTTAGGGTTAATGCCTTGGAAGATCTTAACAACTCATATCTGAAATAGAGTTATAGATTTTGAGCTTGTGGTGGTGGAAGAAGACTAAAATCTCCATTGTTGAGGTCTTGGTGAAGGGTTTTGTTAACAAGGAGCGGGTTGGAAGTGCACCATAGGCACTGCAACGCACGGCAGCGGAAGTGCTGCCGCGCCACAGCGAAATCAGGCGCTGCAGTCATCCCGAGAAGCAGGCGCTACAGCGCGTAAGCAGTGACAGACACCCGAGAGGCAGGCGCTACAGCGCGCCGCAGTAGCAAGCAAACAGAAAGTTGGGCGCTACAGCGCGCCTTGGTTCCTGACTACTCGAAGCCCAGGTGCTACGGCGCGCCGTAGTGCCTGACGAATTTATGCTCCGATTCAGGTTTCGTCATAAGTAAATTGAGGGGTATTTTGAACCATTTGAGGTTCAAAATTAAGCTAGATACTTAAGGGAACATGTTGAAGGAGTATTTTAAGACTAGCATTCTCATTTTGTAAGGATTTAGCTGCTGTGAGCCTTTGGTGTAGTGGCTGCTCCATTGAGAAGAAGAAAAAAAAGCTCTTAGAGGTCTTGTAAGGGTTTGCAAACTCTAAAATTGATTGTAACTCCTTTCTATACATAGTAAAATTTATTTCTCTCCTTCTTGTGACTGTAGTGTTAGCACCGAATCACGTAAATAATTTTGTCTTGTGGCTGCGATTATTTGCATGCATTATTTTCTTACTTTATTTGGTTTTTGCTCATCATCTTAAGTTTTGTTCTGCATTAATTTATAACCATAAGAGATCTCAACAGATTTGTGAAACTCTAATTGTATTCTTCCTCTGGTATATTGAATTTTTTTCTCTTCTCTCCCCATGAACATAGGTGTTTATACTAGATCACGTGAATATATGTGTTTATACTGGATCACGTAAATCTTGTGTTGTGCTGTGCTTTGATTTTGTTTTGTTCTTGCATGTTTGTTTGTGTTGTGATTGTTTTTTTAAGAATATTTTTATTTGATTCATAAAAAGGCTGACTTTACAGAGTTTGATGTTTTGCCAGTGAGGACGACAATGGAAGATCATAGCCGGTTTTGATATTTGAACCGCGATGCTCGTATGCATCATGAAAAATTGTCGGCTTGTTTTAGGCAAATACAAAAGGCAAACACAATTACATTTCAAGGACTGCACCAAGATTCAGAATTACAATATCTTGTAACTTTCGTATGTGTTTAAACATCGAGTACTTGCATCAAATTTACAACACGATACATTTCAAACAGCAGAGAGGTTTCTCTTCAGTGAGTCCCTTTTGAAACTGAGGCTCTGATTAGCATACCTTGTATCCTTCCAGTGCAGCAGCATAGCTTTCCAATCACAGTTCCGATTTCTACATAAACTAAGCCTGGAATCGCTGACGTTGGTCTTCCAATGTCCATCCAAAAACCCCTTCTTCTCAGCAAGCCTTCTATCCCACTCCAAGCCCGCCTTCCTGCGTGTGCTCAAGAAGCAGAACTTTTGCAACGTTTTAGGCATCAAATCATGGACATCCCACCACCTCTTATGCGCCACATCGCTGGCAAACTCTCGCATAAAATCGACATTCCAGTTGCAGTCATAGTCCCTGAAGCAGAGCCAGGGCTTGAGCCCCAAATAATGAATCAGATACAGAACAGGAGGCTCCGCTTCGAAGAGCCCATTCTTGAGATCCTTCTTCTCCTGGGAGTCCCCGCTCCAGAAATGCTTGAGGAAATTCATCCGCCTGGGGATTCTGTGCCACCAGGTAAAGATCTCGTTGAGATAACCCTGATCTCCGCCGTTATAAGAATCGACGGCATGGATGTTATCCATCAGGAGGCTGAAGGTGCAGGCGGACGGCTCGATGACCATAACGCCGGAGTTGAAGAGAGTACCGTTGTTTCCGGACGCACTGATCTCAGGCATGGAGAAGAGAAAGTCGATGTTTCTGAGGACGAGAAGGTCGGCGTCAATGAAAATGACTTTGGAGTATTGGGTGAGCTGCCAAAGCCGGAACTTGCTGTAATTCCACTCGTTATAAGCGTTTTTGGAGGCCTTGGGGTTCCGAATCCTGCGCATCTTCTTGATCTTCCAGCCCGCGGCTTCGAGGCCCCTTCTGTTGTGAGTGCTGATGGCCTCGTCCACCAGGATTACCAGGTCTCTGGTCGATCCGCTCAGCCGTATGCTCTGTCCGGCCGCGATCGCGCCGCACACGTACACGTCCACAGAGTGCAGAATCGTCGCGTATGCTTCTCGCCTCACATCTGAGGAAAGCTGCTTCCGCGCTTCTGCTTAGGTTTCCATGTTACATTGAATGCAATTCAAAATAGGCTTAAGATTACAGATTCCAAGTAAAATTATAGATAGTAGAATACTTATGTAGGAGTATTTAAAGACATGGGAGAGCGTGGGAGGTTAGCCACGAACAGCTTAGATGTGTTAGTTAATGATCGAGGGTTTATATTAATATGGCTGTTTGCATGCCCCATAAGTTGAGTAGCAGGTCGTATGCTTAGCTTATCCCAAAGATGCTTGAATTTGAATTTGCTGATAGTGTGAGTCTTGGTAGACCAGTCTGCGGGTCAGAAGTGGGAATATGTTGAACCAGGATGCCCCCTTGTTTTTTGATGCGATTGCAGGTGAAATGGCAGTCAACTTCGATGTGCTTGGTGCGAGAGGGGAAGACTGGATTGTTCGATAGCGCAATGGCAGAGGCGTTGTCGCAATAGAGAACGGTCGGTGGAACTTGAGCAGTTGCGAGGTCTATAGTTGCCGTAACCTGATGATTTCTGTCGTAATGGAAGCAAGGACTCTCTGCATTCTGTCTCGGAGGACAAGCGAGCAACTGATGCTGTTTCTTTGCGCTCCAAGGTATGAGAGTGTTGCCAAGGAATATACAAGTTCTTGTCATGGACTTTCGATCAGACATGTACACCCCCAATCCGAGTCTGAGAAGGCTGTAGTGGTGAGGTGATCTGGCTGAACTGGAATGCTGAGGTTGATAGTATCTTTGATGTACCGCAGCATCCATTTGATGGCGATGAAGTCCGCATCGGTTGGCTGTTGCATTGATTGGCATGCTTTATTACAGGCAAAAGCTACGCCTGGTCTTGTTATGGTGAGGCATTGAAGAGAGGCAGCGAATTTGCGGTAAAGTGTGGGGTTGTGAAGCTGATGTAGTCGTGCGCTGAGGGGAAGATTTGTTCGCAGAGAATGGTGTAGGAATTGGAGAGCACTTGTGCAGGCCACCCTGTTGGACTACTTGTCGAGCATAGGAAGCTTGATGAAGGAAGTTCTCTTGGTTGTGTATCTGAACTTGAATTCCTAAGAACAAGGCAGGATCGCCTATGATTTTGGTATTGAATCGGGTAGACATTGCTGCAATGGTAGCGTTAATGGCTATAGGGTTGTTGCTGGTGATTAAGATGTCATCGGCGTAGATGAGAACGTATACATGAGTGGAGGCATTGTGATAAGTGAATAGGGACGAGTCAACTCCAATATGTCGGTATTTGAGATGATGTAAATGGTTTGTGAGGGTGGCGATCCATTGCTGAGGCGATTGCTTTTATTTAGTTTGCATACATAGGTTGGATGAGATTGGCCTATGAAACCTTTCGGTTCAGACATGTAGACTTCCTCGTTGAGAGATCCATGGAGGAAAGTGTTAGATATATCTAATTGAATGATATGCACTTGTGATTAGTAGCTATTGGAAAGAGGACCCTCATTGTGGCCATCTTTGCAATTGGGCTAAAGGTTTTGGTTTAAGCCATTTCGTATCATTGTTTGTAAATTTGGGCAACAAATCTTGCTTTGTGCTGAGCGATGGAACCATCTTGATTTCATTTGATTTTGTAGGTCCGCCGGCAATCAAGAACTTGTTGGTTCGTTGGTTTGGGTACAAGGTCTCATGTATGTTGAGTTGAAGAGCTTGGAATTCCTCTTGCATTACCAATTGCCAAAGAAGGTGATTTTCAGCTGAGGTGTAAGAGATAGGACCGGGAATGGGAGTTTGAGTGCTGCTTTTTAGGATATCGCGAGGTTTTAAGTGTTCCAGTTTTGGATTTAGTGGTCATAGGATGAGATGGAATTGTGGTGTGTGACAGGTGTTTTGAATAGTGAGAGGGGTGGGATAGTTGTGAGGGGTGGGGGGTTGGTATTTGGGCTTGGTGAATTGGGAATGTAGGTGCTAGTTATTGGATAGTCGGGAGGATCTTCAGTGAGGGGTACAAGAAGACGTGGCCCTGTAGGATAGATGTCAGGTGTGGACTAGGTGATGGGTGTGGGAGAGGTTTGGGAAAAGGTGTTCTTGAGGAATTGAACGTGGCTAGACGTGAATTTGTGACATGTTTGAGTGTTGAGGAAAATGTAACCTTTGGTGTTGTCGGAGTAGCCGAGAAAGATATGTGGAATGGATTTGGGGTGAAGATTTGTTTGTCTGTGTGGGGGGAAGAAGGGGGAACATGTACAACCTAATATCTTTAAATGATGATAAGTTGAATTTTGTTTGAAGAGATGTTTGTATGGGGATAGGTTATTTGTTGTTTGTTAGGGTAACTTGTTTATGAGATATGTGCATGTTAGAAGGGTGTCTAGCCAGTAGTGAGTACTTAATTTGGAAGTTTGAAGGAGGGATCGAGTAGTTTCTATTCAGTGGCAGTGTTTTCTTTTGGCGGCATTATTTTGTTGAGGTGTGCATGGGCACGATAGTTGGTGTGTGATTGATACCATTGTTCAGTAGGAAAGTTTTGAGTGGTATCACATATTCACCCCCACTGTCGGTCCGTAAGATTTTTTTCTCAAAGTGCTTTTCTAAAAAAATAATGAGTTGCATTGTAAGGATAGCAGTTTCAGATTTTGTGTGCATTGAAAACACCCAATAAAAATGGGAAAAATCATCAACAAATGAGACGTAGTATTTATAGTCGTCAATGGAAATAATGGAGGAAGGTCCCTAAACATCAGAGTGCAACGATTGTAACATATCATAGTTATGATTTATTGAATTAAAGAATGGTAAGCGATGGCTTTTTGCTGAAATAAACCAAATGGGTAAAAGGAAACTGAGCATTTGTTGTTATTGGTTTATTTATGAATTCAAAGTAAGTTATATTTGTAATGAGATACATGTAGTATATTAGATAGCAGTAGTTTATAGGACGGAGAGGTAGATGTTTTTAATTGTATTGGAGATTCGTAAAGATTGGTTGTTTCCCACGGTGACTATCAGATCCGTGGTATGGTTCAGAGAGATGAAGATTATCTATGTCTCCAGTGAGATGGAGTGTAGCACCGGAGTCTAGTATCTAGTTAGCGGTGTTTATGATAAGAGAGCTCTTTGGTACCCTCTGTTGAAGTTTACTTTTGTTCGATGCCATCATGTGACTGTCGTATGACCCCTTTTGTTGATTGAAAAAATTGTTTGGAGGTGCACCGCAGCATGCCATAGCGCGCAACAGCGGCCTGGCACCCTAGAAACTGGTGCTACAACGCGCCGTAGCAGCTGCCGCCTAAGAGACGCGTTGTAGCGCCCGCAGCTCAGTCAGTCTAGATTGAGCAACCTATATATCTTTTTTTAACCCGTTTTTAGGGTTAAGAAGCAAAATCCAAAATATTATCAGCCTCTATTGGTTTTGTGTGCGGTGACTGCTCCATTCCAAGGAAGAAGAAGCTCCTAGAGGTGGTGTAAGGGCTTGCTAACCTTAAATCATTGTAATCTCCTCTCTCAATAGTGAAATATTTGCTCTCCTCTTTGTGAATATAGGTGTTAGCACTGAAGCACGTAAATCCCTTTAGTTGTGATGGGATTGCTTGCATGTGTGATTTTTATGGCTTTATTTGGTTTCCTCAACGTCTCAAAGCTTTTGTTCCGCATTAGTTTGTAATCCTAAGTTCCCAACACCTTTTGCAACAAATATGGCATTCAATTGTAGTTATGGAATGTTTTGGTCTGTCCTTGCACGGGGCATTGAGGTGTTGGTGGCGGTCTCGTCCTCAATGTGTTGGGGTTTGACCATGATTGTTGAACAGGGAGTATTGTTGAGGGTTGTTGTTGAAATAATCTTTGGATGTAACTGTTGACTGAGCCAAAATCTCTAACGATGTTCGTTTCTTCGCTGCAAATAAGTGAGTACAGGTCATCGAGACTTATGGGATGTAGCATAGTGCGGATCAAAGTTTTGAAGGCATGGTAAATTGGAGGAAGACTATTGAGGAAGTTATGGATGATATCTTCAATTTTCACGTTGGCTCTGGCAGTTGATTTTGTCCACTGTGAACTTGATTTCGGTCAGGTAGGACGTGACTGAACGAGCGCCCATTTTGATGTTATGCAACTCATTCTTCAGTTGAACGAGTCTTGAGTGATTTGAAGAATGGAATCATTTTTCCGGTGTGTTTCAAATGTCCCGACAGTGGTCGATGTTGAGAATACGACGGGAGGATCGATGGAGAAATTGTTGCGTATAGTGTTGCGGCTAGATTGAGGTCTGCTTGAATAGAAGTTGTATTAGAGGGGTATTTGACGCAGGTACTTGTTCAATCGAGTGAAATGTTATTCACATCTTGACGTGTCACTTAGAAAAACTCATCTAATGAAATGTGGATATCATTTCAATACAATATTTAAAAATTATATTTATATTCTCTTAATGTAAACAAATAAAACCTAATGAAATGATGTTCACATCATATTGGATATATTTTCGTGGATCTGTTAATAATTTGGTACCTAACAACATGAACATTATCACATAGGCCCTATCAAAATAGCTTTTTATTTATTCTTTTTAAATATATAAAGCCTCACCTGTCTGCCTAAGCGGGAGCGAAAGCTGGCATGACCCGACGGGAAGCAGGAGTTTGTGTTCTAAATCGCGCGGGTCAGGCTTGTATAGCCAACCATTTCCCGTTCTGGCGACAAGATGCTTGCATGAGAAGAGGTTTGGTATGGGAAGGCAGTCTGTCACAATAAGAACATACGCACTGTAGTCTTCTTCTTGTGCAGAATCTGAAACAATAAGTCTGGCTGCTGCAAGCTGCAGATGAAGCCGGGCTACATCCCTTGTCCAGTTCCCGGCCTTATTGCATGGCAGCTTCACCCCAACCAGCCCAAACTTTGACTCTTTCTCAACCGTCGGATTGGGCAGATTCTTGCAGGAAGGAACTTCTGATTCGTCTTCTTCGTCAATCCACTCCGGATACAGTTCCTCCCAAGTTAGATTTTTTTCTGCTTTTGCCAAATGAATATCTGAAATTTTTGCAGCAGGAAACAGAGTCCGCCACCTGTTCATCTCGCTGCTGTGGAAGTTCAGCAATCCAATCCGCAGGCTTTCCATTCCATTTATTTTTGATAGGATTTGCATTATTTGGGGCCACTTGATGTCTGTGCCTGACGCGTATCTGGGATCGGGAATTGCTTCACTTCCCATCCATTTAACGCCTGAAGCACTGGGCCTGCATTTGTTGAAGGAATTACATGCGAACAAATATAATGAGCATTAAAGTTTTTATTCTTCAAAGAGAGGTGGGATTGAAGTGAACGAAAATGTACCTAAGAGGACCGATGGAACTTGTTTCACGACACTTGATTGTTGAATGAAGAAATGCATATAGAGTTCCGAACATAAAGAATGCAATGAAGCATTTCAGCCATCTTAGCCTCCACCCGTACATGTTTTCTTGATTACAGCTTACTAACTTTGCAGTCCCTTTGGGGCTATTGTCTTTGTGCCTTGCTCTCGGGCTTGCATCAGAACTGTCAAATGCCACAATGTATTCCTTAATTTATAAGATTTTCCTTGAAACTATTATACATATGATCATAATAATATTTAATTAGATAAATTCTTTTTCATTTGTAAATGAAAAAGAAACTCTTATGACCTTTGTTGAGATCAATGCCAGGGATTCAAAATCAATGCAAAACAAAGCTTCGAGATGTTGAGCAAACCAAATAAAGGAAAAAAAACTCACATGCAATATCAATCACAACACAAGACACAAATTTACATGGTTCAGTGTTAATACCTGCATCCACGAGTATGAGAGAAAAAGATTTTACTATGTAGAAAAGAGATTACAATGAGTTTTAGGGTTAGCAAGCCCTTACACAAACATTATGAGCTTCTTCTTCATTGCAATAGAGTAGTCACCACACACAAAACAAATGGAGGTTGATAAATTTTTGAATTTTACCTCTTTTAACTCTAAAAACGGGGTTAAGAATATATTCAGGCGGCAAATTTATTTTTTGGGCCTGTAGCACCCGCCTCTCGGGCGCTCGGCCACTGCGGTGCGCTGTGGTACGCCTCCAAACAGTTCTTCAATCAACAATTTCCACCTCAGATCTCATCTGCTCCACATAAGTGCTGAATCCACTATGCTCTTGATCAATATGACTGTACCAACTTGGTTGCCTACGTATTCTCCTCTCAAAAGATTCAAGTCGTCCGTAGTTCCAACAAATGAGAAGTCTATAAATGCTTCTCCAAATTAACCAAATATTTGCAATTAGTGAATTTCTGAACCGTGAGCACGTTTGTTAACATATCAGCATATCTTCTCTAGCAAGATCTCACATTCTCCAGTAAGATCTCACATTCTTCAATGACATCTCTAACAAAATGATATCGAACATTAATGTGCTTTGTGCGAGCATGTCCAATCCAAGGTTGTTACTCTGCTAAATCTAAGCTAAACCAAGCCTTAATTTATATTCCATTGAACTCAAACGGCTAATTAAACCTAAACCTAAAAATTTTGTATTAATCAGAGCTTATTTTGAGCAAAATGATTATTTTGTCAATTTTGGGATCTTGAAAATTAGCTAAATTAATTTGATCTTTAGATTAAAATTTGATTGTATTTTTAAATTTCTCACCCCAAAATTAATTAAGGGTGAATTTTTTTAAATTTTTGAAGGTCATTTAAGTTTAAATTGGATTCAATTTGAATTAGTTATTTTAATAAATTAACTTTATTAGTTAATTCCTATTTTATTTGAATCCAATGGTAGACGACCCATTTAATCTATGTTGTTTGCCCTCTTTAGCCATGATATGACAATTCACGCCTTTGGGTCAACCTGATCCTCTGTTAGCCGTCACATCATAGTCGAGATCCTACGGTTGAGGCCACTCCCGTTGTAACAACCCAAGTTGTTACTTGACTCAATTAAGACTAATCTAAGTCTTAATTAAGGTTCTAAGTCACTAATTAAGTAATTTAGAACTCACCTCTAAAACCTAGGTCAAACCAAAAGTCAACAAAGTCAAATATGGAATTCTGGAAAATCCCAAACCCTAGGAAATTGACTTTTTATCTAGACCTCAAATTGAAAATTCGACTTCGCCATTGCGTTCAGAACACCCAAATTAGCCAGGGGTGAAATTTTGGAGGCATTTGGAAGTCATTGATTTTTTCGTCGAATATTTTAATATTATTTAAATACCTGAAAAATTTGATTAATTAAATACTCGTCAGATCAAAAATCCGATTGCGCCGTTGTGTTCCTCACCCTTCAATTAGCTAGGAGTGATTTATTGGAAAATTTTGGAATACAATTAATATGGTAAATTTAATTAATTAAATCTGAGTAAATTAAATTAAATAATTTTAATTTTATTTAGGGTTAACGGCGCCGTCAGCTATTCCTAACGCCATCACCTATTTTCTATTCGCGCCGTCAATCTTGACGACTTCTCCTGCGCCATCTGATCGCGGGATCAGACGGCTGTGAGCCGTTGTCCCCGCGTGAGTGCCGTGTGGCCGAAGGGGGCTGCACGCGTCGCCCTAGCCGAGGCGCTGGAGCTC
Source organism: Gastrodia elata (assembly GCA_016760335.1). NCBI lineage: Eukaryota > Viridiplantae > Streptophyta > Magnoliopsida > Asparagales > Orchidaceae > Gastrodia > Gastrodia elata. Next base: position 35,903,757 of record CM028670.1, on the reverse strand, counting down.
GCAGAGGCCAGATGTCCTCCCCACCACATTTAATTGCCGCTTTAGAACTAATATAAGACATCTAAGACTCTATCTTCTCTCGGTTTCATCTCTGAAGACCTGATTTTGGCGATCGAAGCTCGAACCTTCCCTGCCGTCCATCTAAGGTACCCGATCTCAGTTTGATTCCAGATATTATTGTTTCTATATGCAATCCATATCCTAATAATCAATCCATACTGTTCGATTAAGCTAAGGAGTCTTCGATCGAACGGGATCTTCGATCGAAGATCCCCCTCACGAAACCCTAATCTCGCGACTCTCGGGGAAGACGAAGCGTCACCCCGAGTGAGCCGGCTACTCCAAACCGGTTCAACGATCTGTCTGTACCCGGTCCGATTCGGGAGGAAGGCAAAATGCCGCTCGTTTGCAGCCGTCGGATGAAACGGTGATCCAGCCGTTAGATCTAGGAATAGATCAGATATGGTCCGATCGTTGCGAACCGGTTCGATCCAGAACGGTTCATCTTGACCGGTCGAACCGCCCACGGTCGGCGTTCGGTGACAAATGGTGGGTCCCGCTCGCAGGTAACAAGCCAATCCCGCGAGGACACGTGTCTCGCGGGACAGAGCCTGTCGGGTCTGCAGCGCCTGTGGGCCCCACGTGTCTGTTCCAGCCAATCGTGGCCTGCCACGTGTCCTGCATAATTTAATAAATTGTTTATATATATATATATATATATATATATATATATATACTTATATATATATATATATATATATACTTATATAACAGTTAATTATAATTGAATTATAATATAATAACAGTTATATTAATTTAATTAAATCAGTAATTATTAATTAGATTAAAATCTAAACTTTAAATATTAATAACTCCTAAAATACACATCCAAATTATGCAAATAAATATATCAAATTGACCAGAAAAATATGAGAAATTTATTGATGCCAATAATTTTGCAATTTGACTAGTATTTAGCAAAATGATATTTAGGGTTTATTTAAGTTAAATTAAAATGTCACAAATCTTATTTAGTTCATAACTTTGTGTAGATTGATCCAAATATACCCAATATGGGTCTTAAAGTGATCAGAAAACTCTAAGAATTAATTTGGTAGAATTCATTTTGTTGTTTGGATTATTTTGCGCCTAATCACTTTTAGGTCATAACCATAAATTACCCTAATTAGACCTAGAACTTCGATTGACCATAACTTGGTCAATTGAGCTCCAAATTTAATGATCCAAATATCAATTTAGATAAGAAGATCCTAATTAACAGTAATCATTAAAAATATTTAGGATCTAATGGTTAGATTTGTTAATCACCCCTAATTAGCCTAAAAATTTAATTAGTAAATATTAGCCAAATTAATAAACCAAATTGAGTGATTTAAGTTTCAGAAGACTCATAGAGCCATTTAAAATCAATCTATAAGGTTGGATTAGTGTTTGAGTGATTAATTTTGCTAATCACTCACTAATCACCCTAAACCCTAATTAGGTCTTCATTTAGTCAAATTAGATCCAAATTGAGCCTACCACATGTCATTATGATCAGTGGACTATTTGTAAACCATAGCCACTAATTATGCTTAATTTGGACACTAATTGACAAAGTTAAAATTTTTGACCCATAATTAAGAATTCTTTAATCCCCTTTTAACCCTAGATCTTGTATTGACCATAACTTGGTCAATACTTATCAGAATTTAGCAAATTTAGATTCTATGGAAAGATTAGATAGTAAAGATCAATAATCTAAAAGAAAATTTAACTTTCACTTAGCCAAATTACTAATTTACCCTTATGAGTCAAGTTCACTAATTTGATCTCATATGGCTTAATAATCACCCAAAATTAATTTAGTTGCTGTCTAATCTTACATTAGACAATAAGAATCACTTTCCAAAAGAAAATTTTAGAAATTAAGTCTTAGATCAAAATTTGATCTTTGAACCCTTAAGTAGGGGCAAAATGGTCATTTTGCCCAAATTTAGGGTTTAGCCTTTAAAAACCCTAAATTCAGTTTCTAATCACTAAAATCAGTAAATAGAATGATTTAGAACTGAAATTAATTAAATCCGAGTCTAAATTAGATTTTTATTTAAATCTCAAAATGTTGCTCCTTAAGGAGAATTTCCTAAGTCTTAAGTGAGTGTTTCTTCTCCCTAAATCATTCTTAGATCATACCTTAGGTCTTATAACATTAGTTAGGATGTGTGTCTTGAGAGATACTCTTAGTAATTAAGAGCCTTGATTCTTAAGATTAGGGATAAATCTTAAGTTAGAATTTATCTATTGAGTAAATTGGATTACTCAATAGGTGAAACCTTGAGTTTTCTAGTTTATAGATTTTCTTAGTTTATTAAATGATTATTTGATCTTTAAACTCTAGAATTAAGAATAGAGATCTATCATAATGAATTGATTTATCATTAGGACTTGCCTTAACTTAATCTGTGAGATTTGGTTTTTAAATTTAGACCCTTAGATTATACCTTGAGATTAAGTGATTAGACCCCATCATCTGGAGCCTAATTCTTAATCTTTTCATCTTGATTTGGCTAATCAAGATGAGGTTTGGGGTAAATTAAATTACAAAATTAGGTCGATGATTTATTCATTTTAACCAAATAGTCGTCTTTTGATTAAGTTATAATTAGGACTTGGCCAGTCCTAATTATCTTCAACTAGTAGGATTCGTGATTCTAAGTTACAAAATGTGTAAGAATTGATAATTCTGAAACTTATGTAACTTAGAGTAGATAAAACAAATAAAGTAGACAACAACGGATATCACATGTATTTTAGATAGATTTTCTTGCACTTTGATGCTTCGCATTCCTTGATTTTGAGCCTTATACCTTGAACATGTATTATGTACTTAAGATATTTGATAAATATCTTATGTTAATTTGGAACATTTATAAGGAGCATTATGTTTTCATTTCACAAGAGGTTTGTAAGGTGTAGCTTGATTAATGTACCTCTTCGATCAACTCGTTCGGGGTCAGCAACCTTTCAAGGGTTTAATGTCCGACAGTCTATTGGCCATGCCTAGTCCAAGTGATAGGATGGATAGACTCTCGCCCTACTGACTATAGAGTCAGGATTCTGATATGGATATACTAATTCAAGTACACTTACATTCAGTTCAGAGTGTCTTAGCTCATCAGGCTAAGATTTGCTGTGTATGTGTTCAGTTTGGGTGACTTAGATAGTCACTGCAGTTTCAGTTTATAGTTACTATTTTACTTATATATTCTGCATTGTAGCACTGTTTTACTTACAGCTTTCCTGCACATGTTATATATATATATATATATATATATATATATATATATATAGGATGCTAGTTTTACTTACTGTTTTCTTATGCTCACCTAGGATGCTAGTTGTTTTCAGTTTTATATGGTTCAAATTATGTATGTCACCTAGCATATTCTGTTTGATCATAAGCATGTTTAGGTTGTACTTTTCTTACAGTTTTGTTTAGTCTTTTGCTTACCTGTCTCTGTTGCAGTTGCTTGGAGGAGGTATGTATTACTTCCTAGTTGTTTTAGTTATAAACTGTTTGTTTATAACTTTATACTGCTCTTTTTGTACGCTTTTCTGCACCTATTTGTTTCAGTTTCTGGTTAATGGTGATATTCAAGTAACCTAATAAAATTGTTTGCCCTAAAATGTACTTAGACATATTGTCTAACCAGTTTTTCTTTTGTTGGCTGGGGCCCTACCATTATGAAACTGATAATGGTAGGCTCTGTGTTTGTTGGAGCAGCAGATCCAGTGGAGAACTTGCCATTGGAGGAGGAGCCCGTTCCTGAAGATCTGTAGTTTTAGTTTTCTTTCTTCCAGTAAGATTGAGAGTTTCTTTTCAGTTCTTTTAAACTTATTAAATATTATAATAATACAGGTTTATATTTCTTTTCTAGTACTTTACTTATTCTGTATTGTTGCATTTATACTGTATTAGATGGATGTTATGTTTTATGCTTCTGCACTCTGAGTTCATATATGATCATTTAGTGATAATTCTTATTGATTGAATGGCAAAGTTCTTATTTAAGTTGGATTAGAACACGTGTCTAATTCAATTCTAAGTGGGGACTTTGTCATTTGGTGACCCCTCCACCATAATCATGTTAACTTAAGGGTTAACAAGACCACGGCGGGGCAGGGCCGCCACACCCGCTGTCTACCTTTTAAGTATTGGCATCTGAGCCGCTCCCATTCTCTGTCGATCTGATCGAACAAACCATAGTCATTCTTAGGATGATGGATATCCCACCATCTGATTTTAGGATAAATTAAACAGTCGGGCCTAAGCCTAACCCTGTTCACCATCATTCTCAAGGGATAGCCGATGAGTGATCCAGACAGGATCCCAACATCCTGCCACAGTGGCAGTACGGGGATAGAATCTTGTCCCCCGCTACTTCCTTCACGCCCTTAACAACATGGCCGTCTCTTTTTCCTTGATTTACCATCTCTTAGACCAGGCCTTGGTTCGTATCTTTAGTCTGAGGATTGTAGCTCAGCCTGTGTAACAACCCAAGGTTGTTGCTCTAGTCAGTTAGGACTAAACCAAGTCCTAATTTTAATTCTATTACTCTTAATAAACTTTTAGGACAACATCAGAAATTTTTGATCCAAATTAGGTGTCAAATGGATCAAACCCTGATTTTGAGAATTTCAGGAACCCTGAAATTTGACATTTCTAAATTAATATCATATCAAAAATTGGATTTTGTCATTGCGCTTATCACCCCCAAATTAATAAGGGATGATGTTTTAGAGGCAATTAAAAGTCGTTGGATTCTCATCGAATATTTTAATATATTTAAAATATCCCCAAAATAGAAAAATTAAATACTCGTCAAAATTAGCTAAGGGTGATTTATTAAAAAATTTTAGAAGCCATTTAATTATTTAATTTTAATTAAGAAAAGATGAAATTATTATTTTATAATTATTATTTAATTCCTCCGTCACCCGCATTGTCTTCTCTTGCTTGCCCCGTCAGCTTCTGCTGTTCAATCGAATGACAGAATCTGAGCGTTCGATCGGGTCGATCGAACGGTCCAGTCACGCTATCCTTGTCCCTCTCTGCGCACGCGGGACGTGGCGCGCAGTCGCGGCATGTGGCGCGCAATCGCAGCACGCAGACAACTGCCTCTTGCAATCATCATCGAAGCCTCGCGGGTATTTTCTTATTCCTTTATAGGCTCCCAAAACTCCATTAGGAATTGGATCGAAGCATGTGCTAGGTCGAAATCATCCTTGTCATAGAAGGAGACTCGGCGAACACTCGAAGCGAGGTACCCCTCAATCCTTGTTTTTCTCATTTCAATTCATTCTTAATTCTATCTCTACATTTATTCTGTATGGCTGTTGAGCTATTAGCGACTAATTGCATATGTTTGTTATTGATTGCTAATTTCTTCAAGCGTCCACAGTGATCTACAGTCGTTGCCCTCTTCCACCTTCGACCCGTGATGAATTACCTAGGGTCTAGGATTTTAGGTGATTCAAACCACCTTTGTCCTCGAAACAGCCAGGGTTGGGTAGTGTAACAACCCAAGTTGTTATCATAGTCAATTAGGACTAATTTGAGTCATGATTCTGATCTTAGTGTACTAATTAAGTCATTAAGAGTTCACCACCAAGACCTAGTTCAAATTAGGAGGCAAATGGATCAAATTCTGATTTTGGGAATTTCAGGAATCCTGAAATTGACCTAATTATTTTGACCTTAGATCTAAAATAGGACTTCGTTATTGCGCTTATTACCCCCAAATTAGCTAGGGGTGATGTTTTGGTGGCAATCGGAGGTCATCAAAATTTTGTTAAATATTTTAATAATATTAAATTAATTAGAAAATCGAGATAATTATTTTGACCTCAAACTTAAAATTCAACTTTGCCACTGTGATTGTCACCCCCAAATTAGCTTGGGGTGATGTAATTAAATACCCATTTATTTTTAACATGCATATGTCAAGTGATCATAAGCATGTTTAGGATGAATCTTTTCCTTTAGTGTTTTCGTTGCTTATACTTATTTTCCTAATCTTGTTACAGCTTTTGTATTGATGTATGTTCTTTACCTTACATGTTGTGTAATTATAAATGCTTTTATTTATAGTTTATTCCTTCCTTTGTATGCTTATTGCACCCTTACACTTTACTTGTTTTTATAGTCTAAGTAAGATGGTGATATCATAAAACTCATGAAATATTAACAGCCTAAAATGTACTTAGACAATATGTCTAATAAGAATTTTCTTTTCTTTGGCTGGGGCCCTATCATTGTGAAACCGACAATGATAGACTCCGAGTTATTCGAGGTAGTCGAGCCTTCTGAAGATCAGATTCATGAGGAGGAGCATGCTGCCACTGGAGATCCTTAGCTTAGATCCCTTTTTGTTTTGTGAGGATGAGAGCTTTATCTTTTTATTAAAGCTCATTTAATGTTTGTAATAATTCAGGTACTTATGTATGTTCTCTTAATGTACTATATATTATGAGTTGCTTTATTACTTTCTTACTTATATTGTGGTGGATTGGATGTATGATTTACTTTTCCTTGCTTCTGCACTCTGATGAATGTATATAATTAGTGACTGATTTTGTTGCATCATCCAAGGCACATCCTTCTCTTATTAGTGGATTGAGGAATTACACCTTAATCTAATGATAAGTAAGGGATTTGCCAGCATGGCACACCACTCCTTATCCTTGATTGTTGGCGGTTAAGGGGCGGGGCTCCACGGGTAGTGATAGCTATGCTCCGCCCATTGCCGCGCGGGTTGAGCCTCGTCGCCATAGGGAAGCTGTCGAAATTGCTTGCCCTAGCTCTATAGTTGTGGATTTTCGTTGTGGTTGACTGAAGCTTGGGTCAGGCCGGGTTGACCTGGGCCCGACCCGCATGTTGCGGAGTTGACACATGTCGTTTGCCGTATTAAGGATGAAAGGTCCCGCCGCATACGCTTGTCCTCAGTTGAAAGCAAGGTGTGGGCCCCGCTGTCCCTTCTTTGTCGAGTCAGCGTCGTGGGTCCCACTGCCTTTTAATAGCCATCGCTTCTGCGGGTCCCGCCCGTGCAGTCAAACAGCCAGTATGCTGGGTCCTGCTGCCATTTCAAATCAGAAGGGTTAAGATTAACTTAAATTAAATGATTTAATCTAATTTAATTAAACTAATAAAATGGTAAATCTTCAGACACTCATATCTTTTAATCCACTCATCCAAATATAGCAAATATTCATGTCATTTTAATCAACAAAATTTAAGGAATATTATGGCAGTGTCAAATTTCCATTTAGATGAGTATTTGGCATAGTGATATTTTATGACTCCTTAATTAACCCTAAACCCTAAACAACTTTAGATGACCATAACATTGTAACCATAGATCCAAATATAGCTATGTTATATCTCATTTTAATCAGGAAATCATCAAGAATCTTTTGGTAGAATTAGTTTCTTTGTTTGAGTTGTAGTTTGACTAATGACTTTTGAATACCTTCCTTAATTACACCCTTAAGCCTTATAATTTTATTTGGAAAATTAGGTCATCTAATATACTATTATGATCAGAAGAACCCAAAGAACACTAAACTGTAAAAATATTTGGGTTTTGATAATTAGATTTTCTAAATAGTTCTAATCACCCTAAAACTTGATTAGCACATAACTTAATAAAATGAAGTTCAAATTGGGTCTACTCCCAGTCATTGCACTCAGTATGTTATAGGGAAGCTATAGCCACTGAATTTATTGAATTTGAATATCATTTGGAAAAGTTAGGTTTTTGGACCCTTTCTAAAATTTTATAAATTACTCTTTTAGGCCCCAATATTATTTTGGCCATAATTTGGCCAAATGACCTCAAAATTTAGTGATTTTAGACTCTATAGAATCCTTTGATAGTAAAAAAATAGAAGTATAACTGAATTTTTATGATTCCCTAAGTTATTAAATTACTCTTAATGAGCTAAAACCTCAATATGAGCTCATGAGGCTAAATCCTTAGCAGATTTGGTGTACATACCATCTATATTCATATTAGACAGTAAGCAACCATTTGGTATCAATAAATTTTAGTTTAGAACCCTAAATCAAAAAATTACAATTTAGACCCTTAAGTATGGGCAAAACAATCATTTTGCCCAAAATGAAGTTTAAGTTTTCTTATGCCTTAGAAACCTGAATTAGTTAATAAAACTAATAATATAGTGATTTTGAATCAATATTAATTCATTTAAGCTCATTAAACTAGGTCTCCAATAGAACTCATAATTCTTTCTGGGTTAGGATTCTTCCTTAAACCTTAGGAACCTTCCTTAGGATTTAGATGTAAATTTAAGTTTGAGTTCATGCATTGGCTAAATGGATTACTCAATGGATAAAATCTTGGCTTTATTAGTTTCTAGATTTTATCTTTTATTTTTATTATTTTGTATTTAAACTTTAATCTAAGTTTAGAGATCAATCTTATTAAACTTGACTTTGCATAATAAGATAGCCCTAATCTGTAAAATGCGAGAGTTTCCACATACTCTTAGTCTTTAGAACCTATTGGATTATGAGGTTAAATCCTAATATTTGGAGTTTAACTCTTAATCCCTCAATCTTATTTTGTATTAATCAAGATTGGCTTGACTTATTATAAATCATTAATTAGAATATTTGATTTATTATTCAACTTATATAAGCATCATTGATTGAATTATATTATAACTTGATTAGTTCTAACTAGTTTAACCCTTATAGGACCGTAGTTCTGAGTTTATATTGGATAGCTGGATATTAGAGATCCTAAGCTTGTATAATTTTATATTAGTTATAATGAATTAAATTAAAAAATTAATAATCTCATAGATTATTGTGTAGTGCTATTTATACCTTATTTTGATGCTTTGCTTCCTTATTTTGAGTATTTACATTGTGGCATATCAGGTGAAATGTAAGATATTTGATGAATATTCTATATTAGTTTTGAAATTCATAAGCCATGAACATAAAGATGAAAGGATGTATCAGATAGGGTTAGAAAACTTAGAAAGATAACACTTTAGTGGAAAGTGTCCTAACTAGTTTGCCTCTACAGCTTAGTTTTGCAGTGCAGTGCATTTCAGTACTAAGCATTAGTATCCTGGATGATTCAGTTAAGATTTATGAACCTAAAGATCTAGGCATCAGTGCTCTAAATGCGTTAGTCTTTGATACAGTTGTTAGCTTAGCCAATTTGTCTATTATGATAGCTCTAATATAGGTACATGTCCAATAATAAATGTTTCAATTAATTTAGTTCAGTTTTACTATTTATGCAGCACTTTTAGTATATTTCAGCATTTTCAGCCATAACATTTTTAGTATTTTAACTTTTGTTTATCATGTAAGCCTATTAGGATGCCAGAGTTACTTCAGTTTTTCTTATATTGCTTTTATTAAGAAAATAAATTAGCATGTGTAGAATTGATCATATATACTTAAGATTTTTCTTATTCTTAGTAGCTTCTTTTATATATTCATTGCTTAATCTTTCAACAGCTTTGGGTTGAGGTATGTGCTTAGTCACATTTTGCTATAAGTTATAATTGAATAATTATAACTTTCTTCACTTTCTTTTGTTGATTTTATGCTCCTAAAATATTTAAGATGTTTGTAATATCATTAAATACATGAAAAATTAATAACCTAAAATGTACTTAAATAATTTGTCTAGCTAACATTTTCTCTTTTTTGGCTGGGGCCCTTGCATTGTGAAACCGATAATATTAGTTTTTGAGCATTTTGAGGAGTTAGCACCCATGGAGGAGAGGTTTCAGGAGGAGGAACACCTTGGAGCTGAGGAGCCTTATCTTAGGTTGTTTACTTTTATTTAAGTGAGGATGAGTGTCCTTATTTCAGCTTAGAACTTATTTAAAATGTTATAATAATACAGGTACTCATTGTATGTTCCTTTACTGAATACTTTATTTTGAGCTGCATATTTTCTATTTTTTTTTGCATTATGGTTTCAATGGATGTGGACTTACCATTTCTTTCTTCCGCACTCTGGTTATTATGTATATTATTTAGTGAATGATTCTGCTATTACAGAGTGCACATCCTTACCTTATTAGTGGATTGGAGATTATAATATGATAAGTGAGGGATTTGCTAAGTAACAACCACCCCAACTTACCTTGTCGAGGCACGGGTCACCACAGCCTTTGCTTGGAAACATTCTCCTGAGCTATAAATAGCTCTAGGAGAACTTCAGTGAGACCTTTGTTCACAAAAGTTCACTCTCTAAGGTCCCATTTACCTCCCTGCTCATGTCCTCTTATTTTTAGCTTATAGTCTAGTTCAGCCACTAGTATGGCTTCGTTCGACCTTCACCAGCTTGGCAGTGGGTGAGGTTTAAAGTTCAAACACCCAATTAAACCTTGTGTGCTAGTAGAAGCTCTAGTTAACAGAAGAACCATTGCTATTCAGTGTAGCTTTGTCTCCCTCTTTGTAATTCCAGGTACCGATTCCTTCCCTATGCTAAATTTGTCTAGCTCAATTTTTATCGATCCAATCACATTTAGTATTTAGAATGCTATGATTGTAATTAGAGTAGTGTGGAAGTTGTGTCTAGGGCTTGGTGGTTACCAGATAGTGGCAATCACTATCTGGTTCAGAGCTGCAAGACCCGATGCCCTTTTATTTTATCGTTGACAATTGGATTTTCAATTGAAATCCAATTGTTAACAATTGCAATTTAGAACCTATGGCTGTGGTTAGGAGCACCTTCGATCGATATTGTGCACCCATAGAGTCATAATTCCTTACCATTTGTGACACTCCTCCATAGTGCTGGAGTCAAACAGGGATCTAGCCACCCAGTCACTATCGAGCCAATTTTCATAAGGGCTTTGCTACATCTCGACATATTGAATGCCAATCATTTGATGGCCTATGTGGGGAGAGCCCGCTCCCCCTAGTAAAACCATAGTTCTTTTTTCTGCGCCGATAAGGGCATCGCCCAATTCAGCAACCAGGGCATACCCGATTAGGGCTTTCGGGTTCAATAGGTGTGTCTTCGTGCTTGGAAAGATTTGGCGATCGAAATCAAGGCGTGAAGCTGCCGAAGCGATTAGAACCCGACGTCTGAAGTAGAGCATGAACCTTTGCTGTTAAGAATTTTTGGAAGTAGAATGCAAACGGTAGTAGGCCGGGTCAAACCTAGACCCGCACGGTCTGATTTATGGGTTATCTTAATTTTCTAATTTAATGGATTTAAAAATCCTTAAGTAAACTCAGTTAATTAATTAACAGCATATGATTCTTTAATTAAAACATTCCAATTAAATTATCTAAATAACTTTGCCTATACTAATTCAAATGGTGTGTTCCCATATACCACTTTGATCAAAAAAATGCAATGAATCTTACTATAAAAAGAAAATTATTGTTTTTGTAATTAGAATTTCTAATTTAACATAATTACTCTAAAATCTTAATTAGTGAATATTAATCTCAATTTTCGGTCAAATTATATAATTAAGATCTCTAAATATTCATGTGACTGAGAACTTAATTGTGCACTCCAAATTATTTTTTTTAAATTTATTTTTACTAATCACCTTTTAATCACTTTAGATCTTAATTAGTGCCTAATTAATTAATTTGAGCTCTATTTTTAGCAAACTTAGTGTCATTTTACTTTTTATGCTGTTTAAAACCTAGAAGTGAGCTTATATCTATTATATATGTCATAATTTCCTTAATCACTTTTCTTAGCCTTAAAAAGTGATTAGTATTATTTATGTTCACTTTAACTCCAAAGTTGGTATTTAAGGTTGCACTATTTATGTTATACAATATAGAACCTATTAGAACTAATTATGACCAATTTGGAGCCATAAATCTCCAAACCCTAATTTTAACTCTTAAGAGGGGTATTTTGGTTATTATGGTCAATGGTTAGTTTAAGTGTCCTTGAAACCTAGAAGCCTATTCAAGTGCTTTAAATCAGTAAGATAATTGATTATGATCATTTTATAAACTTATAAACTTAATGAATGAGTCCTAATTATTAAATCTTAATTCTTTCTAAAATTTACTTAAGATATTGTTAAGATTTCTAAGATGATCTTAGATCTTCAATATTGCTTCATTTAAATGAATCTAATGCTTATAGAATCAGTACTAATTAACTTAACTAACATTCAAAATAATCCTAATGTTTTACCTAAGTCTATGCCTTAAGCAAATTCTTAAGCCCAATCTTACTTAAGATCTTAAGTGATTAATCTCAATCCTTCAATCTTAGATTTTAGTAGCCTAGTTCTATTGAGTGATTAAGATACTCAATAGATGGAGCCTACTTAAAACTTATAACCTTCATCTCATTTAGAATCAGTTTGCATTCTTAAGATCCTTTAGGAATCCCCTAAGTGCTTAATTCTTTGAATTCTCTTCTTAATAGCTTAAGTAATTCAAATCTATTATATAAATAAAGTTATTCAATAGATTGAAACTAGCTCTAAGATTTATATGTTTAACTTGATTATTTTGTTTTATGAATTTAAATTTCAGTCTTTCTAAATTAGGATATTATCATCTTCTTTGATCTTTTGATTCTTATAATTTTCTATCTTTATGATGAGATTTATGTATGAAATCTTAGATCCTAAGAAATTAGCACCTTTAATTTAGAGCTTAAATCCCAATTTGAAGTTTAACTTTAAATCTTTAAATCTTGATTTTCTTGATCAAGATTGGTTATGGGTTATTAAAATGAATTAATTAAGTCAATGATTAATTCTTAAACCTTTGTAGACGACCTTTTTTGATTTTAAATTATAACTTATTAAGTTATAATGTTTAAATTTTAAGGCTGTAAATCTGAGACTTTAGTTGATAGTTGGATATTAGAGATCCTGAGTTTGTATTCTCTCAGAGTAAATAGAACTAATCAAATTAGATAATAATAGATATTATATGTGTTTTAGTAGAGTCTTGCTTACTTTGACTTTATTGCCTTGTACACCTTATATTTTGAGCCTTTTTCCTTAGAAATGTCAGTTGAACATAGGATATTTGATATGTATCATATGTTAGTTTTGAAATGCATATATATTATCAAACTTAATTAGCACATTTAGTACTTTTAGTTATCAATTCAGTAGAGTGTCCTAGTAAGCTTGCCTCTACAGTTCAATTCTTTTGCATTAGAATTGACTGGATCTAGCTTTAAAGTTAACTAGATGATACATGTCTATTTCTATAGTTCAACTGAATCTAGCTCTGTGATTGGCTAGATGATACATGTGAAACTTCCTGTTCAGTGGCTTGATTAGCCATTTTCTGTTATGATAGTACTAACTTAGGTACATCTCTAAATATCAGTAATTATTCTATTTCAATGCAATTTCTGTGGCTATGCTGGCCAACTTTTCTGTTATAGTATGTTTTCTTATTATTTTCTGTTTAGTATGCTTTACTACTGTTTCGATCTTTTAGTTCTACTTATAAGATGCTAGAGTTGATTTCATATTATGCTCAGTTCTATTTTACTTTAGTTTAGATTTACTTTCTATTATAATTAGTAATTCAGATGATCATAAGCATGTTTAGGACTTTCCTTCAATTTTTTCAGTCTTATATATATATATATATATATATATATATATATATATATATATATATATATATATATTGCCAAATCTTATTGCAACTTCTAGTTGAGCTATACTTCCTTACATTTCATTTTATTAAATTATAAATGCTTCATTTATAGCTATCATGCTATTTTTTGTTGCTTGTTGCACCTTTAAGTTGCTTAAATGTTCATTTAATGTGCTATCTTAAGACATGTAGATTTCATTAAATAAGTCTAAAATATACTTAGACAATTGTCTAACGCAAATTCTTCTTTTCTTGGCTGAGGCCCTAGCATTGTGATACCGATAATGTCAGATTTATAGCTGTTTGTGAAGGTAGCTTCAAGTGAGGAGCTTAACCTGGAGAAGGATTAATAAATCTAAGATTTATAGTAAAATAAGATATTAAAAACAAACATTTTTTTGTTAAAAATGTGTATCTTGATGTGTTTTCAATGTTTTTTAGGACAAAAGAAGAACTAAACTGAATCTGGACATAAACATAGAATTCTGGAAGAAAATTGTTGCGGCGTACTACAGTGGCCACAGCGCTCCCAAGCAGACCAAACCCTAGAGCTCATCGCTACCGCGCACCGCAGCAAGCACAAACCCGAGAGCTCAGCGCTATTGCGCGCTGCAATAGACACAGACCAGAGAGCTCAATGCTACCATGCGCTGCAGCGTGCACAAACCTGAGAACTCGGCGTAACCGTGCGCCGTAGCGGGTACAAAACAGAGAGCTCGATGCTACATCGTGCCGCATTTAACACAAACCCGAGAGCTCGGTGCTACTGCGCACTGCAGTGGACATTTACTTAGCAAAGATTCTAAAGAAAAGTCGATGCAGCGCGCCCAGGCGCGCTGTAGCGCTCCATAACGCCCGTTGCAATTTCATCCAGGAATAAGCCTTAAAAGCAGTATAAGGAAGGCAAAAAAACTCAAATCCTTTGCCTTCCCACAGTAGCAATTAATTCAAAATGCAATCATTTCTCCTCCTTTCCAAGAGAACAAAGGAATATTCAGTTTTATTTATTTATTTTTTTTTGAAAAGATGAAAGGTTGAATACAATTATGCAAGGTACCTTGCTCAGCATCTATAAAAGCTGAGGAGAAATACTAAGGAAGGGTTTCACTCTTTGACACTCAAAGGTACAGAAAATCTAAGGCTACAACCATAGAAGGAAGGAGAAATACTACACAAAGAAGGAGAGGCTGACATTAAGGGAAGCATAAAGCAAACTCAAGAATCAGTAAGGAGAAAAAGGTCGACGAGCGAGAGAAAATATGGTGAACGCGACAGCTATTCCTAGTATTGTATCTCAGCCCTTACTTTGATTTCTTTTATACAAGAACCATGCACGGTCCTGTTTTATCTTTCTTGTATTTATTTTGTGATGGAAGGCTAAACTCTCATTGGAGAGGGTTGGGTGTAATCATGTAATAAATTAAAGGACTCAAAAGTATTTGTGCTCAATTTTTTTCAATGAATAAATTCTCTAATCAATTTTTAATTAATGATATGGAAGATTGCTTAAATGCATGCTGTGTAATGAATGATTTTATTTAAGTTAATTGTTTTTAAACCAGAGAACTATCATGCTTGTTGATCATTTCTAAACTAAGGACTTGCACATCGAGCATCCTCGCTGCAAATATATGTGACAATATTTGATGCGAGAGGATGATCAGTGCAACTACTTAGGATATGAAATAGTGAGATGAGTGATAGAAATTTAAGCGACCTCAGAGCTCCCTGCTTTCCATTGGCTCAAGCTAGGAACAAGAGCACAATTGCTGAGAGCCCAGTGATAAGCTCTTAAGCGTTGTTGCATTATTCATCTAGTTAAGCTGAGAAGTCTACGCATGTGAGCCAAGAGCCACCAAATATGCTCCATAGATCATTTTAATTAAAGGAGGAACATGAAGAATTGAGTGCTTGTGAGTGAATGTGATATAATCCACTAGCCTTACGATTCATTTCCTTAACTAAACTAAGATAGACGCATATAATGCTGTTTGGTGGGATCAATTTTACGTGACTATAAAATTAAAATACTATATTTGAGAACTTAGACGTAAGTATCAGATTTAACTCATATCAGTCACGTGAGGGTTTATGTGCCAGGATTGAACCTTCTTGAGTTCATCTTAAGCACTAAACATGATATAGTTGGAATGAGATGACACTCTAAGGAAGGCTATTAATGCTTGATTATAACTAAAGCATTCCAGTAATTTGACATATACAGTTGATAAAGATGAGTACTACACTAAACCCCTTAATGAACTGCATATTAAACCCAACTCTCCCTACTTCTTCAAGTAGTAATTTCTAATTAAGGAACTTTTTTTGTTAATCTGGAATAAAAAATCACAACTTATCCTTTGTCCAAACTTCATTGAAAACAAATATACTATAATAACTAAACACTCTGTTCTCAGGGGACGATAAATTCTCGTGACTTCACAATCCCTTATTATTTCAAACCACGTGCACTTGTGTGTGAGCACAGATGTGTATTTACAGTCTATCAAGGATCTTCTTGCTATTTTTGAAGCTTAGATAGTTTTGTTTTCTGCTTGTGAGGATGAGTGTGCCTTTCATTTAAATTTTAATTTAGTATTATAATATTTAATGTTCTAGATGCCATTAATTTATGCACCTTTATATTGAGTTAAGCTATTGTATTTTTCTTTCTGCACGATGGGAATGGATGTTATACATATTTTGCTTCCTCACTCTGTTCTTCCTTATATATGTTGATGAATGAGTTAAAGTTACAGATGGTATATTCTGTAATTATCAATAAGTTAGGCTGAAAACCTAACTCAACTATAGTTGGGAATTTGTCACACAATGATTGCTCTACCGTAATCATGTTAATATTAGTATTAACATGACCATGTAAGGGATGGGGCTCCATAGAGCATGACAAACCAGATTAGTAGCTAAGAATATAGTGCTCTAGCTATCACAATAAACTACTACCTCATTTTGCTTCACACCCAAATCTTCCAGCAATCATTTCATCCAAATAGCTAAAAACCTTGAATTCTTTGGTAACTATTATGTATTCTGCTTATATTGTAGATAGGGCAACAGTAGACTGTAGAGTTGATCTCCACCATACTGGACCTCCTGCTATAGTGAATACATAACCCATCGTTGATCGCCCATAATCTAAATCTCTGGTATAGTTAGAATCCATATATCAAACACATAATTGGCTATTAAAGTTTAATTCTAAATAATAATTCAATACCAATTATACCTTTTAGGTACCAAAATATCCCCGTCACTGCTTGCCAGTGATCCATTCCCAAATTGTGCATATATCGGTTCACGACTCCAACTGCTTGTGTAATAGCCCAAACTCTTAAGCACCAAGGTATTGTTCGCTTTGGCCAGAAAGGCCTCACATTTTTCCCTCAGAAGATAACTTCCCAGTAGGTCACCCATCCTGGGAGTGCTCTCACCTGAGCACGCTTAACTTTGGAGTTCTTATCAGGAACTCCACCGTTATCTGAAAAGGCACCTCGATGTTTAAGAGTTTCACTTATTACTACTTAAGTGGGTCTTCGCAATCTCCCCAACTTAAGTACCTGACATCCTCGTCAGTATCCACACACAGATCCAAGAACCATCCATTGGGTAGATAGGACTAGAGGTGACCCCTACTGGCACAAGAGGTACCCATAACCATGTAGCACCTTAACCATCATGGGTTCAAGAGGCTGCTCATATGAAGTAGTACTTTGCCATATATGGCACTTAGCTCCTATCTGACACCCTATGGTCTGCTCTGATACCATTTGTAATAGCCCAAACTCTTAAGCACCAAGGTATTGTCCGCTTTGGCCAGAAAGACCTCACGATTTTGCCCTCAGAAGATAACTTTCCAATAGGTCACCCATCCTGGGAGTGCTCCCACCTGAGCATACTTAACTTTGGAGTTCTTATTAGGAACTCCACCGTTATCTGAAAAGACACCTCGATGTTTAAGAGTTACACTTATTACTACTTAAGTGGGTCTTCACAGCTTGAGCCAAATCTTGTATAATTCTCACCATGGCATACATTAAGCTTCCAATCGCACTAGCATAAGGCACTGAGTGCATTTCTTCTCTTTCATAATCTATCTTTGAACATTGTTCTGCATATAAGGGAAAGTGAGGTGCTAGGGGTATACTGACAGACTTTGTAGAGTCATCAATCCTGAAATTCCTCAACACCTTCTCTAAATACAACTGTTGGATAAGTCAAATCTTTTTTGCCTTTCTATCCTTACATATTTCCATTCCCAATATCTTCTTAGCCTCTCCCAAGCTCTTAATTTCAAAATTCTTCGGTAACTGATCCTTCATATGATCCATCTCAGACTGATATAAAGTAGTCACCAGCATGTCGTCAATATACAAAAATAAGTAAATAAAGTTACCTTGAGGCAGTTTCTTGAAATATATACAGTGGTCAAACTAGCTTCTTTGGTACTCCTCCTTTTGCATGAACTGATTAAATTTATTGTACCATTATCTTGGTGATTACTTTAGCCCATAAAGAGACTTGTCTAGTTTGCACACCAAGTATCCTTTTCCTAGCTCAATGTACCTCAAAGAATGCACCATAAGGATCTCCTCTTCTAGTTCTCCATGCAAGAACATCAATTTAACATCAAGTTGCTCAAGCAGCAAATCAAATCATGCCACCAAATCTAAGAGCATATGGATCGATGAGTGTTTAACAATTGGGGAGAACACTTTATCATAGTCGATCATTCCTTCTAAGCAAAGCTCTTGGCCATTAATCTTGCTTTGTAGCGCACATCAGCTTCTAAAGATCCTTTTTTCTTCGCATACACCCACTTGCACCCAATAGCCTTTTTTCCTAGAGGGAGTTTCTCTAACCTCCATGCCTCATCTTTATGAATAGACTCCATATATTCATCTATAGTCTGCTTCCATAAATTTCTTCTGAGCATATCACCGCTTCTTTGTAATTTGAGAGAACCTCATTCTATAATATGGACAATTCATATGTGACGTAGTCTCTGAGCCAGGATGGCTATTGAGTTACATTTCTTCTGGGTCTATCTCTTGCAATTAGCTCCTGGACTGGAGCATCGCCATAAATGTCAGTTTGTCCTTCATCATCACCAATGTGGTCTTCATCTGTAGAAATATCCTCAATGTGATGTGAAGACTTTTGTGGAGCAAAAGTGACGACATCAAACCCCTCTCTCTATTTTCTTACTGGAGTCTCTATATTATCCTCCACCTAATGAGAACTCCTTAATCTCAAAAAAATTCATCATCAAAGTTGGCATCCCTACTCACCACAATTTTCTTGTCAACTGGATCAAACAACTCGTAGCCCTTCACTCCGCATCGAAAGCCTATGAAAATTGCTCGCAGTTCTAACTTATCTTTTTTGACATGATAATAAGCTGGGTTGCCAAAAATCTTTAGCTGACCATAACTCTATAGGAGTTTTCTTGTCAAGTACTGCAGAAGGCAGATGGTTCACCAAGTAGCACACATAGTCTAAGGCCTCCGCCCAATAGACTCTCTCCAACCCAGCATTGGACAATATACATCACACCTTTTCCACCAAAGTACGATTCATGTGTTCTGCTACCTCGTTATGTTGTGGTATTTCTCTTAATGTGAAGTGGTGTTTAATTCCCGAATTTTGACATTCTCTTACAATTAAATCAAATGTATATTCTCCGCCATTATTTGATAGGATCATCTTGATTCTCTTGCCACTTGTTAAACAATGAGTTTTAAGTGCTAACATCTATGTTAACAGGGAGAAGAGCAAAAGATTTCACAATGTAGAAAGAAGATTACAATGAGTTTTAGGGTTAGCAAGCCCTTACACAAATCTTAGGAGCTTCTTCTTCCTTGCAATGGAACAGCTACAACACACAAAATTAATGGAGGCTAATAACCTTTTGGATTTTGCTTCTCTTAACCCTAAAAACAGGGTTAAATATATATATATATATATATATATATATATATATATATATATATATATATGCGGCTCGGAGATGCATTTTCTGGGCCGTGGGGCTACAACGGGCTGTAGCGCCCACCTCTCGGGTGCTCGACCGCTATGGCGCGCCTCCAAACAGTTCTTCAATCAATACTTATTGTTTGTGTTCGGTTTAAACTAATAATACATCACTATTTCAATGGCCCCAAATAATATTTTAAATATCTCTCCTAAAATAAATTTTATCTTCTAAAAAAAATTATGATTAAATTTAATGTTATATGTGATACCTACTAAACTCTTATATTTAAAAATATATTATAACAATCTATATATTTTAGGAGTTTTTTAAGAGTTATCTAATATTTTCTTTTATCATCTATATTGTGATTTGAATTATTCAAATTTTAAGAATATAAAAAAACAAAATAAAATATTTCTAAATAAATCATTTATTCTTGAATCACCAATTTTTATTTGACTAGAAATACTATTTATACTTATTTATGTGGTATTTAAATTTGATGAGATTTAAATATTATTTTAATATAAATTTTAAAAATAATATATTATATTATTTTAATATAAATAAATAAATATTATTAAAATAATATTTAAATTTTATTAAATAAATTTTTTAAATATCATATCCATAAATTTAAATAACATTCAACATCAAATTGCTGTTTATGCATACTTTTCTCAACTTCTTTTCCATCCACTCGGACTGCGGACAGCGCTTACCTTCTACGAGTGCTTGCATCAGCCTCTACCTAATAACACTAATATTTTTTTAAGGAAATGTTTCACCTAATTTTTTAATTAATTAAATATTTTTAATATAATTATAATTGCCTTTTTTGACTAATAAATCTTAATTATGATCAATATTTTAAGTTTAATTACGTTAATAGCATTGGGAACCGAATATGATACTGAGAAAAGCACTATAATAATATTATATTTTAAGAGTTTTGTCATATTTCTCACATATATCTCATTAATGGCATAATATATATATAAGTATAATTTTATGATTCCATACATGTATTTTAATATAAATTCACTTTTATCTATTTTTATTCTTAGATATTCTAAGAAATAAAGACAAAAAGTTATATATTTAATAAAAAAGTAAAAGAGAGAGATTTGCTCATTTATATACATATATAAAATGTGAAATCATCCTAACATTTATTTTTATTTTGATAGGGTACTCAAAAAAATTTTAATGGAATCTAGATATAAATTAAATATTATTTAGACTCATTCATATGGTACTAAAAAAATTCATCTAATAAAATTTGAAAATATTTTATTGATGTTTATTTATTTATATTAAAATAATACAAATATTATTTTTAAAATTTATATTGAATGCCCCTAAAAAAAATTTTATTAGATGAGTTTTTAAATATTGCCAAATACTTATTTTAAAATGCATCTCTTCAATAATAAAATTACAAACAGGCAGATCATTTGTTCATCATTTTTATGGTTCACAGCTTAAATTCGGCATTAATGGTTGCCGCAAACGGGCAGCCAATCGTTCGGATCCTTAATGAAAAATGAAGCAAAAATGTTTTCGAAAGCCTGCGACGTTTCAGCAGCAAATGTATGAAGTTCTGGAGTTGATGAGGTGGCATGCAGGATGAGAACAACAAAAAATTTATTTTCTTAAGAACTAATGAAAACACTTGGATTATCTCGGGATAATTTTAATTTAGTGACACTAATGAGGGATAATTAGTCTCACAGATAATTAGTTGAAATTAGGGAAAACAGCTCGCATGGAATCAGAATGAAAATAAGCCAAAGTTGCTGACAGAAATAATGATGTATTATTATTGATGAAGAAGGTGAAAAAGGAGAAACTCACAGACTTCTGGCCAATCGACGCCTGCCGTCGACAAAATAAGTAAATCTTCCCATGCCTGCTTTCTTCTTGATCGTCAGGGGGAAGAAGATGAACAGTAGCCAAAAATGTTTTGATAGGTTTATGGAAATTGGAAGATGAGAAGCAGACGGAGCTGCACATTTCTTCTATATTATATATATTTAAATGAATTTATAACAAGCCTTTCTTGTGGATAATAAAAAGGTTGGTGTTTTATATTTGATTGGTCAACTTAACGTAGTTTACTTTTTGATTTTCTGTATCTCCATGTTTAAGGATCATGATGACCTGATTTGCCACACCGTAGTTGGCCGCTCAAATAATATTTAGTTGAATTCAACTCTATTGATTGTCTAAACCTCTAAAATGCTATTTAGGCCTATGATTATGTGGTATTCAAAAAATTTATCAAATAAGTTGAGAATTAGGCCTATAATGGTCATTAATAATTAGTTGAAAATTAGCTGAGAATTTAAATATAAATACACAAAAAGTTGAAGGTTGTCTGAGCCAAAATCAAGCCATTGTAATTATAATAATACTTTCTTGCAAATGCCATTGTTCTTTTGATTAGCTATAAACAATGCGGAACAAATGTTTGAGAATATTGTGTAAATCAAAATAAAGCAGGAACAATCACATGCAATCACAAACACAATCACAAGAAAATAATTTACGTGGTTTGGTGCTAACACCTACGTCCACGGAGAGGTGAGCAAAAGTTTCACTATATAAAAAGAGGGGATTACACTGACTTTAGGGTTTACAAACCCTTACTGCCTCACGGAGTTTCTTCTTCTTTATAACTGGAGCAGCCTCCACACTAAAACCCAAAAATAGGGGCTAATTGAATCTCAAGAAAACTTAACCCTAAAAACAGGTTAAGAAATATATATAGGCAGCTCAAAACTGGGCAAAATACCTCGCAAGCGCTATAGTGCGCTGTAGCTCTAGCCTCACCGGTTGGCTCCCGCTGCGGCGTGCCAACTTCCAGCATGCTTCTCCTTTTTCCTTTATAACAATCTCCACCTCAGCTCTCATGTGCTACATATAAGAGCTGACTCTTTTAATTGGTTGCTTACATATCCCCATCCCAAGGGAATCAAGCCGATCGTAGTTCCAACAAATGAGAAGCCTATAAATGCTTCTCCAAATTCACCAAAGTTTTGCAATGAGTTAATTTTTGAGTTGTGAGCACCTTTGTCATCATATCCGCAGTATTATCTTTAGTATCAATCTTCTTCAATAAGATCTCACTTTCTTCAATTACACCTCAAACAAAATGATGTCGGACATTAATAAGCTTTGTGCAAGCGTGACAGACCGGATTAGTAGCCAAAAATATAATAATGTGGATATCACAGTGAACTACTGCCTCCTTTTGCTTTGCACCCAAATCTTACAGCAAACTTTTCATCTAAATAGCTTCCTTGAATGCTTCAGTAACTGCTATATATTCAGCTTCTGTTGTAGATAGGGTAACTGTAGACTGAAGAGTTGACCTCCATCTTACTGGACCTCCTGCTCGAGTGAATACATAACCAGTTGTTAATCGTCTTTGATCTAAATCTTCGATATAGTCAGAGTTTACATATCCAATATATAAGTCAGCTATTGATAATTGCTTATGAAATAATAGGCCAACACTAATTGTACCTTTTAGGTACTGAAAAATCCCCATCACTATTTGCCAATGATCCTTCCCAGGATTGTGCATGTATCAGCTCACAACTTCAATAGCTTGAGTCAAATTTGGTCTTGTACAAACCATGACATACATCAAGCTCCCAATTACATTAGCACATGACACTATGTGCATTTCTTCTTTTTCAAGATCTGTATTTGGACATTGCTCTATAGATAAGCGAAAGTAAGGTGCTAGAGGTATACTCATAGACCTTGTAGTGTCTTCAACTCTTAATTTCCTTAGCACCTTCTCTAAATACCCCTTTTGGGCAAGCCAAATCTTCACTGCTATTATGTCCCTACAGATTTCCATTCTTAATATTTTTTTTACCTTTCCTAAGTTCTTCATTTCAAAATTCATTGACAGTTGATCCTCATGTGATCCATCTCTATCTGATCTGAAGTAGCTATCAACATGTCATCGACATACAATAATAAGTAAATGAAGTTACCTTTAGGCAAACTCTTGAATTACACACAATGGTCAAATTGGCTTCTTTGGTACTCCTCCTTTTGCATGAATTGATCAAATTTATTGTACCATTGTCTTGGTGATTTCTTTAGCACATAAAGAGACTTGTCCAATTTGCATACCAAGTCTCCTTTTCCTAGCTCACCGTATCCTAGGGGCTACGTGTGGCGCTGCCCACAATCATTAAGCTAAGGGGCGGAGGGTCACTTGTGCAAATCCTTCTCTTATCATTGGATTTGGTAAGATCCACAATCCACTAATAAGGGGAGGACATGCACATAACATATGAGGGGATCAGTCACTAAATCTGACATACATACAGAGTGCGGAAGCTAAATAAAGTAAATAGTATATCTATTCACCATGCATCACATAAGAAGCAGTAATAATATTGCTCAGAAAATAATAAAGTGCATAAAGTAAATCACAGCCACTGTACCGGTATTATTACAACATTTAAATAGTTTAACAGACTGAAAGATAAATCACTCATCCTCACAAGAGGTGAAAAAGGAACTAAGCAATATCCGGCTCTCCTGGCTGAAACTCCTCCTCTAAGTAAGGCACATCTGCTTCAACGCCTAGCTCCTCAAACCTATCTGAATCTGACATTATCAGTTTCATAATGCCAGGGACCCAGCTAATAAAAGAAAAATCTTGTTAGACAGTTGTCTAAGTACATTTTAGGCTGAATATTTTACATGAGTTATTAATGTCACAACTTTAACTTAAGCAAACAAAAAGGTAAACTAAAGTAATAGGAGCAGTAAGCGTACAAAGAACAGGATAAGTTATAAACACAGCATTTATAACTAAACAACAAATGAGACAAGAGCACACCTCAACAACTAAGCAAGAAAAGGGCATATATGTATATATACTGCAGTAAGTAAGAGTACTAAAAGTAAAGTCTAATCCTAAACATGCTGATGATCATATGACATATGCTGATTAAAACTAGAAAAGTGAACATGGTACATATAGTAAGTAGTAAAGTATAGCATCTTATAAATACGTACAAGTAAGCAAGTAAGTAAAGGAAAACAGCTGACTGAAATATACATCAGAACACAGTACCCAGAAAGATAAAAACTGAAACAGATATGTAAAGACTACCATATCAGAAAGATGGCCAACGGGCCGGTGAAATCCCCAAAGCCTTTCCGGGCTTGGGCAGACAAAAATTCTCATAGCCTTTCTGGGCTATGGTAGACAGAATCTAGCATCAGAACTGAGGAGGCAGTAAATATAAATGCATCTTTTAGTTATTTTACTTTATTTCTGTGGACACGTCCAAAAATAGCTGAGGAGTCAAGTACGCCTGCAAGATTATATGGGTTCTAAGCTTAACACACACTCCTCAATGAGTAATGTTAAGCATTCTTATTACTCCGTGCCCCTGTCCATTAGGGTAAATGTGCATCCGAATCTATTAAATATATTAAACCCAAAGGCAACTGTTATCCTAATTATTCTACGTTTTTATTTCATGCACAAAGTTCTCTTATACGATATGAACAAGGAATTAAAGCACAAAATACATGGAATGCATAGCAACAAAATTAATCAAGTAAGCAAGGGACTCTTCTATACCTGGTAACATTGTTGTTGTCTAATTAAACCATTCTAATTATTCTAAGTTACACAAGTTCAGGATCTCCAATTCCTACTATCGAGTGTAACTTAGAAGCACGACCTTATAAGTTAAAAGGATTAGAACTGATCAGGTTCTAATCTAATTCAATCAAACATGACTACAAGTTCAATCAATAAATCATACGCCCTAGTTTTATGAATTTAGATGTCCTATCTAAGATCTAATCAAAATCTACTAGACTATAGACTATGGATTAAACACTACGAGATTGGGTTAATCACATAATCCAAAAAGGTTAAGACATAAGATCTAGGTTTCAGTCTAAAAGTGATCTATTGATTAAGATATATCCTATTAAGCAAAACAAACTTAATAGGATGAATCTCATTATCCTAAATCTAGGGTTAAAAGACAAAATAATCAAAATAAATTGTAAAATTTCTAGAAACTAATAAAACTAAGGATTCATTCATTGAATAACCCACTTATTTAATGAATAAAATCTAATATATGAGCTAATTCTAGTCTTAGGAGTAGTCCTAATATGAGGTGAAAGATCTTAAGAAAAAGACTTAAAGAATTTTGGGGAATTTTACTAAGTTTACCTAATGGCTAATTTTTCTCACTTAAATGATTCTAATATAGTTCTAATACTAGTTTTATTGACTTAGAAGATAATTTAGGAGTTAAAAATACTTAACCTAAATTTTGGGCAAAAAGACCATTTTGCCCCTACTTAAGGGTCTAAAAAGCTACTTTTTGATTTAAGGCTCCAAATTGGGATTTCTTATTGTCAAATGATTCTTTACTGTCTAACATGAAGATAGACAGTAGGTATACCAAATTTGGGTAAGAAATGGGTCCTGTAGGTCCAAACTCAAATTTTTGACCTAAGGAGAATTTTAGTATATTACACTTAATGAAATCTAAATTTTTATACATTTTATTGTTGGTTTACTATTCAAGGACTCCATAGAGTCTAAAAACACTGAATTTTGAGGTCTAAAAAATTATTTATAGCCAATTGAATTTCTAAGGGAAAATTTGGGAATTTTCTAAGTTGAGAGGGGTCAAAAAGGCATAACTCTTTCATTTGGTGCCCAACTTCAGTAAACTCAGAGGCTATAGCTTCCCTACATCACACTGAATATTTTGACTAGTAGTAGGCCCAAATTGGACTTAAATTGACAAAGTTATGACTTAATTATAGTTAGGAGTATTTTGGTCATTTTTGATTTTTCTAAAGTTCAAAACCTAGCCACTTGTTAAGATTATTGTAGACACTAAAATTATAAGTTATCTAGCACTTTAAATTTTTGAATTTGGAGTCTGGATGACTAAGTTATGGTCGATTTAGTTTTCTGACCGCTGCGGCGCGCTGTAGCGCGCCGCAGCGCGCCACAACGCGGACCCGAATTAAAAACTTGAGGTGCTGCAGTGCACTATAGCATGCTATAGTGGATTTTGCGCTACAGCACACTATAGCGGATCCAAAATTGCAACTCTGGGTGCTTTAGCGCGCTGTAGTGTCAGACGGTGATTTTGCCTGAGCGTAAACAGTGATGGGTTAACTTTCAGGCTCGATTACTCTCAACCTAGAGCACTTCACATGCGGCGCCATATACCGTTGGAAAGCTCTTTCCAAAACCTTTCCATTTGTACTTAAATTAGCCCCAAAATATTAAGTTATCAATATAAATAGGGGGGTTAAACGACTAGGTATACAGAAATTCGTATTAGCAGATTTACATGTCATCCCCCATTGTATGCAGATTTTTATTTTTTGAGTCCCTACATCCTCAACATAGCTTTATAGATGCATAACTAAGTTAGCACAAATTTTTAAACATACAACTAAGTATAAAAATGAAATGAAACAACCATTGGATTAACCAATGGAGGGAAAGGGAGGTACCTTGGTCTTGCAAATGGGGGTTCCTTCTATGGAACCTTGGGAACTTGAGAGTTTGAGAGGATGGGGAACTTCTCTTTAACAGCTAGCACAATAAGAATAGGAAGTGGGGTAGAGCTTCAGCTGGCCAAAATAAGGAAGAAGAGAGCTAGAGTTGTGTTTTAAGGGGGGGTGGGGGGGATGAGGAGACAAGGCTCCATTAAGAGCCCTCCCATCAACATTGATGGGAAGAAGATGGCAACAGCCCACTTGAGTGAAGAGAGTGGAGAGGAAGTTGCTATGAAGGGAGGAGGGGACAGTAGATTAAAAGAAAATTAGAGGGAAGAGATAAAAAAATGGAATATTTTGATCAATTTAAGAAATAAATTCTAAAAATAAAGAAAAATTCAAATATTATAAATGTGCTCCAAAATTTCTCAAAAATTCACTCCTAGCTAATTGGGGGGTGAGGAATTCAACGGGACGATTATTTATTTATGCTAATTTTTGGGGTATTTAATTATATTAAAATATTGACAAAAATTCGATGTCTTCTAAATGCATACAAAACATCATCCTTAGCTAATTTGGGGGTGACGATCACAACGGCGAAGTCGGATTTCGATTTCGAGGTCAAAATAAATTCCTCAATTTTCTAATTAAAATATTAAAATATTGTAATATAATCGATTGAGCTCCGAATTGCTCCAAACCTTCATGGTTTGGTTCTAATGACTAGATGAGTTTAATGGTTAACTCACTAGAATAACTAAAGGTTACAGAGTTACAAAGGACTTATCACCTTAGCACAAATGCTCAAGCTCTTACTTTAATATGAAGGGGAGAGGAAGCATCCACCACTTGGAGTATCTCCTCCAACATGCAATGGCTAACTTTCACTGCAACTCCCTTAGGGTTTAGCTTAGGGTTCTTCTCCTCACAGTAGCCTTAGTCTCCAAAATGAGATGCCAACACTTATATTTTCCTCTCAACCTATTTACTTAAGTACAAAGCTAAAAAATGGGCCCTAAAAGGTCCAAAATGCCCTCTAAATTACTTAGGGCATAACCTAAACTGTGCAAATTTCTGCCAGGAACTACGATGCGCTGTAGCGCCCGCATCTCGAGTTGATACCAGTGCAGCGCACTATAGTGCTTGCGTCTTGAGTTGAGACCGCTGTGACATGCCAAGGCACACTATAGTGCCCGCATCTCAGGATGGACGCATTGACTCACTACAGTATGCTGCAGCACCTGCTTATCTGTTGCTGACTATTGAGGTGCACGACAGCACCTCAGTCTCGAGTAAGAACTGTTTGGGCATATCGCGGCGCATTGCAATTCCTTTGCTGCTCCTGGACACTAAAGGCTCTCCATCACATAACAATCTCCCACTTGGAAACTTTTAGAGTATCTTCCATCCTTTCCTCTATTGTCCCTTCACTATCTTCTTCTGTGTCTGTCAAGAAATGTAGTGTGGCTCACCATACTTTCTCTTCACGTTCCAAGGCTAACTGAAGTTGCACATAGCTTTAGTTTCTCCACTGTTACTGCTTTAGTAAGCATATCAGCTAGATTCTTAGAAGTATGGATCTTCTCCAATCCTAGCTATCCTTCTTCCAACAGTGTCCGAATGAAATGGTAATAGAGTTGAATGTGCTTTATCATGGCATGAAAAGCTGCATTCTTTTCCAGATAAATAACGCTCATACTATCAATGTAGAGCCTCATATCCATCTACTCTTTGCCCAATTCTGCCATGAAACCCTTCAACCAAATCATCTCTTTGCTTGCCTCCATGATGGCAATGTATTCTGCCTCCATAGTAAATAGTGACACGTTATTTTGTAGCCTGGAGATCCAGCTCACCATTGCACTTCCCAATATATATATATATAGTGTAACAACCTAGGTTATTACCCAAGTCAATTAGGAATAACCCATGTCTAGAACTTTGATCTTAAGTGCTAATTAAGTCATTAGGAGTTTTCTACCACGACTTAGTCCAAATCAAGAATCAAACAGATCAAATTCTGATTTTAGAAATTTTAGGAACCCTGGAATTTGACCTAGTTATTTTAGACCTCAAATTGAAAAACGGACTTCACCATTGTACTAATTGCCCCCAAATTAGCTAGGGGTGATATTTTGGTGGCAATCGGAAGTCGTCGAAAATTTGTCGAATATTTTAATAATATTTAAATACCCCAAAAATTGAGAAAATAAAATACTCGACAAATAAAAAATCCGACCTCGCTGTTGCATTCCTCACCCCACAATTAGCTAGGGGCGAATATTTGAGATTTTTTAAGGTCATTTAATTAATTAAAATTAATTAAGAAAATTAAAATTTAAAATCTATTAAATTAAATAATTATTTATATTATTTTATTATTATTATTATTATTTATTTCCGCGGCGCCATTAAAACCCTGACGCCGTCCATTAAATCGCACTTGTCTTTTCGATCTGCCGTCTGGATCAGACAACAGATCTGAGCTGTCTGATCCAGGATCAGACGGTTACCCATCTTCGTTCTCCAGGGATTTTGCCCCTTTCCATGCGGCATCCCCGCCGCCTTGCTCGCCCAACCCATGTCGCGCAGACCTTGCAGCCTTCGTACGGTGGCCCATAAGGACTCCCCTTGCGTTGGACATCCCCTTTTGGCGCTATCGAGATCTAATTGAAGCCGCAGTCGAACCCTAACACTCGAGGAAATGACACATCAGGTACCTCCCCGATCTCCTTATTTCTGCTCTTGATTTCTAATTTGCAATTTTGAAATGCTATTTCACTCAATGGATTAGGATATAATTGGCTCAATTAGGTTTAATCGAACCTAATCGAGCGAATTTGCAAAGTCATATGAAGTAGCACACAATATTACCTTGTCTCACCAAACCTTAGGAAACTAGGGTTAACCATCCCTGTCACGCCGGGCCACCCCATCCATTGATTAGATCATTGGCGGGTAGCCCTAGCCATTCCCATCACAATGCCGTGCGGGTCGAGCCTCGACAACGACTGGAGGGTCGTTGTCTTCGTTGACCTAGCCGCGAGCCCTCTGGACTCGTCGAAGAAGATGCCAACCAGTCTCTGGTCAGGTCAGGTCAGTCTACTCATGTGGAGTACGAGCTGCAGGCTGCATGTCGCGCGCTCATTGGCGTGAGCTCCGCTCGTGTCAGCGCGACAGCGCAGTGGCTCCCTCCATCCATCGTTTTCCCAGCCACACATCACCGCATGTCGATCCTTGATGGTGTGAGTAACAACCTAAAGTTGTTACCCAGCTTAATTTTAGCTTAAATATATCTTAATTATGTTCATTTAGCCATTAGAATCAATCCCTAGAAATTTGGAACAATTCGGAGCTCAATCAATTATTTTGGATTATTCTAATATTTAATTAATTAGAAATTTGAGGTATTTAATTTGACCTCAAAATCAAAAGTTGACTTCGTCGTTGTGATCGTCACCCTCAAATTAGCTAGGGGTGATGTTTTGGACGTATTTGGAAGTCGTCGGATTTTCACAAATATTTTAATATAATTAAATATCCCAAAAAAATAAGATAATTAAATAATAGTCAGAATCAAAATTCGACTTCGCGGTTGAATTCCTCACCCCCAAATTAGCTAAGGATGAATTTTTGAGATTTTTTGGAGCGCGATTCAAAAATCCAAATTTTAAATAATTAAATAATTAAATAATTATTTATTCTCATTTCTTCCTATTTTTTAATTTTCTCTCTCCTAGCTGGTTATATTTTTGGCTGGCCTTTCTCCTAAACTGATGCCCCCTTGCTCCTCATCTTCACCCCCATACTTGATGGGAGAGAGCTTGCCTCCTAGCTCCATAGGCCCTATCCTTCCTCCCATCCTCCTCTTCTCCTTTATTAAGGAAGCCCAACCCTTACTCTTCATTTTTACTATCAAGATAAAGCTCTAAAGCTCCTCCCTCTCCCTCCTTTATTGTGTGCTTACTGAAGAATAAGAAGTTCAGCTCCTCTCCAAGTTCTTGAAGAAAAATAGAGATTCTTCTTCTTCTCCTAAAGGCTAAGGTACCCATTTGCTCCTCTTTCTTACCTCTTTCATATTGCTATTATGCTTGATTTTATCTTTAGAAATTCATAAGCATGCTGGAAGCCATTAAGGCTCTTTAAAGCATCACATTTCCTTGAAAGAAAAATGCTGTGATGACCCACTTAAGAAGTAATAAGTGAAACTCTAAAACATCGAGACGCCTTTTTAGATAATGGTGGAATTCTTGATAAGAACTACAAAGTTAAGCGTGCTCAGGTAGGAGCACTCCTAGGATGGGTGACCTGCTGGGAAGTTATCTTCTGTGGGCAAAATCGTGAGGCTTTTCAGGCTAAAGCGGACAATACCTTGGTGCTTAAGAGTTTGGGCTGTTACAAATGGTATCAGAGCAAACCATAGAGTGTCAGATAGGAGCTAAGCACCATACAGGGCAAAGTACCACTTTATGTGAGCAGCCTCTTGAACCCATGATGGTTAAGGTGCTACATGGTTGTGGGTACCTCTTGCGCTTATAGAGGTCACCTCTAGTCCTATTTACCCAATGGATAGTTCTTGGATCTGTGTGTGGATACTGACGATGATGTCAGTTACTTAAGTGGGGGAGATTATGATGACCCGCTTAAGAAGTAATAAGTGAAACTCTTAAACATCGAGGGTACCTTTTTAGATAACGATGGAATTCCTGATAAGAACTACAAAGTTAAGCATGCTCAGGTGGGAGCTACTCTCAGGATGGGTGACCTGCTAGGAAGTTATCTTCTGTAGGCAAAACTGTGAGGCCTTTCAGGCCAAAGCGGACAATACCTTGGTGCTTAAAAGTTTGGGCTGTTTCAAATGGTATCAGAGCAAACCATAGGGTGTGAGATATGAGCTAAGTGTCATACAGGGCAAAGTACCACTTTATATGAACAGCCTCTTGAACCCATGATGGTTAAGGTGCTACATGGTTATGGGTACCTCCTGCGCCTATAGGGGTCACCTCTAGTCCTATTTACCTAGTGGATGGTTCTTGAATCTGTGTGTGGATACTGATGAGGACGTCAGTTACTTAAGTTTGGGAGATTGTGATGACCCACTTAAGAAGTAATAATTGAAACTCTTAAACATCGAGACGTCTTTTCAGATAACTGTGGAATTCCTGATAAGAACTACAAAGTTAAGCATGCTCAGGTGGGAGCACTCCCAGGATGGGTGACTTGCTTGGAAGTTATCTTCTGTGGGCAAAACCATGAGGCATTTTAGGCCAAAGCGGACAATACCTTGGTGCTTAAGAGTTTGGGCTGTTATAACTGCTCTGTTTTTCGTCCATTCTGCACACCCTGGCCTTTATCACCATTGTTCGTATAGTTAGGATGATTCGGTCGTGTCGATTTTAGTGTCAATGGAAAAGTATAAGAAAGACCTTTCCATTGATATATGGTACCGCTCATGGAATACTCTGGATTGAGAGTATTTGAGCCCGATATAGACCATTTACAGGTTTCGCACAGGCAAAATTACCGTCTGGCGCTGCAACGCGCTGCAGCGCCCGAGTTGCAGAAACTAATCTGCCATAACGCTATAGCGCGTCGTAGTGCGCTACAGCGCGCCGCAACGTCTATTAACTTGCGATGTGCAAAAAAATATATTTTTGATAAAAATAATATAAATCCGCCGCAGCGCGCCATAGCGACCGCCTTTCCAAAATCAAGCATCGAAACCTGCTGCAGCACGCCACATCGCTTGAAAGCACTGCAGCGCGCCACAGCGCCTGAAAGCGCTGCAGCGCGCCACGGCGCCTGAAAGCGCTGCACCGCGCCACCGCACTAAAACCAGTCGTCGCGCCGAAAGCGCTGCCGCATGCCATTGTGTGCCGCAGCGTGCTATAGTGCGCCACAGCGCGCCATAACGCCCAGAATTTTTTATATTGCCCAGAAATAGCTGAAATGGCTAAAACTTCACTGTTTTTGCATTTTAAGGTCCCTAGGTGTAACAACCCTAGTTGTTACTATAGCTAAATCTGGATTAATTAAGCCAAACTAAGATTTGATTTTGATTCCATTGGACTCAATAGGTTATTAAACCTAACACTAGAAGTTTTTGAAATCAATCGGAGCTAAAATGAAAATTTTTGTATTTTTGGCTATTTTTAAACCCTAGAAAATGCCTAAATTAAATTGATCTCCAAATCAAAACTTGATGTCATTTTTGAATTCCCCACCCCCAAATTAGCTAAGGGTGAAATTTTTGAAATTTTTGGAGGTCATTTAGGCACATTTTGGATTTAATTCAAATTAGTTCAATTGCAATTTAGGGTTTTAAACAATTCTTAATTGCAAATATACCCTCTTCCAACGGTCGGCTGATCCCAAACCACGGGCGCCATTGTAACAACCCGGCATTGTTACCAGGATGATTAGGCATATAAACCTGATCAGATTAAGAGAAAATTCAAGATCTTGATATAGACCAAATAAAAATCAAATAAAAATATCCTCAAATAAAGCATATTGAGGGGATTCTCTTGCTAAAATATGAGTGCAATCGGGGTCCCGGATCGTTTTAAATAAACTCGGGAAGTTTAAACTTTTGGAGTTGATAAAATATAAAATAAAAGTCAGATTTTAGAAATTTTTGTAGATTTGAGTTACGCATTATAAGAGGACTCTATGTTTTCAGTTTCACAATTTTTCAGGATCTGGATTAATCGTAGTGAATTTTTAAAGTTTTTCACTTAAAAATTAATATAAACGAAAATATTGGTCCAAATTCAATAAGTTTTGAAAGCTTGTGTTCGTCTCGTCGAGACGGTCGTTTCGATATTAAGTTTGTAATTTTTGGAGTTCAATTGACTTAGATCAAGGCTTGTGAAGTTTCAGCCATTGGATTTTGACTCAACGGCTGCGATAGGATTTAATGTTTTGCCTCTTAAGTAGTATGAGCTCTACCCTAAAGCATCCATCCGAAATTTTCCTCTTCCCCAGCCGTTAATTTTTTTTCCTTCTCATCCCCATGGAAGACCCAAACCCTCCTTCCTCCTCCTTCTTCCTCCATGGCTGAGCACCTCCTCTCCTCTTGGCCGGCCGAGCAGCTCTCCTCCTCCTCTTGGCCGACCGAGCAGCTCTCCTCCTCCTCTTGGCCAAAATCAGCAGCAGCCCTTCCTCCTCCCAAGGCCGAGCAGCTCTCCTCCTCCTCTTGGCCGAGCAACCCCTCCCCTTGGCCGAGCACCTCCTCCTCTTGGCCGACCAAGCTGCAGCCCTCTTCACCGATCGAGCTCCTCCTCCATGGCCAAAAACAGCAGCTCTCCTCATCCTTCTTGCCATCATTATGTCAATTGTTGGATGGGTAACTCCTCATACTTACTAATAAATCTAATTTTATTATCATTTATGATAAGTTAAGATGAATGAGATGATTGTATTAGGGCTCATCACATTGTTATGCATAGATATATGTTAGCATAATCTAAATCTTGCATGTAAAGTAGATAGATCTATATATAATTAATTAACCATACTAATCATATTAATAACTATACAAATAATTATTAGATAACTAATCATATTAATCTTCGCATCCATCTCACGTACATATCTTACTCGCAATTTTTTTTTTATCATTCATTGTGATATTTGGATACTTGTACCAATCTTGTTTGCTCATAGTCTTCATTTCTTAGTTTGTTTATTAATGATTGAAGTCATCTTAGATTGATGTTTTTATTTAGAATTTTTTATGAAGTTATTTAAAAAACAATTATTTGAAAAGAAAATAAAATCAAAATCAAATATATCTCTCATATTTTGTGCATTCATAGATAGGAACTCACTTTTATTTTAAAATTATAGATTGTAATTTATTTCCATTTCTAAAGTGTACATCACCTCATAACTAATTATGATTATAAATTTTAAATTATGAAAAGATAATATTTTAACAATGGTGTATATTAAAGTTTGAGAGATTGATATGCATTAGTTAAAGATTTTGGTGCTATACATGTGAAAATCTTTATATAATTATTTTGCAAATTTGAAAGCAATGAATCAAATCTTATTTATAGATTTAATGTTAGTTGTTATTTAACTAAACACGATCAATTAAGTTATCATTTGTATTTGACATATTTAGAATCTTAATGATATTCATTGTTGTTGATTCAATGATTCCTTGAGTTTATCCTTAGGAACTATATTCTTAAAATTTCATCCATCTGCAAAGAATTGATTTTTATTAAAATGTGTCATTCCATCTCATAGATTACTCTCTAGCATGGTGTACTTTAGTCTTCTATCATGTGCATTGGAGAATGAATTAGCTTGGATCCATGTTCATCTAGGAGTAAGTTGAGTTTATCATGGAAATTATCATTTAGCTATCTCTTTGCCCAACTGTTGCAGATGCAGTAATTGACGTCTCTTTCCAATCGATCATCGAGCTTCATGTTTGGATCGCCTTAAAGGTACGTTACGTACTTAAAACTTTATTGAAGTTTTGTATTCTTTTAATTATGTTATTTTCTTGAGCTCTATATACAGTGCGTACACCACTTGCATAGATATTAGCATCATTAGGATTTGCTTGCTATTTGAAAACCATGACATCAGGGTATAGGAACTTTTGCTAAACCTTAGTTGAAATTTCTAAATTATGCAGACATGAATGAGAACCTAGAGTTAAAACTAAAACACTTTCTGTGGCGGTCGCCCCTTAATCGAGTGAGTGTTAAGAGGTGGTCGTCACTAGTACCACGGACATTACATTAATAACATATCCGTGATACTAATCAAGAGCTGAGCAAGACTTAACAGAAATATACATATAGTATAGCAGTGCAAAATAGGTAAAATAAAAGAGGCATCCAAATAGTCCACATTAATTCATTCACATACAATACATTAAATACTGAATAGTAAGAATAAGAAAACATAGTTATTATAATTTTTATAAAGGCAGGTCAAGAAGGTAGAAGCATATCTCCTTCAATGAGCCGCACTTTACCTTAACCTGCTAGCAGCTAAATCCTCAAGCGCTGGATCTGACCTATACTCCTGATCTGCCATATATACATATATGACAGGGCACAGCCAAAAAAAAGAAAATATGATTAGACTTTAGTAAGTCTAAGTACAATTTAAGCTATTATAATTGCATGAATTTAAAGATATCACCACATTATTGATACTACTAAGAGAGCAAAATAGATAGGTGCCACAAGCTACAAGGAAGGGATAACTACAAATTATCTATTTATAGCATTCAACATGTATGTAAAATAACATATCAAGACATGAAAGTAAGCAAGGTAAAGCTAAAAGCAAAAGAACTGCTACTACTATGATAATTCCCCTCCTAACATGATTATGATCATATTAACACATGTTGAGTATATAAAAGAAATACAAGTACTGAAAACATGTAATTCTAGCTTCCTAAACATGCCAATATATATAAGTAAACATATGTGTATACATACAATATGCTAATTAAGAAAGGAAAAGAAAAGCCACTGAGACATGTGGCAAAAAGCAAAGCAATCAAGTGCAATGTAAAGCCACTGAGACATGTGGCAAAGCAAGCAAATACTAAAAATAAAACCACTGAAACATGTGGCAAAACAAAAATAAAACAATACTGAACAATCTAGCTAAAGTAGCAATAAGCCTAGGACATAGTATTGCCATACCAACCAATAGGACATACAGGGCCTCCAATATCAATCAATCAATCCCCAGCCTAGCCTTCCAAATATGCTAGGTCTGAGTCCAGTCTATACAATACTATTACTGAAGAGGCAGACTAAGTTAGGACATATTCTACCAACTATAAACAAAACAAAACTGAATGATATACAATTCAAATACTAACTTAGGATGTATCATCCATATCCTAAGTTTTCCTATTATGCTCAAGGAATAAGGCTCAATATACAAGGTATGCGAAGCAATCTAGTCAAAGTAAGCAAGAGACTCAATCTAGACTAAGTGATATCTATTGTTGTCTAATTAAGTCGTTCAAACTATCCCAAGTCATACAACTTAGAAGCACAGCCTTATAAGTTAAAAACAATCAGGACTGATCAGGTCCCAATTTAGTTCAATCAAAATTGATTATAAGTTAAATAATAAATTATCACGTCCTAATTTATGATTTGAGACGTTCTTAGCTAAGATCTGATCCAGATCTACTAAGCTAAGAATTATGAATTGAACACCACAAACTTGGGTTCAATCACATGATCCAAAGGTAAGCTAAAGATCTATGGTTCAATCTACAAGTGAACTGATGATTAAGGCTTATTCTATTAAGTAACAATCAAGCTTAATAAAATAGATCTCTACTCTAAAATTGAAAGACAAAATAATCAAAATGAAACAATGAAAAATCTAGAAACTAATAAAACCAAGGTTTCATTCATTGAATAAATCACTTATTCAATGAATGAGATCTAACTTAGTGTCTAATCCTAATCTTAAGGAAAGAGCCTAAGTGAAGTGAAGTTCCTAAGGAAGCACCTTAGTTTGACTCTAGGTTCAAATCCATGTCCGCATAATATACAATTTTCAACTAAGGTTTAGCAAAAGCTCATATATCCTAATGTCATGGTTTTCAAATAACAAGTAATTCCTAATGTTGCTAAGGTCTATGCAAGTGGTGTACGCACTATACATAGAGCTCAATAAAATAATATAATTAAAAGAAAATAGAACTTCAATAAAGTTCTAAGTACGAAATGTACCTTATATAACTTCAAACTTCAGCAGCACATGGCTTCAGAACCCTAGGACTTCGACTTCATATGGACTATAGATAAGTTTCCCTGATTGAGAAATAAAATAAAAGGATGGATTGATTACACTTCTTATTCCTTACGTACCAAACATACAATTTATCTTCTGTATTAACACAGATAATAATTGTAGGTGCACAAGTATAATTTTAGATGTTATATTAATGCCTTTATTAATACGATTACTTTATTTTTATGTTTGGAATTCCACCATGCAACTTTGCCATTCAACTACAAATTCTGCGATTGACAAATGAATATAAATATGTATTAGGATGGCTAATTACGTAAAGAAGGACTTAAGTGTATTCAAAAATCTCATTATTTAAACAAAATTTTCATTTAATTTGAAATTGAAATAATAAGATCATTGAAGTTAACTCAAGCTTTTGAACCAGATTATGAGTGATATTGAAGAGATGCTTAGTTGCTTATTCTCAAATGATTTGCAAATAAATGAGCTTTTGATTTTGAAAAACAAGTAATTACAGGAAAAGTATAGTATCATGCATTGCAATCATTACCAAATGACTTATTGTATTTGAGGCTTATCACATCAAGTGCCATATATTTTAATTTAGATCGTAGAGATCTAAAACAAATATGAGAATTTAAGGAATATTTCTTATTTTCTTTTATATTATAATGTCATTTATCTCAATTTAGATGTATCACTTATCTTTTGCATAAAGCAATTATAAGGAATACTAAAGGAATATTTATGCCCACAACAATATGATAAATAAGATATGGGATTGAAATAGCGGAATATCATAAGTTATACGTAGATACGATTAAAGCCTTAATATATAACCCTTTTCCTTGACTAAATTAGCATTACATGAAAATAAAGCATCCCAATCCGTGCATAATCTATTAGTAACCGGATAGATGAGATGCTTAAATATCTAGCAGGAATATTTAAATAAAATTGCAAAGACAGTGCTGGATATTATACTCACAATTCATCCAAATGGCAATCCTAAAGCAAATAACAGTTTACTAATCTTTAGTTATATTTTAGTAATCTCTGCATCCCAGCAAAAATCTCTATGATTGCTTGCATGCAGAAAAACCTCATATTCAACTAATGATTTAATAAAGATTTTCATACATACCACTCAATTTTAATGATAAAATATAAATTATAGAATGCTGCTATCACTTTACATATGCTCAATTTAGAGAAGTTATGTGATATTAAAATCTATTAATATTAACTAACAACATATAGCTTAAGATTTAAACAAATAATTCCATAAATTCAGATCAAGGCAAAGTAGATTAGTACCTCCAAAGTGTCGAACACTCAGCCAGAGAAGGAAAATCGAGAGGTACTGAGGTACCTTGCTCCGGCTTAAGGCATTTAGGGTTCATGTGTTTAGATCAAATCAGAATAATTAGTCTAATATTCAATATTAGGATTGATTGATTTGAAAAATTATGTAAAGGGAGTTACATACATAGGATGTGAATCAAAACAAAGGTACCTTGCTGTTTTGACTAAGGATGATCTGAAGCATAGGATGGATCAATCCTTAAGGGCTGAGAGGCTTGCAACTCAGTCCAAGGCTGGGGTGAAGCTCGGCCAATAGAAGGATCGGGCAACTTCATGGCCCTTGAACTCGAGCCGAGGAGGAGAGGGCAGCAGCCGCTCGGCCTCCTGCCGAGCAAGGATGGACAGCCGCCGCTCGGCCTCCTGCCGAGCGCCTCTCAGCCTCATGCCAAGAGGGAGGGAGACAGCAGTCGCTCGACCTTCTACCGAGCGCCTCTCAGCCTCATGCCTAGAGGGAGGGGGACAGCGGTTGCTCGGCCTCCTGCCGAGCGCCTCTCGGCCTCCTGCCGATAGGGAGGTTCGGCTCGCGTGCGAGAGGGAGAAAAAAGGGGGGGGGAGATATTTTGGCTGAGAGGAGAGAATGATTAGGTTAGGGAAATTAGGTTAAAAGAGGAGTTATATATAAGCATCCTAATTCATTTGAGAGCCTCGGATGACAATCGGGCGATCACGGTTGATCAAAACTTCCAAGCTTTTATTAAACACTAATTGAAATCAAAAAATTACAAATTTAGTATTAAAACGACCGTCTCGATGAGATGAACGCAAGAATTTAAAAATTATTGAATTTGGATGAGTATTTTATTTTACATTAATTTTTAAGTGAAAAACTTTAAAAATTTGCTACGATTAATCCGGAGCCCGAAAAATTACGAAACTTAAAAGATAGAGTCCTCTTATAATGCTTAACTCGAATATATAAAAATTTTTGAAATACAACTTGTAAATTATCTTTTATTGACTCTGGAAGTTTAAACTTTCCGAATTTATTTAGGACGATCCGGGACCCCGATTGCGCTCAAATTTTGGTAAGAGGATCCCACCAATATGCTTTATTTGAGAATATATTTATTTAATTTTTATTTGACTTAAATCAGAATCTTATGTTTTCTCTTAATCTGATTAGGTTTAGGCCTAATCGGCTCAGTAACAACGTCGGGTTGTTACACTTTCTTAGGATCTTCACTTCACCATAGGATCTTTCCCTTAAGATTAGGAATAGACACTATGTTAGATTCATTTATTGAATAAGTGATTTATTCAATGAATGAAACCTTGGTTTTATTAGTTTCTAGATTTTTCATAATTTTATTTTGATTATTTTGTCTTTCAATTTTAGATTAAGGATAGAGATCAATTCTATTAAGCTTGATTTTTACTTAATATAATATGCCTTAATTATTAGTTCACTCTAGATTGAACCATAGATCTTAAGCTTACCCTTGGATCATGTGATTGAACCCAAGGTTGTGGTGTTCAATTCATAATCCTTAGCTTAGTAGAGCTAGATCAGATCTTAGTTGAGAATGTCTCAAATCATCAATTAGGATGTGATGATTTATTATTTAACTTATAGTCGATTTTGATTGAATTAAAAATTAGGACCTGATCAGTCCTGATTATTTTTAACTTATAAGGCCGTGCTTTTAAGTTATATGACTTGGGATAGTTAAAATGACTTAATTAGACAACAACAGCTATCAAATAGTCTAGATTGAGTCTTTTGCTTACTTTGACTAGATTACTTTGCATACCTTATATATTGAGCCTTATTTCTTGAGCATAATAGGAAAATTTAGGATAAGGATGATATATCCTAAGTTAGTATTTGAATTTCATATCATTCAGTTATTATATTATTTGCAGTTGGTAGAATATGTCTTAGCATAGTCTGCCTCTTCAGTAGTAGTATTGTATAGACTGGACTCAAACCTAGCATATTTGGAAGGCTAGGATGAGGATTGATTGATATCAGATAATGGAGGCCCTGTATGGCCTATTGGCTAGTATGGCAGTACTATGTCTTAGGCTTATTGCTACTTTAGCTGGATTGTTCAGTATTGTTTTATTTTTGATTTGCCACAGTGTCAGTGGCTTTATTTTCAGTATTTGCTTGCTTTGCCACATGTCTCAGTGGCTTTACATTGCACTTGATTGTTTTGCTTTCTGCCACATGTCTCAGTGGCTTTTCTTTTTCTTTTCTTAATTAGCATGTTGTATGTATACTCATATATTTATTTATATATATTGGCATATTTAGAATGCTAGAATTGCATATTTTCAGTACTTGTGTTTCTTTTATATATCCAGTATGTGTTAATATGATCATAATCATGTTAGGAGTGGAATTATCATAGTAATTGCAGTTCTTTTGCTTTTAGCTTTACCTTGCTTCCTTTCATGTCTTGGTATGTTATTTCACATACATATTGAATGCTATAAATGGATAGTTTATAGTTATCATTTCCTTGTAGCTTGTTGCACCTATTTATTTTGCTCGCTTAGTAGTATCAGTAAAATGGTGATATCTTTAAATTCATGCAAATTTTAATAGTTTAAATTTGTACTTGGACTTATTAAAGTCTAACCATATTTTTTTTCTTTTTTGGCTATGCTCGATCATATATGTGCATATAGCATATCATGAGAATATGTCAGATCCAGCGCTTGAGGATTTAGCTGCTAGCAGGTTAAGGTAAAGTGCAGCTCATTGAAGGAGATATGCTTCCACCTTCTTGACCTGCCTTTGTTAAAAATGTAATAACTATGTTTTCTTATTCTTATTATTCTCCACTTAGTGTATTATATGTGAATGAATTAATGTGGACTGTGTCTGGATGCTTCCTTTCTACCTATTTTGCACTGCTATACTATATGTATGTTTCTATTAAGTCTTGCTCAGCTCTTGATTAGTATCACGGATATATTATTAGTGTAATGTCCATGGTACTAGTGACGACCACCTCTTAACAATTATTTGATTAAGGGGCGGCCGTCAAAGTTGGTATCAAAGAGATCCATAGGGTGTCAGATAGAAGCTATGCTTCTATCTACCTAATGGTTCGTTCTTATGTTGAGCATGATTAAGGAAACCTTAGTATAGTAGTTTTGGGATCCACAGTTCATTCAATACAAAACTGAAATGTTAGAATGATGAGAACATCAGGAAAGAGCAATATAGAAATCCTAAGACTCAAAAAAGATTCAAGTTAAAGATGTCAGCAAATAATATGAGAGAAACATAAAGTGATGCGTGCAATGACATACTTAGTAACCTTAACCACATCATCATTCTGTTGAATCATTTCTTAAGTTATATGTTGACTCAATTCCAACTTAAATAGGTTAAGTAAATTTTGATTTATAAAATTATTTGTGGAGATAAGATGAAGAAGTTAGGAGTTAAGCCTAAGAATATCTCTAAGCTAATAATTATTTCGCCAATAATAGAAAAGAAAACAACAAAATGCAGAATTTGTGAATTCGGTCGCAGACGAACTTACTGAAACTGCATTTGTATCCATTTCTTTGATATTAATTGGCAATCTTTCAAACTATCTCTTGAACTCTTGCGAATGGACTCCACCTTGATTAAGATAATTATTTTAGCATTCTCATCTTAGCTTGATGTTATCTTAGATCTCAGGCTCTAGAATAGTAGGATTCAAATTTTCATAATCCAAATTCATTAACCTTGTTTGATTCCTGATTATTTGATCGAATTCAATTTGTGATTTGAATCTAAATCTGAAATTAAAATTTCCAATCTCAAAAATGAATTGAGAATTGCTTGAGAAATAGAAATGCCGAAATAGGAATGGTTGGGAACTAAATCAATATGTGTGTGACAATTAAACCAATGAAGAGATTATGAAGAAGATGAAACACATACTCATGGGTGTTTGGGAAAAATCTGAATGCTAAATAATAAAAGGACAAATGCCTTATATATGATTTTTTTTTTGTAGTAAAGATTGCATGGAATATTAAGTTTTGATTAGTATTCTTTTGAATTATCTCATCGAATTACCTGTACAATGAGTATTTGGCTTGCATCGATAATTCTTTTGAGTTGAGTAACAACTATCATATTCACCGATCATTTTTCTTCATCATTGTGCAAGAAGAAACCATTAGAAATGATGTTCTCTATTTGAAACTTAGGGAATGGACTATTGCATTGGATCCTTAAGCTTTTGAGTTTACTATGCTGCTATATGATTTTCTAAGTTAATTCACTAACTGTGAAATTAAATGGGGCTTTGAGAATTAGATTGTGCACTTGCCTAGTACATGCTACCTCAATGATGCTTAGTGTTTTATTTGTTGAGATAATTAGGAAAATTGTGTCCCTTCTTTTGTTCTCCATACAAATGCAAGTTTAATGATGTATTAAAGATGTTGTTACTCTTTGAGTTGTATTATGGGGATTTCTTTAATAAAGTAATGCATGCTTAGAGAGTTTCAATAAGTGATTTTCAATACGTTCTCTCAAGCTTCAGCTCTCTAATTTGCCGACGATCTTCTAGGCCAAATATATATGGCACAAACGTCGTAAACTCAAATTCGCATCTTTTATGGCATGAGATTCATAAGATGTTTTTAAAAGTAGAGGTCATATTAAGAGCTCCACTTGTGTGTTGTGTCATAGAAAAAAAAAAGAAAAAAAAAGATACACATACTCATTTTTTTTAACATGCCCTTTTAGCTTCAGCTTAGTTCATAATATTTCTCCCTAATGACAACTTATTTCTTTTCCTCATAGCTTACTGCAATGTTTGTATGTTGCTGAAAATAACATGGGTAAATGACTTCAAAGAAGTTATCTCATTGCTCACGATTCTTGTTTATAAAATCAATTGCGCCAAATCTACTGAACTTAAATGCTA
Source organism: Gastrodia elata (assembly GCA_016760335.1). Classification (NCBI taxonomy): domain Eukaryota; kingdom Viridiplantae; phylum Streptophyta; class Magnoliopsida; order Asparagales; family Orchidaceae; genus Gastrodia; species Gastrodia elata. The sequence goes on along the minus strand of CM028670.1, from coordinate 35,859,542 downwards.
AAAAGCTTATTATTGGAGTTCCAGAGAATTGGATCTGATTTCTTATGCTATATAGCTGCAGTACTTGTCATTAATATGGAAATGGCTCTGTTTTTTTTCTAATGTTATTTTATCTTATGTTCTTCATAGCTGCAGCTCCTAGATCCGATCTTAATATCTATGACTGCTGTAGTTTTGGTTTTTTCTGTAAGAAATGTCAATTGAATTGATTTTAAAAGTGTGGTCTAGCCACCTAATTTCGACCATGCTGAAATCGGCAAATTCACTTCTATGTTCCCATGTTATGCTAAATTGGTGACTCTACCTTAGATTGTAGAATCCTTAGCTTTTTATTTGGGAGATGAGATGCCTTTCAAATGGCTGATTTATCTGCTTCCAAATGAAGATTTAAGCAACTGGTTGTAAATACTTAGTCGATGTATTTAAGATGAATATTATTTAACATTTTCTTAAATCTGTAAATTCTTCATTTCATTTCAACCAAGGACATTTGGGATAAGTAATGGCTATCAAGGAGCCATTGTGGCTACTGTTCATGGCAGCAAAACATGTCCTGAATGTTTATGCTATTTCCATAATTGATGTTAAAGGTTAACTTCAAATTTGCACTGATACGGTTTTGCACTAAATGTGTTTAGTAATAGTGAAAATATCGTGACTCTATTAAATTGCCTTACTTGATAAGTTAGAAATCGGAGATGAATTATTCCATTTAATACACCGAATTAATCTTAACTTGGGAAAGACATAAGCTCATAATTACATATTATGGCGCATATATATATATATATATATATATATATATAGTTGCGCTAGAGCATTTATGTTCTAAATTTTAAAAGAATTTATGCTAGACATATCATTATATATGGTTTTGATTCTTTTATGATGATTCTTTAGGAACTCTAAGCAAATTTAGTATCCCCTCATATATAAAATAATTTTAAGATTTGTGGAACTACTGTAGTCATTGCCATTAGTTTTAGTGTGATTGAAATTGTGTCACTATAAAGTCTTCATCACTCAGTGCTGCGTCAAAATCTTATCGTTTCACTCGATCGCCATAGCTGCATTGGATGAAACATTGTGCTCTTATGGACACTTGTTCCTTGCAATTATCGAACTTTAATATGTCAAGAATGTATTCTTTTCAATTCAAATTTGTTGAAGCATTTCCTTGATTCCAGTTCCAAGTTTTCTCGACCTCATTGATATTCTAGCTCTTTTTCTTTCTTTTCAGAAGTATGGCAACAGTTTAAGTACTTGTTGAAAGCTTAACCCCAAAGCCACCTAGTATGCAATATGATGAAGTCAGTAGTGTATCACCTTTCCCTTGCCAACATCTTTTTCTAGCTTGTACATGTTCTTCCTGATGTCTGCTTCAACGTCAGGATTATTCTTTTTGAGTGTAGCACAATGGTAACTCAATGGAGTGAGTAGTGGCGTTTGTTGCTGGTTTGTTTCCTAGTTCTTAGAGGAAAAGGCAGTGGTAGCATACCCTACTATGTCACTCGACCTAGTTGCTGGTGTTAAACTCTCCATGATTTTCTCAACTACATACCTCTCTTTTAGATACTTTATTCAGCATATTCTAGAACTTGAAAGATATAATATAATGATTATGAAGTTAGTGTAATTGAGTTTCTTGGCATATTCTAAGTTTAAAGGAAATTAATTATTGTAATATTGAAGCAAATACAAATGGTAATATAGAATCAGATGCTATCATTTATTTAAAGTAAATCAAATGTTAAATTCCTTATTAAGTAAATTCATATGTTGTTATCAATATGAATAAAAGCTAAATTCTATTTTTCTTTGCAGGATGAAATAAAATGCTAAATTCTATTTTCTTTGCAGGATGATTTGTAAAATTAATACAGGAATGCCAAACTAAATGTTATGTGCAAAAAGTCACATAATACTGCTATTATAAATGCTAATTTTATTTTTGCATTTCCTTTTTATTAGATGTTTTATATAGGATGAGTAAATTGCTTAGTTTAGTTTTATATATTTAAAATTATTGTAGAACTGAAAATGAGCAATCCTATAAAAAGAATTGAACTCTATTGTAGAACTGGAAATGAGCAATCCTATAAAAAGGATTGAACTCTATTTTAGAACTGGAGATAGTCAATAAAATTGACTTATGTTGATTGTAAAAATTGTTTATTTGAACAAAAACAAATGAGACTCTACCGAAATTTCTAAGGATTTTAAGACTTAGAAATTTTTCAAAAAAATTTAGTATTCATTTTGAAATATTCATTTCAATGATCTAATTGAGTTGAGTTGAATGTCCATTATAGGAAAATCCTTGTATATAAATGTGGGAGACTTAGACATGTATGGCTGAAATCCATAGCACTTCCAAGTCGCATCTCAAAGTGCGGTAAGCTTAAGAATGATAAGAAGTTATCTGCCTTGAGGTTAGTAAAAATTCTTCTTGTTGTTAATTAGTTGTATAATCTAAAACTTTAAGTTTGGTGGAATGAGAGCAGTACACCCTCTTATCAGGAAATTTTAGCGAGCTTACCCTATTCGTTAGATGCTCTATTAATTAGTCGAATTAATATGGGTTACTTGTTGAGATTTGTGGATGTTGAGTCTTAAAGCTGTTTTCTTTGATTTTTTCAATGGCGAGATAAGGATGATATGCTCTATCATTTTATAAGTTTGCCTTAAGTTGATTATAGTAAGTCAAAATCTTAGTAGACAAATGCAAAATGCGATCAAAGAATTGAATTCTATATTTTAATCTACGAAAGCTGAATGATTTGTTATAAATTATATTGATGGGTCTATCAAGAAGCGTAAAGATATCAATGTTGAAGAAAAGGGTTTATTGATCATATATTAGTTGAATTTAAAATTTGCATGTGATGGAAGACCTTCCTTAAGCTTATGTTGAAAGACTTAACTCTTCCTTATAATAAGTGCTGGGGATTAAGATATTTTGAGGAGATAAAATTATGATTGAGTTATGTGTTAGTGGAAGGTATGTGAATCAATGTATTTGAATTTCGTGATAAAATTTGGGGATTTGATATTTTTAAATAGTTGTCAAGATCGATCTTGTATACTCTATCAACCTTTATCAAACTCAATGATACATAGTAAGGATGTTAGGAGTCTTCTTGTGCTAGTCGCCAGTATTGATTTTGACTTTTGCCCATTTTATTTAAGTAGTGAAGTTGAGGATGACAGCATTCTTAAGTGGGGAGTCTGTAACAACCATGCATTGTTACCAGGATGATTAGGCATAAACCTAATCAGATTAAGAGAAAATTTAAGATCTTGATATAGACCAAATAAAAATCAAATAAAAATATCCTCAAATAAAACATATTGAGGGGATCCTCTTGCCAAAATTTGAGGGTAATCGGGGTCCCGGATCGTCCTAAATAAATTCGGAAAGTTTAAAATTTCGGAGTTGATAAAAGATAAAATAAAAGTTGGATTTCAACAATTTTTGTAGATTTGAGTTACACATTATAAGAGAACTCTATGTTTTAAGTTTCGTAATTTTTCAGGCTTCGGATTAATCGTAGCGAATTTTTAAAGTTTTTCACTTAAAAATTAATATAAAATAAAATACTTGTCCAAATTCAATAATTTTTAGACGCTTGCGTTCATCTCGTCGAGACGGTCATTTTGATACTAAGTTTATAATTTTTGGAGTTTAATTGACTTAGATCAAGGCTTGTGAAGTTTCAGCCATTGGATTTTGACTCAACGGCTGCGATAGGATTTAATGTTTTGCCTCTTAAGTAGTATGAGCTCTACCCTAAAGCAGCCATCCTAAATTTTCCTCTTCCCCATCCATTATTTTTTTTTCCTTCTCATCCCCATGGAAGACCCAAACCCTCCTTCCTCCTCCTTCTTCCTCCATGGCCGAGCACCTCCTCTCCTCTTGGCCGGCCGAGCAGCTCTCGTCCTCCTCTTGGCCGACCGAGCAGCTCTCCTCCTCCTCTTGGCTGAAATCAGCAGCAGCCCTTCCTCCTCCCAAGGCCGAGCAGCTCTCCTCCTCCTCTTGGCCGAGCAACCCCTCCCCTTGGCCGAGCACCTCCTCCTCTTGGCCGACCAAGCTGCAGCCCTCTTCACCGATCGAGCTCCTCCTCAATGGCCGAAAATAGCAGCTCTCCTCATCCTTTTTGCCATCATTATGTCGATTGTTGGATGGGTAACTCCTCATACTTACTAATAAATCTAATTTTATTATCATTTATGATAAGTTAAGATGAATGAGATGATTGTATTAGGGCTCATCACATTAACATGCATAGATATATATTAGCATAATCTAAATCTTGCATGTAAAGTAGATAAATTTATACATAATTAATTAACCATACTAATCATATTAATAACTATGCAAATAATTATTAGATAACTAATCATATTAATCTCCGCATCCATCTCACGTACATATCTTACTCGCAGTTTTTTTTTTATCATTCATTGTGATATTTGGATACTTGTACCAATCTTGTTTGCTCATAGTCTTCATTCCTTAGTTTGTTTATTAATAATTTAAGTCATCTTAGATTGATGTTTTTATTTAGAATTCTTTATGAAGTTATTTAAGAAAAAAAATTATTTGAAAAGAAAATAAAATCAAAATCAAATATACCTCTCATATTTTCTGCATTCACAGATAGGAACTCACTTTTATTTTAAAATTATAGATCATAATTTATTTCCATTTCTAAAGTGTACATCACCTCATAACTAATTATGATTATAAATTTTAAATTTTGAAAAGATAATATTTTAATAATGGTGTATATTAAAGTTTGAGAGATTGATATGCATTAGTTAAAGATTTTGGTGCTATACATGTGAAAATCTTTATATAATTATTTTGCAAATTTGAAAGCAATGAATCAAATCTTATTTATAGATTTAATGTTAGTTGTTATTTAACTAAACATGATCAATTAAGTTATTATTTGTATTTGACCTATTTAGAATCTTAATGATATTTATTGTTATTGATTCAATGATTTCTTGAGTTTATCCTTAGGAACTGTATTCTTAAAATTTCATTCATCTGCAAAGAATTGATTGTTATTAAACTGTGTCATTTCATCTCATAGATTCTACTCTAGCATGGTGTACTTTAGTCTTCTATCTTGTGCCTTGGAGAATAAATTAGCTTGGATTCATGTTCATTTAGGAGTAAGTTGAGTTTATCATGGAAATTATCATTTAGCTATCTCTTTGCCCAACTGTTGCAGATGCAGTAATTGACATCTCTTTCCAATCGATCGTCGAGCTTCATGTTTGGATCACTTTAAAGGTACGTTATGTACTTTGAACTTTATTGAAGTTCTGTATTCTTTTAATTATGTTATTTTCTTGAGCTCTATGTATAGTGCATACACCACTTGCATAGATCTTAGCATCATTAGGATTTGCTTGCTATTTGGAAACCATGACATCAGGGTATAGGAACTTTTGCTAAACCTTAGTTGAAAATTGTAAATTATGCGGACATGAATGAGAACCTAGAGTTAAAACTAAAGCACTTCCTTAGGATCTTCACTTCACCATAGGATCTTTCCCTTAAGATTAGGAATAGACATTATGTTAGATTCATTTATTGAATAAGTGATTTATTCAATGAATGAAACCTTAGTTTTATTAGTTTCTAGATTTTTCATAGTTTCATTTTGATTATTTTGTCTTTCAATTTTAGATTAAGGATAGAGATCCATTCTATTAAGCTTGATTTTTACTAAATAGAATATACCTTAATCATCAGTTCACTTCTAGATTGAACCATAGATCTTAAGCTTACCCTTGGATCATGTGATTGAACCCAAGGTTGTGGTGTTCAATTCATAATCATTAGCTTAGTAGATCTCGATCATATCTTAGCTGAGAACATCTCAAATCATCAATTAGGACATGATGATTTATTATTTAACTTGTAGTCGATTTTGATTGAGCTAAATTGGGACCTGATCAGTCCTGATTGTTTTTAACTTATAAGGCTGTGCTTCTAAGTTGTATGACTTGGGATAGTTAGAATGACTTAGTTAGATAATAATAAATATCACATAGTCTAGATTGAGTCGCTTGCTTACTTTGACTAGATTACTTTGCATACCTTGTATATTGAGCCTTATTCCTTGAGCATAATAGGAAAACTTAGGATATGGATGATACATCCTAAGTTAGTATTTGAATTTCATATCATTCAGTTATTGTATTGTTTGCAGTTGGTAGAATATGTCCTAGCTTAGTCTGCCTCTTCAGTAGTAGTATTGTATAGACTGGACTCAGACCTAGCATATTTGGAAGGTTAGGCTGGGGATTGATTGATATCAGATTTTGGAGGCCCTGTATGGCCTATTGGATGGTATGGTAGTACTATATCTTAGGCTTATTACTGCTTTAGCTGGATTGTTCGGTATTATTTTATTTTTGCTTTGCCACATGTGTCAGTAGTTTTATTTTCAGTATTTGCTTATTTTGCCACATGTCTCAGTGGCTTTACATTGCACTTGATTATTTTTCTTTTTGCCACATGTCTCAGTGGCTTTTCTTTTTCTTTTCTTAATTAGCATGTTGTTTGTATACTCATATGCTTACTTATATATATTGGCATGTTTATAATACTAGAATTGCATGTTTTCAATACTTGTGTTTCTTTTATATACCCAGTATGTGTTAATATGATCATAATCATGTTAGGAATGGAATTATCATAGTAGTTGAAGTTCTTTTGCTTTTAGCTTACCTTGCTTCCTTTCATGTCTTGGTATGTTATTTCACATACATATTGAATGCTATAAATGGATAGTTTATAGTTATCCTTTCCTTGTAGCTTGTTGCACCTTTTTTTTTTGCTCTCTTAGTAGTATCAGTAAAATGGTGATATCTTTAAATTCATGCAAATTTTAATAGCTTAAATTTGTACTTAAACTTATTAAAGTCTAACCAAATTTTTTTTCTTTTTTGGCTGTGCCCTGTCATATATCTACATATGGCAGATCAGGAGAATAGGTCAGATCCAGTGCTTGAGGATTTAGCTGCTAGCAGGTTAAGGTAAAGTGCGGATCATTGAAGGAGATATGCTTCCACCTTCTTGACCTGCCTTTGTTAAAAATGTAATAACTATATTTTTTTATTCTTACTATTCTGCATATAAAGTATTATATGTGAATGAATTAATGTGGACTGTGTCTGGATGCTTCCTTTCTACCTATTTTGCACTGTTATACTATATGTATGTTTCTATTAGGTCTTGCTCAGCTCTTGATTAGTATCACGGATATGTTATTAGTGTAATATCTTTGGTACTAGTGACGACCACCTCTTAACACTTATTTGATTAAGGGGCGACCGTCACAGCCATCCTGGTCATCCATTCCGTGGTTCTGAGGTCTCGATCCAACGGCTGTGCTTTCGACCATTACCCACCTCATCTCGACCGTTTCGTGGTTCTAAGATCTCAATCCAATGACATCTGAGTATTCATCTTAAGTAAGCTTGATCGCCCGTTCGATCTTTAGATCTGATCCATTGGTGGATCTAGCCTCCTCCCTCGGCCGTTAGATGTCGGGAGATCAGAGCCATCCCGCGCCAACTGATGGTCCATCAGAAGGTCCTGGAGTCCCCCACGACTGTGGATTGTCTTCCTCCTCAGCTCACGCCCAACAGCCAAATCACTTTGTACATCCACGTCAACCAGCCGATCTGCCACTCCCATGCCACGTCAAGGAGGCCGTTGCGACCTTGCCCTAGCCTCCCTAGCACTCCCAGCCAAGCTTGGCTCGGCCCACCTCAATTTTGGAAATTGATGGAGCACCCTCGGGCCGAGCCTATACCAAGGCTCCTGACCTCCGCAGCCACCCTGGACCTCCCTTAGGCCTATAAATACCTCCCGGGAATCACAGTGAGTCCCTTTGCTCACTATGATCCCCTAAATTTCTTGCGGCTTACCCTGAAGGTCTTGGCGATCCCGACGACTAAACCTGCTGAGCACCGCTGATCGAGGGTGAGGTCTGGAGTTCAGACCCCCTTGCCAAGCTCCTACTACTATCTGGAGTAACCTGAGCTGCCTGCCTTGTCCCAGATGCCTCTGCCTTCCTCAGGTATAGCCTCTGTCCTATCTCTTCTGTCGAGCTGGTTTCAACTCGGCTCGCTGTTTATCTGTGGCGACCGGGGATCGAAGTTCGAGAGTCTTTAAAGAATAATTCATCTCAATTGAAAATATATATATTTTTTATAATTCGAAAAGGACATGATAAAATAAAATAATAAAATTCACAGTCCTTTTATACATAGAGCCAAAACATATATGAAAAGTTACAACAGTTTGAATTTTATAAAATATAAAATAAAATATCTACATTCTTTAGCTTCTTTAAATTCTTCCTCTTTTAATTTGGCAGATCTTCTAAGCTTTTTAATTATCAAAACCTGAAAAATTCAGTTTACCAGTCAGGTAGGAGTACGCAAATTGTTCTTATAAGAATAAATCTAGCATCCTATAATAGGTATGAATCACATATGAAAATAACAGAAAGACTGCAAATAAAGTAAACAATTTTCAAATGCAATTTCTGCCCTGCAAAATAGTTGTGAAAATCAACATATATGAAATAAATTTTATCAAAAGCATTTGTAATAATAAGTCGAGTCCGGAGACTCCTGAGCCCAAATGGGTAAACCCATAGGCATAATCTATAGGAAGCTTTCTCGCCACCCGTCGGTAGCTTACTCAAATTAGGAACTGATGGTGTGTCTTTCCTCTAGATTTGCCTACTTCCTACAAGAGGCTAAATCCCTTCATATAACTCCCAGGGGCTTGCTAGCTAGCCCAATCTGTACAGATTCTAGTTTTGCATTCCACCCTCCAAAGATAAACACCACAAAATATATATAAATTCTTTTTTGTTACATGCTTTTTGATATAATTCTTTTGCAGATTAAAATGTGGTAAGCAGTGCAAATAATACTCAAATGGAAAATGGCTCAAATAAGAATACTCAAATAAGACTGATAAGTAAATTTGCGTACCTGACTTGTTTTGATAAAATCAACCAAATTTAATTTCTTTGATCTGCCAAAATAATGAAATTTATTAATTTAATATCTTTATCATGATTTGTTTATAAAATGATTATTTTGAATTATTTAAGTTTTATAATTATTTATGCCTTATAAGGTCAAATTGGTAATTTGACCTTAAAAGGGCATTTTAGTAATTTTACCCTTAATATAATATAAAATTTATGTTAGTTTATTGTATATTATGTCCTAAAGTTTCTATAGAGTCTAAAATTATTCAATTCTGGTGTGAATTGGCTAAGTTATAGCTAGTCTAATTTCTAGGGTTAGTAATTAGGGTTTATTATAATTAGAGAGTGATTAGTGAGTGATTAGTGAATTTAGTCACAAAATTATCAATCTAATTATACATTTAGGTTCTAATTTACTTTATAAGTTATTTAAAATTGAAATCACTTAATTTGGATTATTATATTTGCTAATATTCACTAATTAAGTTTTAAAGTAATTAGAGTTAATTAGGAGATCTAACCGTTGGATCCTAAATATTTTTGCAGTTTACTAAAATTTAAGTTCTTCTGATCTAAATAAATATTTGGATCACCTAATTTGGAGCTAAATTGACTAACTTATGGCTATTTGAAGTTCTAAGTTAAATAAGGTTAATTAGGGTTAGGTTCTATTTGGGATTAGTTAAATTTTAATCCAAATAGAAAGACTAATACTACCAAATTATTCCTTAGGCTTTTTTGAGTATTTTAAGACCCATATTCAATAGGTTTGGATTAGTATGTGTAAAGTTATAACTATTGGAAGTTTTGTGACATTTTTGTAAATATTCAAATGCCCTAAATTGTCACTATATAAAATGTTCCTTCTACTAAAATTTAGTCGACACCATAATATTCCTTATATTTTTCTAATTAATTTGGTATATTTATTTGTTAAATTTGGTTAAGTATTTTGCAAGTTATATCTAGTTAAAGTTTTGATATATATTTTGATTAAATATATAAATATAGTTTAATGTTACTATTTTATAAAATATTTATCTTCTGATTTTATATTATTTATATAAAATTTTCTGTGTTATTTTTAAAGTATAAATTATTTTAGGTTTTGTGCATATTTAAAATTTTTAATTATTAATTGAATTTAATATTTATATATTTTAATTTATAAATTAATTTCATAAATCTGTTGGTTATAATAATTTTTTTATTTATTTTTTTTTTTATAAATCTATGTGTAATTATTTTTATATCCATTTTTAGATTATATAGGTATTTATTTTTTTATCCTAAAATTTGTATCATAGAAGCTAAATATTTTATTTATATTTTAAATATACTTTATATTTATCTGTTTGATTATTATTTTTAAATTAATTAAATATATTATTTTATTTAATCTATTTTATTTGTTTATTAAATTTTTTTATTTATCTAATAAATACTTTAATATATTTCATAATTATGATTCTTTTTATTCTATAGTTATTAAACTTCTTATTATTATTTTTATGATTATATATATATATATATATATATATATATATATTAGGTATATTATATGTATATAATTATTAATATATTTATTATTATAACCTATTTATCTGCAGGTTTTTAATCGGCGGCGGGCCCACCAGTGCCACGCGGCACTTTGCTATTCGCCGAGGTTCAGTATGTGGGTCCCAAGCAAGAGAAACTTCTTCTAGAAGGTCCACGTGTCTTCTTCTTACTCGCAAGGCAGCTGGCGTGGGTCCCGCATATTCGAGTGCTGCAGAAGCCTGCAGGACCCGAGCAGAGACGGGTCGGGCCCGGGTCTACCCGGCCCGACCCAGAATCCTTCTTCTCCTTCGATCGCCCGTGAGGTCTCATCCTAGTGTTTAGTTTTTAGAGGGCTTCCCGGCGTTGACAGCCTCCAGCCCACACAGCATTGGAACGAGGAAAGCAACGGTTACCTAAGGGTGGTAGAGAGATGATCAAAGAAAATCTCTATTGCTTAATAAATCAAACCCTAGTTAGTTTCGACGGAGCTCATGCGACGAAATTGTGTATAACTGTTGACGAATTTGAAATCCTGACTAATACGGATTAGATCAGTTTGATCAAAATTATTAGATGAACAATCAAGGATTTTAAATAAATATACGAACTTGATTTTATGTAAATTAATCGAGAATTCAGGTTATACGAGTATACCTCAAATGGATGGTCGAAAAGGGTTTTGGTTTGATCTTTTACTTCAATCTTCCGGACAAGTTTGAGTGATTGCAGATGGAGATTATAGGGTGAATGACCGGCTTGGATGTGTTCAAAAAGCATTCCTAAGCGGTGATCGACGGGTGGCAAAAGGGGCAGAGGGACGCGCGTCGTCTTCCGGGACACGTGGAGATGCATCGGGGAAGACGAAGTCCTAGCCGTTCGATCTTTGATCGAAGGGTCTAGAAGATCCGTTAGGACAGACGATGTAAACAGATATTTAAGCAACGGCGTTTCCTTTTAAATAGATGGCGCCGTTTAATATAATATAATAATTAATTATTTAATTTAATTTCAATCAATTAATTAATTAAACTTAATTTAATAAATATTTTCCAAAAAAAAATTTTAAAAATATATTTCCTAGCTAATTGAGGGCTTCTGAACACAATGGCGCACTCAGATTTTCGATCTGACGAGTATTTAATTACTCAAATTTTCGGGTATTTAAAATAATATTAAAATATTCGTCTAAAAATCAATAACTTCCAAATGCGTTCAAAACTTCTCCGATAGCTAATTTGGGGGTGGTGAACGTAATGGTGAAGTCAGATTTTCAATCTGAAGTCAAAATTATTTAAATTTTAATAAAGAATTGAGAATGAAATTTTTTGTATTTTACATTCTCTCCAACTTAAAAGAGATGTCGCCCCGATATCAATCTAAATTTTAAAGAGATTTACAAGATTTAGAATCACTTACTTAGTGGAATAAGTTAGGATATGCTTTCCTCATACTTAATTCTTCTTCCCATGTGGCTTCTTCTTTGCGATAGTTTTTCCATCTAACCTTTATCATGGGAATTGATTTACTTCTTAATTTCCTCTCATCTCGATACAAAATTTCTTCTGTTTCAATCACATGGCTTAGATTTGATTGCAAATTGATATTTTCTACTTCCACTCTCATTGAAGGCTCATATAAACATTTTCTTAGTGAAGAGATATGAAACACATCGTGCATCAGACTCAGATGTGCTAGAAGCTTGATCTGATATGCTACTTGCCCTACTCTTTTTAAAACTTCAAAAGGTCCAATAAATCTTGGACTTAACTTCCCAGAAACTCCAAATCTGGAAACTCCTCTAAATGGGTTTACTTTCAAATATACAAAATCTCCAACAGAAAATTCAACATGATGATGATGAGCATCAAAATACCGCTTCTGTCTGTCTTGAGCTGCTTTCATTCGATGCTGAATTATCTTTATCTTTTTTATTGCTTGAAGAATCAAATCTGATTTTAATATCCTGTTTTCTCCAACACTGTTCCAGGATAAAGGAGTGACACACTTCCTTCCATAAAGGGCTTCATAAGGAGCCATTCCAATGCTTGCCTGAAAACTATTGTTATAAGAGAATTCTATTAATGGAAGGTGATCATCCCAACTTCATCCAAAATTTAAGACACAAAGGTGAAGAAGATCTTCTAGAGTTTGATTCACTCTCTCAGTTTGTCCATCAGTCTATGGATGAAAAGTTATACTCATACAGAGTTATGAACCAAGATCTTGATGAACTGCTTTCCAAAATTTTGAAGTGAATCTACTATCTCTATCAGAAACGATGGTTTTTGGAATACCATGTAGCCTTACTATCTCTTTTAAATAGATTCTTGCCAATTTGTCTACTGAATCTATTTGTTTAATGAGTAAAAAGTGTGCTGATTTTGTAAGCATATCCACAATTACCCAAATATAATCATTATTGAATTTTGAACGAGGAAATCCAGTTATAAAATCCATGGAAATATCTTCCCACTTCCATTGAGGTATAGTTAGAGGTTGAAGTAATCCACCTGGTTTCTGATGTTCTGCTTTTACCAAGTTACATGCTTCACATTTTGATATGAACTCAGCTATACTTATTTTCATTCCTGGCCACCAAAAATGTGATTTCAAGTCTTGATACATCTTATTATTTTTAGGATGAATTGAGTATCTAGACTGGTAAGCTTCTTTCAATACTTTAGATCTTAGCTCATCTTTATTTGGTATCCATATTCTGGATCCACACCAAATATTTTTATTTGAATCTAAATTTAGTTCTAAGTGCTTTCCTGATTGAATGGATGTAGATAAGGAGCTATATTCTTCATCCAGATGTTGAGCTTCTTTAATCTCATTCATTAATGAACATTCTACAATCATCTAAAATAGCTTAGCATTTGATGGCAATATGACTTCTAATTGAAGATCTTCTATTTCCTTGAGTAATATAAGATTAGAAGTCAAAATATGCAAATGTGAAACTGCCTTTCGACTTAGTGCATCTGCTACTACATTTGCCTTGCCATGATGATATTGAATTGATAAATCATAATCTTTGATTAATTCTAACCATCTTCGTTGTCTTAAGTTAATCTCTTTCTGAGTAAATATATACTTCAGACTTTGGTGATCTGTGAAGACTTCACATTTTACTTCATACAAATAATGTCTCCGGATCTTTAGTGCAAAGACTATTGCAGCTAACTCCAGATCATGAACTGGATAATTCTTCTCATGGACTTTAAGCTATCTAGATGCAAAAGCTATCACTTTTCCTTCCTACATAAGAACACAGCCTAATCCAATAACAGAAGTATCATAATAAATTTGATATTCTTTTCCTTCAACTGGCAGAACTAGAATAGGAGATGAGGTTAGACATTCTTTGAATTTCTTAAACGCTGATTCACAAGATGAGTCCCACACATAAGATACATCTTCTTGAGTGAGACGAGTAAGAGGGACTGCAATTTGAGAAAAGTTCTTAACAAACTTGCGATAGTACCCCTCTAATCCTAAGAAACTTCATATTTCTGTTACTGAAGTAGGTTGGGGCCAATCCTAAATTGCACTTATCTTGCTGGGATCAACTGATATTCCTTCCTTGCTAATTATATGGCCTAAGAAGGCGAGTGAGTGAAGCCAAAATTCACATTTTGAGAATTTGGCGTACAGTTGATGTTGCCTTAACAAGTTTAAGGTGATTCTAAGATGCTCTTCATGTTCCTTAGCATTCTTAGAATAAATTAATATATCATCAATAAAAATGATGATAAAGGAATCCAAGTAGGGTTTCATTATTCGCTACATCAGATTCATAAAAGAAGATGGGGCATTTGTTAACCCCAACGGCATCACTAAAAATTCATAATGCCCATATCTCATTCTGAATGCAGACTTAGGAATATCTTCGTCTTTGATACAAAGTTGGTGATAACCAGATCTCAGATCAATCTTAGAAAATATGGAAGCACCAACTAACTGGTCAAATAAATCATCTATTCTTGGTAATGGGTATTTGTTCTTAATAGTAACCTTATTCAATTCCCGGTAATCGATACATAATCGCATACTTCCATTTTTCTTCTTAACAAATAAAACTGGGGCTCCCCAAGGAGAATTACTTGGTCTTATAAATCCTTTTTCAGTCAACTCTTGAAGTTGTTTCTTAAGTTCTTCTAACTCTTTGGGTGTCATTCTGTATGGAGCTTTAGATAGGATTCGTTCCTTGACTTAAATTAATACTAAACTCCACTTCTCTTTGAGGTGGCAAACCTGGAAGTTCATCTGGAAATACATCTGCATATTCTTTTACAACAGGAGTCTCTTCTAAAGTTGTAGTTTTAACTTCAGAACTTGAGAGTAGGGTTAGGAATATAGGATACTTCTTTCTAATGAATTTCTCAATCTTGTTTGCTGGGATAAGACTGATAATTGCACTTCTTTGACCAATAAAGGTTACTCTCTTATCTTCATTATAAATATATACCCTCTTCTTTACACAATCAATCAATGCCTTATTCTGACTCATCCAGTCCATCCCAAGGATAATATCAAAACTAGTTATAGGGATGACTGTGAGTTTAGCTTCCCAAGAATTTCCATTTATATTTAACTTGCAATTACAGAAGATGTTTATTTCTAAAAACTCTCCTGATGGTAGATTAACTTTAAGGGCTGATGAAAGTTGTTCTACTGGTAATGAATATTGATGAACTATTTTTGACGTAATAAAAGAATGTGTAGCTCCAAAATCAAAAAGGATTGAACATGGGTACTGAAATAATAAAATGGTACCTGTGACCACGTCAGGTTCTTCTTTTGCCTCTTCTTGAGATAGAATGAATATTCTGGCCTGGGCTTGATTGTTTCTTGGATTATTGGAAGATGCCATATTATTTCCTTGGTTTACTGGTGGTCTTCCTGGATTCTTCATAACTGCTTTTCCTTGATTTGGGATTTGATACCCATTGACTGTATAAGTGGCTCGGCAAAATTTTATGGGATGATTTGTCCTTCCACACCGGTGGCATTGACCTTCACCGGTAAAGCATTTATCTGTACTATGAATTGTTCCACAAAACCTGCAAGTATTTGGTTTTTTAGGAGCAGATCTACTTGTGTTACCTTGAATATTATATACTTTTCCTTGAGGTCTGGAGAATTGCTGCCTCTCAGATTAAAAATAAGGGGAGAAAGCTGGTCTTTTCATTCTTGAAGAGTACTGTTCTTCTTGAGCCTCCATAAGTTTAGCTTTCTATACTAGTTGAGCAAAGTTTAAGATCTGAAGAGGTATCAAAATATGTTGAAAGTTATTCCTTAATCCATTAAGGAATAAATGGCATCTGACTTCTTCAGTGGTGACCATTTCTGAGCAAAGCTTGCTAAACGGGTGAATTCTTCTTCATATTCAGTTACTGTGTGACTTCCTTGTTTCAGGATTAGTAGTTCTTTTCTCATTGTCTGTCTGGCAGACTGAGGCACATATTTGCCTAAGAATGTTTTCACAAATTCCTCCCATTGGATCTCTTCTTCTGTTCTATTTTGGAATGTGGTGTTCTTGGTTATCTTCCACCACTTCTCAGCAGCTTCTGTCAGAAGGTAAGTAGCTAAAGATACCTTCTGGTCTTCTGAGCTCTTAGAACATTTAAACTCCTTTTCTATCCTTTGAATCCACTACTCAGCTTGGTAAGGAGTTGCTTTGCCATTAAATCTGGGAGGCTGAAGTTTAAGAAATACGTGCATGTCTTCATTTACTGCTTTTCTCTGAATAGAATGAGGGTTCTGGATTTGTTGACTGTTCATGAATTGACTCATTATATTCATGAACTGGAGCATCTGATTTGCTCCACTATGATCAAAGGGATAGATTGCTTCAACATTAGGTGAAACGGTCTCATTGTGATTAGGAGTGTTTTGAGGAACATTTTCCTCCTGTGATTGATTGTTGTTGTTGTTTTGACTATCCATAATCTAGGAAATAATAAACTATACTTAGTTGGCTCTCCAACTTAAAATTTAACTTCTAATAACTTAGTAACTGTATTCATATAGTTGGCTCTTCTAATGAATTATTCTTTAAATGGTCTCAAACTTCGCTCTGATACCAATTTCTGTGGCGACCGGGGATCGAAGTTCGAGAGTCTTTAAATAACAATTCATCTTAATTAAGAATATATACATTTTTTATAATTCAAAAAGGACATAATAAAATAAAATAATAAAATTCACAGTCCTTTTATACATAGAGCCAAAACATATATGAAAAGTTACAACAGTTTGAATTTTACAAAATATGAAATAAAATATATATATTCTTCTGCTTCTTTAAATTCTTCCTCTGTTAATTTGGCAGATCTTCTAAGCTTTTTAATTATCAAAACTTGAAAAATTCAGTTTACCAGTCAGGTAGGAGTACGCAAATTATTCTTATAAGAATAAATCTAGCATCCTATAATAGGTATGAATCACATATGAAAATAACAGAAAGACTGTAAATAAAGTAAATAATTTCCAAATGCAATTTCTGCCCTGTAAAATAGCTGTGAAAATCAACATATATGAAATAAATTTTATCAAAAGTATTTGTAACAATAAGTCGAGTCTGGAGACTCCTGAGCCCAAATCGGTAAACCCATAGGCATAATCTGTAAGAAGCTTTCTCGTCACCTGTCGGTAGCTTACTCAAATTAGGAACTGATGGTGTGTCTTTCCTCTGGATTTGCCTACTTCCTACAAGAGGCTAAATCCCTCCATATTACTCCCAGGGGCTTACTAGCTAGCCCAATCTGTACAGATTCTAGTTTTGCATTCCACCCTCCAAAGACAAACACCACAAAATATATATAAATTCTTTTTTGTTACATGCTTTTAGATATAATTCTTTTGCAGATTAAAATGCGGTAAGCAGTGCAAATAATACTCAAATGGAAAATGGCTCAAATAAGAATACTGAATAAGACTTCTAAGTAAATTTGCGTACCTGACTTGTTTTGATAAAATCAACCAATTTAATTTCTTTGATCTGCCAAAATAATGAAATTTATTAATTTAATATCTTTATCATGATTTGTTTATAAAATGACTATTTTGAATTATTTAAGTTATATAATTATTTATGCCTTATAAGATCAAATTGGGAATTTGATCTTAAAAGGGCATTTTAGTAATTTTACTCTTAATATAATACAAAATTTATGTTAGTTTATTGTAGAGTATGTCCTAAAGTTTCTATAGAGTCTAAAATTATTCAATTCTTGTATGAATTGGCTAAGTTATAGCTAGTCTAATTTCTAGGGTTAATAATTAGTGTTTATTATAATTAGAGAGTGATTAGTGAGTGATTAGTGAATTTAGTCACAAAATTATCAATCAAATTATACATTTAGGTTCTAATTTACTTTATAAGTAATTTAAAACTGAAATCACTTAATTTGGATTATTATATTTGCTAATATTCACTGATCAAGTTTTAGAGTAATTAGGGTTAATTAAGAGATCTAACCATTGGATCCTAAATATTTTTGCAGTTTACTAAAATTTAGGTTCTTCTGATTTAAATAAATATTTGGATCACCTAATTTGGAGCTAAATTGACTAACTTATGGCTATTTGAAGTTCTAAGTTAAATAAGGTTAATTAGGGTTAAGTTCTATTTGGGATTAGTTAAATTTTAATCCAAATAGAAAGACTAATACTACCAAATTATTCCTTAGGCTTTTTTGAGTATTTTAAGACCCATATTCAATAAGTTTGGATTAGTATGTGTAAAGTTATAACTATTGGAAGTTTTGTGACATTTTTGTAAATATTCAAATGCCCTAAATTGTCACTATATAAAATGTTGCTTCTACTAAAATTTAGTTGACACCATAATATTCCTTATATTTTTCTAATTAATTTGGTATATTTATTTGTTAAATTTGGTTAAGTATTTTGCAAGTTATATCTAGTTAAAGTTTTGATATATATTTTGATTAAATATATAAATATAGTTTAATGTTACTATTTTATAAAATATTTATCTTCTGATTTTATATTATTTATATAAAATTTTCTGTGTTATTTTTAAAGTATAAATTATTTTAGGTTTTGTGCATATTTAAAGTTTTTAATTATTAATTGAATTTAATATTTATATATTTTAATTTATAAATTAATTTCATAAATCTGTTGGTTATAATAATTTTTTTTTTATTTTTATTTTTATAAATCTATGTGTAATTATTTTTATATCCATTTTTAGATTATATAGGTATTTACTTTTTTATCCTAAAATTTATATCATAAAGCTAAAAGTTTTATTTATATATTAAATATACTTTATATTTATCTGTTTAATTATTATTTTTAAATTAATTAAATATATTATTTTATTTAATCTGTTTTATTTGTTTATTAAATATTTTTATTTATCTGATAAATATTTTAATATATTTCATAATTATAATTATTTTTATTCTATTTTTATTAAACTTCTTATTCTTATTTTTATTATTATATATATATATATATTAGGTATATTATATGTATATAATTATTAATATATTTATTATTATAACCTATTTATCTGCAGGTTTTTAATCGGCGGCGGGCTCACCAGTGCCACGCGGCACTTTGCTATTCGCCGAGGTTCAGTATGTGGGTCCCACGCGACAGAAATTTCTTCTAGAAGGTCCACGTGTCTTCTTCTTACTCGCTAGGCAGCTGGCGTGGGTCCCGCGTATTCGAGTGCTGCAGAAGCCTGCAGGACCCGAGCAGAGACGGGTCGGGCTCGGGTCGACCCGGCCCGACCCAGAATCCTTCTTCTCCTTTATCGCCCGTGAGGTCTCGTCCTAGGGTTTGGTTTTTAGAGGGCTTCCTGGCGTTGATAGCCTCCAGCCCGCACAGCGTTGGAACGAGGAAAGCAAGGGTTACCTAAGGGTGGCAGAGAGATGATCAAAGAAAGTCTCTATTCCTTAATAAATCAAACCCTAGTTAGTTTCGACGGAGCTCACGCGACGAAACTGTGTATAACTGTGGACGAATTTGAAATCCTGACTAATACGGATTAGATCAGTTTGATCAGAATTGTTATATGAACAATCAAGGATTTTAAATAAATATATGAACTGGATTTTATGTAAATTAATCGAGAATTCAGGTTATACGAGTATACCTCAAATGGATGGTCGAAAAGGGTTTTGGTTTGATCTTTTACTTCAATCTTCTGGACAAGTTTGAGTGATTGCAGATGGAGATTGTAGGGCGAATGACCGGCTTGGATGTGTTCAAAAAGCATTCCTAAGCGGTGATCGACGGGTGGCGAAAGGGGCAGAGGGACGCGCGTCGTCTTCCGGGACACGTGGAGATGCATTGAGGAAGACGAAGTCCTAGCCGTTCGATCTTCGATCGAACGGTCTAGAAGATCCGTTATGACAGACGGCGTAAACAGACATTTAAGCAACGGCGTTTCCTTTTAAATAGATGGCGCCGTTTAATATAATATAATAATTAATTATTTAATTTAATTTAAATCAATTAATTAATTAAACTTAATTTAATAAATATTTTCCAAAAAAAAAATTTAAAATATATTTCCTAGCTAATTGAGGGCTTCTGAACATAATGGCACACTCGGATTTTCGATCCGACGAGTATTTAATTATTCGAATTTTCGGGTATTTAAAATAATATTAAAATATTCCCCTAAAAATCAATAACTTCCAAATGCGTTCAAAACTTCTCCCTTAGCTAATTTGGGGGTGGTGAACGCAATGGTGAAGTCAGATTTTTAATTTAAAGTCAAAATTATTTAAATTTTAATAAACAATTGAGAATGAAATTTTTTGTATTTTACACTATCTAACCCTAGATGCTGTGTTAGGTCCTTCCCCTGGCTTCCTAATTGATACCTAAGGCTTTTAGTTGGGGAGCTGCTAGTGGACCAGACGGCAGCAAGCCATCTGAATGTGCATTGGTAGCCGATCCCCGAGGCATTTGATACCAACGTCCCTGCTAAGCAATTGAGCTTCATTCGAGTCCTAGACTTTTCTTTGAGTGATCAAAGATAAATTGCAATTATTAGGCTTGGTCTGATCAATCGATTCGACTGGTATCCATCGATTCAGAGTGAGCTTGAGCCTGCGAAAATCATCGAGTATCACTACGGTGATCCAGACCATCCCATGTAACAGCCCAAACTCTTAAGCACCAAGGTATTGTCCGCTTTGGCCTGAAAGGCCTCACGGTTTTTCCCACAGAAGATAACTTCCCAACAGGTCACCCATCCTGGGAGTGCTCCCACCTGAGCACGCTTAACTTTGGAGTTCTTATCAGGAACTCCACTATTATCTGAAAAGACGCCTCGATATTTAAGAGTTCCACTTATTACTACTTAAGTGGGTCTTTACAATCTCCCTATCTTAAGTAACTTACGTTCTCATCAGTATCCACACATAGATCCAAGAACCATTCATTTGGTAGATAGGACTAGAGGTGACCCCTACAAGCACAAGAGGTACCCACAACTAGGTAGCACCTTAACCATCAATGGTTCAAGAGGCTCCTCACATGAAGTGATACTTTGCCCTATATGGCACTTAGCTCCTATCTGACACCCTATGGCCTGCTCTCAGTCACAACATCCCAGAACCTCTCGATTCCCCCTAACGCTTCTCCTTAGGTCCTTGAGTGTGTAAGGATAGACGCAAGCTCATGGCATGGCTTCTGTGAGGAGAATTCACTCCTCACGGGTGCGCCTGAGGAGACGCCTCGACCGAGTAGCACTCCAGCGATCTGGCGCCTCCTGGATAGGCATCATGGTTCATTTGATGCGTCTAAGGTCGGAGATGGTGTAGTCATCAAGATCAGGGCGCGGCGTGGCCGGAGCACAGAGAAATTGGCTCTAGAAGCGAACCCTAGGGTTTGGGAGTCCGGCACCTCTCCGCGAGGAAGAAGATGGATTTTGGGCCTGGCCGACCCCGACCCGCGCGGTTTGATTCCGGGCCGTGGCTAAATTAAAGTATATTGGAATTAATTTTCTTTAGATAAATAAAGGAATATATTAAATCCTATAGTTTCTATTTAAATAAAAATACATAATAAATTAATTTAATAACTTTAGCTATACTGATTCAAATGGTATAATCCAATATACCATTTGAATCAGAAAAATACAAGGAATCTAAATATAAAATAAAATCACAGATCCAATGGTTGGATTTAAAATAATTATTTAATCCTTTTTCTATTTTCAATTAAATTATAATAAATTCAATTAATAACCAAATTAAATGATTAAGGGCTCTGATTGCTCATTAAACCCTAGAGAACAATTGTAGACCCTTAAAATCAAATTAGGATATATAATTTTCTTAATCACTCCTTAATTATCCTAATTAGGGATTTGTGAGTTAAACCCTAATTAAACCTCTAATTTTGGTGAGTGTTGTTCCTAATGCTATCTTAAGTATAGTAGAGCTTACGGATAAGATTGGATTGCCCTAGAATGCCTTAAATTCCTTCATCACCCTAATTCGCTTAAATAGGTGATTAGTGCTAATTAGCTTAACTAGGTGATCAAAACCTAAGATAAGTGTATTTCCTACTTCATTTACTAATATGAAACTCATTAAAATAGATTAGAAGTAAATTGGATAATTGAATCGTAAAATTTCATATTTAGCCTTAAGATGGGTATTTTGGTCATTTTGACCCAAATGTGCTTAAGTGCCCCTTAAACCTTGAAAAATTCAGTAAAATACCCTTAGCTAGATTATTAATATTTACTGAACTCTTAGACTTATGATATTAATAATATAGATGTTAAGTTAAGAAATCTTCATTTAGCCTTGATTAAGACATTTAGATCTTAAGTGATCATAAAAAGGATCACTTTCCCTTAATAATTGGATCTAATAATTTTAGATGTTAAATCTCAAATTAATAAGTTCAATTAAGTTAGCTTATGAGCTTAACTTCTAAAAGAAACACATTTAGAAAAACTCTAAAACCTAGCTTTAGTCTAAAGTGATCAAATCTTAGATCTTAGATCTTAGACTTTAGATCTTCTACTTGAATTGAACTATCCTCAATTGAAATTCTTTAAATGATTTATTGTCTAACCTTTTTGAAGCCTTCCACGTGGGTATAGGATGATTCAATCTATAGGATAATGAAATTATCCTAAAGATTTATAGATCTTAGATTCTCAAGTTCTTAATTGATTATTTTATCTTATAATCAGTAGAGTAACCTTTCACTAAATTCTTAGCTTTTGGATCTTTCAGCTTATTGGATTTCTTTATCTGTGACTTGGGTATTATGTATAAACCTTAGATCCTTATTAGGACATCACCTTGGATTTAGGATTTGAACACCAAGGTGGAGTTTAAGTCCAAAATCCTTATATTCTTAATTTACTTAATCAAGGTTTTGGTAGGATAGAAAAATATTAATAAATAGGTCATAGTTTATTTGTTTAAACCTTATAGTCATCATATGATTTTGAATTATAACTTGTTAAGTTCTAATATTAACTTTAAGATCATAAATCTAAGATTTTACTCGATAGCTGGATATTGGAGATCATAAACTTGTATCTTCTCAGAATAGATAGATTGGACAAATTAGACAACAACAAATATCACATAAGTTTAGATTAAGTCTCTTGCTTACTTTGACTTGATAGTTTGGCATACCTTGGATATTGAGCTATATTTCTTGAGCATAATAGGAGAACTTAGGATATGGATGATACATCCTAAGTTAGTATTTGTATAGCATATCATTCATCTAGTTCTTGCAGTACTTTTAGTTAGTAGAGTATGTCCTAGCTTAGTCTACTTCTTCAGTTCTTGTATTATTATAGAATAGTCTCAGGCCTAGTGTATTGGATGTATAGGATGGTTATAGACTTATTCTATGAGTTCAACTCAGGCCTAGCGTATTGAATATCTATGATGGTTATAGTTGAACTCTCAGTTCAGAGGCCCTGTATGGCCTATTATTTAGTATGGCAGTACTATATCTTAGGCTTATTGCTACTCTAGTCTAGTTTTCAGTTTGCTTGCTGTGCCACATGTTTCAGTAGTCTTTCTTACAATACTTGCTTGCTTTGCCACATGTCTCAGTAGCTTTACAGTGCATTGATTGTTTTGCTTTTTGCCACATGTCTCAGTGGTCTTTCCTTTTTATATCAATCTGCATATTGTATGTATACCCTTATGGATTAGTTATATATATTAGCATGTTTAGAATATTAGAATTTCTTGTTATATTTAGTAAGCAAGGTGAAGCTAAAAGCAAAAGTAACTGTTATTTCACATACCTGTTGATTACTATAAATGGATAGTTTATAGTTACATAGTTTCTTGTATAGCTTATTGCATCCCATAATTGCTTTCATGTTAGATTAATCAAATGTGATATCTTTAATTAATCAATTCATTTAAAATAGCCTAAAATATATTTAGACAATTGTCTAACTGTAACCTTTTTATTTTGTTGGCTGGGGCCCTGGCATTTGTGATACTGATAAATATCAGATTCAGACTTGTTTATGGGCAGTGCTGCAAGAGAGAAGTCAGTTCAAGAGGAGGATCACTCTGCTATAGTTTAGATAGATTTTGTATTTTTATTTCAGTGAGATTAAGAGACCTTCATTTTTTTTTTAAATTTAGTTTGTAATAATTAAATTATGGATGTATTTTACTTTTTGCACTTGAGCTGAGTTACTATTTTGTTCTCTTCTCCTACTATGTTGTTCTTATGGATGCTACATTATATTTTTATGCTTTCGCCACTTTGATATACGTATAAATATATATTGATGAATGTTAATAGTATTCAGGTGACAAGTCCTAGGCTTAAGGCAGGTTGGGTTTCACCTGACTTTACTTAAGTTGGGGATTTGCCACGGTTGGAGCACCATACTCCCTAGTGTTAGTATGGGGGACCCCACAGTTGGTATCAGATAACACCATAAGGTGTCAGAATGGGATATATGATTCCTTTCTACCTAATGGACCATTCTTCTGAATTGTAAACATCAATGTATGTAGCATCCATAACATTATAGTATCAGTAGCTCTACGACAAATGGAGAAGAAGAATACTCACATCCTAACAATCAAGTCATCTTGAGTCTAATAAAAACCTAATAGAATTCTTTCCTTATAGTCAAATGGATTCTGGAGAGTCTGATGTGGACTACTATCTGCATGCCTTCAAGTTAGCTTGGAACTGTAGTTTCAAATGGAGACAGAAGAGTAACTGGCAGATTGAAGGAGCTTCGACAAGAGGAACCTTGGTCTTGGACATGATTCTACATCAAGCAGTGTACCGAGGGCTTGACTTTCCTATATACACAAAGGAATGGTTGAGCTGAGTGGAGTCAATCTTGATACATATAGAGTGTCCTGAGTCACTCTACGTAGACATTATGACGGATCTGATGCTGGATTATGCAGGAGTCTGGTGGTACGATACCATGAGGAGGCTTGAGAGGAAGCGTAAGAGGAAGCGTCAGGAAGTGACTTTTGAGGACTTTTGTATGGCCTTTAGGGCTGAGTATATTAAGGATATCTGAGTGTTAGTCAGGACAATTATTATCTTTTGGCTTACATGATTCTAGTAGAATATGCTTCTTGACATTTTCTAAATCTTATGTAATCCTTTATTTCAGCAAGAAATGAAAATTTTTGATATCTATCGACTGTCTTCATTCAATAAAATTCTAAGACATGGTTTGTATTACTTAAATAGAATGAATCCTGGATCACCACCTACCATTACTCCTATCAAGAACATTGTCGCATCCAGTAGTTCTACCGACGAAGTGGCTCATTTGCTGGCAATGGTAACAACCTTGCTGGAGAACCAAGCCCAACAAGCGATCGTCATACAGAAGATATTGGGTGATCATTCTATTCTAGCCACTATTGTTGTCCCTGCCCCACAACATGCTTCTTCTTTCCATCACTCGATGGAGAATATCCTTCACAATTTCTTGAGGTTAAGACCTCCAACCTTTGGTGGGAATTTGTCACTAATGGATACAGCCGACTGGCTGAAGGCCGTGGAAATAGATCTCATTAGTTTGAAGATCCCGAACTCAGAGGCTGTCCATCTCGCTACACGTATGTTTCATGCGAAAGCAGAATATTGGTGGGAAGAAGTCCGAAACACCAAGTTCGTTGACTACGTATTGGAGGACATCCTATGGGATGAGTTTGTCGAAGCCTTCAAAACTAAATTCATTCCCCCATCTACACAAAACATTATTGCAGACACGATTATAAGGTTGACTCAAGGGAGTTGTTCAGTTGCTGAATACGAAAGGGAATTTTGTAGGTTGATTCGCTTTGTGCCATAAGTTACTCATTCTGAGTCAGCTAAGTGCCACTGCTTTCTCTGTGGATTCTGAGATTCACTGAAGAATCAGATCGTGCCGCTCTGCCTGACTAGCTTCTTCAAACTAGTGGAAATGGCTAAAGTGATTGAGCGTCACCAATCTAAAGGGGATCTCAAACGAAAAGTGCAAACGACTCTGAACCCGTAGGGAAATTTCAATAGACACGGATCTAATCCTACGAAGGTCTATCAGCTAGAAACTGCACCGACTGTCGAACAAATTCAAAGCTGTACCAAGCCTCATCCATATGGCAAGTGTTACCACTTTGGCCAGAGGTGCTATAATTGTGGGTGCACAAGCCACAGGTTCTACCACTGTGACCACACGGAAATAGTGGATGGAGTTCCAATGAAGTCCTATCAGAAGAAGCAAGTGTTCAGAGCAACTCTGCTGAACTGGAGAGAACCAAATCTGGTTATAATGCCAGCACCTGCATCTGAAGTTGCTCCAGCACAGTCACCAGCTCCTAACTCTCAGAACTATCTCAGGAGGTAGACCAACAATCGTCCGGCTGGTCCTGTGCGAGTATATGCCTTAACACCTATCGAAGCCGCAGAGGATAATAATGTGGTTTCAGGTACACATCTCTAAACTCTTCTTTCGACAATTATATTTATGTACTTTAAATTCTTGCAAGTCGTTAATGTAATTCATATGAATTAGGCACTCTCTATTTCAATGACCAGCCTTGTAACGTATTATTTGATACCGGTGTTAGTCATTCGTTTATCTCTGAACGATTTGCCAACATCCTTAAGCTATACTCATATAACGTAGCCAAATTTTTGAATGTTGGACTTCAATCTGGAGCCCAACTAAGTGCTCAGAAGTTTTGTAACATCCAAATACCAATAAATGGTTAAGAATTTCACTCTAAATTAATCATCCTGCCATTAGCAAACTTTGATATCATCCTTGGGATGAATTGGCTCAGTGGCAATAACATCGTGATAAACTGCCTTAAGAAGAAGGTCACTCTCCATTCCCAGGGGAAGCCTGAAACGTTAGGAAGAACCAGTACGCAGTTATCGTTAATAAATGCAATTAAAGCCGAACAGTTGATCAGTAAGGGTTGCGATGCTTATTTAGTCACTATGATGGGTGAAACAAAAGAAAGTATCCCTTATTTAGTCACCTTTGCAGAGTTAAGTCTGTGCTTTTTGAAAGCTTTATGCTGGTTAGGAGTTGATTGCCCCTTTTGCTTGAGATCTTTTTCTGAGTGATGATGCTCAATCACCTTAGCTGTCTCTACTAGTTCAAAAAAGCTAGTCAGGCAAAGTGGAATGACCTGATCTCTTAATGAATCTCGGAGTCCACTAAGAAAGCTGTGGCACTTAGTCGATTCAGAGTGCGTAATTTCTAGAGCAAAATGAATCAGCCTACAAAATTCCCTTTCATAGTTAGCAACAGAGCAACTTCCTTGAGTCAACCTTAGAATCATGTCTACAATGATGTTCTATGCAGACGGAGGAATGAATTCAGCTTTGAATGCTTCAACGAACTCATCCCAAGGGATGTCTTCCAATTCACAGTCAACGAACTTCATATTCCGGGCCTCCTCCCACTGGTATTCTGCTTTAGCATGAAATAGGTGTGTAGTGAGACAGAAGGCTTCTGAGTTTGGGATCTTCAAACTTATAAGATCCTTCTCTACTGCTTTCAGCCAGTCGACTATATCCATTGGTGATAAATTTCCACTGAAGGTAGAAGGCCTTAGTCTTAAGAAGTTATAGAGAAGACTATCCATTGAGTGATGGGAAGGAAAATTATGTTGCGAAATAGGGACAGCAGGAGCAGTAGCAATAGCTAGTACTGGACGATCAGACATCATCTTTTACATTACAGTGCTTATTGAGCCTGATTCTCTAACAAGGTTACCACCAATGCTCGCAAATGAGCTACTTCATCAGAAGAACTGCTCGAGGCAACAGTATTCTTGATTGGGGTAGCAGCAGGAGGTGATTCAGAATTCATTCTGAATTTAAGTAGCACAAATTTATATTTCAGAATCATTCTAAGGAAGACAGAAATTAAAATTTCTACTAGATGCCAAAAATTCTCATTACTTTTGAAATGAAGGATTACATAAGATTTAGAAAATGCCAAAAATAATAGCACAACAAAAATCAAGAAATGATAATTACTCTAACTAGCACTCAGATGTCCTGAATGTACTCAATCCTAAATGCAAAACAAAAATCTTCAATGGTCATTTTATAACGCTTTCTCTTGCATTTCCGTTCAAGCTTCTTAATGGTATTGTACCACTAGGCTCCCGTATATTCTAGCATCAGATCTGTTACTATGTCAACTTAGAGGGACTCTGGACACTCTATGTGCTTCAGGATTGACTCTACTCAGTTCAACCACTCCTGTGCGGAGATGGGAAAGTCAAGCCTCAATACGCCGTTTGACGTAGAAGTTTATCCAAGACTAGGGTTCCTTTTGTTGAAACTCCTTTGATTTACGATTTGCTCTCCTATCTCCATTTAAAACTATAACTCCAAGACAACTCGAAGGCATGCAGATAATATTCCAAATCAGACTCTTCATGATCCATTTGATCATAATAGTAGAATGTATTGATTTTTGTTAGCTATATATGACTAGATGTTTAGGATATGAGTATTTTTGTCTACATTTTTCAGAGAGTTACTGATAGCACTATGTTATGGATATTATATCTTGATGTTTGTACTTTAGAAGAATAGTCCATTAAGTAGAAAGGAATCACAGATCCCATTCTAACACTTTATGATGTTCTTTGATACCAACTGTGGGGGCCTTGTACCTTCCCGCAGCGATGCTAATACTGATATTAGCATAATCGCAGAGAGTACGATGCTCCAACTGTAGCAAATCTCCAACTTAAGTAAAGTTAGATATGACCCAACCTGCCTTAAGCTAAGGACTTGTCACCTGGAACTGTGAGCATACATCATTACAAATCAAAGTAGTAGAAGCAAGAAACAGTATAATATAATATCCACATCACAATATAGTATAAGAGAGTAAAAGAAACAATAACCTAGATTAAATGCAGAAAAGTAAGTATATCTAGAATTTAATTATTTCAAACTGAATTAAATAAAAGTAAAGATCTCTCAATCTCACTACAAGAAAAATGAAAATCTATCTAAATAGCAATAAAAAGATTCTTCTCCTGCACCAGCTCCTCTCCTGCAGCACTACCTATGAATAGCTCCAAATCTAACATTTACCGGTATCACAAATGCCAGGGCCCCAGCTAACAAAGAAAAAGGTTATAGTTAGACAATTGTCTAAGTACATTTTAGGCTATTTAAGTTAATTGAATATTTAAGATACCACATTTAAAGGTTTTAAACATGCAAGCATTATAAGGTGCTACAAGCTACAAAAAATGGGATAGCCATAAACTAATCATTTATAACTATCAACAAGTATGTAAATATCACATACAATATAGCAACTAGACATGGTGAGGCTAAGAGCAAAATATCTACAACTACTGAAATAAATATGATCCTAACATGCTTATGATCACATGGATGCATGCTGAGTATATAAAGAACACAAGTGCTGAAATAAACATACCATTCTAGCATCCTAAACATGGCAATATTTAATATAAATCAATAAGAACATATATACAAGCATGCAGATTTAATATGAAAAGGCCACAAAGACATGTCGCAAAAGTAAGCTAAGTACATGAATGAGCAGAAAATAAAGCCACTGAAACCTGCGGCAAAGCAAGCCAAGCACTAAAGTAAGGCCACTGAAGCATGTGGCAAAGCAAACCAAATACTGAAAACTAAACTGAAGTAAGAGTAAGCCTAAGACATAGTACTGTCATAATAGAAACAGGCCTTACAGGGCCTCTGAACTGAAAGTTCAACATGTGTCCATCCTAGACATCCGCAGAGTTAGGTCCGAGTTGAACTCATAGAATAAGACATGTATCAATCCTAGGCATCCGCAGAGCTAAGTTTGAGTCTATTCTATTACAAAACTAGAACTAAAGAGGCAAACTAAGCTAAGATATACTCTACTAACTGAAAGCACTAAATTAACTAAATAAATGTTATGCTTTTTAAATACTAACTTAGTATGTATCATCCATATCCTATGTTCTCCTATTATGCTCAAAGAACAAGGCTCAATATTCAAGGTATGCAAAGCAATCAAAGTCAAAGTAAGCAAGAGACTCAATCTAGACTTATATGATATCTGTTATTGTCTACCTTTATCCAACTAACTATTTTGGGAAGATACATGTTAGGATCTCCAATATCCAGCTATCGAGTATAATCCCAGATCCATGACCTTAATGTTAATAATAGAACTTAACAAGTTCTAATTCATAATCATATAATGACTATAAAAATTAAAGTAGATAAATCAATAACTTAATTGTTATTATTTTCCTCTCTTAACCCAAATCTTGATTAAGTAAATCAAGATTAAGGATTTTGGATCCAAACTCCACTTGGGTGTTCAGATTCTAAATCCAAGGAGATATCCTGATAAGGATATAGGGTTCACA
Organism: Gastrodia elata; assembly: GCA_016760335.1. Classification (NCBI taxonomy): domain Eukaryota; kingdom Viridiplantae; phylum Streptophyta; class Magnoliopsida; order Asparagales; family Orchidaceae; genus Gastrodia; species Gastrodia elata. The sequence goes on along the minus strand of CM028670.1, from coordinate 35,829,061 downwards.
CTTAAAACTCAAATTAAAGATAAGGAATTTTATAAGCTGAAGGATTCAGAAACTAAGATCTTAATGAAAGGTTACTCTACTGATTATAAGATAAAATAATCAATTAAGAACTGAGAATCTAAGATCTATATTCAATCTTTAGGATGATTATGTTATTCTATAGATTGAGTCAATCCTACACCCACAAGGAATGTTTCAAAAGGGTTCCAATTGAAGGTAATTCAATCCAATTTGAAGATCTAAAGTCTAAAGTCTAAAGTCTAAGATCTGAGATTTAAGATCTGAAGTTCTGATCACTTAGATCTAAACTGATAATTCTAAGTTTAGGGTTCTTTAAAGCTTTTGCTTACACTTTTATTGAGACTATAATTCATGAATAAACTTAGGTAAGATAACTAGGATTAAAAACTTTAACATTAATATTGATTAAGCTAAAGATCACTTAAGATCTTAAGAGCTTACTTAAGGATTTTTAAGGTTTAAACACTAAGATTAAATCCTGAAATGGTACAACTTAGCAATTGATGTTAATTTATTTCATTACTGATTATAATTACTTTACTTGAGAATTCTAAGGTATAAGAGTACTTAAACACATTTTAGTCAAAATAACCAAAATACCCCTCTTAAGGCTAAAAATGGGACTTTATGAATTAATCATCTAAATTAATTCAAATCTATTTTAATGAGCTTCATATTGATTAATGAAGTGGAATAAATACTCATCTTAAGGTTTGATATACTAATTAACCTAATTAGCACTAATCACACATTAAGGCCAATTAAGATGATTAAAAAAATTATGACATCCTAGAGTGATCCAATTATATTTATAGGCTCTACTATCCTTAATAATGTATTAGGAATTAGATCCATCAAAATAAGAGATTAGTCCAAGGCTTAATTCACTAATCTCTTTTTAAGGCAATTAAGAGGTGATTAGCAAAATTAAAGATCTTAAATTACTTTTAATGGTCTACATAGGTTCTCTATCGCCTCATGAGCAATCAGAAACCTTAATCAATATTTTTGGATAATTAATGAATTTATTATGATTTAATTACAAATAAAAAAGGATTAAATTAATCCTAATTATATTCTAATTAGTTAATTAGGTTAATTAATTACTGTTAATATAATTACTAAACTCATTATTAATATTAATATTACTATTGAATACTAATTAACTACTAATTATTAATTAATTCTTGTTAATCTAATTGTTAATTACCATTAATAATTAATTAATCATCATTAATATTAATTAACTAATATTTTATCCTGTCTAAAATGACTAGTGGGCCCCGCGACTGCCACGTGGCGCGCTGTGATTGGCCACTGGAGCCGTGGCGGGTCCCATGGCTGACGTGCGGCCAGGCAGTGGCCCCCCACGACATGTGGCAGCGCCTGATTGGGCGCTACTCTGCGTGTGGGCCCCCATGATGACACGTGGCAGCGCCCGATTTGGCGCTGCACTGTGCGTGGGCCCCACGGCCGCAGTTGAAGAAACGCGGTCTCTGGCGGTGGATCATGCGCGACACGTGTCGCGCCCGTAGGGTGCCATGCAGTGCAGTGGGCCTTACCTTGCATACGCTATCCCGAGACTTGTGGGTCGAGCCCTGGTCGACCCGGCCCGACCCGGACTTCATCCCTCTCGTGGGGTTGCCCGAGGGCGCCAGGCTAGGGCACGGCTTTTGTCGGCCTTCCTGGCGCAGGACCACCTCGACCCACTCGGCCGACGACAGCCCTCGATGTGGCCTACACGTCGGTGGGTGGACCAGTGCCGGAGGTAGCCGAAGTCATCGGCAAAGTCAAACCCTAGGTCTAGGGTTACGGGATGGATCGGGTTTAATGGAATCGACTGTATATCGAAACCAAATTACGATCGATCGGACTCGATCTAACTCGATCGAGCCGATCGATCGTCAATCCAAGGTAGGGACTAAGCATGCAATTGTCAATCATCAACATTGAATGGAAGGTGAGGAAGATCGATGGGTACTCACTCTACAACCTGATGGAGGTCCGCTCGAATACGCAGCTAGGGTTCATCCTTGGTTCGATCTTCGCAAAAAGGACCAGTCATAGAGCTCGGGAGGGTCTTTATTGACCCATGGACGGAGTCGGCGAGGTGCGGGAAGCTGCCGATTGGGCATGGCCGCGGCTGGACGCCGCGCGGCATCGAGGACGGAGAAGGCGAGGACGGTGGGCCGTGAGCCGTTCCATCAATCCTGATCGAACGGCCCCGATCTTTCGATCGGGCTTAACAGCCGAGGCGACAACGTCGCACGAAACTGATGGCGCACAATTTTAAGTGGACGGCGCCATTAGTTATTAATTAATTAATTATTATTTAATTAATTAAATCGTTATTTAATTTAAATAATTAAATTAATTCTAGAAAAATTCCAAATATTCACCCCTAGCTAATTGAGGGGCAAGGAACGCAACGGCAAAATTGGATTTTTTATTTGACTAGTATTTTAATTTCCCAATTCTCGGGGTATTTAAATATTATGAAAATATTCGTCAAAATTTCAACGACTTCCGATTGACACGAAAATATCACCCTAGCTAATTTGGGGGCAATGAACGTGATGGAAAAGTCCGTTTTTCAATTAGAGGTTAATTCAAATAGGTTAAATTTAGGGTTTTCTGGATTTTTCAGAAATCAGGATTCGATCTATTTGACTCCTAATTTGGACTAGGTCTTTGTGGTTGACTCCAAATGACTTAACTAAGCTACCTAAACCATAATTAAGATTTGGATTAACCTTAAATGACTAAGGTAACAACCTAGGTTGTTACACCATCGCGCCTTTCTGATTGATCGATCGGACAGCTCCGGACCCTCCCGGCACTGTGGACCTTCATCCCCGCTCCCTCATGCACCCGACGGGGAGATCCCCCATACTTCCAGCTTCCCTTCCTGTCTCCCACTCGTGCCTCCAGCTCAGCAAGGCTATTAGAACCCTCCCCATAATGGTTAAGAGTCCCAATCGGGTCTCGTGTCCCGACCAAGCTCGAAATGGGATTTTGAGAGCTCGACCATGGCCCGACCTCTCGGGTCCTTCCCAGCCCAATCCAACCCTCTAAAACCTTTCATGAGCTCACATGAGGCTATAAATAGCCTCAGCATTCTTCCCCTAATCCCTTTGCTGCTTAATTGAGCTCAAGTCGCTCTCTGCCTTTTCTGCCATCGCCGTCCACTCAAGCTCCTTAGGCGAATTCAGGAGCTCTCGAACCACTGATAGTAGGCTCTCCTGGTGTTCAGAATCCTTTGTGCTTTTTGGGAGCTCATTCAGTGCCTGTCCTGCCTTCTGCCGATCACCCCGAGCCATCCCGATGAACCAGGTACCCATTGTTGCAAGTCATGAGCCAATAAGGCTCGGGCGTTCCCCCATTTGATGCGTATGGTTTGTAATTGTTGAATAAAACCCATTGCAATAAAAATTAGGTTTTGAGCTAGTCCTGATCGATTGATATGATTGATCAGGTTAAGTCCCGTGAAAAGGGGCCAGGTCTGAGTAAGGACCCAGCGTTTCGGACCCCCGCAGACCCAACCACCTTAGGGGTTCGATCCGTCTCACCTCCTTGAAGGTGTAGGGATCAAACTCAGGGCCTATCGAGGTCTCTGTGGAGAGAATTGTCTCCCCCAGTAGTTTTGAGTTAAAGCCTCTGGGGTGAGTAAGGTCTGGGCTTACCCGACCACCTCATAAGGGGCTAATGGGTTCAATCAAAGTGTCTTGGCCTACTGATGGTGTAAGGATCAATTAGAGGTCACATCGTGGTTGAAGCAATCGAAATTTTCCACGAAAGCCAACCCTAATTCTCTGGGTATCGGGGAAGGAGGGTTGGGGACAACGGCACTGACCCGCACGGTGCGACAGTGCCGGGTCCCCGGGCCCCGGTCGACCCGCGTCTTTTGGTATTGGGCCGAGCCCGTTCTAAATATAATTCTAATTAATTGAATTATTTTCCTTAAGGAAAATAATTCAATTAATCAAATTATAGGGAATTATTTAAATAAAAATACAGAATGTATTGATTGAATAACTTTTAATCCACTGGTCCAAACACTATGATATTATATATTAAATTGATCAAAAAATCCTCAAAAAAAAAAATATAAAATAATATTGAACATCTAATGGCTAGATTTTTTATTTTTGCCTAATTATGTCATATCTTAATTCGGGTTTATTAACATGTGTACTTAGCCAAATTTCATGTTTATAGTGCCATTAGTTTTCTTATGATCAGTAGTATGCATATGCTAAGTAGTTTATTTTTCTGATTTCTGTATTTCAACTTATGCATAATTTGGTTAAATTATGATTAGTGAAAATTAGGATTCTTAATTATTAGATCTTAGCAAACTTAGTCTCTGATTAGGTGTATGATTAAATAGAACTTATGACCTAAGTTGTATGAGATTTTGATGGTTAGATTTATAATTATGTGCTAATCCTTTTGAATTAGTTTAGGGTTTGATTAGCACTAATTACTTTTTATTTTTCTGAATTTTTATGATTTTATGCTTCATAAACAGTGAGGTAGTTATATATAACCCATGCATGTCAATTTATGAGTGATAACTTCAACAAACTTAAATTTGAGAACTTAACTATCTTAATTAATCTTAAGAAATCCTAAGACTTTAATCAAGCTAATAAGATTTGATCTAAGTCTGAGATTACCACTAATAATACATCATTAATCCAATAATTTGACACTTGACTTATAAATAGACACTTAATCTTAATTGGATAAGAGTATGGGTTAAACCATAATCTACTTGATTAAGATCCAAATCCTTAATTAAATGACTTGATTTTAAGATAATGTAATTGACATTATTCCAATAATGCATTTGATTTAGTATTAATCTTAATTCATTGAATTAGACATGTTAAGGATAATAATAAATCCATGTGATTGAATAATCTAAATCTTAGCTTTGGATCCTTAATTTTCTCCTAAATAAGACTATTAATATAAGATGATTAATAAAAGTATATTGATTTGATAAACTGATCTAACTCTGATAATATCCTTGATTTATCCCCATGGTTTTATGATAGTTTATGATTAGATGATCTAATCACCTGATCTGCCACTCTAAACTTAAATATTGATTAAAACCTATAATGTAACATTAGAAGTAAGAGTGTGAGATCCCATGTATCTCACTATTTAGCTCGTATCTAAAATATTTTTAAAAGATCTTAATTGATGATACATTGAGGTAGGAAGAACTCTTGCAAATCTATTGAGGTATAATCCTAGATGATCCTTTAACCTTAGAAGTTGATCTTAACCCTTCGTGGTAGGAATCACTAAAGATACTTAAAATGACACCTCTCCTTATGGTAGAATATACATAGAGTGATATTTTGATCACATTTTTAGAGCTTTATGTAGGACTCACCCATTAGCATAAGGATTGATAGTATTGATAAATCCTTGTTGAATAAGTAGAATAGCTGAACCTTGATTGTTGGATGGTATAGTAGGGTGTACCCATAGTACTGGGTTATCCCAGTATTATTAAGGATTGGTTGATTCATCTTAGTATAGATTATGTCTGTGTTCTATCTTATGAGTTTAGTCAGACATATTCTCACTTAGACTAAATCATTCAATCCTAAGAGTGTTTAATTAGAGAATTTAGATCATTAGTTTGTTTGAATAAAAATCACCATCGGGTGATGCCTCCTATCGAAGATCGCTTCCATAGGTGTGCTTCAATCAAACTATGTGATCCTAGCCACCCTCTTTAGAACACTAAGTGTGCTTGTGATTTGGGTATTTTAATAGCTTAGCTTGAGATACAAGTCACCATCGGGTGATGCCTCCTATCGAAGATCGCTTCGTTAGGGTGGCTTAATCAAACTAAGAGTTAGAAACTACCCTTCTTGGAAATATGCTATATATGTGTATACCATCTCCCCATCTAATAATTTATAACTAAGACTTTAACTGTAACTAATTATCATTCTAGAAGCTAGGAGTCAGAACCCTTTTAGTAGTATTCTGCATAATATAGACTTTGGGTTCATTATCGGTATTCAAGCATTTATGGATTTCTGTATTTAACTCATGTAGTATAGAAGCATGAACATGGGCATGAGCATGAGCATGATAAATTATTTTAGTGGTGTCGTATGAGTATCGTGATGATTTATGGGTTACAGAATGTTGCATAGATTGACTGGGGAATTTCATAATGCATCAACATCACAGTAAATTGCATTCCCAACTGGATGTATGTATATATTGGACTGTACGACTCATAGCCTTTCAGTGATAATTCTATTACATATCTATGGCGTACTATATTGTGGCATATTTGGATGTATTATCCCAGTGACATATAGTACATCATTGGACATTTTTACATTAGTTTCTGAGTATTTGATATTTTCACTTACTTTTGTCTTTTAGCATTCAGCATGCAACTTTCACCTTTCAGTTCGTTTTCACCTTGTCTAGTCTTTACATTTTCAGATGATTCAGTGACCTTACTATTTTTCTACTGTCTTATTTACTTTACTGTCTACTTGCATTTACTTTAGTACTGCTTAGTTTAGTTATGATGTGTTAGACTTCTTGTTTAACACGGAGTACTTTTGGGATTCGGCAATTCGCTAGATCTTGAGCAGCTCGTTGAGACAGGATAGGAGGACTTACAGGAGATCCAGGAGGAGTACATGGAGCCTTAGTGGATCCGTCTTCCACCTTTTACTTATTATTCTTGCTTACAGTACTATAAATGAACTTTACTTTTCAGTATTTTGAAAATGGCTTGTAATAATTCTGGATGTATTTTACTTTTCTTTTCTGAGATGAGTGCTTATTATTGCTCTATGATGAATGTATTCTAGATGTTTTTCTTTAGCTTCCGTACTCTATTATTTATTATTACACTTAGTATTGTGATGTGATCAGCATACTGGAAATGTTGATATATTAATAATGTATATTGGATTCCTATTTACCTTTTTAAATCCAATGTACATATTATCCTAATACTTAAGATAAGCATTATACTCATATCTTAAGTATTGGCTCTCGACCCTACTCTTGGGTTCGTGTCAGCAACCTTCATGTGGCTCAATCTTAGCCTATAATCGGGAAGATGGGTTATGTGTCTTCCCAAGTAGCGCACCATTTCATCGTCGAATTGTGATATACCTCTTTAGCACGTGGCGATGTGGCGAGGCGCTACAGCAGTTGAGAAATCGCTCTATCCCTATGGTGAAGGTTCAGTGGAGGAACCGCTCTCTTGAAGAATCAACTTAGGAAAAAGAGACCAATATGCAAAGAAAATATCCCTATTTTTTTGAAAATCCAAGTACCTTTAAATTATGAATATTGTTCATAATTTTTGCGTGATGATGTCGAGGACGATATTATTTTTAAGTGGGGGAGTCTGTAACAACCCTAGATTGTTACCTAGCTTAATCCAAGCTTTTTTATGCCTAAATCATGTTTCCATTTCACTTAATGCATCATTATAAGCTAACCCTGAAATTTTGGGTTCAATCAAACCTCTCTAGGTCAATCAACTATTTTTGATCAATTTAAACCCAGAATAATGGCAAAAATATTTTGACCTCGGAATTATAATCTCATTAATATCTTCACCCCCAAATTTGCTAAGAGTGAAATTTTGGTAATTTCTTAAAGTCATTTAGACCATAATTTAATTTTTGTCTAATTGCATTCTAGGGTTTCTAACAATTCATATTTATAAACATACCTTCAAATAAATTTAACATCCGGGATCCACTTTGCGGACTGCGGGCGATCCGCTGTGGAGCCCGGGTCGCGCAACAGCGAGGCTCCGTGGTATCTAGTCATCTACCCTACTAATCTGACAGTTAGGATTCGGATCCGTGAAACCACAAATTCACCGTTAGATTATTACCCATGGATCATACAGTGCTGATCTGATGGAATTTGGTCATTAGGATCTGGAGGATCAGGGCCATAATGCCTTTTTGATCGATAAATCAGATTGCTCCAGATCCTCCCATGGCTATGGATCTTCATCCCACTCTCACCCGCTCCATATATAAAAGATCCTGAGGATCCTCGACAGTTGGGCCTATCCCCCACTCCTCCTTCCAGCTCAGCCGATCTGCTAGGATCTTCCCACTCTGAACCTAACCTCCTAATCGGGCCTCATGGCCCGATAGTCCCCTATTGGAAGCTCTGAGAAATTTTGGTGATCCGAGCTCTCAGGCCATCTCTAGCCCGCTCCCTCCCTTCTGGAATGATCTCAAGTCACTACTGAGGCTAAAAATAGCCTCAGCATTCTTCCTAAGCTTCCTTTGCTGGTCAATTTAAGTCAAAACCCTCCTCTGTCATTGTCGATATGCTCGATAGGCATCTCAGGCTTGCAAACTGCTGATAGAGGTGTCTCTTGGTGTCAACAAACCTTGAGAGCCTTTGTGGTGCCCCACCCCCAAATCCACAATCATTAGACTAAGGGCAGTGTGCCACTCAGGCAAATCCCTTACTTATCATTGGATTGGGTAAAATCCTTAATCCACTAATACGGGAAGGATGTGCTCATAATATAAATAAGGGAATCAATCACTAAGTAAATAATATCTCATAGTACAGAAGCAAGAAACATAAAATAATATTACATCTAGTTCCACCATAACACAGATGGATATACAGCTCAAAATAAAAATAGTGCAGTAAAAGAAAATATAATATCTGGATTATTATATCAATTTTAAATAAACTTAAATGAAAGAAAAATATCGCTTATTCTTACTAAAGAGAAAGACAACTAAAGCTCTTCAACTCTAGATTGATGTTCCTTCTGAAGTGGTTCTACCGTAGGTACTGGATCCTCAAAATGCTCAAGAACTGATATTGTCAGTTTCACAATGCTAGGGCCCAAGCCGATAAAAGAAAATTCTTATTATACATATTGTCTAAATATATTTTTGGCTGATTAAGTTCATGTATTTAACGATATCACGACAATCTAAGCAAATCTAATCAAGTTTACTCATACAAATTTTATGAAATGAAATGTGAAAGAATAGAACTGAAGTAAGTCTAACATCATAACATGCTTATATGCATATAAAAAATCAAAATCTACAGAAGCATGAAAAATAAATAAATGTTACATAAATAAAAACTATAAGTATAGGAGTACTACTAAAACATGTAAAGTAAAGGCTAAAATAAAATAATTTCAAAGAAAATGCTATGTAAAATACTAAAGCAATACTGAAGATAAAGTCCCCAAAATCAAGTACAAAAGCATTTGGGAGACATTTCTCAAAGCTATAGGAATATAGGAAGGATACTACTATGAGACATTTTCTAGAGTATAATAACTACAAACTTCCTGCATCTAGGAGACATTTCCTAGATTAACAGAATAAAAATCATCTAGGGAACATTCCCTAGATATACAGGATATAATCATTTGGGGGACATTCCTCAGGTTATCAGCAATATAGAATATAAGTCATATATGAGACAATCCCTATGTATACATGTGAAGACCCACTTAAGTAGTAATAAGTGAAACTCTTAAATATCGAAGTGCCTTTTCAGATAACTGTGGAGTTCCTGATAAGAACTCCAAAGTTAAGCGTGCTCATGTGGGAGCACTCCCAGGATGTATGACCTGCTGGGAAGTTATCTTCTGAGGGCAAAATTGTGAGTCCTTTCAGGCAAAAGTGGACAATACCTTAATTCTTAAGAGTTTGGGCTATTACAAATGGTATTAGAGTAGGCCATAGGGTATTAGATAGGAGCTAAGTACCATACAGGGTAAAGTACCACTTCATGTGAGCAGCCTCTTGAACCATGATGGTTAAGGTGCTACATGGTTATGGGTACCTCTTAAGCCTGTATGGGTTACCTCTAGTTCTATCTACCCAATGGATGGTTCGTGGATCTATGTGCGGATACTGATGAGGACGTCAGTTACTTAAGTTGGGGAGATTGTGAAGACCCACTTAAGTAGTAATAAGTGAAACTCTTAAATATCAAGGCACTTTTTCAGATTACGGTGGAGTTCTTGATAAGAACTCCAAAGTTAAACGTGCTCATGTGGGAGCACTCCCAGGATGGGTGACTAACGGGGAAGTTATCTTCTGAGGGCAATACTGTGAGTCCTTTCAGGCCAAACGAACAATACCTTAGTTCTTATGAGTTTGGGCTATTACAATACAGGAGTACAAAATATGAGTAGTAACATTGTGACGACAGAATAAGTGAGACACATTATAAAATGAGGCAGAGTAAATAAAGTTATTCTGCATTATCAAGTGTGACAAAGTAAGTAGGTTTATTTTAAATTATCTAATTTACATTATAAAATGAGGCAGAGTAAATAAAGTTATTCTGCATTATCAAGTGTGACAAAGTAAGTAGGTTTATTCTAAATTATCTAATTTGACAAAGTAATGTTATTCTAAATCATCTAATGTGTCAAAGTAATGTTATTCTAAATGATCTAATGTGGCAAAATAATGTTCAGCATTCATTATTTAATGGCATAGTAAGTAAAAATTCATCCTTCATCATATAATGGCATTGTAAGTAGAATTTAGCAATTATAAAAGTAAAGTATGAAAAACTATATAGACTTTATGATATCATTTATTTTTTTAATTTAATTCATTCTAACAGTCTGAGATTATACAAGCTCATGACCTCCAATATCCTACTATCTAGTATGATTTCAGCACTACAATACTATAAGGTAAAGTAAATTTAATCAGTGACACCTACTTAGATTAAATTGATAATCAATTGTCCTAATTAATGAATTCAGACAGTCTAAACTAGAATTTAAATGCAAACTAACCTCTCTAAAAGGTGAAAACTAGAAATCAATAAAAATCAAGGTTTTAGTCATTGGATAACCCATTTATCCAATGAGTGAAGTCTAACATAATTTGTTAGTCCTTATTCTTAATGGAGGAAGATCTTAAGGAATTAAGATGAATACCCAAGCACTAACCTTAACGAATCTTAATTGAAAACTTAATTGAAATATTAGAAGATTTAAAGAAGGCATTATGTGAGATGAATTTCACATTATGATGCTTAATACTTATTTATTTTGCATAAAAAGAAAAAAATAATATTCATCTCGCAATTATGTTACTATTCACCTCACAATTTTGTTACTATTCATTTCGCAAAAGAATATATACTGAGTGAGTTTTAGTAGGAGCACTTTCAAAGCATTCTCTTAATTTCACATTAACAAAGAATAGAGAGCAGCTTGGAACTAAAGAAAATGCATGAGGCAGAAATGTTGTGGAGCAACTTACCAGCTTGGAATAAATCTTTCTATAGCTCACTGCTCTAGAGCAACTTATCACCTCACGCATTCAAAAATAAATAATAAATAAAACAATAAAAATCTCAAAGTCTGATTTTTTGAAATTAAAGCAAACAATAAAGTGATACTCAAAATTCATAAATCATAATTTCTTAAAGCAACATCAAAAGATTTACTAAAATAAAAAAAATTGACAGATAGCCAACGAAAATGAGAGGAGAAAAAGATGCTACAAAAGTTTGAAATCAATAACCAATTATTGTTAATAATTATGTGAATTCCATACTCTAAAGATATGAAAGATTAGAAGATATCAAGGTAATTAAGGGATAATGGGAATTAAGATTATTGTAGTTTGCAAAAAGATTGAAATATATTTGAGAAAAAAAAAGGATAGTCATAAGATAACTCCAAGAGGGATCAAACCCGTGCAATTTTAGTGAAAGCGGTCAGTTCACATATTAACAAAAATGTTACAACATTTACACGTCATTTTATAAAAAAAATATTCAACTCAGCTCAAGTAAATTTCAAGCAAGCCAATCTAAACTCAAATATTTCCAATCACGATACTAGAGGTGTCTTGAGAAAAAACAAATGATTTCCCAATTGCTGACATTTATTAGGAAATACTCTAATTTTAATAGTAAAAATCAAGTGTTTTAATATATGGCATCAATAAATACAAATTTCAAAATGAACACTTCAAATACATTTTTGGGACAGCTAGGAGCCAATCTTATCAAATAACGTAATAACAACTAAAATAAAGAATATATCATCGCCAAACCTATAGTTTGACATCACAATTCATATTTGTGCTCATTAATAAATCCCTTCACTATAGAACTTGCAATGCTTTCTAAACATCTACTTTTAAAGCCATTAGAAGAAAGTAAAATGTCATTGCTCTAAGAGAGAGTCTCTATTATTGAATACAATAACCATTCAATTTCAGAATTAATATTTCAAATGCATTCTTAAATTAGATGTCAGTCTAATTTACTGGCATTCGCAGTTCCAAATGGAGATGATCCCCCTTTTTTTTTTGTAATTTTTGCAAACGAACAAAAATGTCAACAAACTTGATCATAAAATCATCATCACACTAATAAACTATTTATTCCCAAACACAACAGCCTCATCACTAGAGCAACAAACAAGAAACATTATAAAGCCAAACATAGATATGCCATAGCATAGATTTTAGATTTTCCAAACTAACAAAAACTGAATTCATACCTCCAAAGTAGCAAATATCAAACTAAAAAGTGAGTATCAATAATATATTATTTCTTAAGCATATGACACCATTTTACTAAATAAAATGTTCCCCACATGCATGTATCCCTGGCTATAAAAAAAAAACCCAATTTCTGCTCAACTAAGAAAAAACTGAAAAGATAAAAAGATGAAAAGATGGATTGTCAGTATTAGTGGGTTGAAAAGGTGAAGATATTTACTCTTTCCCACCTTTGATATGCATTTGCAAAACAAATGATAAAAACACCTATTTCTAAAATATTATTCCTATAACATCTAATGTAACAACCCAAGGTTGTTAATCACTATTTAATAGTCCAATTAACTTCAAATCTCTCCTATCAAACCTAAATTAGACATTAAAAGCAAGTTCCAAAGTTTTGGTTAAATTTGGGATTCAAACGAACAAAACTCTAATTTTGGATAATTTTTAAAATTAAGAAAATAAGAAGATTATTTTGACCTCAGATTAAAAATTGGACTTTGCCATTGTGTTCCTCACACCCAAATTAGTTAAGAGTGAAATTTTGATGAGTTTTGAAGATAGTCGAAATTTCTCGATTATTATATTGTATTTTCGAAAACTTGAAAAATGAAATATTTAAGTTGACTTCTAATTAAAATTTTGACTACATTTTTTAGTCCATTACCCCCATTTTAGCTAAAAATCAATTTTGCAAAATTCATTTAGAAATATATTATCATATAATTTTAATTAAATGAAATTTCTAAAATTAATCAAATAATACAATATATATTTATATACATATATATATAGAAACATAATTCCATTATTTCATTTCATTGACAAACCCTAATCCAAAAATTCCTTCACACGCGACCAAGCCCTCTCATCCCTATCCCTCGAGCGACGGATGGAACGAAGGGAAGGCGCCGCTCAATTGAGACGAGAAACGACAACACGTGTCTTCTACCACTTGTGTAAGCCATTAGTTGTTTGCCTAGACATCTTGATCATCAATGTGAACTCATCTAGCCATAAGTTGCAAAGCAAACGGTGAAAATTTCTGATCTAGGTAAGAGTCAAGACCATACTTATTTAATCTTTGTGGCAACCAAGGATCGAAGTTCGAGAGTCTCAAAAAAATGATTTATACACTAGAAATATACATTTATAAAAATAAAGAAAATATAATACATAAATGTCCATATTTACATCCAGAGCTATTCATATATAAAATTTATAATAGTTTAAAATTTACAATAAAATTTATTCACTGCTCATATCTTACATCTCTATATATTCTTTTCTTTTATTACTTTGGCAGATCTTCAATACTCTAATTTTCAAAACTTAAAAAATTCAATTACCAGTCAGGTAGGAGTACACAAATCATTCTGATAAGAGTAATTCTAGCATCCTATATAGGTATAAATGAAATATAAAACTGAATGAAATATCTGCTTAGCATTTATGAAAGAAAAACAAATATTCAAGTTGAAGTATTTGCCCTGCAAGTTAGTTTTGAAATTCAGCATATATGAAAAGCATGAAATTTATAAATTTTATCAAAAGTATTTGTAACAATAAGTCGAGTCCATTGACTCCTGAGCCCAAATGGGTAAACCTATAGGCATAACCTGTATGAAGTATTTCTCACTACCCGTCAGTAGCTTACTCAAAATAGGAACTGATGGTGTGTCTTTCCTCTGGATTTGCCCACTTCCTAATAAGGGCTAAATCCCTCCATTTGACTCCTAGGGGCTGCCAGCCGGCCTAATCTGTACAGATTCTCAATGTTGCTTTTCATCCTCTAAAGATAAATACCACAATAATATATACCACATTTCATCTTTTTGTTACATGCTGATTTGATAACATTCTTTTGCAAGTTTATAAGTGGTAAGCAATTAAATAATGTTCAAATGAAAATGGCTCAAATAAGAATACTGAAATAAAACTTATAAGTAAATTTACGTACCTGACTGTTTTGATAAAATTTCAATCAAATAAATTTTTTTGATCTGCCAAAAATAATTTTAATTCATTAATTTAATATTTCATGATTTTAACATGATTCGTAATATTAGGTTTTTCTGATCTAAATGGATATTTGGATCATCTAATTTAGAGTTCTTTTGACTAATTTATGGCCAATACTTTCAAATGAAGTGAATACTTACAATCTTAAATATGAAACTCTAGATATTTTATAAGTGTTTTACATGTGAAAACATCTATATTTCCCACAAATTTTCTAAGTCCTAAAATTCTTAGAAATTTCAGCAGAGTCTCCTTTGTATTTGTTCAAATAAACATTTACAAAATCAATATATAAGTTAATTTATTGATTATTTCCAATTCTAAAATAGAGTTCAATCTATTTTATAGAATTGCTCATTTCCAATTCTAAAATAGAGTTCAATCTATTTTATAGGATTGCTCATTTCCAGTTCTAATAATTTTAAGTTATAAAATCAAACAAAGCAATTTATTAACTTATAATTCATATATCATATATCAAACATCTATGAAATTAATAAGAGATGCAGAAATTAATTTAGCAATTTATAAGGGCAACATCATTTGGCTTATTATGCCATAAGGCAATTATATTTAGTGTAGCATTTCATTTGATACTCATTTATTAATCAACCTACAAAGAACATCATCATTAAGTTAACATTTAATATAAAAGAAACAAGAATCATTTAAAATTAAAGGCAGCATTTGAATTTATTCATATGATACATGACATCACTTAGAATTCATAACTAAATGGCAGCAATAGATTCACTTATATAAATGATGGCAGCATACGATTTAATATATATACATGGCAGCATTTTGATTTTATAAAGTAGGTAGCAGCATTTGTGTTTCACAAGTAAATGATAGCATCTGATTTCATGTTATATTAGTGATCCTACTTTAGGAATGACAGCATCATATAATTTTATCTAAAGGGAATAACAGCATGTAATTCACTTTATAATAAAGGCAACATTTGATTTCATGATAGCATTTGACTCATAATGAAATAAATGATAGCAGTTTTATTTATAAAATACATTGCAACAATTTGAATCTTCTAAAATAAAGGCAACCATTTGATTCATTAAGAGATATGGCAGCATTTTATTTCATAGATTAACTAGTAGCAATTGATCCACATAATTAAGTTGACAGCATTTGATCTTAAATGATAAATGACAGCAGTTGTAAGGAGCAGTATTTGATTCATTGAGATAACAACATTTAATCTTAAATGATAGATGGCAATATTTGAATGACAATATTTGAATTTTAAATAATACATAGCAGCATTTAACTCCCAATACATTATTTGACATCAATTGATCTATAAGAAATAAATGAAATATAAGAGTTTAAGCCCAACACATATTATGCAGTTTAAGTAAAGCATTTGATTTAATATAATCCATTGATCTTATGCAGCATATGATTCTACTCACGATAGATAGTACCATTCAACCTTTGATCATTTTGATTTAACTAACAGTATTTAATTTACATAAATCAATTGACAGCAGCTGATGGCAACATTGTAGCATTTGTATTTATGGCAGCAAAGACAATATATTGAAATTGATGATATTAAGTGTTCTTCCTTTACTTTTGATAGCAACAATTGAATCTTAAATATAGCAGCATATGAATTTCTTAACTTAAGTATCAGCATTGGAGTTCCTAAAATACATGGCATTTGTATTTTATAATATAATTGACAACAATATGGATCTCTATGGCAATATTTAGATTCTATAAATAATTGTCAGCATTTTATTGCATTAAATCACTTATGATCTATTAAAACTAAAGATGATAGCATTTGATCATAAAATAAATGGCAATGTCATTAGCATTTAATTAAACTTGATGCTTAAAATGAGAAATACTTAAAGGGAAGCTACCATACAAACTAAGTAGGGATACTAGCCAAGCAAAATATTTAATAAGATTTTAGCATTGTTAGATTTACTAAACCAACATTCATCAATGCTTTCCACAATTAAATGTTAAGATACTCCAAATCTATGAAAGATATAAGAGAAACACATACACTTAATTGTTTAAAAGATTGTTTGGCTGCATTTAATCTACTTTAAATGAATAACAGCATTTAATCACAATTGAACTAGATGGAAGCATTTGATCTCATAAGCACTCTTTTTAGAAAATGGCAACAATTGACTTTATTCATAATTTATGGCAGCAAGTGACCCTTTATTTAACTAATAACAGCAATTGATCCCACACATAATTAATAGCAACAATTGGTTTTATTGAAATTAAATGACAACATTTGATTCATTAAAATAGATGACAGCATTGATTTTTATTTATTCTATTTACAACAATTGATATAAAAAAGTTTAAGTATTTGTTCAATACCCGAAATGCAGCAGTCAACTTTAATATCTAAAACTATGGCTTATACATCATGTTTGAGCATTTAAAAATGAAAAGAGATTCGTTAATCAATTGATACCTTATCTTAAAAAACTTGAGATATTAATTATTGGAAAGCAAATCATTTGCAAACTCTTCATTCTACACAATACTCCTTTAAATAAAGAACTCTATAGAACTTCCATATTATAGGCCCAAACATAAGCATTATTCGTATGTTATGTAAGCATTTATTAAACACAGACTGTAAATTATATTAAATACATTAAGTTCTTGTATTGATTCAAGATATCATAGAATAAATCCACAATGCACATAATAGTTTTATTGATGACTGTACAAAATTAGTTTGAAATTTATACCCAACAAACAAAGAAAAGGAAAACTCTAAAAATCAATTTATTCATTTCATAAATTAAAGTGTTAATTTGAATCAGATTTAAAAGTCAATAGTTAATATTAGACATAAGAAATAACATCCATTATATTTCTAATGATGTCGAGCATTCATTGCTTTCATCAATAATATAGTTTAAAGATTAAGTTTCTAAGCAAAGAGCAGTTGAACGGCTCATACTAGAGTCTTGAATTTGTGTAGGAATTACGACTGAAATATTGCATTATACACAAGGAATCATATGCAAGTTTGAGAAATCTGGGAGTAGCTTTGTTCCTTGAGATTCGGCTAAAAGAGGGCTCTGCTAGAAGAGGCGTTCGGCGAATGGAGAGGGTTCGGCCAGATGGAGAGGCTCGGCTAGGGTTTGCTGCTAGGGTTTGAAGGAGGTCTCGTTCCTTCATCTCGGGCTGCCTATGACTCCTTATCCTCGCAGGAATCCATCTCCCCTCCCCTCATATGAGAAGATAAGGGCGAGAGAGGGGGAAGCTGTCATGCGAGAGAAGCTCGAGCCACGCGTCGCCTTCGTGCAAATGGGAGGAGGGTCGAAGGTGTCGGCTGATGGCTAGGCGTGCGAATGGATTAGGGATTGCGATTTAGGAAGATAAGAATGAAGGAAATATATATATATATATATATATATATATATTAGAATTTAATTAAATAATTTCCAATTTTATTTTATTTTTTTATTAATTAAATGATTTTCAAAAATCACCGAGATATTCACCCCTAACTAATTGAGGGGTAAGGAACGTAATGGCACAATCAGATTTTTGATCCGATGAGTAATTATTTATTCGATTTTTCGGGATATTTAAAACAATATTAAATTATTTGACGAAAATTCAACGACTTCCAAATGTCTCCAAAACTTCACCCCTAGCTAATTTGGGGGTGGTGAAAGCAATGGCGAAGTCGGATTTTCAATTTGAGATCAAAATTATTTAAATATTAATAAACAAATTTTAAAAGAAATTTTGGTATTTTACAATCTTTTATCTAGACCCTCAATACTTTTAATCGCAAGAAGTAGGCGGCACAGAGGGCGATCTCCAAAAACCTTAAGCTGTGAAAAAGGTACTCCACCTGATTCTACTCCTCAGTATAACTTACAAATGATCAAAGATAATCTAGGATTTACAAAATATTAGAAGGATGTGTTATTGATTATTTTCTTTGTTAGAGTGAATATGTTCATATTTTATTGTGAATCTTTACCTTTGACTTGCTGTTTCATTTTATCAAATGAGATAAGTAGTATGTATGTGAAATTAAATGGAAATATTATTGCAAGGATATTAAGAATAAGATACTAACATACTAATAGTGTGCATTTTAGTTTAGCAATATTAAATTTATAGTTTTAACAATTAAAGTTAGAATATATTTAACTAACTTAATCTCATTTATGAACTTTTTCTTATTTAGCTTTGCTCATATAATATAACATCACATATTTCTAAATCATATTACTACTTCTCTCCAATACCAAGGTTATAAAATAATATGAATCAAATTTTAATAGAACAACATTATTATATGGGTTAGATTGTTAATTTGTAAACTAAAAGCTTAATAATGAAAGGACTGCTGTAGAGAATACTGAGTGTATATTTTAGTACTCATGAATATATATGATAAAAAATGATTATATCCATCATATGGTTGAATTAATTTTAGCCAAGTAAAACTTAAAGAAAGTCATCTTAAATGAGTCATATATTATTTTATCCTCTAGTATTGTTTAAGAGTGTGTTTAACTTTTAGAGTTCCTATTTAAATATGCAAAATAGTTTTTATTATAGAACAAGAGTTTGAATACATACTCTCCTTGAGAAAATTTTAATTAAAGTAATTTCAAATGTAAACTGTATTACAATGGCTCGAGCTAAAATAATATATATATATATATATATATATATATATATATATATATATATATATATATATATATATATAGTTTGGTTATAGTTAGAATATTGTATTTTCTCATACTTCAAAAGATGAATCATTTTGTTATGAATAATTACAGATCACTTAATTATATTTATTTAGAAGTTATGAAAACAACTTGAATGATTAATAGGGTTCATAGTTAATCTTGTGATGTGAGGATATATTTATACAAAGCTAGATCATTTTTTTTTAATTTCCAGTATTGTGAATATTTTCTTAAATGTTGTCAAAAGACTATTAAAATTTTTATTCATCGCAGCTATGCTGATTTTTTTATAAAGATCATACCATCAATCAAGCTGATTTTTGATTTTAATCAACACTGAGTGTACATTGATATATTTAAGGTATTATGCATTTAAATTTAATTAACAGTGGTTCAATTTATAAGGATACTTATTTTTTTTGTGGAATTGCATGTGTTTTAATGGGATCATGTTATGAATATGATGATTAAATATTTATTATGAGTCATTTTTATGTATAGACCAAAGGCATTCTATCATAAGCATAGTCGTTACATAAGCCTTTATTGATAAATAAAGTTTGTATTGGTTAATGTTCATGAGATGAGGAATACAAGTTGGGCTGACTAAGCATGTTGGAATTAAAGATTGAATGTGTATATGTTTCTTAACAGGAGTATCATGATTCTCATAAAATTATAATTGATATGGATAAATTTAATCAATTTATTGTGTATCAAACTTTGCTTTTACAACTAGTAGAATGTATTAGAATATTTTCTCAAAATAAATTTGCATTTTTTTTAGTCAAATCTTCATTGCATTAAGTAAAATATTAATCTATTGAAGGTTGTACAAAACTTAGGTGAATGTTTATTTCATTAATGCATTGATCTTGAAAGTGAGGTTAGCACATCTAAGTAATGCATAATGCTTTTATCATATAGTAAATATATATTTCATTCCTGGAAATGATATACACAATTCATAGTTTATGATTTTGTATGAATAACTACAAGTTAAGAAGCTTTGTTTTACAAAATGATATGCACAGCTCAATTTATTTAATTTACAACAAGTTTAGATGTTTAGTTCTACTTCTTTCACAAAATACTGATGATGATCTATGAACCAACGTGATCATGCGTGCTTGCAAAGTACTCTATTTGAGCATGTATGATGCCTGAACATTTGCTTGATTATTTTATTACCATTGCATTTGAAAATAATATTAGTTATGCATTTTAGCAAGACGTGTTTGTTACAGAAAGAATATTAAATCGGATGTGAATCATAATATATGTTATTTTGATGTGAATCAAAAACCTTGCATTTATGATGTTTTGATCAAACCTGAAAATATATCATAAGTCAATCCATGCTAAAACCTTGCCCTTTATATGTTAGAAATTAATGACAAGAAAAAAAAGGATCAAAGAAGCCACAAATGGAATCAATTCACTTATTTGCTAGAAACCCGTATTCTTGGAATCGATTCACTTATATTTTTTTTTATAACTATGGATGATTTTGCCCCCGTTGGATCATTGGCTGTTAAGGACGGCTAGATATGTGTATAACAGCTTGCTTCTAAATATTGCTAATTGTTGTTATAATTGATCTTATTTCAATTACTTGGGGTTGGTTCAAGATTCCTCATTTTATAATTTCATATATTTTGATCGATTTTGATCAATTTGTTCATATATGCTTGATGCTATTTGGCTTTCAACAATGATAGAAGTATGGAGCTACTTTATATGTTTGAGATAATTTTTGCATTACATTCAATTTTTGGGCATAGACATATCTAACTTGTAAAAATTGATGCTACCAAACATTTTAAATTCTCAGTAATGATCAATGTAATACATTTTTCTCATGTACAGATAAATTGGGTTTGATAAGCTTTCATTTTGAAATAAGCTT
This sequence comes from Gastrodia elata, assembly GCA_016760335.1. Classification (NCBI taxonomy): domain Eukaryota; kingdom Viridiplantae; phylum Streptophyta; class Magnoliopsida; order Asparagales; family Orchidaceae; genus Gastrodia; species Gastrodia elata. Next base: position 35,807,816 of record CM028670.1, on the reverse strand, counting down.
CATAAACTTCAATATTCACATATAGCAGCTCATGAAAATAAATATTTTTATTGTTCTGGAAAAATTCATCCGAGCTATCATGTCTAAAGGCTAGTGGTTATACCAAAATTTTTATTCTAATCGTTGTAATAATTTTTCGCTTCACCAATCATACATCAAATGTGCTTGCACACCTATTTGTAAAAGAGATTATGTCATTTATATATATAATAGGTAAAAAGAATCAATGCTTCATGCACACTTGTTGAAAAAGATGTATTGTTTCATATGCTTTTGTTAGGAGAAGATACAATGTTTATGCAGCCTTTTGATTATATATTTTTTAATGAATTGATGCACGGTTGAAATTTTTTATCACTAATTACAACTGACATTTTCTGCATCAGTACGATTAAGGGTTAACTTGATATTACTAAAGTCTTGGTGCAAAATACCTTGGTGGTCCATAATTAATCATCCCTTGTTTTAGTTGTCATTTAAAATACAATCATTGCTTGAGTTCGTATTTTGGAAAAAAGAAGCTTGTCGAGCTAATGGCATATCAGTTGCGCTATCTAATATGTTTCATAAAATTCATACGCATTAACTACACCATTTTATTAACATCTAAATCCCAATTGTTCATATGTAGTAATTACACTATTTTAGTAACTGTTAATTATCTATACGCATCAGGTGGCATATCTCAATTTGTGTCTACTCAATTCTTCCACCTTTTTGTTTTATGAAATTATGATGAAGGATGAAGAACTCCAACCAGCCTTTTTTTTTAGGTTCACGAGATTAGATGGTTCTCTTTTTCAGAGCTAAGTATTGCACTTTTGCCTCACAATTTTAATATAAATTATTGCTACAATGCTGCACTCTAGCTCCCCTAAAATTGTAATATAATGTTTGTCCACTTGATATGTGTATTCTAACTGCTGAAGGGATGCTATCTTCATATACATGTTTTATAGTACAGGAAGTTTGTACTAAATAGTTTATTATTAGCTATTATAATCTATGTTGCCATGTATAGTTCATATATTCAGCTAAAATTTGCAGTTTATATATTACTGTTTTGTTGTGTATTGATATTTTGTTGCAATATGTATTGTTGGTAAATAGCTTAAAATTCAAAAATTCGGCTCAGATATATTATTTCATTTTTAATTATTGCTTTTAGTTTTGAATCTTTTGATTTTGTCCAATAGTATGTTATTTTTAAATTCTTAGTCTTCTTTGTGTTACACTCTTTCCTTACATTTTTAATATAAACTACTGTTGTACTACGACTATTTGTCTCAACTCTTAAGTCTTAATAGGGTGCATGTCTTATTGCTGGACAACAAATATTTAGCTTATGTTTACTACTGAAATTGTGTTTCTATTTGTCTTAATTCTTAAGTCTTAATTACACATATTGAAGTATATTCTAGCTACTGCTGCAATGTTGTGTTTTTATATATATATGCATCACCCAGTAGGGTAAATTTGTCCTGTATAAATCTGTTATCTGCTATTGTAATCCATATAGTTGTTTTGCTATTGCTGTATATGGTTCAAATAATCAACTAAGACTTGTTGTGTATGATTTATTACTTTGTTGTGTATTATACTTAGACATCATATTATGATTGGTGGAGGGCAAAGAATTTAAATATTCAGTTAAGATTGGTTACTTCATTTTTCTTTATTATTATTACTATTTAAATTTTATTAAATATTGTATATTATTTAAACTATTTAGAAGTGTTTGATGATATTTGACCATAGCCTATATTTGCTGAAAATTGTTTAGAAACAATTTATAATTGTTGTGGACTATTTGGAAAGTGTTTTGGAGGTGTCCGAGATTGTTTGGAAATAACTTGATAATTTTGGTGATAGTTTGGCAATTGTTTGGGACTGCTTGGTGACTCTATGCTAATTAGTGGGTAAATTTATTAGCTTAACATTAGTTCAATGGTGCTAAATTCCAGCAATATTATTGTAATTGCTTGCATTGATTCTAGAATATCTATTGATTTAAAATGAAAACTTAGAAATTTAATTTATTTTCTGTTGAGGTGTGCAAAAAACTATACTCTTACATAAAGAAAAGTAGATGTAACTTAGTTTCTGCAAGCTAATATAGATTCACAAATTAAATTGGTTGATCCATAATTTATTGTATCTATTTCATAGCAACACATCAAATATTGATTTAAGAATGATTGGTGCATTTCTTATTTTGTTAATATCACTCTCTTTGAAATAAGTTATTTCATTATTTTGTGCTCAGTATTAATACATTCAATTTTCCAGCATGTTATTCAAAATTTAAACTCATGAGTATATTATAATTATAGAATAATAGCATTATTATTTTTCTTCTCTTTTAATGTCATATCACAATTTTGATGGCCTATGTATGGGCAACCATTATGCATGTGAAATTTTAAGAGAAGAAATTGATCAAATATAAAATTAATTCATCAACTCATTGAGAAACTTAAATTTATTCATGTTTAAATTTATATTGAATAAAATGAACAAATAAATTATATCATTCTTTTACAAAATGAAAAATATATTTTCTGTAAGAATAGTAAAATTTCATAAAAATAATATTTCTTGATAATAAATAGTAAAATAAATAACTTATAGAATAAAATATATCTAAGTCCCTACTTTAACTTATGAATTAACTTGGGAAATTATATTATTTAAGTTGATTAGGGATTTTATTAATCCCAAATCATTATGATAAATAATTAAAATAGAAAACAATGGATATCATATGGTTTACAAAACTTTGATAAAATTTTTTGTGCTACAATGTATTGAACTTACAACCTCGATTCATATATTAAGATTTTGTGCATTTAATAAATATTTTAATAAAATATTTCTGAGAAGTCTATATGGAGGATTTTAGTACATCTGTCATTTGTTTGGGCAAGGTTATTGGTGTATCTGAAGACCACATAATTCCTTTGAGAGGGAATGTGTGTGTTTGTTTTTGACCCCACTTACAGATAAGTTGAGTAGATGTACTCAACTCCTAGCTTGTTCTGCACCCACAGAACAAAATTACAAGATAAATAAATTATAAATTGTGTTTCTGACAATCTCATTGATTGTGAATGATATATTCAGTCTTTAGACTGAAATGATTTACCATGATTAAATCTTTTAAAAATTTATACAGTGTAAGATTTCATTTAAAAATACAGTTTCTTTTCTTACTCTGTTCTTCTTATTTAGCATACAAAATCATTCGAACATATTCATATTTTCCTTTATTTTGTAAATATTTCAAATGCTATACTAACTTAATTATTGCAGGATTGGTAAAAATACTCTAGCACTGTGAGAAAATTTTCTTATATACCCTCCTTATTATTTTTATGCTTATTGCACCGCTTATTCCTTAAATTGTAAATGTCTAATGTGATATCTACTTAATTAATGTTTAGCTTACTTTTAAAATGTACTTAGACTTTTAAAGTCTAATTACTTTTTTTTTTGTGCTCTACCGTATTTAAAAACTAAAATACAGTAGATCAGGAGCAAGGATCAGGACTTGCAATTAAAGAGGAACCTGAGCAATAATTGGGAGAAGATAATTTACTTTTGTTTCTTTATATGAGAATCAGCTTTACTTATAAATATTTGTAAATTTAAATATTTTGTGATGTGTGAATATATTCTTTCATGTCATTTATAATTTCATATTATAAATAATAAATGTATGAGTTAGAATATTTGAATTTCCTTCCATCCATAGATCCTTATAAAATAAGGTAGTATCTAATAATGAGTTAGAATCACCTAACTCAATACTAAATACTACCGTAACACTCATCATCAGATTATTATATTTAATTTAATAGAGAGGAGTTACATCTAAATCCTTAAATATAACAAAAATTATCATCTCCACTATCACGATTTAACGCCATTTAACACAATTTAACACACAATTTAACACATGTGGCCGCTTCCACTGCTGTCGTCATCAAAACTCTAGAAACAAGTTAAATGACTACAACAAACTTATGGCAAAAAGAAAAATAGATCTAGAAAATTTAACCACCTCAGATCCAATCACAGTCAACCACTTTGCCCCTTGCTAGTAACAACAGATGATTTTATATCTTGAAATTTTAAAATGCTAATTTCTACCCGAACTTGTAAAAAAACTTAGTGGGACTATTTCTTGGTGGGGATGTTGTAGAAAGGTGAAATATTTTGTGGCATCCTTAATTAAGAAAGTGATATAAAGAAGGGAGGTATAAATTTACTGGTCGGCTGCCCAACTCTCAATTGGCTTCTCCTCTTTTTCAGGATTATTTTCAGCGCAGAATTAAAAAAAATAGAACACCATAAAATGCCTGAGGTATCCATGCACATCGATCGGCCTATAAAAATTAAAGTATAGTTGTTCATAATAAACATTCAATGACAATTCTGAAGGGGGGAAGTACCCTGATGGCGTTGAATGGAAGATCGGCGAGATCCTTGCTTGCTAGTGACGATCGGCCGTCCTTAGCCATGGAAGGGAAGAGTAGGTGCCTCTCTGCCTCCTGCTGAAAGGAAGAAGGCAGCAAGAGGAGCCTCTCGGCCTCCTGCCGAGAGGAAGGAGAGGCGGCGCCTCTTGGCCATGGAGGAGAGGAAGCCCTCGCCTCCAACCGAGAAGGAGGAGAGGCATGACATACGTGAGGAACAAATGAGGCTGTCGGCTGAGGGAAGAAGAATATAATTAGGTTTTTAGAACCCAATTAGAACCTCTCCATGACCTTAGAAAATTAATATTGTTCATATTCAACGTAGTTAGTGTCATTTTACTCTTTAGAATATAAAGATCACATTAATATGTGTATCAAATTATTTGGACAACATTTGGACATTCTAGGTATTTTGCTCCTTAATTTAGAATATTATTGTCTTTTATAAATGCAAAATTAAATGTAGCTATTCCTTATATGTTAAGTAGAATATTGATATCTTTTACAATGATAAATCTATGTTATAGTATATTACTATGCTTAATTTATATTGTTCTACCTTAAAAGGCTAAATTAACTATTATTTTTCTTTACCAATGTTGAATTAAATATAGCTATTATTTGCATATTAAGTCATATAATGCTGCTCTTTATATTGTTAATCTAATTACTGCTAGCCTTCTTTATTTTTTAATTATGTTTGATTTAGGATATGTGAATTCTATGATAGCAAATTATTTCATATAATTTTCTCACATATAATTTTAGATTGGATGCTTAGATCTTACATATTCATAAATGTGAAGAATATAAATATTTAATGCTCATTCAAGTTAAATTTCCTCCATTATAAAATTAGCTAGAATTGGATTAAATTAAATGAAATGTATGTATCTTTTCTAACTAGTTTATTCAAATCCCCAACTACTAGTTCTTATATCAATATAAATTATGAATTAGAGATATTTAGAACTTCTATAATTGATTATTCTCATATGTAAAATTAATGCATGAATGAATTAAATAGAATAATTTCATAACCTATGCTAAATCCATCTTCATATGTGTTTCATATGCTTGTTAAAGTTAAATTCGCTATGATTAACTTAAAATATAGCATTCTCATATGATGCTTAACTTAAATATACAAAAAAATTTAAATTTTGATTTATATTTTATTTATTATCAGCTCATGAAGATTAAACTTCACTAATTTATTTAGGACAATCCGGGTTCCCAATTGGGCTCAAATTTTCGCAAGAGGATCCCCTCAATATGCTTTATTTGAGGATATTTTTATTTAATTTTTATTTGACTTAAATTAGGATCTTGATTTTTTGCCTTATTTGATCAAGATCATGTCTAAACTGCTCAATAACAATATCGAGTTGTCACGGCCTCTCTGGAAGCTAGCTAGGACCTACATTACTCTCTGTCGACCGATCCTTCCCCATCAGACCAGGTACCCTTCTCTGTTGAATTGAGCTATTGAGGCTCAATTCTTCTCCTTTGCGATTTCGTTTCGATGCTATTAGTGTAGATGAGAATATCCTAATTGACTGGAAGCTCTATGATGGATCCAATCGATTGTATCAATCGATTGAGTCAACCCCTTTTGTGCGCATTGGGTCCGAGTAAGGACCCATTGATCTAGCCCACCTCAGAGCCTCAGGACATAGGGATTCGATTCGCCTCACCTCCCTAAAGGTGTAGGGATCGATCCCTGGGGTAATCATGGCCTCTATGGGGAGAATTAACTCCCCACAGTATCTCCATAAGAGCAGCTCTCGGGTGAGTAAGGTCTGGGCAAACTAGACCTTCTCACGTAGGGCTTCTGGTCCTATTGGACGCGCCATGACTCGAGGATGGATTTGCAATCGACCCAAGGCAGTGTCGTGGTCCCTCTATCGATATTTTAGGCGATTAGGGTTTCCCTAATCAGCTAAGGGCCGGGGATGGCATTGGGAAAGAAGGAGAACAGTGCGGGTCAGGCCGAACCATGACCCGCGTTGTTCGACAGTAACGGGTTCCTCGGGTCGATCCGACCCGTGCCTTTTGTAATTGGGCCAAACTCATTTTAAAAATATCTGATTTAATTAGAATTATTTTTCTTAAGGAAAATAATCTAATTAATGGAATCATAGGAAAAATTTAATTGGAAAAATGCAGAATAAATTATTTGAATAACTTTTGATCCACTGATCATAACCCTATAATATTATATACCAAATTAATCAGAAAAATACAAGGACTAAATAATAAAATATTATTGAAATTTTAATGGTCAGATTTTTTGATTTTGCTTAAATACTTCAGATCTTCATTAGGGTTGATTAGCATATATGTTTAGCTAAATTTTATGATTTATGTGCTATTGTGTTCCTTATGCTTTATAGAATGTATATGCTGGGTGGATTAATTTTTTTATTAATATATTATTAATTATGCCTTAATCTTAGAAATGCATGATTTGTGAAAATTAAAGTTTCTACTTAATGAAGTTCAATAAATTTGGTCTCTAATTATTCATATGAATAAGTAGAATATAAATGCCAAGTTTTATAAATTTTTGATGGTTGGATTCGTAATTAAGTGTTAATCCATTTAGATTAATTTAAGGTTTGATTAACCTTAATTGCTTCCTATTCTATATAAATTTATATATATTGAGTATTCAAAATAGTAAATATATGTTAATAACCTTTCACAGGTGAACTCTTAAATGAATCAATTTGGATTAATATTTGCTTAGACTTAAGAATCTAATAAGAATTGATCAAGTAGCTAATACTTGATCTAAATCTGAAATTTTCCATCAATAATATATCAATAATACATTTGATTTGTCATTGACCGATAAATCAACTATTGGTATTAATTTGGTAAGGCTAGGGATTAAACCATAACCTATCTGATTAAGATCTAAATTCTTAATCACTTAATCAATCAACTTGATTTAAAGATAATTCAACTAACATAATTCCAATAATACATTTGATTTGATATTAATCTTAAATCATTGAATTAGAAGAGCTAAGGTTATTAAAGAACTTATGTGATTAATCATCTGGATCTAAGCTTGAGATCTTTGATTTTCTCTTATGTATGATTCCTAACATGTGATAAATTAGAAAAGTATATTGATTTGTAAAATAATCAACTCCTAATGATACTCTTGATTGTATCCTATAATTATAGTTTATGTGGTGATCAGATGGGTTTACCATCTGATCTGATCAATTCAAGCTTAAGAAGATAAGATTTGTGAATTCAATAAAATTTTATGAGCTAAAATTTTAGAGGTGTGAGATCTTAATAATCTTGCAGTAGGATCAATAATGTAGTAATTGAAAAGACTAATAAAGGATACTACATTGAAGTAGGAAGAACTTCTTATTAAATTGTGAGGTAGGAACCTAGATGCTCCTTCTTGAACTTAGATATTTAAACTTAGATTCTTGTGGTAGAATTATCTCAAATACTTAGAAGGATATTTCTTCCATATTGTAGTAATCTATATTAAGTAACCTCTTGGTCATATCCTTGGAACTTTGTGTAGGATCCTCCAATGAATTATATATTTATGGAATTGATAATCCTTATTTATTTAATAGAATTATTTAAACCCAAATTATTAGTTGGATATAACAGTGTATATCCATATGCTGAGTCACTTCAGCAGCATTTCAGGATTTGTTGAATCACTCTAAGTAGGATTGTAAGGTATTAGTTTTATCCTATGGGATTGGGTAAGTACAGTCCTGCTTAGAGTAAATCTGTCAATCCTAAGAATGTTATAATCATGGACTTAAATCCTTAGTTTGAGAGAATAAAAACTACAACCGGGTCATGCATCCTATCATCGTGCACTTTGATAAGTACAGTTTTAAACAAATTAAGTATTTTAAGTCACCCTCCTTAGAATATTAATTATGCTTGTAATTAGGGCATTTTACAACTCAGTTTGAGAGAATAAAAAACTGCAATCGGGTCATGCCTCCTATCATCGTGCGCTTTGATAAGTGCAATTTTAAACAAACCCAGTGTCAGATTCACCCTTCTTGGAAGCATACCAACTATGTGTATACAATATTTCTAATTGATAATTTTAATTAAATTATTAAGTCAAATCATTTGAAGAAATATAACTAGGAGACTGAAGCCATTTAGATGGATTCTGCACAATGGAGACAATAGATTCATAATCTAACTTTAAAGCAGTTTTCTGGATTTTTGGATTTAAGACATGTAGTTGTAAAAATATGAGCATAAGCATAAGCATGAGTATGTGTATCAGTGATTATGTATGGATTATGAGATATTGCATACATCAATAGAGGAAATTCAGGATGTTCATATATCACAGTAAATTGTATTTCCTAATATGATGTATGTAGATATTAGACTGTATATCTATGGCAGTTCAGTGATATATTAGTTGCATATCAGTAGCATACAATATTATAGCATATATAAATACTTGACTTCAGTGGCATACAGCATACTTTTACAGTGTTATTACCCAGTATCAAATTATTTACTATTTTTGTTACTTATTTTCAGTATTCAATTTATAGTTCTGCATTACTTTACTTCAATTTTATAAAGTTTTAGACTTTCAGCTATTTTACAATTTTCTATAATATTTAGCTTACATTATTTAAATATTAATTAAATAATTAGAACTATTTAGACTAGCTTCGATGTGTTAGACTTATTATCTAACACATTGTACTTTTGAGATCCGACTATTTGTTAAACCCTGAGCAACTTGTTGAGCCAAATTAGGTGAATGTTCAGAAGATTCAAGTTGAATTATTGGAGCACTAGTGGACACTTCTCCTCCAGCTTTTACTATTTTGCTTAGCTTTCTTTCAGTTCAGTTCTTAGATTTTGTTTTTATATTTTAGTAAATTGTTTGTAATAATTATAGATATTTTTTTTTCTGAGATGAATGTTTATTTCTGCTTCTATGATGAATGTTTTCTGGATGTATGCTTTAGCTTACACACTCTATCTTTATACTATTTATACTTAGTATTGTGATGAGCTTAACTTACTGAAATGCTAATATTATTAGACATATATTGGAATCCTTAGTTATTCTCATAATCCAATATATATGTTATCATAATACTTATGCTAAATATACTACTCTTATCTTAAGTATTAGCACTCAACCCCTTCTTGTGGTTGAGTGAGCAGCCTTCAGTGTCTTGTTTATTACTATTCGGGGAGATGTGGATTCCTCCCTGAGTAGCACACCACTCATCTGCCGATTATTTTGTATATTACTCTCTTTTACGCACAGCGACGAGGCGAGGCGTTACAGCCCGGATCCTAACCGTCAATCGCGGAAGCAATCCTGACCGTAGGATCACGGGTAGATCTAACGGCGGCTCCGTGGATCTAGATCCTAGCCGTCAGATCCATAGGAGGAATGGTAATATGGAGCGGGGCTCCGCTGTCGCATGACCCAGGCTCCGCAACTGATCGCTCGTGGTCCGTACAACGGATTCCAAACAGGTAATTCAATTTAGGGTAGATTTGCAAAATAAAATTAGTGGGATCCCTTATGTGCAATTATCCAAATTTATATTAAATTGAATTATGGCCCAAATGACTTCCAAAAATTATCAAACTTTTACCTCAAGCTAATTTGGAGGTGAGAAATTCAAAAATACTCAGATTTTAATTCTGATATCAAAATATTTTAGATCTAAATTAGGGCATCTAGACTGATCAAATGGCAAAAATTACCCTATATGTCCGATTGACCTCAAACTTTCAAAATTAGGTTAAATTGATGTTCTAAATATAATTGAACTAGAATTAATGCATAATTAAGCTAATATTAAGCTAGGTAATAGCCTAGGGGTGTTACACAGCTTGTGGAGCAAGATCAGGATGCATTATAAGAGATCTAGGAGAAGTTTGTGAAGTACTAGAGGACTTTACATCAGCATTTACCCTCCTTGCTCTAGTTTACTTTTAGTTTAGTTGATAGGTTATTTACTATTATTTCATTTAAGTAAACTCTTTATAATAACTCTGAATAAATTTTCTTTTCTTTTCAAAGATGAATAATTTACTTAATTTCTGTGATAAATGATCTGGATGTATATTTTAGTATCTGCACTTTGTATTTACTACTATTTATACTTAGTATTATGATGTGATCATCATAAATAAAATACTAATACTTATGTATATTTGATTCCATATTCCACTTCTAATCCAATGTACAGAAGTACCTTACTTAATACTTAAGAATTTTACACTTATCTTAAGGAATAGTACTCAGCTCTCTCTTCCTTTGGGGGTTGAGTTAGCATTTCAACTCTTTTTAGTCAGCATGTTTTCGAGGAGGTTCGGTATTCCTTCCCGAGTAACGCACTGTTCTACCGCCAACTATATACTAAATTAACCCTTTTGCACGCGTCGATGGGATTGGGTGTTACACATGTATAGAGGAAAATTGGGATATGTAATACAAAATATAATCCCCCCTTTCCTCGATTTTGTATTTACCCACAAAATTATATTTTTGCGCAATATATCAAATTCTAAAATTCTATATTTATTTTTATGACTACAATTATTTTTATGCTAAAGTTTCAGTGCAATTAAAATAAATTTACAGGGATAATTTTGTACAGCTTCTTATTTTATGTCAAATTAATGATTATTTTGCTTATTATTTAATAATTATAAAGTTTACATCTATCAGTATTTAGTCACAACTAACTAGTATTCAAATGCCCGCACTTTTGAAACGTGCCCAGATCAGAAGCTCATTCTATAGGAAAGGCGCTAAGGATCAAGTAGTGCTAATACTACTATTTACTAATTTACTATTTTTGAGTTTGTTTAAAGTTTGTAATTTTTTATTTTATTTAGTTTTTTTAATCAAAATTTTGTGATATTTCTAAGTTAATGAATAAATGAGTTATGTTTGATACCTACATGTTATGTTTTTTAAATCACTCAATGTGATCATGCGGCTTAACCCTAAATTTGGTGCTAAATTAGCTCCCACTAACCCGTCATCAAGTCCCCATAACAGGAAGGATCCCCGTATCGCCACGCCAAGAGAAGCAGCAAGAGATGTCACGCTGCTTCGGGGATTTGGGGTCGAAGGTCCACAGTGGGAGGTGGGTTTCTATCCGTCTAATCCATCAGCAGTTAGGATAGAATGGCTGTAATGCGATTCCTTTAAACAACAATCGTGGAAGGACTGTTAGTTGTTGGATCATGAGAGCAATCCAGCGGCTGACGAGGGAGGCATGTGCGAGAGCTGAGGGCCGGTGGATTGGAGCGCCAAGATTTGTGCGGTGCTAATGAGTGGATGCGGGAATGCTGAGTCACTATTGGGTCGCCATCGCGGATCTGTCGCGATCCCGACAACGGATCTGATCATTGGAAAATATTAAATTAAATTAAATTTAATTAATTTAATTACTTAAATAATTTTCTAAAATTCTTAAATTCAATTTAGGCTCAAATAATTTTCAAAAATTATCAAATTTGCACCCCTATCTAATTTTAGGATAAGAAATTCAAAAATAAAGTCAGAAATTGATTTGGAAATCAAAATAAAATGGCTAATTACTAGGGTCCTAAATTGACAAAATTACCAATCCGACCTACTGAGGTTTGATTAACCTTAAATTTTTAGAGTTTTGTTCTAATGACTAGATGAACACAATAAAATTAAAATTAAAGTATGCTTAGGCTCATATTAGGATTTGTAATAACCTATGATTGTTATACAGAGAGAGAAGCATGAGAAAGTATAATAACCCTAGGTTGTTACCATGCAAAATATAGGCTACTTTATTTAAATTATTAGTATCGTTGCCTTTAGAACAGCCATTTAAGCATATCTAGAAGATTTAAAGTCCATTGGACTTCTCTAAGTCAAGTTTGCAATTTGATCAATCTAGATGCCTTAACCTAGACCCAAAATATTTTGATCTCAAAACTAAAATCTGATTATATTTTTGAATTCCTCACCCCCAAATTAGCTAAGGGTGAAAATTTGGTGCAATTTGGAATTCATTTGGACCATAATTCAATTTAAATTAAAATGGTTCAATTGCATAAAAGGGTTCCAAACAAACTAATTTTGCAAATTTACCCAATTACCTAAATTAACATCCGGGATCCACTGTGCGGACCGCGGGCGATCCACTGCGAAGCCCGGGGCACGCGACAGCGGGATCCTGCGCATCTGACCGTTCCGCCTTTTTAATTAACTGTTGAGATTTAATTGTGCGGAAAAGCGGATCAACCGTAGGATCTACCCGACCGATCCAACGGCTCGGATCGCTTCCGCTATTGGCCATTAGGATCCAAGCGCATCTGACCGTTCCGCCATCTGATCGATAGATCAGACGGCATCCATGGGGTCGGGCACTGTGGATCTTCATCTCCGCCAGATTCCCTCGCCTGACAAGAAATTTCCCATACTGCCAGCTGGCCATCCGGTCTGCCACTCCCTTCTCCAGCTCAGCAGGCCGTTGCTGAGCTTCCCCTAATGCTTAAGGGACCCCAATCGGGCCTCGTGGCCCGGCCGAGCTCAAATTGGGAATTCGAAAGCTCGGCCATAGCCCGAACCATCCGACCCTCCCCAACCCAATTAAAGGCTCTGGAAGCTTCACTGCCCTATCCTGAGTCTATAAATAGCCTCAGCTCACCTCCAATCGATCCTTGCTGATTAATTGGAGTCGAGCTTCCTTCTCCGCCATTGCCGATTTCTAAAGCTTCTTCTAGGCGCTCCCAAGCTCGCGTATCGCTGATAGGAGAGTCTCCTGGAGTTCAGGAACTCTCAAAGAGATCTAAGGCAGCTCAGCAAGGCCGGAGGAGACCTCTTCACCTTTTGCAAGCTCCCGGACGAAACCAGGTATCCCAGTTGCAGGTTCTGAGCTAATAAGGCTCAAACCTTATTCCATTTGACGTGCTTTTGTGCTTATTATCGATACGAACCCAGCCATATCATAATTAGGGTCTAGGTTAGCCCCGATCGATCGAATCGATCGATCAGGTTAAATTTCTTCTGGATCGCCTTGGTTGAGTAAGGACCCAGCGATCTAGACCACCCCAGACCCCCAGACCAGAGGGCTTCGATCTGCCTCACCTCCCTGATGGTGTGGGGATCGAGCCCCGGGTCTGGCATGGCCTCTATGGGGACACAGTAACTCTAATGGAGGAATCGTCGGGTGAGTAAGGTCTGGCTGATCCAGACTATCTCACAAGGGGCTTCGAGTCCCAATCAATGCGTCTGACCACGGTGATGGAGTAGCGATCGAATGCTGGCCGAGCCGTGGTCTGGATGCGCCGGAATTTGGCGATTAGGGTTTCCCTATTTGGCTCTATCCGTCGGGATGAAGGAATGGGGACGACAGCACTGTGCGGGCCGGGTCGACCCATGACCCGCGCGGTGCGACAGTGCCGGGTCTCCTGGGCCCCGGTCGACCCGTGCGATTTGAATACAGGCCGAGCCGTTTAATTTAAATCTGATTAATGGAATTATTTTCCTTAAGGAAAATAATTCAATTATTCAAATCATAAGATTTTGATTAAATAAAAATACATAATGTATTATGTAAATAACTTTTAATCCATTGGTCCAAATCCTATGATATCATATATGAAAATGATCAGAAAAATCTCAGAAACCTATATATAAAATAAAATCATGCATATGATGGTTAAATCTTTAATTATTGCCTAATTATAGTGGATCTTAATTAGGACAGATTAGTAAATTTACTTATCCAAATTATATGTTTAGGGTGCCATTAGTTTACTGATATTAATTAGATTGTATGCGCTAAGTAGAATATTTTTCTGAGTTCTGTAATTTTAGTTATGCCCTGATCTTGTTAAATCATGATTTATAAATTTTAGGGTTTATACTCATTGGATCTTAGTAAACTTAGGCTCTGATTACTTGTGTGATTAAGTAGAACTTACATGCCAAATTTCATGAGAATTGAATGGTTGGATTTATACTTATGTGCTAATCCTTTTTTATTAGAATTAGGGTTTGATTAGCACTAAGTAACCCTTATTTTAGAACTTGATTTATCAGTTGGCTTATGATAGCAAGTAAATGAAATGAATTCATCCTTATAAACTTATTAAGCATGTTTGAATAAATTCAAAGATATAAAATCTTAATTATCCTAATTAACTTAAGAAATCTTAAGATTTGGATCAAGCTTCTAAGACTTGATCTAGGTCTGAGATTACCACCAATAATACATAATTAATCCACTGATTTGACATTGATCCTAAATGCATAGCTTGATTTTTCTTAAGGCTTGAGAAGGGATCAAACCCTAATCTACTTAAGGAGAGTCCAAACCCATAAGAAACCAAACTTAATTGATATTGATTTCAAAATTTTGAATTGAACATTCTCCAATAATGTATTTGATTTATTATTGATTCTAAACATTGAATTAGACAAATTATGGTTAATATTAATCCTATGTGACTTATTGATCTGAATTAAACCTTAAGATCCCTGATTTTCTCCTAAAGTAAGAGGACTAGCATATGAAGATTAATAAAATCATATTGATTAATCAATTGATCTAAGTCTTAAAAAAAATATTCCTAATTTAGATCCCATAACCTTAGTTTAGTATGGTCAAATGACTTAATCATCTAATCTGATCATTCTAAACCCAATTATCAGAACTTAAGAGATTAATATCAAAACTTAGAAGGGAAACTTTAAGTATCTCTTCATAAGATCATCTTGAATTATTTAAAAAACCTAAATTCATATATCATAAGGTAGGAGGCCTTGTATGAATCCTTGAGGTAGAAGTATAGAAGATCCCATCACCTTAGAGACTAATCTATTCTCCTTATGATAGTAATCACTTAAGACATTGGAAGAGATACATCTCCTTATGGTAGAGTCCATATTAAGTATTCTTGGATCACATTCACTTGATGAAACTTTGTATAGGACTTACCTATTAGTTTAGGACTTGTAGTTTTGATAAATCCTTGTTCTATTAAATAGACTTGATTGAACCATGATTATTGGGTAGTGCAGTATAGTATACCCATATTACTGGTCCCCAGAAATGTTCGGGATTGGTTGAGTCACTCTAAGTAAGATTTATCTTTGTTGCTATCCTGCGGGCTTAGGCGGATATAACCTCGCTTAGAGTAAATCAATCAATCCTAAGAGTGTATTAAACGTGTACCCATTCCTTAGTTTAATTGAAAGATAATTTGCTATCGGGCAATGCCTCCTAGCGAAGATCGCTTCAATGGGTTTGGCTCAAATAAAATAAGTAACAGGATTCACCTTCCTTAAGACGCTAAGTATGATTGTGAGTTTAGTGATTAAATGCTTAGTTTGAGATACAAAACCATCATCGAATGGTGCCTCCTAATGAAGATCTTTATTAGGGTGGCGTAATAAAACTAAATGTTGAAAGTCCTATCTTTGCAGCATATTCAATATGTGTATACAATCACCCCGCATAATGATCCATAAGTAAATGAGCAACGTTAACTAACTATCGATCTAGGAAATTGGAGTCAGAATCCTTTTAGCAGGATTCTGCACAGTGGAGACTTAGGATTCATTACTGTTTCTTACTATATTCTTCATGGATTTTGGGATTTTTCATTCATTCAATATAATGGCATAAGCATAAGCATAAACATGAGTTGAACTCATTCCTTCTGTTGAGACACATGGTTATCAGTGATACAGTATGAGATACGGAATGTTATATACACAGACTAGGGAATTTCAAGGTGCATCTGCATCACCATACTGACTTCCTAACTATTGTGCTTACATTGGACCATACTACTTATAAACCTTCAGTGATAGATCTGTGATATACTGTGGTATATCATATTTGTGAGCATTATTTCAGTGGCATATAGTGCAGCTTATAGCATTCTTCTCAGCATTTGACATTCCTCTCACATTGATTTATGAGTATCTGATATTTACATTTACTTTTAGTATTTAGTTTTGATGCAGTTTTACTTTGCTCAGTTCTTACAGTTTCAATTATTTAGTGTCTTTACAGTTTTTTTCTGCACTTTTACTTTATGTTCTTGCATATTTGTTATGTTTAGTTTAACTTTGTATAGCTAGCTTTGATGTGTTAGACTTCTTGTCTAACACGGAATATTTTTGGGATCCGGCAATTTGCTAGATCCCGAGCAGTTGTTGGAGGTAGATCAGGAGGACGTACCAGAGACTCAGGAGGAGCAATTGGAGCTGTAGGGGATTGAGCACTTACTTTTACTTTCTAGTTCTTTCTGACATTCTAGATAGACTCTTTATATTTCTGCATGTTAAATGGTTTGTAATAAATTCTAGATGTACTCTTACTTTTCTTTTATGAGATGGACATTTACTATTGCTTGAGATAGATGTATTCTGGATGTTTTGCTTTTAGCTTCCGCACTCTGTTATACTACTATACATAGTATTGTGATATGATCGGTGTACTGAAAATGCTGATATATTTTATAATGTACATGAGTTCTTTCTAGCTCCCTTGAACTTTATGTACGTGCCAGTCTAATACCTAAGATAAGTATTCTTATCTTAGATATTGACTCTCGAACCTACTCTTAGGGTTTGAGTCAGCGGCCTTCAGTATGGCTTCATCTCTCTAGCCTATTCGGGAAGATAGATTCTACTTGTATGGCCCACCGTTTCTGAGTAGCGCACTGTTCCACCGCCGAACTATAAATTATACTTGGCTTTTGCGCACGGCGACGGGACGGGACGTTACAGAAAGAGAAAAAGAAAGATAAAATAGAAGAGAGAGAGAGAAATAGAAGAGAAAATAGAGAAGAAATAAGAGAATGAGAGAAGATAGAATAAAAAGAGAGAAAAGAGAAAAAATAAAAGAAAGAGAGTAAAAGAGAGAAAGAAGAGAATAGATAAAAAGAGCAAGAGAAGTGATGACTTCACATAAAAAAGAGAAGAGAAGAGGAGAGAAAATAAAAAAAAAAGAAGCTCCCGCCGCCGAAGAGAGCCCCCCCCCGTTGCCGAAGAAAATAAGAGAGAAAAATATAAGAGAGAAGAGAAAAAGAAAAAAGAGCGCGAAGTGCTGCCTTCACATAAAGAAGATAAAAAGAAAGAGAGAGAAAGAGAAATATAATTTCCTAAGAGAAGAAGAGAGGAGATAAAAAAAATAAAATACAAAAAAAATGTTATTTTTTTAGAAAATCAGTAAATATTTTGTTATCATTTTATTTAATATTATAAATTACTTTTCTTATGCAAGTATTTCTATATACATTGTTTTCACAAAACTATAAATTTATCGTTATGAATAAAAATAGTTGCAATTTATTATAGCCAAGAAATAATTGAAGTATCAAAAACTTTATATAGATTCGATCAACAATCATATTTTTGAAACTTAGAGAAACAGGTACCGTGTTTATTTATATATTAATTATTGCACTTATATGCATTTTATTTATGCCTAATCTCGCTTCAAGTCAAATTTATATTGAATCTTGGTTGGTTGTATGAAATCAACATTCTCTTATATTTGGTTGGTTGCTAGAAAAAAATGATATCAGTAATATATGTTGGATTGGTTACTGAAAAATTAATATTAGTAATATATATTTGGTTAGTTACTAGAAAAAAAATAGTAGTAACATACATTTGATTAGTTACTAGAAAAATGACATCAGTAACGTACGTTTGGTTGGTTACTGAAAAAATGACGGTAACATACACATATATTAAAATTTTGCAAGAAATTTAGAATAATTATCCTTTTGTGCTATTTACCATATTTTCCTGCATTTTATTATATCATTGCTTCCGTTAATCGCCTTTCTGCTGATAAAAGTGGAATATTTAATATTTATTGCAGTACTTAGAGTATTATCTAATTATTAGGAATTATTTTTCTTACAATACCAGGTTAAGTACTTCTGGGAGAATTCGAACGTGAACTTTAAAATGATTATCATGAATTTTCAAGTTGTTGATGGAATAGATGCCATCACTTTTTATTTTCTTATATTTACTTTACTTCAACTTATCTTTGTATCAAATAATTAATAATGTAGGAAACATCTTTGGTTATTTTGTAATATTAAACTATAATGAATAAAAATATTATTTTAGCTTTTACTCATGTGTATTCATTCTCTTTTAAATTGCTCAATAGGATCTCGCAGTTAGTGAGTGCCTAATGTCGGAATTATTCCCGTTAAACCAACATCGGGTCATCACACAAATAGTAATAATGATTAATGGATGCTAAAAGTATTAACTTTATGAGTTAATATATTATTATTATTTAAATTAATATTGATGAACCATTACTAGTCCTAAATGATATACTTAATAATTATATAAAATAATATTTAATAAAGGTATTATTTATCAATATTTACTAGTATTATAAATATTATTAATATTAATTATCTAACTATAATAATTTGAAAATAGTGCTTATAAATATATTTAAGTTTATTTATGTTCAATGTTATTTGATTAAATATTAAGCATGCTTATGCTGTGTTAAGTAATAAAAATTTTAGTTCGAACTTAAATCAAGCTAAATTAAACTAAAATGAAAAGCACAACAGCTCAAAAATTTTAAGATGCAATCTTTTATTATATGCTTATGAATAAATAACATCAATTTTCAAAATTGAGGCTGCATGCATTACAATATATAAAGATCTCTTAACAATAGGGAATTTAAATGCTTGTCAATAAATGAGATCTTTAAATAAATAACTATGTTTTTTTTATTTTTTTTCAAATATAAACTCACAATAAAAATATATTCTAACTATTATATAATTACATATAAAATTGTTATCTATATTCTAATTTATTTATTTATATTAAAATAATATAAATATTATTTTTAAAATTTATATTGAAATAATATATAAATTTTATTGATTAAATTTTTTTTAACATCAGAAAGCGAGTTCGTTTCTCTTAAAAAAATCTCAAATTTTTTATTATCAGTGGAAGCGTTTTCTTTCTCCTGACGAGTGGAGCTAACCTGAATGTTCGTAATTTCACGCGTCGAACCCTTCTTTGCCATGACGCTATCGCATCCCCTGCCAACTACGGCGACGATAATGGCGGAGTTTAAGAATACATGAGAAAAAAAAAATCAAGAGAAATAAAAGCGGTGTGATTTAGAGTGAAAAGAGGAAACCCTAATTCTATTCAACTCAAAGCTGTTGTCGCTGCTCTCAATCCAGCCGGTTCTTCTATCGATTGCTGTCGGTTCCTTGTGCGGCGAGCCCTAATTAGGGCTTTGGCGGTTCTGTGAGAAAGTGCTTTTTTGGGTTCAGCGTCTCGGATTCTGTGCTGGATCTTATTCAGGGTCTGGGGGGTTTGTGGCCGATTTAAGGTCTGACTCCCAGAGTTAGCAAGCCTCAGATGGCGGATTGATCATGGTTCGCCTTCTCGGATTGAGGCGCTTCGGAGGCGACGACTCCCCGCGGGAGATCACCCGTACGATACCCGTCGTAGGTGAGGGAGGGAGTGGGGAGAATGGTTGGCTTATCCGGTTCTTCGACTCGGCCTTCTTCTGCGAGTGGATCGCTGTCAGCTATCTGTACAAGCACGAGCACCCTGGAGTTCGGGATTATCTCTGCAACCGGATGTACACGCTGCCGCTCCCTGGTCTTGAGAGCTATCTCTTCCAGATCTGTTACATGCTGGTTCACAAACCGAGCCCGTCTCTTGACAAGTTTGTCATTGATACGTGCTCGAAATCTCTGCGGATCGCCCTCAAGGTGCACTGGTTTTTGATGGCGGAGCTCGAGGACTCAGAGGACAGTGAAGGCATCAGCCGGATCCAGGAAAAGTGCCAGATTGCCGCTACTCTGATGGGGGATTGGCCTCCGCTTATTCGTCCATCTCCGGGCTCTTCATCCACCTCCAAGGGCAACCCTATGCTCAGCCGGATACTGTCCTCTAAGCAGCGATCCCCACCGGCGCTGGGTTCAGGGTCTCCGATTGAAGATAGCAATAATGGAAGTGCTGGACATGACTGTAATGGCAAGGCACTGACAGCCTCTGAAGAGGGAAAGCTGTTTAAAAGGCTCATGCCTGGGCCCAAGGTTCTTGAGGCTTTTTCATTTAGGAAGTCCGCCGAGAAGCAAGAGGATGAAACAGACAAAGATTGGTTTTTTCGAAGACTTCTTAGAGACAGCAAGGAGAAGGAGGATGGGATGGATAAAGATGGTATTCTTCGCCCGCTTCGTAGCAAGGAGAAAGATGAGGAACTGACATCGAGTTCTGAAAGTTTCCTCAAGAGATTCTTTCGTGATAAGGATGGTAAACTAGGGGAAGAGATGGAGGAGGATGGCTTTTTTCGTAAGATTTTCAAGGATAAGAATGAAGAAAGGAGAGATGCTGAGCACCATTACAAACATGGGGAAGAAGATACCTGCAATGGAAACATTGAGGAAGAGGAGAAGGAGAGTTTATTTAGGAGGTTGTTTAAAGAGAAGCATGATGAGAAGTTCGATGGTTTTCATGATAGTCAAGATGGTGAAGAAAAGGTTTGTAGGAGTGTTGATGAAGATGAAAAGGAAGGTTTTTTCCGCAGGCTATTGAAGGATAAGAATGATGAGAAAAAAGACGTTGACTTTAGAAACGAGGTGGTGCGGAGCATTAGGACTGCAGAAGATGATGACAAGGATGGCTTTTTTCGCAGAATTTTTAAGGATAAGAATGAAGAAAGAAGTGTTACAATGCATGCCAGAAACAAAGATGAAGAAAGAATGGGCAAAGGTGTTGAGGATGATGACAAGGATGGCTTTTTTCGCAGAATATTTAAAGACAAGTCAGAAGAAAAAAGATTTTCAGGGCATTCTAGGAATGAGGACATAGAAAAGCTTAGCAAGAGTAATATGGATGATGAGAAGGATGGTTTCTTTCGCAAAATTTTTAAGGATAGAAATGAAGAGAAAAGAGATCCTGCACTTGAGAAGAATGGCGATGAAGAAAGGCTTAACAAGAGTATTGATGATGATGAGAAAGATGGCTTCTTGCGCCGAATTTTTAAAGAAAAGTCTGATGATAGGCGGGTTAGTGGACCCGAGAAGATTTCTGACGAAGAAAAGCCTAGCAGAAATACTGAAAATGATGAAAAGGAAAGTTTCTTTCGCAGAATATTCAAGGATAAGAATGATGAAAAAAGGGTTTCTGGGCATGAAAGGAATGATGGTGAAGAAAAGCTTAGCAAGGTTAATGATGATGATGTAAAGGATGGTTTTTTCCACAGAATTTTTAGGGATAAACATGATGAAAAAAAAGTTTTTGGGCATGAGAGGGTTGAGGAGGATGAAAAGGTGAGGAGTACCATCGATGATGTTGAAAGGGAAGGGTTTTTTCGTAGGCTTTTCAAGGATAAGCATGAAGACAAGAAAGATGAGGGGAATGATAGAAAACTAGAAGAGAACCAGAGTAATGCCTCTGTTGAGGAAGACGAGAGTTCTGAATTTTTATCATTCCGCAGGTTGTTTAGGGTACATCCTGAAGATAACAAGAATGCTTCTATGAATGATAACTCTGATTGTCCATCTGATAGCAGTCCTGGAACTGAGAACTTCTTTCGGAGGTTATTTCGTGATCGTGATCGGTCTATTGAAGATTTTGAGATTTTTGGTTCCAGAAAGCAGAAAGAAGTATGCCTAGAATTTTATGCTTTTACAGTCTTTTTCAATTATTATATATGATGCTAGTTTGTTATGTTAAATAACTGCATATAATTAACTGTTTTGTTGTTTATACAAACATTGCTTGCTATGCCTGTTGGTTTAGCTTTTGGTTTTTAGTTAAACGATTAAATTAAATGATGTTTTTTTTTTTTTTTTTTCAGATGGTGCTTTTTGATGTACTTTCTTTTATATAGTAAGAGTTTTAATGTGTTTGTTTTTTCTGGTATTCATTTCTTATCTTTACAACTTCACGGTTATGCTGTTTTTATCCTCTAACAGTTATAATGAATGAAGCAAAGCATTTCTACTATTTTTGAAAAACTGAAAAAACTTTTATCTTGCTGTTTTAATACTGTCTTGTGTGCCCCCAGTGTTATTTTTTGCGCTTATACTTTTGCTATGTTTGTGCAGTCATTTGCATATAACGCTCTTTTAATTATAGATCCAGGATCATCTAAACAAACTTCACCAGCTCTCCAAGAGTAAGTCAAGAGTTAATGGGCTCCATTGACATCATTTTGGCCTTCATTATAGTGTTTTAGATAAAATATGCGTAGTAATTATAAAGAGTTGGAATTAGTGTTCAGCCTTGTTCAGAGAATGGATATCAATAAATAACTCCAAATAAGTTTCTATAAAATCATTAAACAAATTTTGTCTATTGATACTGACTTTTCTGTTCAAGAATTGACTGTGCATTTCTTGCTTGATGATAAATCTCTTTAATTGTAATAATTGAAAACACAGCGAATTCATGTTTCTTCATTGTCTCTTGCATCTAGTCTGTTTATGGTAGTCACTTTTTTGTTTCATTTATAGTGGGATGTTGCATATTCTCCTTAATTATGTTGAATTGTGTGAATTTATTTTTCCAAATCTTTTTTTGTTCTGATCAAACTATGCTGTTATTTCATTAATTTGTAAGTTTGTTGTTGTATTCATCATTCACTTATGCTTATCAGCCACACCCTGGATCTCCAAGGCAACTAATGGAAAGATCATCCACAAAGCCACCTTTGCCAAACCATTTGATTTCACAATTTCGGAAAGGATCATATCATTCCTCGTTAGAGTTTGTTCAATGTTTATGTGACACGTCATATGGTTTGGTGGACATATTTCCTATTGATGACCGGAAAGTTGCTCTTCGGGAGGTACGGTTTTTTAATGTATTTGACCTTTTCTTAACTCTAACTTGTCGTCTTTATTTCGAAACTCCTTATAAACTCGTAACTTTGTTTTGCGGCAGTTCCTTCAGGAAATTAATTCTCAAATTTCAGATTCTCAAAAGGGTGGAGGTACTTTCGATAATCCCATTGATGCTTACTATTTTTTGTGATAAAATGAATTTTCAAATATGCATCTGTCTATATGTATTTGTGTTTGTATTTTTTCACTTTTATAATTGAACTTGAGCGTGCTTAATTCAAGGCTGGAGAAATTGTAATAGTGGTCTCTTCCTTTGGCTTCAACTATGAACTATAGCTATTGACAAAGGGAGCTTATCGCCATGAAAGATTATGGAAGATTATCAGTACTGAGTTTACGGCCCTTGGGAGCATTTGGAATTTTTAAGATAATTTCTGTAGAGAGAGCGTAATGAGAAAGATTGTGAATATAGATAAGATGGGTGTGGCTATTGTTGGCAAGCCATGTGGCCTCCTATTAGAACAATCTATAATTTCGTTTTGATCACCCCAACTAGCTAGTAAATGATTGATATGACCCTTAATTCCAATCTAGGAGATATTAGCTTGATTGAGTTATAAAATGACTGCTTCAGGCTATTGTTGAGTTATTAGTATGGCTAAGCATTTAGTTTACTTGAGTAGTGGATGAAACTGAGTACGCTTGGATCTTGTTAGAGCTATTTGGAGCATTTAAAGTTGATGAAAATTCATTAGTTATAATTTGTCTAGCTTGGTTAGCAAAGCAACTAGATACCAATGTGTGGATGTTCCAATGTGATTGGCCGGCTTGATATTGGATGCATGATTAGTTGTCTGTGACTGCTCTTTTCCTCTTGGAAGCTATAGCAGGAGTTTTTAGTGCTGTTCTTCCACCAATCAATAGGATTGTAAAACTGTAGTAATTATTAAGACCCATTGGAGCTGGCCACTTAGATATTATATTGTAGATAATTTTAATCATGGTATCTTGTAGTAGCATGAGAAATGGATCGACGATCAATCTCAATGACTTTCTCACGTTCCTTTTATAATGGAACGCTTTAACTCTTGAAATTGTTGTTCATTATTATAGTATGTGCGGAAGAGGTTGAGTGAACGAGAGGAGCCTTACCGATACAACAAGCCATTTGATTAACTCTTAGAAGGCAATCATCTTCAACTCTTTGTGCCTGTTTTAGGAAGGAATTCTTAGCCCATCTTTTGTTGTTTTCTTTGTATGCTTATCGTGAATGTTCATGGTTTCATTTTGTGAATTCTTATTAAATGAATTCCATTAGATGATATTAGAATTTTTTTAAGCTTTATAATATTATACAGTGGAATGAAAATAATAGTGACTATCTATTAAAGTGGATGTGAGAGGTTATGTGTAGTCCTTTGTGGGATTGCTTGAACTTTGGTTTTAATTAATTTACAAAAAAACTTGGATTCAAGTTAAATGGGTTAGTGTGTGCTTAGTGGCCTAGGGTGTTCTTTTTTTATTTTGCATGGTTCATGGCGTGAATATATATTTTGAAGATGTGATTCAATGTGGTCGAAGATGTGTGATTATGAAGTTTATTAAAGAAGCATCGTAATGATAGAATGATAATCTGATTTGAATATTTTAAATGGCTTGTCTATTTATGCTTGTATAAGAATTTGATTGCCTTGAGCCAAAAGTAACTGTGTCTTGGTAATTAGGTTTTCGAACAACTAGAACCATAGTTATTTTGTGATTTTACCATGAAATGCTAGTTTTAATTTATGTATGCTCCATTTAGTTTATCTCCCTTGCTATTTTATCCCTCATTGTTTGGGAAGTTATGAGTTAGATGAGGGGCTTGTAATGACCCTAGGTCATTTATAAGGTAAAAATCAATCTCCCGCAGTATTCAATTTCGTTAAATCCTCTCGCAAATTTCAGTTTTCCGTTAAAACTCCCGCTAAAATTTGATTTTTCAGTTTCAATCCTTAATTTAGAAAGTTTTAAAATTTGTTTAAAGCTGAAATTGAAATTAAGACCCGTCATTAACGCAAATTTAAATTAATAAAGCGTAACTTCCTCATATAGACTCATATTCAAGGCAAATAAAATCAGCTGCCTCTCTTTGAAACTGAAAACAAATAAATTACAGTTGTATTAGGAAGGATGCTTAAGGTAATTAAGAGTATTACCCATAACTTGCTGCTAATGAGCTCGAATAAATTGGACGTGCGTTATATACGCACGTCCTATTTAATCGGAAGGAGTCGGAAGGCTCTCACAACTCGAACAAAACTCCTCTCCTCTCAGTCATTCAACCCTCTATCGCACGGATGAACCGCATCCGACGGAAGCATATAGCAGGCGAGCGAGTAACAGGGATCCTTACCTGCGATCGACGAAAGGACGCAGCTAGGAGCGCAGTCGACACGATCCGGCCCTCCCGTCTCTGCGCCGAGTCCTCTTTCCGCTCGATAGAGATTCGACGACGTCTCAGGGAATCGCTCGATTCCTTCTTTCCGCTCGGTCTTCTGGCCTGCACCTGATCTTTGCTCGCTTGGTTCTGCTCTGCGTTGACTCTCCTCTGCGCGCCCGATTTTGTGCTCGACGCAAGGTAAACTCCTCTGTTCGATCGATCACTTAATAGGATAAATAATGTATATATATGTATATATATGTATAATAATAATAATAATAACAAATAATTTTTATAAATAGACTAAGTGACTTATTTTGATATCATTAAAATAACTTTTAACATTATAGTGATTTGAACTTAATAATTATCAACAATTAGTCATATTTAATCACTGAACTTAAGATTAGGTTGTTTAATCATGTTTTATGAGGTATTAAAATGATTAAAGTAATTTAATTACTTTTGGATAGGAATTGAATGCAATCAATCATGATGTAATCATAGTTGAGTGGTAGATGGAAATCGATATCTAAATTTTGCAGTATTATGATTAGGTCGGACTAGCCAACATTAGGAAAAGATCTAATCAGTCCAAATCAGCTATTTGATAAATTTTTAATAAAAATAGGGGTTTTTAGATATGTGTCACATAATGGAGTCAGTTATAACTTCTTTTTGAATATTGTCAATATCAAATTAATAAATTTCCTATCCTAACTTATACTTTAATGAACACTAAGCCTTTGAGTTCATACCAATTTAGATCATAAATAATAACTCAAGAAGTTGTGATATCTTGCTTGAATGAAGCATGTTGTACTGCCCTAATATAATAGATGGGTTCGGTGTTGATAAAGAGAGGTTTAGTAAAAATATTAACAATTCAATTAGGCTCTTCTTTTCTCCAACTCTGTAATACGATTCTTTCAGGTAAGGTTGCTTAAGTTCTTTAAATCTAATAAAGTATGATTTTAGTTTAAATATAATAAATTGGAGTTATGAATTAGACCTTCTCATTGTATAATCTACTCTTATGAGATATAGATTTAAATAACGAACTAAAAATAAACTTGGGAACACGAATACTAGTTCTAATCTTGTGAACGGATGGTTTTATAGTTTAATAAAATCTCGATTATAATTTTTGCAGACATTAAGTTTGTGAGTGATTCATCTAGTTAAGTCAAACACAAAAGGTACACTGGATATTAATTTTATGCTTTCTATCTTTTTGCTGCTTAAGTATCACTTTGAACTTGTTTTATATTGCTATTTAATGCTTTACTCTTATCGCTAATCATGTAAGAGAGTTAAAATGATGTTTATGTATCTTGTGAATGTTACAAAAGGTTCTGAAATGGAGGTTGAATTAAGTTAGGGATGGGGCTAGTCCATCAGGAGTTATAAGGGTGCCATCTGGAGTCTTTGAAGGGGCCTAAGTGAAGGTCATGCTTAACTGCATATATGATACCATCTGGAGCCTTTAAAGGGGGTCCAGGTGAAGGTTGCCATCTGAAGCCTTGAAAGAGGCCCAGGTGAAGGTGCCATCTGGAGCCTTTAAGGGGGCTCAGGTGAATGTCATGCATAATTGCATTTTTATGAACCCAACCTCATAGTTCTGGCTTTGCCTATCAGAACTGCTAACATTGCTTCATAATCATAAACATAAACATGAATTTTTACGCTATTATTGCTTTTCCATTTGAAAACTTGGCATGTGACGAAAGGACATTTGTGTTGCAGGAAACATGATCATATTTTATTTGCAATAAACTATATTTTTCCTGCAATTAATATCATTTTTACCTTCCGCTTTGCTTTAAGTATATTTTTAATATTCTTTATATTTAGTGTGCACTAAGGCATTATTTTTATATAATGCCAGATCAGTTACAGCTGGAAGAAGATGATATAATTTAAAGACATGGCGCGGTAAATTAACTGATTTCAACTACCCCTTTCGAGGGATATTTATTTTTGTATAATGAAAGTTATGTAATAAATTCTGGATATTGTTTTATTTTAAATTGAATGAATGCTATTTCTTACACTTGAATGGCTCTGGATGTGTTTAACTGCTATTTTACCTAACTGCCAATATGATCATGCGAGAAGATGCATCCGATGTTAGATTGGTTGTTACCAGCCTACCATGGGTCATCACAGGGCTGGAGTGGGAAAAAACTTATTGAGATTAGTTTGTTATTTGTCTCTGGTAATTGCTAGTGCTGGATTGAATAGTTGATATGAGGATCAGGTTTTTTGTTACATTTGGTCTAACTAGTTTATTTATGACAATTGGTGTGTTTTGACTTGCCTCATTATCTTTATTATATCTGATAATACTGATTCTCTTCTTACTATCATATTTGTAACTACACAGTGGAATTTCTCTCTTGATTTTTATGTCATTTTTGGTGATTATGTGTCCCGGTTTTGTTTCAAACTCTTAAAATTTATCGATATTTTATAGTTTAAATAATTAAATTGTAGGACTGTGCTTTCCTATGGGAAAGGGGATGTATCGTGTCGTTCATATACCAGAGGACGAAGCTGTCCTTCTTAATTCAAGGGAGAAGGCACCTTACCTTATATGTGTTGAAGTTTTGAAATGTGAGTTGCTAAGGTATGAAAGTTGTTCTCCTTTTTTTTTGTTTTATATTGTGTTGCCATTTTCTTTGACATTTTTCCTATTGCCTTTATCTCTTGTCTGTTATACTTAATCAAAACTTGTTTTGTGTCAGTTTCTCTAACTGTATTGGTGTTCTTTACATTGCTCATCAGCCAAACGAAGGCGACTGCTGATGTTCAAAAGCTTTCTAGAGGAATTATACCTCTAGCTAATGGTGATGTGCAGTCAATGAAGCCTCCTTCATGGGCTTATCCTCCATGGAGCCAACATCCAGTTCACCATTTTGATACAGATAGAATGTTGATAACTACATCACAAGCTATTGATGAGGCTATGACTCAGTTATGGGAAGCTAAAGTAAAATTTGTTCATGTTAGCTTATCGGTTGAGGATCAAATGTCTGGCTTGGTTGGGCATAGTGGACAAAATCATCCTGTATCTATTGATGATCTGAATAAGGATTATATTGGAAATACTGATGAAAATGTGGAAATGGTAAGAGTCAGTTTGTCAGCCATTCCTGGGTTTAACATGGAAGATGTAGTTGATCAAGAAGCACCCCGTCGAAAAGAACATCGTCGTGTTCCCAGCACTATTGCCATTGAGGAAGTAAAGGTGGGCCTGTAAGTAAGATGGGGCTATAAAAATGTAGCGAATGCCAAGTTATCAATTGTATATTATTATTAGTATCCTAATATCATTTTAGATATGCAAACCAATGGTGGTATCCATGTTGTTGCATTATCCTCTTAGAGTATCTCTTTGCCACTCGTTCTGATAAACGTACCCTTCTTTTCTAGGCAAAAGCTGCTATTGGTCTAGCTCCTCCAGGACTCCCTTTAAAAGGTGCTGGTCAAAATCCACCAGACCAACAATCAAAGGTGAATTTTTTCTTGCAATGTCTCCATGCAAAACTAATGCACGGTCATTTCATTGTAATTATTTCTTCCTTGCAGGTAGCAAATGGTGGATTTCCTAAACCAAGTGATGCGCTTTCTGGTGAATTATGGGAGGTCAAGAAAGAAAGGATACGCAGGTTGTCTCCATACGGGAAGGTGTCTAGCTGGGACTTGCGCTCTGTAAGTTTTTCTACAAAATTTCTATTTGTTCAAACATTGTGTGCTCAGGCAGAATTTTATAGCATATTTCATGTTTTAGAGGCCTAGTTATATTCTTAAAATATAGACTCAATTAAAAAATTAGAAGTATTGTGAAATTTGACCAGCACTTTTTAGGGGGAGTTCAGGGGATCATGGATTATCATACAGCTAATCAGGATATCATAGCTACTGGTACTAATCATGACACCATTATTATCTAGCTAATTTTAATTGAGTCTGCATGAATTGTCGTACAGCTATTCATAACATGATATAATGTGTAATTTTTGGGGAGGTGATCCACACACTGTACTATACCAGTCATAAATTCTGTAGGCCGACTGCTTGTCAGACCTGTGGAAATAGGGGGGCATTGGCTGTTGCTCTGCTATCAGATAGTCATTGTTGTGAAAAAGTTGTAATCTATTTTTGGGTCTCCTTTGTTTACTGGTACCCAACTAACTTGAACTTTTAGTTATTTTGTTCCTACGCATCAGTTTATTTCTAAAAGATATCACTGTATAACTGTTTTGCAACAAATACTTTTTTATATTGAATAATTGTTAGCACATCAGCAAATGTTGGTATCTTTATAATTAAAAGCTAAATTATACTTGTTGTAAAAGTTACCGCGCACTTAATACATGTGGTCCTTGTCTACTTTTAACGGTTAGAAAAACCTTAATGGGATGTTATTTTTGGCCTAATTAAGAAAAATTGTTGATTGTTTTGAAAAATATTAAATTATGGGCATTATATCAGCAAATATGATTTTTTTTTATTATACAAATAAATACACCTCTTTTAATTTGACATGCAATATTCAAATTCAGCCTGGCTCTGAATTTTGAAGTTGTATCTTAATTGATACTTATTTGTTATATTATTTCAAGGAAGCATAATACATTAGATTCAACTATATTAGGTTCTTATCTTTCATGAGAATGAAACTCCCATGTGCAAATTATGGTATGCCTAAATTGGTGGTTTGTCACTTCTCATAGTCTACTAGTGTATATTTGAGCTGCCTTTTTATAACATTATTATTGTCATAATCATTAGACATAGTCCACTGATTTAACTTTAGATTTATTAATTCTATTTTTTCAATTTTACTTGGTGATGTTTGAGGTATTCGAATTTGAGTTTGTTAAAAGTTATTTTGAGTAATTTTTGTTTTTATTTTATGTTTGCTTCTTCATCATATGATGGTAATTTTATATTTTTTCTAATTAAACCCATTTTGAAACTTTGGGATATGGTGATTAAACACATATTAAGGTAAGATATCAAGGTTTCATTGAATCTAATTGGTTTTATGCTTGGTAAATTGATTATGTAGGTTATATATTTATTAAGAGGTTTGATGGATAAATTTAGAGAGATATTGTAAGATATCTATTTGATTTTTTTATTAATTTGGAAATTAAAAAAGTTATTTGATTAAGTACTAAGGGAATGGTGTTGCACCTCAATGGTTAGAGTTATAAGATTTAAAGTCTTAACAATTCAGGAGTTCAAATCTCATTGGCCTTACTTATTTGTCTCAGTGATGTTCAATATCTTAATAAAAGAAGTACTTTGTAGAGTTTTGAATTGTTTTGAAGTTTTTATTGCTTTTCAGGAATGTCAACGCTTGTTCATGAGTTGGGTTCAGGGTCAACATGAATAGGTTTGATTTGAACCCACCCCAATTAATAAATGGGTCAAATTTTTGAGTGATTCTTCCACAACCTGAACATGCTTGAGCAACTTGACATGTTTGAGTCATTTATTGTAGATGTGTTGGAATTTTTTGTCTTGGCATGCTTTGTTTGACTAAAAGCCCAACCCATTTGGCACAAATATGTCACAACTAACTTGAATATTTCCATTATTTCTTATTCAAATCTAAATTGGTTGATATTGATTTTTATGAGTTAGCCCAAACTCGACCCAAATAATAATCATGCTTGAAATGCTAACACATGTACACCTCATTTGGTTTTTAGGTCAACCTGGTCATGAACTCTTAAGATTATATTTGGATTAATTTTGAGTATTTGTCATTTTCTTGACACCCTGTTACTTGAAAACCTTGAAACGTGCATATTGTGCAGCTTTTTGTATTAGAATTAGTGGGTGTAAAAAATGGGTTTATAGATCAAGTTTGGGTCTAATCAAATAATAGCATGAAATGAATAGACTTGTCTCAAACTTGACGTTACTAATAAACTGATTACTTTCATTAACTTGAAAATGACATTTGATCAATTAGCACATTTATTGTTGATGATATTGTAAAGTTTTTTCTTGCAATGCCCTGTTTGTTTCAAAATCTTGCACTTTTAACCTGAATTTAACACAACTAAAGTGAATTTGATCTGTATACTACTTATTCAAGTCAAAATCAAATTGATTTCAACTTTCATGGGTCAATTCAAACCCAGCCCAATTAGTTACATTTCGGAAATGCTAACTTGAACCTAATTATTTGGATTGATTTGAATGCGGATTTATTAGGTTTTGTTTTTGTCAGATTTGTATGTTGTCATATATTGGTTCTCTGTTTCAACAAATGGTCATTTGACAAATGTTTTTATTGTTTCAGTAGAATCATATCATTGAGCAGCTATAAGTTTGTATCTCTTTTTATAAATGATGGAAGTTCTTAATAAACATTTAAGACAAGTGCCATGGTGCATGATATTTGCGAATGATATTATTCTTAGATATGAGGTTAAAGTGAAACATGAGATATAAAGAAGTATCTAAAATCCTAAGGATTTTGCTTAAGTAGTTCCTAGATGGAATATTTGGAGTATGAATTTAACCATAATCAAAATTTCTTATCAAAGATATGACATTTGAAGGTTATATTATCAAGAAGGGTAAGCAATTCAAAATTTTATTATTCTATCATAAAACAATAATGTCAAAACAGGGGATGTCCACATATTTTGGATGAGTGGAGGAGCTCTTTTCGGATGTTGTACTTTGAAAAATCTCGCTACAACTTTGAGGAAAGTTTATAGAACATATTTAAAATCAACAGGGTTATATGAGGCAAAATGTTGACTTGCAAAACAAAAACTTGCTAATCAGTTAAGGGTTGTGGAGTTGGAATACTAATGTGAATGAGTTGATATGCGTAAATGGATTTGCTGTGAAATGATTACATTTATGGAAAAAGTTTAGCTCCATTTAAGATAAGCTTGCGGAAAGTTACCTTAAATAGTTTGAATATATTATGTGTAGACCATTAAATACTCTAGTTAGGAGAGTTACGTTAATAAATTTTATACATGTTAAAAGTGAAAGAGATATACCAAAAAATATAACAAATAACTAGGGAAAATTTAACTAGAGTTTATGACCGGGCTACTATTTTATAAAGAATATTGAAGATAAAAAATTCATGTAATGGATTTCACTAGAAGTATTAAAACTTGGTATTGCTGCTGTTGTTGTTTAATGGGTACATTTTCTGTTCTTGAATGAACATGCACAAACCTCCAAGTATAATTGTATTTGCATCATTTGTGGACACCTCCCAACAACTCTTTCTTTTTTATTATGCTTTATTATAATCATTCCAATTTTCTTTTAAATCAATACTGTTATTCTCATTTTGCCATACTCAATTTTGCTACTAGTAATTTTCACCTATTTAATATTGGCTTCATTCAATGTTGTTTGTCTACTTGCTACTTTATATATTACTTTTGCTTCTATTATATGATGTCTTCATAGTTGCCATGTTTTCCGATAGCCACTCTTGAAAAAAATTGTAATGTGCTTTTGGTCTCCTTTTTCTTGACATTACGCAACGATCCTGAACATCTAGGTATTCTATTTATTTACTCATGAGATGTGCTGCTATAATGATAATACCGTATAACTACTTTGCATGCAGTGCATTTTTATTTGGATTTGTTACTGTCATTGAACTCATTTTTTTTGTTTGTACATGCTTAACACCTAGCATTAATTAAAAAAAATTTCTCTCAATCTTATCGCATGTGAATTTCATTCAATTGACATTGAAAACATTTTAAGTGGGGTCTGTAGCTTTGGTATATATATTGAACTTTGTAATAGTTTTGAAAACATTAGTTTCAAATTTAATGTTGTAAAATAACAAGATTTGAGTTGTCCATATGTAATTTCCCCCTTTATTATTCATGACATGCGAAATTTTAATTCACAGTTTTGAGTTTTGGAGGCTGTATGTATTATGCCCTATAATCGTTAGTATTAATGATTCTAAGAAAACATAATTGTTAAAAGATTCAACTTGATCGGGTTCTCTCATCATTTATGAAAGTAAATTTCCATTTCGTTTAAATTGGCGCTTTTTAACCACCCATAAGTCTATTGTTTTGTGTGTGCTCTTTATTCCTCCAACTTAGTTTTGTTTCACAGATTTTTTTTTTCTTCTTGTGTGCATGAGTTTCTTTTGAGCATTTTATGCTAGCTTTATTTTTGTTTATCTGATAATAAGTTTATTTATTTTTGTACATTTTAAGTTCATTTCCATTCTCCATTGAGGATGTACAAGCCTTCATGTCTTTTTATTATTGCCTCATCTTTAAAGGGCGTCACTGCAATGATTTTAGTATAATCATTTTTAATATAAGCTTCCAATTTTCTCATAAATCAATATTAATTTTCCCATTTGCCACTCAACTTATATATTTGTAATTTTAACTGTCTAATAACCAGTTCAATCCAACATTGTCAGTCCAATTACATTTTATAAAATTCTTTTTCTCTAAGATATGATTCTTTTATTGCACAATATTTTTGTGGCATTACATTATTTCAACATCAAATCTTAACTCAAGAAGTTATGTTCTCAATTTTATTTTTATTTTTCAATTAAATAGATTCAATATATTTAAACTATTATTTCTAGGTATCATTTTATCCTCTAATTATTTTTATTAATATTGTTAATACAATGGAAACTAAAATATCATACCATATACTTGGTATTTGGTCTACTAATTCTAGGACATTAACCCTAAATTATTTTCTTTATTATTCCAGATTTTTATTTATTTCAATGAATGAACAAGCAGTTTGAATTATGCTGGACTGATCTTAAATTTAAGATTAGATTTTGATGTTAGGTGTAAAATATTGAGAATTTTAAATTTATTACAAATTATAATATGGTACTTTATTTGTCATATGAGCAGGGATGTAGCTCTATGCACCTCTTGGCAGTTAACTTTCTGAAGTAAAATCACATATGATGCCAAGGATGAAGTTTTGGTTTGTTAATATAGCCAATGAATGCCGAAGTTTTCAAATTGTAGTTTCATTTGAAGTGATACACCTACATTATTAAGATCCACTCTTTTTAATCTGAATTAATGCAGATATATTTTAATATGCATGAGAGTTTAAGTTGGGACATAATAGATGCATCGGCTTGGTCTAACTCCATTTATTATCTCTTTTATTTTGTTCTTGAATCATTTTATTGAAAATGGAATTTAGATATGGTATTGCCTTTATCATATCGCTAATTAGGACTCAATTCTGGACTAGTTGCATGGGGACATTTGGTATGGCATGACTACCTTGGATGCTTTGGCCACGCTGTCTGTGCTCCATTATCTTTACACCAAATTTGCCACTCCACTTAAGTTCTTTTACTCATTTTATATTGATGAGTCTATTCATAGATTAAGTTAGGTGATTGTATTTAAAATATTGAAGTTAATATGATAAGTATGCAAATACTCTGGATTTGAGTGTTATAGTAGCTTGTTTCAATGACAAAACAAAAACAAGGACAAATGCATTTTTTCTATGTTACTAGTTGCAATAGCAGATCTATTCTAAGTCGATATAGTATTGGCTTAAAACTGGATCCAACCTATTTAGCTTGGCATGAAATCAAATTCTGCCTCTTATCATATTCAACTTCACGTCAGTGCAGATCAAACTCGCTTGAATCTAAGCTATCTTGCTTTCTATCTAACAACTTGAAATGATTCTTTTTTTTGTAATCGGTTGTAATTATTGTGTACACTAAAATGTATATTCCTTATATTCTGTACATATATGTGGAAGCCCGATGCCGATTCGGCAGAAACCGTTCTGGCATCGGGTGAGTGCTCACCGCAGGATCATATCGAGCAATTTGAGAGAAAAGAATGCGCATATAAAAGTAAAAGATATTTTTCATTTATCAAAATTCATATTACATGATCATTCATCGTACAAAACAACAAAAAAAAGAAACAAAATAAGCAAAACAATGCCGTCGTCGATCCATTGAAAACTAGGGTTCTTGTTTAACCTCTTCCAAGAGCACCTGTCCTGGTATTGTATAGAAAACAATATTGGGATTTGAATTCCCAGTTTAGAGAATACTCTAAGTACAGCAGTACACAATAACAAATTATTTTATAAAGATGCGTTTAGCAGAGGTAAGATGGAAATAAAATGCAGGATATGTAAGACAACCGTGCAAAATAAGCAAACAATTTCCTGCACAAGTATTTATCACAAAATAAAAGTTACTGATGTCATTTTCCAGTATTTAATCCCGAATGTTATTGATGTTATTTTTTCAATAACCCCGAATATTATTGATGTCATTTTCCAATAACAACCCCGAATGTTACTGATGTCATTTTTCTAGTAACAACCCCGAATGATACCGATGTCATTTTCCGGTAACAACCCCGAATGATATTATGTTGGTTCCGGACAACCAACCAAGCTTCAAATGGGTTTGGCTCAAAGCACATAAGCGAAGCATAGCAGTAATAGAAAAATACAAGATGTAATGCAAGTCATATACTGGGTATACCTTTAGTCTTTAAGTTCAGAAGTTCAACAGCTCGAATGAGTGGTAGTTCGCTCAATCTGCATTTAAGTCCCTGATGTTTCTTTAAATTAGTCTCTTTTTAAAAGTGAGGTGATATTTCATGATTTTTACATTCTTCTTTTCTATTTTATCCTTTCCCTTTACATTCATATTATGATTTAAGTCCGTACCTTATAATAATGTTACTGAATTGCAAAAGTAACGATAGGAATAGAAATAGTAGTCATTTTATAGCATTATTAATTGTCCCCATTATTAATTAATGAGAATGATCAAAATGCGAATGACTAAATATACAATTATAGCAATGTATATAAGATTAGCAAGAGAGTGTTTTCTTCAATTTCCTCAATTTCTAACCTCTCATACCTTAGCTTTAAGGATTGCCGGAAAACAAGGGAGGGTTGGAACGGGGTAGCCGGATGGCTGGCCGAGGGGGGCAACGGCAAGAGGCTACTGAGTGGCTTGGCGGCTTGTTAGCTAGCTGTCGGAGGCTGCCGGGAGCTGCTAGAGGCTGCTGGAAGGAGGGAGGCTGGCTGGAGGGGACTGCCGGGGGTTGCTGGAAGCTGCTGGAGAGGGAGCTGGCTAGCTGAGAGGGAGGAAGGCCGGCTGAAGAGGAGCTGGCTGGCGGCTGGAAGGAGGGGAAGCTGCTGGCTGGTGCTGGGTGTGTGGAGGAGAGGGGGAGGGGAGGGCCCCTATTTATAGAGGAGAGGGGCTGGGGGGTCGGCTGAGGGAGCCGACAGACTCCTGGGCCAAAAACGGCGCAAGCGGGCTCCATGGCAAGCGGAACCTTCCGCCTGCAGACTCTGTCGCAAGACAGAGCCTGCGATTCGCAGGTGTCGCGGGGGAGGGTCGGGCGAATGGGGAAGGAAGAAGGAGAGAAAAAAAGAAAATAGAAAAAACTAAAAAAAATACTTAAAGTTAAATTTTTCCCATTTTTCCATTGTTCGGCGTCCAAATACATCAAAACTTGGCACCGAGGTGTTATGACATGACGAACACCTTTGCACCAAAAATTTTCTGTTCGGAGTAAAATTTTATTTTATTTTAATTTTTGAGATTTAAAAACTTCAAAAATTCACCACGATAAATTCGGCGCTCAGAATTTGACGAAATTTTTCGAGCAGGCTTTAAATAATATACTTAATATAACGACATTGAAAATGATAAATTCGGATACGCATTTCAATGTTCTTGATTCAGAAAATAGAACAGGAGCTTCCGTTAATCGGATTTCTCCCAAATTAAGGCACTTTGATCTTTAAAATTATTTCTATCTATTGGTAATTTTGTTTGCCCTAAATTGGAATTCCCCGGGGTTCTAATGTCAGAATCGGAAATTGACCTAATTTGCAAAATAGCGACTTTGGGTCGTTATAGTATATAAGCATGCGTGCATATATAAGACCTTAAAATACATATTATTGGTCTTTTAGCTTGTTCAAGTAAGTTTATGGTTTGTTTGAAATCTCTCAAAAATGAATCAAAGTTTTTATTTGAGGCTTAGCTTTATTTAAGCTTAAATAATCCCTTCTTTTCATGATTTCTTTTAAATCATTAAAAAATGAAATAAAGCTTTAATTTGAGGTTTATTATGATTTGATTTTGACTAATCCCTCATTGCTATTTTCTTTTTTCAACAAAATCAAACAATCCACACCAAGTCCAATTTGCTATTTCGAGAGCAGTAAGTATGTAGCTTTGTTCATTAAAAATTTCCTTAATACGAGTTTTTATATTGTATCATATCTTATTGCTACTATATAAATATAATACTATAAAAGAGATAATTGCTGTCATAGCACCCAAAATTTTTATATTTATAATTCTAGTTTGAAACTCGTCAATGTGTTTGTAGAGATTGTATATGAGGAGAAGCTCTTTGACTTGAATAGTTCATGCCAAATAGTTAGTGGGTATGATTATGAGTATGTTTGTTGTATTGATCACCACAGCTGTTTTGGTGGTTTTGGTTGTTCTCTTTTGACATAACGGTAGAGGTGAGGGATTGAATGTGATGGATTGGGTCTAGCTGTAATTTGTGGGAGTACTGTCACTTTATATAAATAATTTTTTTTTGCCAAAGACATTAAAAAAAAAATTGTTTTACACCAGGTAGCAGTTGTTGTACATCTAGCATTTAAACATTAATTTTAGAATCATATTATTATTTTTATATGGAATCTTATTTCTATTTTAGGATTGGCGATGATGTAGCCAAGGAGCAATATTTTGTGTAACAATGGAGATTTGTGTGGCAAAAAGTTGAATGATTTTTGAGACAAATATGTAAATTTGAAAATTTTTTGTACAATGTATGTAATTGCTCATAAATATTGTACTGTTATTACATTGTTAGTAATATGAATGTATCAATGAAATTTATTAACTTGCATGATTAAAATGATTGATATGCTTAAATAATCATTCATGCATAAAAAAGGGAAGCATATTAATTTATTTAAATAAAATTGACAATAAAATATAATATTGAAGAAGTTGTAAATATGTTTATCATACTATAATCATCATTAGCCTTTTCTTGGTCTGATATCAAGTTGAGTTTAAGCAAAATTGGCTCAACTTAAATCATTTCTAGCCAATTTTTGAGGTTGAAATTGACGTAAAATCAATTAAATTCGTTTTTAAGCCAAGTTAATATTTGAGCAAAATTTGAATTTTGAGCTTTTATAGTAGCTATACTCTTACTACATCTATTTTAATTTTTTATTATAAATTGCACAAATACTATGATTAAAGTTTCATTAATACCTTAGAAAAATGGTTTCTACAAAAACGAAAATGTTATTTCATTGAAGCAATAGGACTGAAACATTCTAAGTCATTGAATGAAAACTAACAAAATAATGCATATATGATTGTATGGCAAACATCTTTTTTGTTTATGTTAGAGATTGGTATTCCTTATCCTGTGCATTTGTCAAGACATGGAGATATATTAAATAAAATATTATATTAAGGTGATCTATATATATATATATATTTATATATATATATATATATATATATATAGAGAGAGAGAGAGAGAGAGAGAGAGAGATCAAACACCTTTCAAAAGTAGGGCTTCTCAAATATTTTTTTAACTGATTGAAGTTTAAACCTAACAATGCAAAAAAGAATATTAGCATGCATTACGATAAAAGGATTATTTATCAAGCTTCATCTTGTTGCTGTTATTGAGTGAAGTTTCTCTCTTTGCATTTTCCGAGATCATATAATGTATATAAGCAACATTTTTCTTTTGGAAGTAAAGAGATGCTTTTTCTTACATAGTCTCACCATTCATCAAAAATTTTTGAATGATTAAATAATACTAGTTTAAAGATAAATTTGTTGGACATTTCTATTTTGATTTATTTAAATTCGATTTATTAAAAATTCTTAATGATTGATGAAATGTGCAAAAAAGTGCCTTTATTCTTTTTTAAAAAGTTAATAGTGTTTTGCTATCTCACTGTATTTATATATAGAATGAGAGGTAGAGGGAACTGAAGGAAGGATAGAGAAATTTTGCTTTTCTTTTTAAAAGATAAGAACATTTTTGTTGCACATCACACATATCCATCAAGTGATGCACATTAACACAGACCAAAAGATAAATACTAACATTGCATGATGTGTTTTTTATCGTTTAGCATACTTTAGCCTAGGGAACACATGATAGATGATGTATGATGTGAAATGAATAAAGTTCGTATCCTTAAATAG
Source organism: Gastrodia elata (assembly GCA_016760335.1). Classification (NCBI taxonomy): domain Eukaryota; kingdom Viridiplantae; phylum Streptophyta; class Magnoliopsida; order Asparagales; family Orchidaceae; genus Gastrodia; species Gastrodia elata. Next base: position 35,767,747 of record CM028670.1, on the reverse strand, counting down.
AATAGTAGGCTTTATATATATATATATATATTATAAGAATGCACTTTTCCTTTATTGTCATTTCACTTTCATGGGTCGTGTCATTGTCGGGGAAGGGGCTGTGACTGCTCATATCACATGTTATCTCTATTTTTGTTTTTGTTCTCTTTTCATTTGTTAATGGATAGTGTGGATTCAAATTTGTTGATTCTGTATTTTTTCCCTAATCCAATGTCTTTCGGCCTTGGTTGCAACATGCATATTCAAGGTGTTAGGCATTTGATTCAGTTTCTCAGTCTGCCTCGACATTGTTCTCCTTGCCTATTCTTGTATAGTGCATGTTGTGTTCTATCGATCATTTGGCATATCTTGTTTAGATATGCTCTTTTGAATTTTCTCTATCGAATTGTGAGTCATTCACACTAGCTCCTTCTGTCCCTTACTAGGGAACTGTGTTGTTTCCTTGTCCCCTAAATTATTGGGAAGATGACTCTTTCACCTTCTAATTCTTTCATGAAGGTTGATCATGCTACTAATATTCATGGTTTAGGAGGTATGACCCCTTAGCCAGTTTGGGGTAGTTGCTCGTTTACTCGTATCGTCTCAAGCTCTGTTGTGACCTTTTCTTTCCCAGGTTTATAGTTTTCAACTCTAGAAGAGAAAAATTCTCCCTTTCTTCAGAAGAGGGTATTAAGGAGCTTGCATGTGCATTTGAATTATTTTTCATTGGCAAGTTTTCTCATCGTGGATCAATACTGATTAACATTTTAAAGGCCTTATTTCAGTTCCAGTTCACTGGTTTATTGTCATTTGGTCTCATTGATTAGAGCCACATATTCCTGAAATTGTCTAATTTGAGTAATTGTGCTAAGATCTTTCACATTCGGTTATACAATGGAATATTTTCTTGATATCGAGTCATGCATCTACTCATGTGAACTCTTTACGTTGACCTAAATATCAATTTACTTATAATGATATGTTCCTTGGACTCAGTATTTTGCAAGTTTGGTAAAATTAATTAAGGGGAAGTTTGGTTTGCAGAATTTACCTTGTAATTTGATTACATTGTAATTTGATTACATTGTAATTTGATTGCTTTACAATTGTTTGATTGTATGTTTTGAATTAAGTTATTTTATGAATATGATATTTTGAATAATTCAATGGTGAGATTACCCTTGTAATTTTAGGATTACCCTAAATCTTTTATAAATTTTTAAATAATGTCCTACCAAACAGCCAATGAATGGATTCCTCTCCTATGCGATTTAGTTCGTTGCAATGTTGGGCGACAAAGGCGGTGATTCGCTGCGACGATGTTGTTGAAGCCGGGGACAACAGAGTCGGGTTGATTCGTTGTGATTTAGCTTGTGAACGAAGCTCGTAAACTGAGCTGGGACAATTCTTTGTGACGTTGTATGGGACGACAATGCTGAAGCTCGTGAACAAATCTTGGTCGATCTGATTCATTGCGATGCAGCCTGTGAACGACGCTTGTGAAGCTCACGAACAAAGCTCGTGAACGAAGCTAAACACGTGAATGAGGCTTGTGAAGCGCACGAACGAAGTTCTTGAAGCTTGCAAATCTACGCAGCTCGTGAAGCTTGTGATGGTTAAAGACAATAAAACTAGTGATGCTCACGAACGAAGCTTGTGGTGGCCGAGATGGCAAAGCTCATGAAGCTCACAAACGAGGCTCACAGGGCATGAACGCGGTGAAGTTGAAGCTCAAGAAGTTCAGGGATGAAATTGAAGCTTCACGTTCTTGATGTTTTTTTCTTACTTCAAAAATATGAAGAACTGGGGAATCAAATTTCCCCACTAAATTGCAATGTAAATTTATTACATTTTTTTCAGCAAATCAAACATCCTATTTTTGTAATTCTTAGGAAAATAATTATCTTACCCTGAAAATCCTGCAAGACAAATGGCTCCTAAACCACTTTGAGCTTGATGAGACAATCTATAATTTCTATCCTAGTTGAAATGATATTATTATTGTCTGTTCATTTTATATTCAGTATGGTTGTGATGATTTGTTATTGGTAATATGTTTTTCTAGAATCCTAACCGTTGCTATTTATGTCATACAATTGGTTGGAGCTCACTCTTCAATTTTAATATATCTAGCTTGGAAATGTGGAGCTTTGAAATGGTAGTACTGTCAATTTGAGTCCTCAATTTGTTGTTAAATTTAACATCCCTGACTTTGATGGTGGTGAGGCAACTATTGGGGCTATATTTGTTGATGGTCCTATGTGGCTTTTTCACTTAATTTGGAGGGCCATTGTTATCCTTCTCATAATATTCTTCCTATGGTTATTGAGGTTGTATTGTTTATCTTTGCATATACGAATATGCATTTGAATGTTCTTTTGACCGGTGCTTTTAAGGGAAAATATTATTTTGTAAGTTTGATTTATAAAATGACGTCTCTGTAGCCAGACAAAGTCTTGAGTGCATTATCTTGTCTAAGATCAAAGGTAAAAGGAATTGCATGCTCAGTGGTGAACGATCTACTCTTTTTTGCTCTTGGTTTTTTCTTATTACATGTTGGCCATTGTCTGTGCCTATCAAATGTATAAGCTTTTATTTCAATAAATAAAATTTATTATAATATACATGATTGCACTGCTATCCTTTTCAAAGAGTAAATTTATTATTTCTTTTACATTATTGACAACTAATAAAGTTTTAAACATTTTGACAACACTATTTGTCTTTTGGTACCTCTCGTTGTTGGTTGGATTCAATGGGTGCTGAATGACGTGGAAGGAAAATGTACTTAATTTAATGTGTAGTTAAATTCTTCTAGAATGATAGTAGTGCAACCATATACATACATATGTGTATATGTTTGTATATGCATGTGTGTGTATACATCTATATATATAATTTAAGATTGCATGAATTATGAGTGACATCAAGCCTATTAATATATATGGATATGAATACTTAAAATATAATAAATTTGAATTTTAATATGTTGAATTCACTAATCCTTTCTATAGTAATATTATAGTTATATCTAAATAGTAATCTAAATAATATAATGTTTCGTATAGTATTTGTAGCTGTTAAAACCATTTTTTTTATAGATTTTAGATGGACAATTTATTAGGATGTGCTGATTAATTGCATTTATCTGTATTATGTTAACAGGGCTAATTGCAATTATGGGATAGGAGTACTTGGGAGCTGTATCTTGATGCAAATATGACATTTAAATTAATTGTTTAAATGAAAGATTTGGATATCTGTGAAATTGAATGAACATAATTGATTCCATAAATGAACGGATGGGATTAGTCATGCATTTAGTAATGTAAAAGGCCACTGAAATATGAGTTCATGACAAAGCACCTTTTTTGTTGTAGATTTGATCAGGCTAGTTGTCTTGTGATGTTCTATTGGTGACATGATGGTTTATTTATTTTTTAATTGTTAATTGTGCATTCCTTTACATGATAGCATTTATGATTCATATGTATCTATACATGAAAAATTTCAAGTTATGATTGATTTCTAATGGTTCAGTTATAGGCTTTTACAGGTTGTTTAACTCAAGTGTCTTTTTGATTAATTCTATTTTGTCAAAACAGGTTATTGTAAAGAGCGGTGATGATTGCCGGCAAGAACATCTAGCTGTACAATTGGTTGCACATTTCTATGGTATTTACTTATTCTGTGCTGTCTTCTTTTATGATGTTAATAATTCTTAACAACTGATGCTGCTACTTGTTTCGTCTTTCTATAATAGCTATGGATTCAATTCGTCTGTTTATTAGTCATTTTTAACTTGAATTTGGATCTTCCTTTTTGTAATTAATAATTGGTGAATATAGCATTCTAGCTCATTGGCTGTATTAAATCTTCTTTTTGAGTTTAAAAAAATTCATTCCTTGGTTAAAATTTTTATTTTGAGATATATTATGGATAATTTCTTACCCACTTTCCTTGAATCTGGAAGTAATTTCATTGTCAGGTGAACCTCTAGCTTTCTTATTTATGTTTTATTTTTGTTTTAGAAATTTTTTATTTTGGTTCTGCTTGTGCAGCGAATGCTGAATGTTGTTCCTGATGGAGTGGTGGCTTTGTTGAAGCAGTTGAAATTTTTTTAAAAAGGGACACTGCAGAATAAACACATTTCAGAGACACGAAATTTTGTGTATTGTAATTGGGACACTTGGAACACTTTGAACCTAGGCTATAGGAGGCATGCCACACAGCTTATTGTAGATTTTTACTTGAAAGGTTCTAGTGCTTTTTATATAGCTCTTGGACATAAAAACTACAAACTTTATTTCATATCCTCATTCGTGCTCTGCATAACTATTTGATGATTTTGCCTATATTTACACCAAAAGCTCAGACAACACTTACTAGATATTGAACTTGTTTGTTACTTGTTTTTGTTATGAAATTATATTGTAGATTTTGATGACCTTGAATGATTTACATGTAATGATCTACAATTTCAAAATGCCCTGCATATTACTTGATTTTTTTAAAGCTTATTTTCATGTTTGGGTTTTGTAAGAACAGATTTTGTATATATTAATCGGTACTATGGAGTATCTTAGGAATAAATTTTATCAGGGGAGTAGTCTGGTTGTCTTGGTGTAACATGAATATTTATTTGAAATTCATTTATATGTTGAATCGTTTGGGGGAAAATTAGCTCACATTAGAGCTGTAGTGCTGGCTAAAATGTTTGGAAGAAAAACAAAAGGCTAAAACTTAGAGACAGATTGGTGAGATTGGAACATTGCATCTACGACCTCATTGAGAAATATTTTATTATAATTGTGAATAATATCTCAAATATGTATTTACAGTTCTTTGTATTTCAAAAGAACAATAAAATAGATTAGCAGTAAGATATTTAGGGGATGCCTACAATTGATTGAAATTTGAATTGCAGTTGATATTGAGAAAATAGCATTTTAAAGTTGTGGGTTAGGCATGATATGGTTTCGGGATTCAACTGGCATACAACTTTTTACTCATCTAATTACTCAATACCAAATTTTAATTATAAAACCTTGTTTTATTTTTGGATGGAGGACATTGTCTACCAAGATGCAAGAGGTCTTTGCATATACTGGAAACTCTATTTGTTGTGAAGTTAGGAGTAGACTGCTACTGACTTTGTCAATGATTCCTCGGGTTTAGGGGATTTAGGTGTTTCCTTGTTCACAAAGGAGGAGCCATTACGTGGTTGAGGAGGTCTTCCCACATAAATGAGGGTTAAGGAGCTTGTATGTGTCAGTGAGGTGGAAGAGATTATTGTTTTTGTAAGCTATTGGCTTGACACTTGTTTTGAGGATGGAAATTGTGGTTGCCAACAAGCGTGAGTTGTTCATTGATGTTGGTAAGAGTGAAGGAGGTAACACTCATTGGTGAGAATGGAGGAGCAAGTGCAGGTCTTGAGGAGGAGGTGATGCTTTGTTTTAAAATTTTGAGAATCAAAAGTTGAACCCAAATCATGAAGAAGAAAATAGATTTTTCAAGACAAGTTTGAACTAAAAAATATTGGAATATCACTTGAAAAGTTGTTCCACTGAAACATTTTGGCAATTATTTGAATTAAAATGTTGAAAAAAAGCTTTGAGAAACCGTTGAAGATATCAATGATTTGGAGTAAGTATCCTTACTTACAATTAACATGAATTATTTGGGCACCAACAAACTTGCATTCAACGTTTATGTCATTTTCATGATATAGGGCACCACCCTATGGAAAATTGTATAGTGCAAGAAACTTTGCGTGTCATATGCATAGCAATGCATTTGTGTGAGGCCCATTTTTGGCCACTGCTGCCATCTTTCGATGCCACTAATGCGCAAGCTTTTGTTTTTTGCTTATATGATTTTTGAAGATATAGTATGTTACATATTTTTACTTTATTATTAAACCATAATTTATTTTATACTTCTAGTAATAGTCTTACGATCTTGTCCACGCTTGAGCACAGTTTGTGAGAAATAGGAAGCTGCAAACTAGGAGAGGTCAAAACCAATTTGAGGAGATGAAAGATCTAAAATGAGAGCGGTGAACAATGTTCATTGTCAGAAATGCTATGAAACAAAACTCATTTGAATTTGCGAATCTGTGTGCTTGCATACGGATTTGGGTTGATCTTACCATTGGAGATGTTTCTTTCTCTTCACAACTTCTTGTCAATCTATACTAAATAATTAAATGAAATGGATGAAGAGGGTTTTTTTAATAAAAAAAGAAAAATAAGAGGAGGTTGCCAAGGGGGATGTATTTTTAATGAACAAATAATTCAAAACCTTTTTTAGTAAAAGTAAAAGAATAACAAAAGAGTAAAAAATTATTCAATTTTTTTATTTTTGTGCATAAATCTTTGAAAGCTACTTATCAAGTACTTAATGCTCATTTTTTTTTCTTTACGTATTAGGTTCCTAAAAAAGAGGATGATGCACTGAAGAGGGGCTTAGAGCTTTGTGTGCTGGCTGACACGAGAACGAGGCTGGTGGCAGGATGAGTGGGGTTGGAGCGGTGCGAGGTGAGAGCAGGGTTGGAGCGCCTCATCTTGAGGATGGAACTTGGGCAGTGCAATGCAAGCAGAGTTAGGCTGACGCAATGCGGTGGCGAGGAAGCACTGCACTCTATGCTGGCTTTGTCTGGTTTTTGCTTTAAGCAATTTAAATTGAAATTAAGTTTGTGCAGTGTGTTCACAAGTCAGTGGATTTTATTGTAGTGCATAAACTAGGAAACTAGCAAATGAGGATATGCATACCTTTTAAATATAAAGTGTAAAACAAAATTGTCTATATATGGAAAATAAAGATAAGATTGTCACAACTATCTAGTTATGAGTATCAAAGCAGAATGTTTAACTTATAAATGATAATGCCTGATTAATTAGCTTCAGTTCTTATGAAATTTTGATGTTCTAGTAGAAAGTCTAGAAAAATTTTCTTTTTTCAAAGGTCGAGCCATCAAGAATAATAGTCTTTCAATACTTATTTAAAACTATATCTTAAATACAATAATCAACCAATTAGAAGAAAGGAGAGTAAGAAAGGGTGATTAGTATAAAGAAGGGTGGGTCTCTATTTCAATAAGATTTCAAATAGGAGTCCCAAGCGATAAAAGCATATCAAAAGAAAAGTACTGGATTTTGTTTTTACCCAAACCTCCAATTAGCTGACTTTTATTATTGGGATTAGAAACAATAGTAAAAATATAAGCAGAAACCCTTACCTTCCTTCAATTTATCTATGCATCCCTGACATATGGAGATAAACCATGCATAGTTCTAAAAAAAAGAAAAGCAGATGGAGCTATAGGGGATGGGCCTCAAGACGAAAGAAGAAACAAGTAAAAGGAAAATAAGAAAAAATTTAAAAATACAGTAAGGGTGAAACAAATAAAAGGGCATCCGAACTTAAGATGATGATCCACCGAGCCCAACATTCTTGTATGTCCTGAAGTCTCACATCTGTCTTAATTGCTCATAATTTCTTTTTCTTTTCTTCTTGTAATCTAAAGAGCACAAGTAGTATTTTTCTGATTATAAGTAAGAATTTTATTTAATTGAAAGAGTTCAAAGGTAAATGAATTTAGGTCCAACAACTTCAATTAGTAACCTGCTGATCAAAGCTACCATTAAATTAACCCCAAATTATTCTTAGTTAAGATGAATCTCAACAACTTTGAAAAGAAGCGAGTATTACAAGTTACCACTGACCTAAACCTGAACGGATAAGATTTAAACTTGATAAAAAATTGCAGCAATATGAAGGAGAGGAAGAGATCACTTCAGTTCCAAAACTGTTTCAGATGGATTAGAATAATTAGATCCGAAGCCACAAGTAAATAAAAACTATTAAATTCAAATTGAATGATAACAAATAGTGAAATTTAACAGAGCAGGTTTAAATAACTTTTTTTTGGCTGTTTTGTTTAATTATTTCAAATATCATTCATGAGTTTCTTAAAATTCAAAATAGCTGTTTATTTTTAGCATTCAAATTATATTTGCTATAGTTAGATTGCTTATCGACTTGGTATGCCTGATGCAAGCCGTTGGATAATGTGCAGAAGCTCTCATGGAACATATGGCCCAACTCTCCAAATATCTAGTCTGAAAGACTTGCCAGTTTTAGTAGCTCTATCTGAAATGACATTGAACCGTGCAAATCTTCATCTCTCAATACCTACTTTGATTTACTGTCTGTGTTTAGCATTACTTCAAAAATGGCTATTAGATGTTTATGGCAGAATTTTAATGTGTTAAGCATTACTTCAAAAATTGATATTATTTGGTTATTATTGTCAGATCTAGTCAGCCTATATATTATTTTCCTTATGTAGGAACACGTTTTGTAGCTAAATAAAAGTTATTGCATAACCACTAACATATGTTTAAGCAGATCATGGTGTTGCTAAGTTGAACGGATCATCGCAATGAATAATTTCATTGTATAATTAAATAATAATAGATTTACTTGTAGGTCGAGGAAAACTTGTAACTGCTATAAAACATTGCACCACCACTGTTAAAATAAATATATTCAAATTGACCTGTTACCCCTGAATTGCAAGAGCAGTTTCAAACATCAGCAGATTTTGTACATGCATATTTTAAACATAGATACACATTGAAGAACCTTAGAACTCATGCATATTGGGAATTTATCAGAAACATATTAATAGTTAATTAAATATAAAAATTTAAATTTTTTCAAAGAACATCGAATTAATATTTTGGCATGAAGTAAACCATAAGGGGTTGAATTTTGGTTTGCAAATCAAAGTTATACTAATAAACTAAGGGTTGCGGAGATAAGGATGATAAGGTGAATGTTAGGATGCATGCAACAAATATAATGATATATAAATACAATTGTAGCTAGATTGGAGTAGGCTCTATTTGAGGATAAGCTAGAAATTTATCTTAGATGTTTCATATATCTTAAAAATAGATGATTTAGTTTAAGGAGGTTGAATTTATGAATTTAAGCTATAGTAAAAGAGGAAGACCAAACAAAACTTGGCAAATTGTTATAAATGTAGTCACAGTACTTTGAACTTGTCAAGGGATTGTTTTTTGATTGAGTACATTAGAGAATTAAGATTCATTTTACAAGCCCCCTTAATAGGACTAACAATTGGTGGTGCTGTATTGAAATTGCTTTCATGAAAATTACCTATTTTAAGAAGAAAGTTTAATTTGGATATTCTATTCTATAGTTAGCAGTTTGTATGCCTAGGGAGAAATTTCACCATGCCAAATAACTCCTTACAAAAGATGATCAGTAAAAGTAAAGGAAGACGAGATGTGGAAGAAGAGGATAAAGGTTTTGCCTAACACATTGTTGAGAATCCCTTCGTTGCTCTACCTTGTAGCTAGCCATAGCTTATTCCTTCAAAACTCCAACTGACTGTCCCAAGCTCTTAATAATAATGTTCAACTTGAATAGATTGTCTCTTCCGCTTAGTTCAAATTGTTCAATGCAAATTTCTGTTTTATTGGCCGTTGCATTAGGACTTCAAATGGCCACTGTACGCCCTTTTTATTCCAATTTGTTTTTGTTTTCTTATGTGTATGCATTTACTGAGCCATTTTTTTCTATTATTAGCTATTTGCACTACAATTGACTTCTTTGCTTACACATTTTAGTTATGCTAATGTCGGCCTATTTGAAGAATTATATGTTTGACACACATGCTAACCTTTTAACCCTTTGAAAAATTTTGTTTTATCTGGTGTTGATTTAGAACTAAAATTGTTATGCCAAAGGATTATAATCCGACAATTCTTGCGTTGGCATTTATCTATAAGATTTATGATATAGTACTTGAGACTTTATTGTTTATTACCTAAAATGGCTGTAGTTTTAACATGCAAATTTAATGATAGATATATACCAAGAAGCTGGTTTGCCTCTGTGGTTGCGTCCTTATGAGGTTCTCGTCACTTCCTCTTATACTGCCCTTATTGAAACCATTCCTGATACGGTGATCCTCTCTGCTCTGTTTAATCTATCTCATTTAATTGTTTAAATGACCCATAGTTATGTTTTTCTTCTTTTGCAGGCTTCAATTCATTCAATAAAAAGCAGATTTTCTAATATATCAAGCTTGCGAGATTATTTTGTGGCTAAATATAAAGAGAACTCTCCAAATTTTAAGCTTGCCCAGGTAATTATTCTTTTATTTCATCATACAAAACCTTGCTTATGATTATAATTTTTCGGATCTTGTAAACCTTTGAAAATAGCTGAATTTTGATTTTTTTTAAAGTTAACTGGCCTTTTCCTTACAATAAATGCATTGGATTTGTTTTTTCAATCTATTGCTAATGCGACACTCCATGTCTTTTCTTTCACTTTAGTGAACTAAGTGCACATCCAATGACAAACATTTTAGTTAGTTCTTATCCTTGATATATCACTTTAATAATCTCACAAAAATTATTTCATTAAAAAACATTTGTTGAGGCTTTAACATAGATAATATTTGAAACTCATTAATTTGCAAACGTTACATCTTTATTGAGAAGATCACAATTTTATTGTTGATTGTCAACATGAGTTTCTTTGTTGATTATTTGATAAGGTATATATCATCAAAAACCCCAACCCATCTAATCACAATGAAGAATGTAAGTTGAGATTGTGTTCCTGAGCATTGTGAGAGTATTTTACAAAATAATAGCTTCAACTAATGTGAGTCACACAGCCCTCACCACATTAAAAAACAAAGCAAAGCAAACTTTATAGCACTCTCTTGACAACACTGTATTGATTAGATTTTTTATTTTTAGAATCATTTGGTTGCAAAATAACTATTAAAATGAAATTAAAAATTATTTTCCAAACAATTTTCTTAATTTTGGATGGTCATCACTACTTTGGTCAATACTTAAATTCAAATTGCTGAATTGGTCTGTTGATTATCAAAAGTTATAGGTTCGAGTTCCTTAATTGTGTTAAATTTAGCTCTAAGTTTTGTGGATTGGATACATGCTCCACATCTAAGTTGCCCCTTTTTTAAAGGGAAGGTTAATTTTGTCATTTAAAAATTATTTGAGCTTTTATTTATTTATTTTTAAGTTTATCATGAATAGCAGCAGTTAGGAATTAAAAGGCTGGTAGAGTTCATGTTTCTGTGTTTTTTCTAGAAGGGCTTGAAGAGGAAAATGAGAAATGTGTTGTTTTGACCTTGACAGAAATTTCTGAAATCTCAGCAAGTAATTGTGCTAGACTGCAAATTAAATTTCTGGACAGCAGTTACCTGCTGTACTATTGCTTCAGCGTCTGGGAGGGGCTACAGATGGCAGCAGCTAAGGAAGCTTCTCCCTGCATCTGAATAGTTAAACGTAGGATTTTTGTGGCTGCTCTGTAAGGAAAAAAACCTGCTATTGGTGTATAGTTGGATGAAAGACAAGGAATGCCTACAAACTTCAAAATGCAAGCTTCAATTTAATATTTTTGACATACCAATTTTTTAAAAATTTAATCATCTGAATATGTATAATTTCAATGCATTTAGATTTGTGTGCAAAATGTTATCAATTCACTGAAATTTTAATTTCAACTTAGTTTATTATATATTACATTTGCTCTCAATTAATAAAAAGTATTATACATACATAAAAATTTGCTTGACATTGATACAATTGGTATAAATTATACAAAAAATTGATATTAATGCTGCAGAAATTTTTAACATAAGTCTTGTACTATTACCGACCATCAAATTAACACTTTGACACTATTTATATACTCAGCCTCTTCTATAATTAGTGTCGTTTAAATTCCTGCACAAAATAAAAAAATCATTTGTAACAGAAAATTAATCGAATTATATTATTAAATAATTGATATCAAAGGTAAAGATTGTATATTCTTACGGTTAAAAAAGATTTCATAATATTGATGTGCATTGCCTTATTACATTTTGAAAGAATTAAACGTTTTATCATTTTTAAATTTTATATTAATTATTGTTTAAAAAAATTTCTGAAAATAATATCATAAATACTAAAAAGATAATTATACGCATATTAAAGATTATGAAAAATATCATAGTTAATTGTTTGTATAATTGTAAGATCCTATTAAACTTTATGGTTTCCAATTTTAACTGGGAAATTTAACCATCTTATAAGAGAAAAAAGAAAAAAGAAGACCAAAAAGACTAGAAGAAAGTAATAGAAAGGATTTTGTTATTTTGACTTTGGAGGGGTGTCTATTTGATCGTGCGCATCAGAAAGAAAGGATTCATATAGTAGATCTCACTTGGTCGGGTGTGTTTGTAATGGTTTAACTTTTGGAATTATAAGATTAAAAAATGCTAAAACTAACATTTAGTTGTTCTGCTATTTGGGAGTATTTTTCGACTTTTTGATGTTTAGTAGATTTTCTTAACTTTCAACTTGATTATCTGTTAAGCTAAGTTGTTAAAACTATTGGAGTAAACTTTTAAGCTAAGCTGCTACGAAATGACGACTTGATGTCGTTGTTCTAGGATCAGTTTTAACCAACTTTTAAGAGTTGGGACTAAATTTTGTACAATTGAAAGTTTGGGACATCAACCTTTGACTCATGGAACTGCTTAATATATTATGAGATGGATTCATACCATCTCAAACGGCTTTGAATGTGTTCCAGTTATGATTTCCAAGTTGCACATTATAGAAACACTTCCTCTTTACCCCTATTTTTACTTCTAGATGCTGTGATTCTTAGTGTCTTACACCCTTTGGAAATGTTTTCTTTTATTCTGTTTTATTCCTCATCATTTGATTCTTGATACGGAACTGTTCTCTCTCCCTCTCTCTTACTATTCTTTTGTCTGTTAGTGTGCTTGTTTATTCATCAATTGTTGGATAAAAGCTTTTGATATTTGTTGTTGTTCTAAATTACTATTTACTCATGTGCTTGCTGTGGGTACCCGACTTGTAGGACTGTAATCCTTATTGAGTATAATTTCTTTTCCCAAATTGGCTTGGGCTTGTTTCGCTGTTTGACAGTGCTGTTTGTTTTCTGTTTCACAGGATTATTTGTGAGTGCTTATTTTGTTCATAACAAAAAAATTGTGAGATTTATATTTATGAAAATTGGATTAGATTAAAGTTTGTAATTAATTTTTTTCTGGAATTAAATTGAGCTTGACTATCAAATTTTAATGCAATTGAATTCCTTCCATTGAGTAAAATTTATTTTTCTAGTTTGAATTTGTGATTGCCAGAGTGTTTCTACCCTTTCATAGAGATATTTTCCTTTTACTGGCTTGAGATTTTGGCTTTTTGATTTATTTTATTATTTAAATTTCAATGACAAAACTTGTAATTAATTTTATCAAATGACTTGGACATCTAAGATCTTCTTGTTACTTTATCTACGATTGTTCAAATCAATTTTACTATATTATATATTTGTAAATAATTATGCATTTAGGCAACCCTTGAAGTGGGCATTTCCAAAAGAAATCTGTCTCTCGCAAACTTCATATAGATCTCAATTTTACTGAATAAAATCTGCTATATTACTCTTTAACTTCATAGTTTTAAATAGTGGAATTACTTGTCTAGAGTTTTGTATTAGATTTTTCCTAGTGTAGAGAGCTCTATGATAGTGATTTTAATCAAATTATGAAGTATCTATGTAAAAATGGGAGCAACCTTAATGCAATAGCTTCACCAGGCATTATTAGATTTGAATGTAACGTAAATCTCTAAAAATTCTTGACAAGCTCACTAATGTCTTCAGACAGTGAGTCAACAATTTTGAGCTCTATATCCCATTTAAATGATTGCAGGTTTCAAGCCAAAATTATTCTTTAAAGGACCATTAATAGTTTGATGAATTCCATGTTATACAACATAATTTCTAGAGTTTTTTATCATCTATAAACTTGAAATTTTATGTTTTCAGCCATCTTTGAAGTTAGAACTAGGTTCGACTTTGAATAGGTGATGGGCTCTATTTTTAATTAAGTTGGTAAAAAAGAAAACACAAAATACAAAAATCCCAAAAACAGTTTGATATAAAACAAAATGTTATTAAAATAATATTTATCAATTTAAACACTAGCACCTAATGACTGCATTAAAAACTTGTACTGAGTAGCTACATTCATGTGCATCTGTAGCGACAAGTATTACAGTGCAAGCGAGATATCAATCCTACTAGTATTGAATGATAAATTTGTTAGTTATCAATCTTTAATTTCTGAAATTTATTTAAAAATTGATTGAAATTGAAACTACAAATTTTGTAATATATTTGATTGAAAAACAGAAAATCAGAGAAAATGACACCTAAAGGATTGTGGTATATTACAGACTTATTTATGCATTGTTTGTTAAATCTTTATGCTAGTAAATTTGGAATGCATAATCAATTCCAAGCTTTTATCAGTGGCCACGCAAAATCATATTTAAATGCTTATTATATTCCTGTGAACAATTACTTAAATTGTAATCTAATCTAATTTTTAGTTGATGCTTTGATATTTCTGGTATATATTTATCCTATAGCAACAAAATCTTTGTAATCAAGTTTAAATGCTTTCAACTCATTGAATACAACAAATCACCGATAAATAATACGATTGAGTGGTAAATTATTTATATTAATTTAAACAGTATCAAAATAAAATGACTGACATTTTATCACATGTGAAAGCTTGATATTTTGTAGGAATGTTTTACTGTCTTTTAATTTTTAGATAACATGAAACCAAGCCTATGCTAGGTTATTGTTACTTTTATTGCAAAAATGCACAATTTTGTGTTTTCTAAATAACACATAAATAACTGAATAGCATTATCGCAAGTAGAAATTATGAAACTCAACCAAATAGTTACTGTTTTCTAAATAACGCTATTGTTGAATAATGTTTTATATAAAGAATACTTCATATGACATGCAATCAAACGGCCCCTTAATAAAACCAGTGCTACATCCCTTGGTTAGGAGTTTCATCCCATAATGGAGACAAAATGATCCGCATGTCATATTGTAAATGAAAATTGTACTAAAATATGTAAAAACAATTCTGATTTTACAAGCCAGTCATTGTTTAACTCTTCCACTAGAAGTTGAACTCCCTTCTCTGTTTGAAGAAGTACTGTTCCTCAGTACAGGGAAAAATGGAATACTTCTGATTATATTAATCAGTTTCCCAGTAGTACTAAAGGTCTCTTCAACAGTTTAAACTCTTCCTCTCTGATTTTCTATTTTTTTATTTATGATTGAATTTTCAAAGTTATGCAGCATTGTGATTTCTGTGATATTATTGTTATGACATTATTATCATAATGAAAATTTTTCATCTGATTTTTTTTTTCATTCAGTTGCTCTAATGTCATTAAATAATGCTTTTAATATTAATTACTAACTATTGTTTTCAGAGAAATTTCGTTGAGAGCATGGCTGGATATTCCATTTTATGCTACCTTTTGCAGGTATGGTAAAGTGTACTCAATTTTCATGGCCCTATATTTGTGTAAATTTGAAATGCTAAGGTTGAATGCATATCTTGATTTAAAACATTAAAGCTTGGTGTCATAAGTCTATGCCATAGTACTTGTGTATAGCTTTCACTATGTGTGGTGTTTTAAGACAAACTTTGTGAGCATTTACACCATGCATGAAAAGGTTTTGTTCACTGATACTTTTTCTTGTTTTTATTTTCTTGAAGAAAACATCTGAGGTTGTTTTTTGATAGGCTGGTTATTTTCTTTATTTTGCGTGTTCAACATATAATAACAATGACAACAAGTAGCTTTAGTTTCACTATGTACTTAAATCCTTTGTCCCATTGTGCCCAGCCAAATAACGACATTTTCCTAGGCTCCAAGTATATGAGATCTTTTCTAGTTGCTTATTGTCACATTTTTTGGTCTTTTTTATCCCTTTATAATGGGAAAAATTTATAACTCAAGTTTCCTAATTGGAGTATCAGTTGTCTACATTTATAGTAGCAATATATTTGAACCAATCACTTCTTCATAACATTATTACTTATTGTAGTATTTTCGATATTATAGCTTATATTATGAATAAACTTACACTTCATATGTTTGTTTTTAATCTACTATGATGGAATCATATAGATTTTGTGATAATTTTTTTAATTATATCTCTAATTATCTTATAGATACAACTAACAATTATTTGCCACATAAGATTATCTTTTCCTCATTATCATATTATCGATGCTCTAAAACCAGTCTCTTGAACATATTTTTATTTTCATTTTAAGATTCTCTATTTAGTCTTTAGATACGGTTTATATTTATTAATACATTTTCAATCTTTTTATTCAAATTTAGAACCAATGATTGATGTTGAGGTATTAAACTTTTGCAATCTTTGTAATATTATAAATCTCTTTTCTTTATATGAAAATAGTCAAAGTACTAGAAGTTATATTCCATTTAGGGGCTGTTTGGATTGAAGTAAAACTGGGGTAAAATAATTTTTTTTCGGATAAAGTGAGATAGATATCTGCTTTTGGTTATACAAGTAAAATGGGTGAAAAATTTTTGCAGTGTAAATCAATTTTGCGCATGTATATTAGGGGATGGCGTATGCAGTTGCGCCCTAATCGGACGATTTGATCGAATAGTTCGTTTGTGAAACATAAATTCTAACATTATTAATAATTGTATTGTTAATTATAATATTTAAAGCTATATATTTTTTCATATCCTCTTAATTTCTCGTGCATCATACTTAAAAATCTAATCCAACATGATATTATGCATATTTCTTTATGCTTCTCATCATGAACCAAAACTTGATGTCTAAATTATTGATTTCTTTTTCTCTCTACATATCACTTTATTTCTTAAAGGAATAATGTTTACATCTTACTATTGATCATAATTTCTACTAATTCAGTAAGGTTTGTAATTAAAATATTAATATTCTAACTTTTTATTCTTAATCTAGTGTCTTTAATTAGCGTATTTACATGCAAGATTGTTTCGTTGTTAATTTGGTCATAAAATCATCATTCAATCAGGTTGGTTATTGTGTTCCCATCTAATTCGCAGTCATTCTACTTTATTCATTTATCTTTTTAATTTTATTTAAAAGTACTCATGGCATCTAGTGCCATTGATTGATTTTCATTTTGCAATCTTAATCTTTGTGGATTTGCATGCTGGACATGGTCTGAATGGTTTAATGCAACGCTGGCTTTGCAATAATTATACCTTTTTATTTTGTTATGTTCTTTTTTTTACTGAAATTATTCTATTTTGTTTTTGTTTGTGTTGTTTTTTTTTTTTGTTCACATGTTAAAGATATTCTCAATCTTTCATTTGTGTATTTTTGGGAATTTTTAATAAATCAATTTTTTGTTTTTTTTTTTTGGTTTATCGTGCTGTCTCAAATTGTTCTTGTTCCAAGTCAACTAGCTATTGAATTTTTTTCATTTGTCTCAGAGAAAGTTCAAACTGAATACACGAGGGACAACATTAGGATTAAATTGAATAGTTTGCGCACTAAATCGGGCATGTTTGATTAGTCCAGGATTAAATAGTTAACTTGAGATAATCCAAATAGTAAAGTTTTCTGATTTTTATTTTTGCATGTTGATTAGTCCAGGATTAAATAGTTAACGTGAGATAATCCAAATAGTAAAGTTTTCTGATAAGTCCAGGATTATTTCTTGTGATGATTTTTCTTTCCTGTATTGATTTCTATAAGACATTCATTTTTTTCATTATCTTAATTTTGTTTTCGTACATATTGTTGTATAATTTTCAACATAGGTGAAGGATCGGCATAATGGAAACTTGTTGATGGATGAAGAAGGCCATATCATTCATATTGATTTTGGTTTTATGTTATCTAATTCTCCCGGAGGAGTAAACTTCGAGAGTGCCCCCTTTAAACTAACTCGAGAGCTTCTTGAGGTCAGAGATTTTATACTCGAGAAATTTTTGGTATTGTTAGTTTTGAAATACCGCTTAAATTGCTAAGATATGATTCTACTTGAGTTAATGTAAGCTATTCTTGAAACTTTTTATTTAGCTTATGTCTTGTTTTAACATTGTCAGGTAATGGATTCTGATGCAGAAGGTAACCCAAGTGAATTCTTTGATTACTTTAAAGTGAGTGCATATTTTTTCTTTTAGCTTTTACTGTTGAGAAACTTTTTCTTGGGATAATTATTTACATACCATTTGTATTTTTATAATTTACACTTTCAGTGCCCAAGTTTTGATGTTTATTGATTTAACGCCTAACAAGACTCATGTATGGAATTTGATTCTCAATTAATAATTAAAAAAACTTAAGTGGGTGGTATATTATAAAGGTTTGGATGCTTCGTTGGTAGATTGTAAAGATTTCAGTGTTGTGAAGGAAAAAAAATTATTTTGTTCTGTATTTTTATTAATTCTGTACATATATTTTTATTTTACTTGCCTGAAATTATATGGTAGGCCTTCATTCTTCTTTGATTTAATTCTTTTAGGTGCTATGCATTCAAGGTTTTCTCACTTGCCGGAAGCATGCAGAGCAAATAATACTCATTGTTGAAATGCTTCAGGTAATAAAAACAATCAACCGTTTTATCTTGTTGCTTTATTTTTGAATTTTCGTCATCTACCATTTGCACCATATGTTTTCTCATTCGTTCATAAAATGATATTTAATGTTTCTCTTTTTTATCTCTCTCAAGTAATAATCCAAGTATTAATTGGTTTGATTATTTTTATAGATTAGGGTCTGTTTGCAATAGCTGTTTGGCTGCTACGTTTTCTCAAAAAATTGTGGCCATTTTAGTATATTGTTCATTGAACAACTTATTAGTTTCCTTTAAAAGTTATTTTACAAGTAAAGAAGATAGCAGTTTCTTTATTAAAAGTTCTTTAATTACTTTTGCGAAAATCAAATGACAGAAACCTATTTATGTTCTCATGTTAGGAAATTTTGCCCCTATTTATGGAAATATTTCATTTAAGGTAATACTTATTTTGGAGTCTTTTCATTCATGGCACTCAAATCTTTATAATATACACATCAAGCACCCAATCATAAATATTTACAGATAAAGCACTATCAATTCACCAATGTTAAGAGTTTTCTTAATTATATAACTAGATATGAGGTGTTGTGCACTTTAGAAATGATGAGATGCTAGTTCCTTTTTTATAGATTTTAATGTTTAGGTGCTGAATGTGTAAATTATAAAGTTTTGGGTATTATTTAGGTAAATATCCCTAATTGTTAAGGCTTTACATGATTTTGATTTACATTGTTAACAATAAAATTAGGCACAAAATGGCGTCCAACATCAGCAGCTTCCCACATTTCAGTGTTACACAGCCTTTTGTTCTTGGGCCATGGTACTGCACAAGTCATTGCGCAGTTCTGCATAGCTCACGACGCCACAATTTTTCCATGTTTTAACCATAATGTTATATATTTGCACTGTCGATGCTCACAATCCTATGCCTCTCAGCTCCAGCTGCAACATTTTTGTATCTGACAATATGCAAGCGGCCATTCTTGATTAATATTTTGGGAGGTTTCATTCCACATCTGCACATGTCCAGTTGTTTACACATTGTTTCTTCATACAATGAGGCATTTATGAGCTACATGAAGTTCATGCCATATCCCTTGGCTAAACTTTGTTCTAGTCACCAGCATGCTCTAATCATTAATAGGGACTTAAGTTTCTGATCTATTTTTTGTGGTGCTTCTCTCACATAACTGATCTGTGGCCTTATTGCAAGCACTATGGAATTGGATTCTTGAACGTGCGACTATTTTCATGCCCCTCAGTATGTTAAAATGCTGGCATTCAATAATTTTTTCACTTTTCTTTTTAATTGGGTGAATTAAACAAAGAAAATTCACAGGGGGTATGTAACAAGGAGTTGAAACTCTACCCAATTTTGAAAAAACTAAGAACTCTCAATGACCTCTCTTGGAAAATGAAGTTAGAAGGTGAGCAATAGTCTCAATAGATACAGAAGAAATACACTGTGACTTGTGATCGTTTCTTATTGCATGATAGTAAATCTCATCCAAGTATTGTCTTCAAATTTGAGACTTTTGATCATATAGATTTAGCTAATTTTACAGTTTGTGATTGTTGATTAGGAAGAAGTTGTGTTTTGTATAACGTGATATTTTGGGCGTCAAATTGAGTGCCACAGTTATCTTAGGGGATTTGCAAGAATTTTTAAGTGCACACAGCAATACAAAAAGATTATAGTATAGCATGTTCACTATACCATTATCTCTGAATTATTTACTTTATCAATTTCTACAATTTACGATACTCAAGAAATAGGTAGATTACAATTGCTCCAATGTTAAACCATTAGTTAAAAGCGTGTGGTGCACAATTGAACAAGCTATAATTTAGGACAAATACAGTAATAATATGAATAAACTGAGCGTAACATATATATATATATATATATATATATATATATATATATATAATATGCTTCTATAGAAATGCTGGAAATAAAGGTGTTTAAATTAAAATGAGAAAATTATCAAAATAGTCCTTGACTCTTGCAAAATTTTCAAAATAATTCTTAGCTCTTGTAAATGATTTCTTTGGTCCATTAACTCACCATCCCCTTCTATGCCCCTTGTGTTAAAATTATGTTGTTTCTAGCAGGAATTTCTAATGGCAGATTCCAGCGGAAATCGAGCATTAGTTTTGGCAAGCGGTAGATTCCTGCTGCTGGAATTCCGGCTGCTGGAATCGACCGCTTGCCATTTCCAGCAGCCCAGCTGTCGATTCCCGTCTAGAAATGACAAGTGGCCTATTCTAACAGCCTGAATCAACCGCTTGCCATCCTGCTGGAATTAACAATAGGAATCGGCTGCTGGAAATTCCGACTGAAAAATGGTAATTTTAACGGATTGGGACGTCGAGTTAACCGTTGACCAAATAAAGCACTTGAACAAGAGTTAAGGGACCAAGAAAATATTTACAAGAGTTAATAATTATCTTAAACATTTACAAGAGTCAAGTGACTGTTTTGATACTTTTCTCAAATTAAAATGTTTAAATCAGAATATTTGTTCCAATTATTAGCTAATCTTGGGGTCTAGACTGTCTAGTAAATTATGTTAATTTATAATTATATTCATATTTCAAATAATTGTTGATTTTAAATATTAAATCACTTTTATTTAAATTAAATGTTGATTGAATCTCTTTTCGATCTAAGGACACAATGGCTTATTTTAATTTAAATTATGTTGCATTCATGTTGACCCATCTTATCTGAAAAGGCAAGCCAGCAAAACTTCTCATTTTGGTTTTTCAAAAATTAAATTCCATTTAAAATACATAAATTAATTTTATTCTTAGGCATTCTTATAAGTGTAAGTTATGCTCTAAATTAATTGTAGTTTTTCTAAATGATATAAATCTCACTGAAATGCATAAACTAATTCCAACTATTTACTTTTTAATTAATGCGAACACAACCCAATTAATTAGGCCTGTGCTATTGTGAACATGCCCTTCAACTTAATGCTGAACCCACAAAATCTGATGATTTATGACATCAAATCAAGTGTTTTAGTCACACTTATGCAAGCTTAGCTGAAATTCTGAACTAATTATCTATGCTTTGTTTTGAATGTTTAGACTGGGACAATGGGAGGTTTATTCCTTGGATCAAATGATGGTGCTCATTTCAGAAATTTCATATGAAAGTTCTCAATGAAATACGAGCCTCTTACAAATATACCGGTGTAATTAGCTTCATTTGATAGTTTGATAAGGGTATGACATAATCAACTAAGCTCCTGGTATAGAAACCAGACAAACCTCAGCTATAAAAAAATTTGCGAATGGCTATCATTGACGTTTTCCCACAAGCAAACTTTTTAACTAAAAAATACTTGAAATATTTTACCAGCCTCTGGGTTTCATCATTAGAGAGGAGAATAGCTGCTTTACCTCGTAGGTATGCGACAAGTATGATTCTGATTAGTCTCCCCGAGATGATAAAGCTCCGCGAAAGGATAGTGGCGCTGAAGATGTCGCTGAGAGTCTGGAAGGAAGATTTAGAAGTTCGGGCACCTCCATTCTAGAGAACGACTGTCGAAAAGTAGGCACATGGCTCTTCGGAGCGGTGGCCCAAGACGACAGCATATCCATGATCGCCAGGATTATGCCCGCCGTTTTCATTTGTCGTTCAAGAAACATCCAAATTGGCTGCCTCCATCTCGGCGACCGGTTGCTTGATCGCAGCTGCAAGGACTGTGAGGCCCGATGCCGGTTCGGTAGAAACCGTTCTGGCATTGGGTGGCTACTCATCGCAGGATCATATCAAGCAATTTGAGAGAAAAAGAATGCGCATATAAAAATGAATGATATTTTTCATTTATCAAAAGTTCTTATTACAAGGTCCATCATCGTACAAAACAAAGAAACAAAATAAGTAATTCAGCGTCGTCGTCGATCTTTTGAAAATTAAGGTTCTTGTTTAACCTCTTCCAGTAGCACCTGACCTGGTATTGTACAGAAAATAATACCGGGATTTGAATTTCCAGTAATTAGAGAATACTCTAAGTACAACAGTATACAATAACAAATTACTTTATGAAAATACGTTTAGCAGAGGTAAAAATGCAGGATAGGTAAGGCAACCGCGCAAAATAAGCAAGCAAATTTCTGCAACAAGCAGTTATCACAAAATAACGGTTACTGATGTTATTTTCCAGTAACTAACCCGGAATGTTACTGATGTCATTTTTCCAGTAACAACCCCGAATGTGATTGATGTCATTTTTCAATAACAACCCTGAATATTGCTGATGTCATTTTTCCAGCAACAACCCCGAATGTTACTGATGTCATTTTCTAGTAACAACCCCGAATGATACCGATGTCATTTTCCGGTAACAACCCCAAATGATATTACGTTGGTTCCGGTCAACCAACCAAGCTTCAAATGGATTCGGCTCAAAACAAATAAGCGAAGCATAGCAGTAATAGAAAAATGCAAGATGTAATACAAGTCATATACTGGGTACCTTTAATCTTTAAGTTCAGCAGTTCAACAACTCGAATGAGTGACAGTTCGCTTAATCTGCATTTAAGTCTCCGATATTTTTAAGTTAGTTTTTTTAATGATTTAGGAGTTTAATTTATTCTTTCATTCTGTTCTTCTTCTTCTTCCTTTGAAGTTCAATTGAATTAAGCTGCTGTTAAAGTAGTTGTTAAGGTGTCTTCATGATTATCATACTAATGTATGATGAAAAAGTCAGAATAATCGACTGAATTGGCAAATAGAAAATAGTAGTCATTTATAACACTTTGAATCGTTCTCATTATTAATTAATGAGGATAATTCTATTGTGCATGACTAGCCATAAATTTGATAGTTATAAAGAGAGTAACCAGATTAAGAGAAAGCGAATGTGTTCTTCAAATTTCCTTCTCTTACCTTAGATTTAAGATCGCCGGAATACGAAGAGAAGTTGGAACGGGTTGGCCGAAAGATGGCCGAGGGTTGCTGGAGCTGCTGTGGGGGCTGCCGGAAGCTGCTGGAAGTGGCTGTCGGGCTGCCAGAAGGTGGCTGGAAGGGGCTGCCGGGCTGTCGGAAGGAGGCTGGAAGGGGCTGTCGGAAGGAGGCTGGAAGGGGCTATCGGGCTGCCGGAAGGAGGAAGGGTTGGCTGATTTGGGGAAAGGAGAGGGGAAGAGGCTGCTGGAAGGCTGTGGGGAGAAGAGGGGAGGGGATGGGGTACTTGTAGGCGCAGGAGGGGGCGCCACAACGTGCGCCAAATGGTGCGCCATAATGGCGTCTGGCACGCGCCAGGGGGCCTCTGGCGAGGAAGCTTCTCCCGCCAGAAGGCGGGAGTGGGGTCGGGGGAGACGTGGTCTGCCCTATGGGCCGACAGCCTGTGCCAAAAACGGCGCAGGCAGGCGCCGTAAGCCTGGCGCGGAAACTTCTCCCGCCTGGCGCGAGAGAAAGGTCGCAGAATGCGATAAAAAGAGGGGCGTAGGAAGAAAAAAAAACAGAGGAAAATTTAAAAAAAAAACTTTAATTTAAAATATTCTCAAATTTTCGTCGTTCGACATCCGAATACAACGAAACTTGACACCGAGGTGTGTTACGACATGACGAACACTCTCGCGCCGAAAATTTTCGATTCGGAGCAATACTTTATTTTATTTTAATTTTAGGGGTTTAAAACTTCGAAAATTTGCCACGATCAAATCGACGCTCAGAATTTGATGAAACTTCTCGAGCAGCTTTTAAATAATATACTTAACACGTCGACACTGAAAACGACGGATTCAAACACGTATTTCAATATTTTTGATTTTTAGAATTTAGAAATTTCAAAGATAGAACGGGAGCTTTCATCTTTCGGATTTCTCCTGAATTAGGGCTCTTTGATCTTTAAAGTTGTTTCTATCTATTGGTAGTTTTGTTTGCCCTAAAGTGAAATTCTCCGGAACCCTGATTCCTAAGGCGGAATTCTGACCTAATTTGCAAAACAACGACTTTGGGTCGTTACAAGGACTACCGAAGCAAGGGCGGCAATGAAGGTCGCCAGCACCAACACATTTTCATCGTTCTTGCTTACAATAGTATACCCATTGATATATATATATATATATATACATAAGGAGAACTTTTTGGAAACTGCGAGAATGGCGAACGGGTACTAAGGTTCTAACTGGTGGCCTCCACCACTTCCCCTGCTTCGGTGGTCTTTGTGGCTGCGATCCACGGCCGCTCGCCAAGATGGAGTCATCCGGTTTGGGTTTTTCTTGAACTACTTATGCAAACATCAGACACTATCTTGGAGATAGTGCATTTTCTATGGCGGCTACGTAAACATATATATATATATAAGGAGAACTTTATGGAAAATGCGAGAATGGCGAACAGGTGCTAGGGTTCGCACTGGCGGCCACCGCCTCTTCTTCGGTGGTCTTTGTTGCTGCGATCCGCGGCCACTCGCCAAGATGGAGGCTTCTGGTTTGGGTGTCTCTTGAACTTCATATGCAAACATCAGATGTTGTCTTGGAGATCGTGCATTTTCTATGGCGGCTTTGGCGGCTGTTTTCCAGAATGGAGGAGCACAAGCTTTCAAATCTTCATTCTAGACGCTCGATGGCATTTTCGGTGCCACTATCCATTTATGAAGCTTTATCATCTTGGGGATATCTAATCAGAGTCAAACTTATCGCATACCTACAAGGTAAACCAATTGTTCTCTTCTCTAATGATGAAATCCAGAGGCTGGCCAAAATTTTCAAGTATTCTCTTGTTTGGAAATTTGCTAATGGAAAATCGTCAATGGTAGTCAATCACAAATTTCTTATCAATCGCGGGCTTAGTTGATTTGTCATATTCTTATCAAACTGTCAAATGATGTTGATTACTCTAGAATATTTGCAAGAAACTCGTATTTCATTGAGTATTTTCACATGAAAGTTTTGAAATGGATGTTGTCATTTGATCCAACGAATGAACCTCCCATTATCCCAATTAACTTTCCTCTTCTAAAGGTTCACTTAATGACGCATACAATTTGTTCGCATTGGGTCTTGTTTTGGCAAGCCTCTCAAAGTCGACTTCGCTACTGCCAACTTTTTCCGTCATTTGGTGCATATGTATTGGTTGAAATCGATCTCATTGAAATTCTTGAATCAGATATTTCGATTTGGAACAAGGAGAATGGATACATACAAGAGTAAATTTTTAAGAGCAAACCGTTGTATTGCACTCAATGTTTGACTATCGGCCATGACAAGGCATTTTGTTTCAAGTTCCCTCTTCAACGCAAAGGTTATCAAGGTCTGGATAAGTCAAGAAACAAGTGACTTTTGTTCCTCAATGGAGGCCCAAAGCGGGGTCGGTTGACTGTCCATTTAGAAAGGATGCTCACATTCAACCGCATGGCATATATGAGGCTCCACTTGTGTTGGCTGATGGAGGCAGGGACTCCCCATTAGAGGTCAATGTTGCTGCTAAAGAAAGCTTATTTGTCAATCAACTGTTTGTGGCCGTTGATTGTGTCGAAAGAAATGACATTGCTAACATTACTTTTGATGAATTTTGCTTGGATTGAAACACAATCCGGGTCATTCTCACAAATTGTGGCAAGTGTGGGCTGAGCTTTGTGGTATTGTGATTGCCGAAGAATCTCAACCATTTGTGGAGGTTCCAATGTTCATTGAAGGTATTGATAGTATGATTGAGTTTGATGAATTTGAAGCGGGTGGGATCCTGGCGGAGGTGGTGACCTCGACAGGCAATGCTTCTTCCAGTTATGTCTAGGAAAGTAATGAGGGTTTATCGAGTTTTGAGAATTTTACCTCGAATCAGCTTCAGTATGCATAAATGGCAACCCAGGAGGTTTTGAGGATGAGAGTTGCAGGGGAGATTAGCCCATGCCTCTTTGATTCTAAGGAGCATTCCTATAATGTTATGTTGTTGATAGCATGCTCCTTGAATACGCTTTAGCTATGGATTGATAAAATTCCAATAGTTTTGAATAGGCAAAATACAGTGGAGATCGTCCTGTCCCATGATATAGATGTTCCATCCTCGAGCTTAACGGTCTCGAGTGGGAGGTGCTTCAGCTATAGATCATATATAGTGCTTAGGTGATAAAAATAAAGTATATTGCTATTTATTTAGGCAAATATTTGATATGCAAATACTAGTTCTTATTTTAAAAGATATCAAGTAAACAAGATAGCATTAAATGTAATTTCAAATTAATATAGTTATTATTATCTTCAGCAAATTATTATATAATTTTAGTTATTTCATTGATTATATTTGTATTGCTTTATGGGAGAATTTAATATACTCAATTGAAATCTTTCTTATTTACTACGTGACGGTTTTACAAAAATTGCCACTATGATAGTTATTATTACACATCAAAAATACTACTTTAATTAATCTCATGCAATAATTGTAGGGAAGTTAGATCGTATATTAAGGTGTTAGTATTTGCAATTATTAAAATTTGGGTATCATATATGTTAAATACCCAAGTTTTGTATGTCATGCAACTAATTATTTGTATTTTTAGGATAGTCTGTTCCACAGACCGGCATGCATCTGGTTTTCCTAAAAATAACTTATAGGGCACGTTTGGTGGGTCTTGTTTGATTTATTTGTCGCGTGTCATGGGATGGCAACACTGAGCCGTAACCCCATGTTGTGTTTGGCACAAACACAAAAACAACACTCCAAAAGCCAATTTGACAATTTTGAGTTTCATATTCGAAATTGATAAGTGTCGATTTGAGTTCGGGTAGATTTGATTTATAATCGTGTCAAATCAGTTAATAATAACTATGATATTTTTATCAGAAAGGCTCGATGCAGTTTATTGGGGGCACAATTTGTAGCTCTTAATTTGCAGATTTAAACCCCAATGATGCGGGAATTTATCTTGCATTTTGTGTTGTTTGGGTCATAGACTGGGGTCTGGGGTTCTGTGTGGGTCAATATGCTTGATACTACTATTTAAAAAATTATTTTTCAAGCCAATTTGACAATATTAAAAAAATCATCTATGTCAATATGTCTAGAAAGATAAATTATTATGTAATAAAATACGATTGTCAGATAAATGATTCTAATCTTCTAAAATCACCATGTGTTCTATATTGTAATAAATCTATGCAAATTAACTTCTTTGGCATTTTCTGAGTATTGGATGGTCCGAGTAGAAACCAAAAATTAACTTGCTGATTAGTTTGTGGTTTTTAAGAGTAATGATAACTATACGATTGTTTAGCAATTGCTGTTTGACTAAAATAGAATTTCGTATGGGTAAAAAATATTTTTTTTCTTTTAGTACAGCACAAAGAAAATTTTTAAAAATTTACTAATTATTACATTATTTACATTACCCGGAAACTCATATCCGAACAGACACATTTGAAGTTGATGTGAAGTAGATAAAATAGAAAAAAACTGTTAAATTCTCATTATATTACAGTGTCATTTGATAAAAATTTCTTTGAATAAATTGACATGCCAAGGTAATCTCTGTCACATTAATTTCAGGATTCTGGTTTTCCATGTTTCAAAGGAGGTCCTCGTACAATACAGAATCTCAGGAAACGGTTTCATTTAAGCCTAACAGAGGAGGTTCTTTTTTTCTGTTTTCAACAATCTATTTTAGTTCCTGCTTAGGCCTCGCTTTGTGCTAATTAATATTTTCTTGCAGCAATGCGTTTCTTTGGTGCTTTCCTTGATCAGCAGCAGCTTAGATGCTTGGCGGACTAGACAGTACGACTACTATCAGCGTGTGCTCAATGGAATTCTATGATACTTTTTTGGTCCCTGCGGCCAATCCAACCTTACATCTTCTTGCCCTTGTTCGAGGAAATTTGGCAGCAAAAATTGCTGTCTTGAAAATATTGTGGCGATGATCCGATGGTTGTCTACTTGGGATTCGACCAAGCGCTGGCATTGGCCGACGATTTTATCTTAAAATCATGGTGGCGATTGGGTCATGAGAGAGGCTTTCAACTTTCGTGTCGGAGTATGACCTGCTTTTACTTGTTCCTCTGTGGTGCATATGAACTTTTCGCTTGCTGTACAGTGGAGTAGAGGTTGGCACAGAACTCTCAATCGAGCACTTGATTGAAGATTCGGGTGCTTAAAACTTTTTTGATTTTATCATTTTAGTCGGCATCATATATGCATATATATATATGAAAAATATTTGTACAGAATGATTCTTGACTAGATTCTATTTTAGTGCTTTGAGAATTGGAAGACTGCTAATGCTGCTTCCAATCCGCTGCCCTCAGTTACATTTGTTGCATTGTCAGGTTTTCTTGAAGTTTTTTCATCAGGTCTTCGATTTTCTCCCTTTAATGCATCCAGTTTTGATGCCAAATTTGCATTCAAGGATCATGTGTAATTGTATTACAGTTGAATGTTTGTTTTGTATAGTAATGATGTATTTTAGTTTTTATTGTTAATCTTTTTTCTTTTTACACTGCAGCATTTGATAGTCAGTGATGTGAATAGTTTTGTTAGCAGATGCGCAGCAGATAATAAGAATAATTCGCCTCATATACGGCAGTATTTAATTCCTTTAGTAGGAGAAAAAATGATCAAACCCAAGGTGGATTAAACCATGCATTACCATGAAAAGTTGATAGATCATGTAAATAACCTTTTGCTACAAGGAGAAATTAGCCTTTTCCATCATTTTAATTATATGAGGACATGTTGCATATGTATCTTCTGCAGGTTGCTTGAGTCAGGCAGTTCAAAGCTTCCTCTTACATTCTTGGAAGCATTATTCGATGTAGGTAATTTTGAATGTTTGAATGTAATTAGTTGAAGTAATCACTTTGAGGCTTATAGATGGTTCTATCCAAATTTGATAAATACCCCTGCTTAGAATCCTGGGAGCTATAATCTTTCATCTAGAGAATAAAAGCTTATTTGTCCATCTTGTGAGCTAAGGGTTGGTTAATCTTTTCAAAGAATTTTGAACAATCCACAACTATTTCCTGAATGATTTGTAGTGTTATTCAACCAAGCTGCGGATTGATTTGCAGCAAGTATTGTTTTAATTAAAGTATTAGGGAAATTGACCCAATTAAGGTTAAAGCAACTAGCAATTGGCTGTCGAATGGGCAATGGAGTATTATAGCGTATATTGGTATGGTTGAAAGCTTATAAAAAGTTTTTCAATCAGTCCAACTCCTTTGCACAAGTTTATTTAAGGCTGATAAAAAGTTCTCGATGAATGTTGAGCACAATGTTTATCTCTTCATAAAAAAATATATAAAATTTGATCATGAGATGCTACTGTTAGCCCTAAATAATATCTAAAAATTATGTGAAGTAGAAGTCAATGCATATGTATATGCAATTGGTGTAGTAATCTTAGAATCAACTTTATGTTGAGAAGACTTTGGAGATGGAGTCTTCTTATGGCTATGCATCCTTCAAAAGTTATGGAAGCTAAACCCAATTGATGTGAATCTTTAACATGTTATTAAAAATGATAATTGATAATGCTTATCATCAATAAGTTTTTGCTGTTTAGAAGGTTAGTATTGAATCTTCAATTGACTTGCTACAATCAACACTTGTTACTGCCAATTATCACGAGCATAGTAGACTTAAGTTCAGGAATAATAGTCATTTGTAATTCATTAGCATTATTTGTAATTCATTAGCATTATTAAGTATTTAATAAATTTTAAATAAAGGTAAAGAAAAATTTGATCATAATATCTAAGTTTGATCTAATGTACATATATGTAACATCCCCAGTCTTTTATTGGTGACTTGATTTTTTTAAGTCAAGAATATTATTAATTGATCCAATTAATCATTGTGTAGTCAAAGTGTTTGATGATCTAGCCAATTTGTTTGTTGAACCTTACATGATTAGTTTAGTTATCATTTTAACCTTCCCACTTCTACTCTTAGGACTCTTAAGTTGGGATTTATTAGTAGTCATTGATGCTGGTTGGTGAGGTGTTGTTAGAGATTATTTTTTGGGGCTTATGAGCAAACCCTAGTTGCCAAACACTCATCCTCTCTTACATAGAATTTTCTTCTCCTCTCATAAATTGTTCAAAATTTTGAAGATTTTTCATGTGTAGTAAGCCATATGTTCTTTGTGGAATTTACCAGGATCCTACATAAGTTACGTTATGGAATCCTTGTAAATTATGTTGTTTTTGCTGCATCATAATCAATTTCTACGGCTAAAATATAAATATTATTATTTTATATTTTGTGAGCAACAAACACATCATTTTACTTTGTACAAATCGTAATTTTGAGAACCGCATTGTTCTTCTTATCATGTGTGTAACTATCAATATTTTTTAAATGTTAAGTTGTTTGTATGCATAATTAAGCTCTTTATTATTTTGATTAAAAAATTTCAGTTGTATTCATATTTTGATTATACACAAAATTATAAATCTATCTCTTATAAGCATATGCATATAAAAACTATAATTGATTATACACAATAATTTTAAAGTATTAGGGAAAAAATAAACTCATTTTAATACAATAATTTTAATATTTTAAAATTATTGTATTCTATTTCAATTTTGAAATGTTCAATTTATGTTCTAGTCATTTTGAAATGTTCAATAATTTGATATATATATATATATATATATATATATATATATATATATATAAGAATATTATTTACTAAGAATAAGGTTTTGTAAGAAGTTTTAAAATAAAATGAGTTTATTTTTTCACAATTATTTTATTTTATTTTATATTTTTTTGTCTTACAAAAAATTTATGATTTCTTATATTATGAATTATGAATTTTTGTAAGTGTACTTTGATGAGTGCTGATCATAATGACACTTGTGTCACACATTACTACTATTCTATGCTTTTTAAGTTTATTTGTAATGTCTTTGTATTTTCAGTTTGATTATTTAGTTTATCACATTATGCAAAGCAATATGTCAACTAAAATGAAAAAATGTTATTAATTAGTAATTGAATGTATATCAAATTTTGTTCTAATATAATAATTAAATTATGGAGCTTTAGCAATATTATAACTTATTGAGCATTGTTCATCAAAGGTGTTGAAATATTTAGAAAAATTCTAGTGATTAATATGAAACATGTGACAAGAATATATTTTCTTATGTACTTTTGTGTATGAAATAATGTTTGGAATTATGTGGGCTAAGGTTTACTTATAATGTCAACAAATAACTACTAATATAAAAATAGTATACTCAAGGGAGAGCTTTCAACCGAAAACTAAGTTCAACGTTTTAAGGGAGAGCTTAAAATACAAAGCTAATAAATCTAACACTCAACACATAATAAACCAAATTGACTAATATAAATTTAATATGTTTGAAAGTTTATTTTACCATATTACTTAAAATACTATCATTCAACTATGATTAAGCTAAAAAAAGATTTCCACACAACTATTATTTGAATAAATAAAAATTCATCAAAGAATAAAATAAAAACATTAGTATATTATGCTATTATTGACTTTAAAGTGATTGTTATGATTTATGATTAGATAAATATCCCAAAAAATTGATATTCAAATTATGATACGAGAGATAATTAGAGATTAAATATCTCAAAAATATTCTATCTTACGAAAAAATAACTAAAGGGTGAAATTCATATATCTTTAGGCAAAATAATCAATAATCACTATCCAAATATGTGGCTGTG
Source organism: Gastrodia elata (assembly GCA_016760335.1). Taxonomy (NCBI): domain Eukaryota; kingdom Viridiplantae; phylum Streptophyta; class Magnoliopsida; order Asparagales; family Orchidaceae; genus Gastrodia; species Gastrodia elata. Next base: position 35,735,564 of record CM028670.1, on the reverse strand, counting down.
GTATAATCATCAATTGTGAAGATTATACAAGTAAAAAACAATTCAAAGTAATAAAAGTAATGTGCACTTGTTATTATCTACACAAATCTCATATTTTATGTACAATAAGAAATGTTCTATCACATGCATTTGATTATATCTAAGTAAATATACTATAATGTAAGGCTAAGAAATAGTGTCTCATTCAAGGGGGTGATTCACTAAAATAATTAATATAGTAAAATATTTTTTTTTATATGAACAATTTTATGACTTAATATTTAATGTCTTTAAACTTACTCTTGATGAATACAATCTTCTCATTAGAACTCGTTAAAAATAATAATTGAATCTAACAATATACATGACAGATATGCCCTTGTGACCCATCCAAGCAACGTGCGGAGCTTAGAGCGCTTCCCTCTCCCCCCCCAAGCCCACTTTCCTCTCTCGTTCTTTGCTGACGTTGCCTACTCCCCTTCTTTCATCTGCGATGGCATTGCTCAGATATTCAACCCTCTCCTCCGGCCACGCCCTCCGCCTCATTACTCCTATTCCCGCCCTGTTCGCGTTGTTCGCTTTCCCCGCACCATGCATAAGCTCCACCTCTTCTCCGCCGGTGATGACGCCATTCTCTCTTACTGGGCGTCTCGGCCGAATCCCCTATTCTTTCCTTTCTGACTCTAGGACTACATCCGCTACCGCTCCCCCTCCCCCATCTCTGCCGATGTCGTTGCCACCGGCTCCTACGATTGTACTGCTAAGCTGTGGGATTTTCGGAGAATGCACTAGCTATTATCCTTTTATTTTCTTATTTTCTTAGTGTGTGAGAATTATGAATTATAACTTTTAATTTTATCGAAACTTGCAACTTGCTCGAGTATAGTCGAACTTTCAAATCAAATTTGAGTTGAATAGTTTGACTCGAATCGAATCAAGTTGGAGTGAATTGAGTTCTAAGTCACTTAAAATATAAAATATATATATAAATATAGATATATACTGTCCACATAATAGTGATTGTTGCCAAACAAGTTGGCTCTCGACTGAGTTCAAGTGGAATTCGACACAAACTGCTTGAAAAATTTTCAAAAAAAGACAGTTTTGAGTCTGAGCTAATTTTGTTCCAACCATATAAAACAGTTTTATTAAGAATATAATTAAAACAAATGAAAAATATATTTACTAAATTGATATATATATAGAAATCTATAAACAAAAAAAATGTGAGGATTAAAAATAACTGGAAACTATTCACAAACTTTTTAGATAGTTGAGATAACACTCAAAAAATTATATTCAATAAAATTTGAACATAAATTCAATACAAATTTTAAGAATAATATTTATATTATTTAAATATAAATAATAAATATTAATAAAATATATTTAAATTTTATTAGATAAATTTTTTTGAATATCATATCAATAAAATTAAATAACATTTATCTGTATGTTAACAGTGTTCTTTAATGGGTCCCAGTAATTCAATAAATGGCGCCATTTTTTGCGATTTTTTTTCACTTCGAAGCCCGCACAGTGCCACAGTGGAGCGGTGACAACTGACAATTGTCATATTCTTCAAGTCGACCTCACGGCCTCACGGCCTCACCCATTACTCCTTCCCTCGTTCTTTCGAGTACGCTTCATCGGAGGTTCAAGCTATTGGGAGTATCAAGAACTATTCGCTCATTCAGTTCTTTTCCCCTCCGCTTAAGTTCTGGATTCGGTCAATTCTGCGTGTGAATGCTCTAGGGTTTGACCACGCGATTGCTTTTCTTTTGCTTTCTTTCTTTTTTTGAGAGTTAAACCCTAAATACTTTTTTGTTGCTTGGAGTGTGCCTTTCTTGCAGTAGGCTGGGCGAAGCTTTTCGGGTTTTTCCGCGGGATCTTGTTGGTTTGAGGGCGAGGTTCGTGATGCGAGATGGAAACGGATGTGAGTCATAGTTATGGTGGGTGGGCGCGCGAGGAATTGAATGGCCAGGATGACTCTAGGGTATGCTGGTATTCTGATTAACTGAATAGGCGATATTATTAATTTATTGCTATGTGAAGAGATTTTATTATTTTTTAATTTGGTCTAGACATTGTTTTTCCTTCAGAGTTTGTAGCTGTTTGATTTGCCTGCGTTTCAATGCTATGTATATGTTAGGGAAGATTTTAAGTTTTTGACTGTCATGTTATTTTTCAACATATGCAAAATGTGGCATCTGTTTTTCAGTTTTAAAATTTAAATGCCATTGAATTCCATCCTTTGTTGCCATTGGGGAGAAACTGGTGATATTGTGGAGATGGCAACGAGGACTTTTCAAGGTAAGCTAAGATGCTGCCAAGAAGGGACGTTCTGTACGGGGCGACCTCTGGCAACAACTATTGCAAGGGAGTTTTCAACAAGAGGCCATTGTAAAACCATAAAATCAAGAGAAAATCACAATGAGGAAAAAAAATGCAAAGATGCTATAACAAGAGAAGAGATTATATAAATAATGAAAAAGAAAAAAAAACTTAAGGGATGTTAGCATACATAGCAACTGAAATTTTAAATATTATATATTAATCATTAAATTTTTTTTTTAGATGTATAACTCTCAAATATCTTAAATATTGCAAAAATAATAATAATAAGCATCCCCATCTTCAAAGCTAGGGCATTTGTTAGCTACAATGGTGTCAAAGAGGTTGGATAGTCAAGATGGCTGGACATGGCGTGCGGTGAGGCTGGTTGGTTGTTTGTTTACATCAAGGAGATCAAGGTAGAGTGGGTGGTGTATGGAAAGGGTGCAGTCAAGAGGGGAGGGTGAGGTCGACAATGAGCACGAGTAGCACTTGATCCCAACTTTACTCGTGAGGGCAGTGTTGCCTTCGTTAGCGAGGCCAGGACTTGGTGACACGAACTTTTTTTTTTGCTGATCCCACTTGCCATTGGTCACAATACTCCTGTTCCCTCTCTTTAGCTGCCTTTTTTCATTGCCTCGCAACTTCCAACTATCCAACTTTGTTACCCACAGTGCCTGTGATGGCCCAAAGTTAGATTTAGTAACAACCAATCTACCGCTTGGTACATTTTTGCAGGATCATATTGGCGGTTAAGAAAAAAATATCATCTATACAATATTAAAAATTTTCAGAGCCATGCAAACATATAAGGAATGTCATTCATTCAATTTAAAGATAACATTATCCAGAATATTACATGTTAATAGCATGCAAAAAATAAAAATTTATTTCTTATAAGAGTAAAAGCTAAAGCCTTAAATATTTCAATTCCTTAGATGTCTTTAGGCTATTTCAACTTCTTCCAATTGTACTTGATCTAGCATTATAAGAATAATGCCTTAGTGTACATCATAAGTACAAAAGATACTAAATGTTACACTTAGCAAATGCGAAATGCGAAAGCAGATAATATTGCAGGAGATCAAGGGCTTAGAGCAAAATAAATTTGAAATTTTTTTGCAAATAAAATGTCTTTCTTGGCATAATTATGTCACCTGCCATCTCATAAACAAAAATAAATTAACATATAAGAACTTCCATAAATATTTATCTTGATTTGATGAAGTAATGTTAGTAGTTATGTTGGACAAATTTAGAACCTTGAGACTGGATTTAATAGAACATGTTTATCACTTGGGCTCTTTCAAAGGCTCTAGATGGCACCTTTATGCCTCTCGATGAACTAGCCCTATCCCTAGCCTAAATCAACCATCGCTTCGGAACCCTTGCAAACATTCACAAGACATAATAAATACATTCAATTTTGTGATATTATTCTGGCAAAAATTTAGCATTTCATTCAATATTGACAAGAATAAAGCTCAAAGCGAAGCTTAAGCGGCAACAACAATAAATTAAGTGCAAGAAAGTAGTATATGTGTACCATTGTTTCGACAGTGATCGAGAAGTACTTACAAGGCTAACATGTCTACAAAATTCATATATGAAATCTTTTTTAGCCTTTGAAAGTGATGTTTACATTTATATAACGTTTCTATCGTACTCTAACTTGGATATTATTACCTATTCATATAACCTCTAATACATACACTACTTACAAATGATAAGAAAAAATCATGCTCATTCTCTCAAATCCTATAACTAATAACTTGATTAAAATCAACATATACTTCAAATAATTGATTTGATTATTTCTATCTTTAGCAAAGTTTCATTCCAAACTACCTTCAAAAGCTCTCTTGCCTTGTCAACACATTGATTCTTTCTTCCAAATTAAATACTTTTAAGGATAACGCCATAAACGACCATAGGTTCAGTTCATAGTACCGCAAATAGATTTCCATCTATTTCTTAAAATTGAACTTAGAATTGTCAATAAATCTGCCCAAATTAGAGGGCATTCATAGCACAAATTCAGCCTCTAAACTGCCACCATTTGGAATTAATATAGCCCATGATGATTCAGCATAGCTCTGTATATCACTCCCCAATTGGTAGCCTAAACAGCTCCTATTCAAGGGTTAATAACACTAAACAACAGCCATCATATTCGCTCATACAGCCACTTGGTACAGCCCTTGGACAGTTGCTCAAGTGACATTAAACTGCATCCATTTGGACCCTCAAACAACTCCCTAACAGCTACTAAATGCAGAATTGCCAATGACATTTTTAAGTATAGGAGAATTAGGTTCTACTTCAGCAGGTGGAAAATTTACCCTTCCCATATCATCAAACTCAATAAACATCTAAGCTCAGATCCTATATGCATTTTATGGATTTGAAGTTGGGTTGAATAGCAGGATTCAATAGATCTTGGCATCTTTGTTTCTAATTTCAGCATTAGTTATATTCCAAGTACCTCGGGATTTACTATCTTGAAGTTTCATATGCACTTTGAATCCTATACATTAGTATCCAAATTATTATACTGTATCGCTGTACCCACTCCTATTCTTGATTTATCATACAATTTTCAAATAGATTTTCCCTACGGTGAAAATAAATTCTTACAGAATTCTGATATTCCTCAATTTGAATGTTGCTAGAGGTTAACTAATATTTGGCTCATCTAACTATCATTTTCATAGGTGATTTCAGCAGAAAGTTTTGTATCAGGTTCAGCATATGGAGCTTCAAACATTAGCTAAGCATATGAAGATCTAATGCTTTATCAAACTTACCAAAATGCTGAAACAGGGACTTTTAAGCAATATGAACTTGAAATAGAATTTTATTCTTTGCAGCACAATTAACTGAATTTGAGGTTCTTCTATAATAATTTTTTTTTAATACTATGCAAGTAATATAATCCTAACATAAAACCATCCTAAGAACTCCACTAAGATTCAACTTCCATTTATAAAGATTAAGCAATAACATCTTAAGTAAACTACTTCTAGGGAAATTCATTGTTTACCAAGATAAATTGGGGGGCAAAATTTCTTTTATTCACTATTACTTCAAGTTGAATTACGAAATTCCAAACATTTCTAATATTCGAGCAGCAATTGAAGTTTGAATTGATACCTTATGCGATCAGTCGATCTCCAGAAATCGGGAGATTAAAGAGAAGATGGCTCAGAAATGCAAAACATGGATCAACCTCGAGTGCGTTAGCCGCTTCCAGAAGTCGTCGGAGAAATCAGAAAGGAGGCGGGAGTGCGTCACGATCCTCATCGTCGAGGATGCTGAATGGCGGAAGAGTCGACGAAGGATTGAAGAGCGTTGGAATGGTCCAGACTCGTCCTCACCTTTGTCGTGGACTTCCAAGGGCTGCAGTTAGCTTTGTCGGTTAGGAAGGAAGCTTATGAGAATGGTAGGAGCGCCGCAGGATGTGAGAGGTTGTGATCGGCTGTATTTCAGGTACCGTAACGTTCGATTGCCTAAATACACTTCATCAGGCTTTGTCGAAGCACCACACCTCTTCTGCAAGAGGCGTCACACCCTATGGAGACATCTCTCTTTCGATGCGGCGGCAAAGAACGAATCGACGGTAGATATAAATGGGTCTCATCATACGGTAAATTATTATCGTTACATTTTTTTTAATCATAATAAATTAAATTAGTTACAATGTGAAATAGGATTGGCGGAATGTCAACGTTAAACGAAATTCGGCGTGGAAATCAACAGAAATTCGCGGGTAACAAACGGAAAACAAATCATAGTGGGTATTAACGAACAATGGGCGGGCAATGTTAACGTCCTTTTAATAACGACCCAGGATCGTTACAATGCCTGACTTCACCTCTTTGTTGCATAATCTTGACCCTTGACATTATTGGCATTGTTGCTAGTGACGAGAGTTTTAAAGATGGTGAGTTATTTTTGTACTTTTTCGAAGATTTGGGCAATGTATTAGCCAAATAATAAATTTAGATGCTATTTAGGTAATATTTAAAGTTTTATGTGATGAAATAACAGTGTAAGGGAAAAACCTCATTTTAATATTTAGAATGCAATAAATTTAAATCAAACGCACACTAATGTCTATATCACTAGACATCTTAATAATATTAATATCTTAATATCAATTATAAGATCCCAAGTTTTATTAAATAAAGTATTGCCTAAGCCTAATTCATCATATATTAAGATGGACCAAACTGGTTAGTTCTTTTATAATAATTTTTCTAGTCCAATTCTAGGAATACTTTATTGGTAATATGTTTAATTGTGTATTTCTCACGAAAACTCTTCTAATTACCTTGAAAAATATTGCTTATATTGCAAAACATTTTATTTATATAGTTTAGAGTCTTTTTGCTCCCTTCTAGTGTGGATTTAGTTCTTTTCTTCAACTCTTTTCTCCTGGAGGGATACTAAGTGTGTTCCTTGTTCAACCCACCCTTTCAGAATGACAATCAAATCTTGTTTTGCTAAAGCTAGGTTACCACTAGCTCACAAATTTTAATTGGTTTGTACTGACTACACCATATAGCCCTTTATTTTTGTTCTATATTAAAATTGTTATCTTTTTATTTTTCTTTTCATTTTCATGCATGATATTGCTTTTTGGAGATATCATTTGTTGGAATGAATTAGATGGTTAGTGTTGTTGCATCTACATGTACAGTTGTGCTAGATGTTTGGTCTATTTCTCAAGAAATGTGGGATAAGTAATAATATACAGAAGCCTTTGATTAGCACTTCAATTCTCAAATATCTCAACCTCTCAAATATATTTCAAACAACCTCTTTTATCACAACGGAGGCTAGTGTTGTAAGTTTCTCATAATTTTTTCTAACAAGTCCAAAATTATATCTTTAATTTTTTTATATCATGATTAGCATAAGTTTAGCTTAAGAACCTTCCAAATGTATTAGAGGCATACTAAAAAGATAACAAATTTTCCTTTCAAAAGGACAATCAAATTTTGTTTGACAAAGCTAGGTTGTCACTAGCTCACAAGCTTTGATTGGTTTGTACTGACTACACCTTGTAACCTTTTATTTTTGTTCAATATCCTAATTGTTATCTTTTTAATTTTCTTTTCATTCATGTATGATATTGCTTCTTGCGATATCATGTGTTGGAACGAATTATATGGTAGTAATTGAGTGAGTACATTTTATTTTCTTAGGTGTTTTATTGTTCTATTTTAGTTTTTATAGTTTAATTATAATAATTAAGTCCAGTTTATACTTAGCTTGAATTAAGCTCTTTTGATCATCATTGATATAACTAATGATCTTTCTTGCTAGTAATAACACCTATGCTAAGAAAAATTTAGCATTACAACTTGTTGTTTTGGAGTACAAGAAAAGAAACACCAATATCTTTGAAGATCATAAGAGAAAGAATGCCAACAAATAAATTAACATCATAAAGAAGCCATGCATAAAATATAGAGGATTTACATGGTTAGTGTTGTTGCATCTTTATATATAGCTATGCTAGATGTTTTGGTCCATTACTCAAGAAATGTGGGATAAGTAACAATATTTAGAAGCCTGTGAATAGCTCTTCAATTCTCAAATATCTCAACCTCTCAAATATATTCCAAAGAACCTCTTTTATCACAACGGAGGTTAGCATTGTAAGATATCTTTAATTAGTTTATATCACAATTAACATAAGATTAGCTCAAAAAACCTTCCAAAATGGATTAGGAATTTCCTCTAAAGTTGTCATTTAAGTGTCTCGAGGCAAATTTACTTGTTGCAAAAGGTTAATGGGTTATTACTAATTACTTAAGATCAACATCTAACTTGTTGTTGCATCTTTATATATAGCTATGCTAGATGTTTTGGTCCATTACTCAAGAAATGTGGGATAAGTAACAATATTTAGAAACATGTGAATAGCTCTTCAATTCTCAAATATCTCAACCTCTCAAATATATTCCAAATAACCTCTTTTATCACAACGGAGGCTAGCGTTGTAAGATATCTTTAATTAGTTTATATCACAATTAGCATAAGATTAGCTCAAAAAACCTTCCAAAATGGATTAGGAATTTCCTCTAAAGTTGTCATTTAAGTGTCTCGAGGCAAAATTAACTTGTTGTTGCAAAAGGTTAATGGGTTATTACTAATTACTTGAGATCAACATCTAATTTTTAGGACTTTGTGATGTTACCCTTTTAGACTTTATGATGCATTGGTAAGGTTAGATGCAAGCCATCAAGTCTAATAGTTCATCGTTATCCCCAATCTTAGGGCTAGCCTTAATATGGCTTTTGATATTGCTCCACGCTGCCATATGTTTGCCACTTGCTATTTACAACTTACAATCTAGCTTGTTTACTTTAACTTTGGACAATGATGAATGGTCTCGACATTTACATGTTCAACAATCTACCACTTAAAAACTTGTTCCATTAACTGTGATCTTCCTTGCTTCTTTTTTATCATGATTTTAGTGTGGTGCTATTATGTTTGCGGAGAATCAAGTGCAGCCCAAGTGGTGCAACTATGTTGGATACCCCCAAGTACAGCTTGAAGGGCGTCAATGCAAGTATGAACCAAAGTGGTGAAGTCTCAAGTACAATCAAATGGCCTTGGAGTGAACCATAGATAAGTTGCGGAGCTTGGAGTGACTTTGGGTTAGCCACTGATCAACAGAGTGCAAGCTGGACACGATTTGAATCTAATTAGCCTGAAGCTTGCGAAGGAACTAGATTGGATAGTGCAGTTGACACTTGGGCGCACCCAAGCACTAGGGTATTTTCTTGCATCCAAGGCTTGGGTGCTTAGGTGCTCCCAATAGCTGAGGAAGTTGCTCATGTTCTTAATTTAACCGAGTTTGGGGCACTCAAGCGCTGGTGTGTTGTTTCTGGAGTTTTAAGAACCTATAGCTCTTAGGAATACTTTCACTCACTTAAGCACTGGAGGCATTTTGATCAGATGCAACAGGCCAAACCTTGGGTGCTTGGGCGCGCTTGGCATTAGTAAGGCAATTCAGCTGAAAGCCAAAACAGAAACTTGGGTGCTTGGGTGCGCCCATCCATTGTGTATCTCTAGTCAGCAAAGGAACCATAAAGCATAATGCCTGGGAGTGCCTAGGTGCTAGATGGTGAATGCAAATTTTTGTGATAAAATTCGAACGCTGAGATCACTTGATTGGATTTGTGGCTGGTCCAGATGAATCACGGGGGCAGGTGGCCAATGTATAAAGATTTTGAGATTCAATTGGGGGCTGTCTATATTCTTATTCTTATGGAATTTTAAAAACATATTTACCTTTGCTTATAAGATGGGAATAAGCTGTGGAGATAAGGGTAAATAATGTGATGTGCAGAATATGCTGAGTGCATTGGTGGTTGTGTTGTGAGTAAGAAGTTGTAGGAGGGTTAAGAAAGGCTTAAGAAATTTTGAAGAGAGTGAAATCTCTATTGTATCTTATTTTTGTTATCATAGTGAAATTTTCATGATGTGGCTCCATGATTTTTTCCCCTTTTTTTAGGATTTTTCATAATTTTTTTTTTGCGTGCTTGTATTTGTCTGTATTTTTCTTTTTGTTTTGTTGTGCCTTGTTCGTGCTCTCATAGGTAATGAAACCAAAAGGAAACCTAGCATGACCTTCCATTGTAAGCCAAGGTACCTTCCCTTGAACCCCTTTGTTCTCCTTTGATTTAACTCAATTGTTGCTTCAGATTTGTTGCATATGCTTGTTGTTTAATTTTTAGAACCTACATTTGTGGTTGTGTTGTGAGTAAGAAGTTGTAGGAGGGTTAAGATAGGTTTAAGAAATTTTGAAGAGAGTGAAATCTCTCTTGTATTTTATTTTTGTTATTATAGTGAAATTTTCATGGTGTAGCTCCATGATTTTCTGCCTTTTCTTAGGATTTTTCATAAAAAATTTTTTGCATGCTTGTGTATGTCTATGTTTTTACTTTTTGTTTTGTCGTGTCTTGCTCATACTCTCAAAGGTAATCAAACCAAAAAGACCCTTCGAAGCTTCTAGGACTTCCTCGAGTGGCTTGATGAGGTCAATTATAGCGTGTTTTGGCGCTCAAATCACAGCAGGTGCTTTCGTCTTGATTTAGCTTGATTTCTAATTTGAGCTCAAGATTAAGTTTGTTTAAAAACTTCAGTGCGACTCATGGCTCAATAAGCTAGTATGCAAGTTTTGTTATAAATTGAATTTGAGTTGCACTATAAGTTACACCCTTAGCCATCAGTCGCACCTTCATGGGAAATACATCTTTCTCACCTCCCGATTAGTACTCTTCCTTCACAACATTATTGGGTGGGACCTCATTCTTCAACATATGTCATTTTCATTTTGGCCTTAATTGAAAGCGTTCATTGTTACAACTATCTCTAATAAATTGTGCTTGGACTAAATATCATATCATAACCAATTATAGGAATAACCAAACAATTGCTTATTTTATTTGGTTTTGTTGGACATCATTCTTAAAATGGATTTCATCGTAAATTAGAAAATTGCATGATCTTTGGTAGATTTTGCTAATATGACCTCTGTCGCTCACTAGCCATTTCAAATATTGGAATTTGAACTTATTATACATTTGACATACCCCCTTCTTTTTGTTTTTTTGATCTTTTGAACTAATTTTACAGGTCTTTCTAAAGGTTGTTTTGTCAATATGTTGTATGGGGCTTAACAACCTTGTTTCAAAAGAACTTTCTTGAAACTCTTTACATTATCAAATATTTAAACCATAAGGAAGTTGAGGGTAATGGCTATTTTCTTATTTTGATGTTGTTCTTATGTGTGCTTAATATTCACCTTTTTTTAATGGATTAAGTCATTCTTAAATTTTTTTTCTAGGTTGTCTCAAAAATGGCAATTTCACTTAAGTACTAGTTAAATAGATTTCATTTAGTATTTAGAACTCGAATCTTTTAATGGGCAATATACATTATGGTGCTTGGCTTTTATTTGATTACGCCAAATTGGGCAAATTTAGAATTTTATATCATTGCTAAGTTTCGAACCCTTTTCTCTTAGTGGTAGCTTCATTCATGGAACTTTAAAGTATCATATTTGCATACATGACAACCAAACTTTTGTTTACATAAAAACTACCCTAACATTTTATCATTACATCATTATCATCTTCCCATTTTGCTTATTTCTATTATTAGAAGTATATGTTATTCCAAGATTAGATACAAACTTTATAAATATAGAAGTTAAAGTGTTTAATATCTAAATATTTGAGATTTAGATATTATACTGATAATCTTTTCTTTCTTTATAGTGTTCATATCTTCAAAGCAGTTGTGAAATTTAATATAAGTGGGTTGATCTTCAATATAAATTTTTTTTCCCGCTATGTTTGGAACTAAGCCTCGAGGTTCAAACTTTGCTAAGGTGCAAGAGAAACTAGATATGCCTTGAATTTAATCTTTTTAGAACTTGGAAGAAATCCCTACTTCTCGTTTTCCCCAAACAAGTTATGAGATGTGATCTCTCATATTGGAATTGCAGATACAAAGCTCTACAACAAATTAATATTTACTTGGGAAAGATAACCTCACCACTTACTAGTGTTTGAGGAGAAAGATTTGATCAGTTGGAAGGCTATGAGGTTGAAATGTTGTAGCATTTTCAACTAAAGTGTATTTTTTCTAGTCTTACTGCCAAAGAAGTAATTACCTTTCAGCATCACTATAACGACCCAAAGCCGTTACTTTGCGAATTAGGTCAAATTTTCGACTCTGACATTAGGACTATGGGGAATTTTAATTTAGGGCAAACAAAATTATCAATAGATAGAAATAAATTTTAGATCAAAGTGTCATAGTTTGGGAGAAATCCGAATAACGGAAGCTCCTGCTTTATTTTCTGAATTATTTATATTCTAAAAAATTAAGAACATTGAAATACGTGTCCAAGTTCATTGTTTTTAATGTCGTTATGTTAAGTATATTATTTAAAGGCTGCTTGAAAAGTTTCATCAAATTCTGAGCGCCAGTTTGATCGTGATTAATATTCGAAGTTTTAAATCTCAAAAATTAATATAAAATAAAATTTTACTCCGAATCGAAAATTTTTCGGCGCGAGGGTGTTCATAATGTTGGAACACACCTCGGTGTCAAGTTTCGTTGTATTTGGACGTCAAATGACGGAAAATTGTGATTAATTTAAGTTTTAAGTAGATATTTCCATTTTCCCTATTTTTTATTCCTCTGTTTTTTCCCTGTCGCCCCTCTGTTCGCCGATCGCACCCTGCGATTGCAGGCTCTGTCACAAGACAGAGCCTGCAGCGGAACCTTCCACCTGCCTGCGCCGTTTTTGGTGCAGGCTGTCGGCCAAGTAGGCCGACCCCCCCGATCCCTCTCCCTCCCTCTCGCCTCCTATAGATACCCCCAGCCCTGCCAACAGCAGCCCAGCCGCTGGCCAGCTCTTCCCTTCCTCCGGCAGCCAGCGATAGCCTTCTCCCAGCCAGCTCCCAGCAAGCGGCCAGCTCCTCCTCAGTCCTACCAGCCTCCGGCAGCCAGCGACAGCTCCTTCCAGCCAGCCAACAAGCTGTCGACCACTCAGTAGTCGCTGCTAGCCAGCCTTTTGCTGCTACCACCTCGGCCCGCCATTCGGCCACCCCGTTCCGGCTTCCCTTCATTTTTCGACGGTCCTAATCCTAAGGTGAAAGGAGTTGGAGAGGAAGAAAATGGAAGGAATATTTTTTCTAATCTTGTTACTCTCTACTTATTAAAATCATAGCTATTAAATTAATAATTAGTCATTCACATTAATATTATTTTCATTAATTAATAATGAGAACAATTCAAATGTTATTAAATGATTATTTCCAATTTGTCAATTTTCGTGTGGTAGTGCGGTTCCCTGGTTTTATTCATTCTTGAGTTTTTCACGTAATTTTTTGTGTTCGTATGCTTGCATGTTTGTGATTGATTGTGTTGTAATTGTTCTTTAGTTTTATGTTGATTAATTTCGTATTTGCTTTGGTGATTCTCAGTGATCAAACCCCAATCTAGGGTTATCTTCGGTGTAGAAGAATTCTCGGTGCAAAGTTTTCATTTCTATCTAGTGGTATCAGAGCATGGTTTTAAGGCTTGTTAGCTTGAGTGGGAGCAATGGCGAACCAAATGAGACATAAGATTGAAAAGTTCAACGGAACAAACTTCGTCTTTTGGAAAATGCAAATGGAGGATTTGCTTTATCAAAAAAGCTATACTTACCGTTAGGAGTTACTAAAAAGCCGAACACTATATCAGATGAAGATCAGAAGGATCTTGATAGAAGGCACTAGGTTCGATTCGCCTCTTTATTTCCTCATCCGTAACGTTCAATATTGTGAATGAGAAAATTATAGTGGATCTCATGGCGGCCCTTAAATCTATGAGAACCCTTAGCTTCCAATAAAGTATTTCTGATGAAGCTATTTAACATGAGGATGACAGATGGCGGCTCAGTAACAGAACACCTGAACGAGTTTAACAGCACAAGCTAATTGAGCTTGGTGGAAATTAATCTCGATGACGACGTTAGAGCTCTGTTGATTTTGTTTTCTTTGCTAGATAGCCGAGATGCAATGGTGATTGCAGTCAGTAATTCCTTTGAAAATGCCAAGTTAAGATTCAATGACATTGTAGGGTTGTTGTTGAATGAAGAAGTAAGGAAACGCTCGAACGGTGAAGCGTCTACTTCAGCATTAATGTTGAGATCAAAGGAAGGAGTTCAAACCGGAAGTTCAATAGAAATAAGTCTAAGTCGAGACAGGGAAATTTAATGCCGACAAAGGGAAAGTCAAAAAGCTGGAACTGCGGGAAATCAGGACACTTCAAGAAGGATTGTTATACCTTGAAGAAGTCAGGAAGAGGAGGTAAAGAAAGGAATCCCTCCGTGAATTTTTTAGCAGATGAGGGATCAATGATGCATTGATCATGTTCCTTGTTAGCACCAAGTCTTAGGTGGTGGACTCAAGTGCTTCCTTCCATGCAACCCCAAGCAAGGAGGGGCTTAAAAATACACCAAAAGTGACTTGGGCAAAGTCTATATGACAAGGCCTGCAATATTGTAGGCAAAGGAGATGTGGACATTCAGCTATCAAACAAGTCAGTATGGAAGCTGAAAGATGTACAACATGTTCCTTGTCTGAAAAAAGAACTTGATCTCTATTAGTCAGTTAGCCCGTGAGGGCCACATCACCAGTTTTACAGGAGATTCTTGGAAAGTCACCAAAAGTGCACTTATTGTAGCTCGAGGTAGTATGGCAAGGACATTTTACCTGATCAATAAAGTGTCAGGTCTATTGCAGCAACAAAACAAATGGATTCACTTCTATGGCACTATAGGCTCGGTCATATGAGCGAGAAAGGATTAAAGTCGCTGTTATCTAGAAGCAAGATTCCAAGGCTGATATTCGTTGACTTGGAATTCTGTGAAGATTGCATTTATGGCAATCAAAAGAAAGTAAGTTTCTCAAGAAGTGGGAGAGATCTAACGTCTCAGAAGTTGGAACTGATACATACAGATGTATGAGGACTAGCTCCTGTCTCTTCATTTGGAGGAGCCAGCTATTGTGTCACATTCATAAACGATCATACAAGAAAGATATGAGTTTATTTCTTAAAGCAAAAATTTGACGTATTTATTGTTTTCAAGAAATGGCTAGCTTTGGTGGAGGATGAAACGGGCTTAAAGCTAAAATGCTTAAGATTAGACAATGGTGGGGAATATTGTTATAAAGAGTTCAAAGAGTTTTGTGCTTTGAATGGGATCAGGCGGGAGTTTATTGTTTCAGGAACACCTCAGCAAAATGGTGTTGCAGAGTGCATGAACATAACCCTCGCAGAATGAGCCAGCAACATGAGGATACATGCTGGATTACCCAAATAATTTTGGGCAGAGGCTATCAACACAGCAGCCTATCTGATTAATCGGGTCCTTCAGTTCCCTTAACAGAAGGAATACCCAATGAGGCATGGAGCTGCAAAGAGGTGAAATTAAATCACCTGTATGTATTTGTTGTTCATCCTATGTACATGTGATGCAGGTTCTAGGAGAAAGCTTGATTCAAAGGCATTCAAGTGCACTTTCATAGACTATGGAGCTGAAGAATTTGATTATAAATTATGGGACTATCAAAATTAGGAACTCATCAGAAGTTGAGACGTTACATTCAACGAGAATGAGATGTACAAGAACAAAAAAGAAGCTTCAGATGATGCACCAAATTACATCGATTGGATGACAAAGCAGAGGAGGTTGAGCATGTTGGCTAGATGCTCATGATGGTGGAGAGCTGATAACCCCTCAAACTCTTGCTGCTGAACTAAGGAGATCCACCAGAATATCACATCCCATACAGAGGTACTCTCCTTCACTTTATTATTTGTTGCTAACAGATTGTGGTAAACTAGAATATTATAAGGAAGCACTTCAAGTTGATGACTCAATCAAGTTGGAGTCAGCCATGGTTGACGAGACGAAGTCACTCATGTCAAATGAGACATGAGAGTTGGCTAGACTTCCAGAAAGAAAGAAGGCTCTTCAGAACAAATGAGTTTACAGATTGAAGAAAGAACTAAATGATAGCAAACACTACAAAGCAAGGCTCGTGGTCAAAGGCTTCTAATAGAAGCAAGGCATGGACTATAGTGAGATCTTCGCTCCGGTAGTGAAGATGACTACTATCAGAGTATTACTGAACATTGATGTAGTTGAAAATCTGCATCTAGAGCAGATAGATGTGAAGACTGCATTTCTTCATGGCGAGCTAGAGGAAGACCTGTACATTATGCAACCATAGGGTTTTGAGACTTGAGGAAAGAGTGAGCTAGTCTGCAAGCTAAAAAAAACCTATACGGCTTGAAGTAAGCACCGAGGCAATGGTACAAATGTTTGACAGGTTTATGTCTGATACATGGTACAATAGGTGTTAGCCGGATCACTGCTACTTTATAAAGCAATGTGAAACCTCCTATCAAACATGGAGGAAATTAAAAGATTAAAAGGACAATTGTTAAAGGAATTTGAAATGAAGGATTTGAGACTGGGAAAGCAAATACTCGGGATGAGGAACAGTAGGGAAAGAAGTGCAGGGATACTGAAGTTGTCTCAGGCTGAATATGTTGAAAGAGTACTCAAGAGGTTCAACATGAAAGAGGCAAAGCCAATTTGCACCCCTAGCAAGTCACTTCAACTTAACAAAGGAGCAGATGCCAAAGACTGAAGAAGAAAGGAAACACATGGAAAATATTCCATATGCTTCAACAGTCAGGAGCAATAATTTGCACAAGATCGTGTATTGTCCATTCAGTGGGAGTGGTCAGCAGGTATATGAGCAACCTATGGAAGCCTTATTGAGAGGTAGTTAAATGGATTCTAAGATATCTAAAAGGTACATTGGACAAAGCACTTTGCTTTGGAAAATTTAAGATAGAGCTACAAGGATATGTAGACACTTATTTAGCTTGAGATATTGACAGCAGTAAGAGCACTACAGGATATGTGTTTACATTAGGAAGTGCTGCGGTGAGCTGAATCTCCAGTCTTCAAAAGGTAGTTGCCTTATCGACAACTGAGGTAGAGTGTCGCCATCACTGAAGCAAGCAAGGAGATGATCTGGCTGAAAATTTCATAGCTGAGTTGGGCAAGGAGCCAATGAATGGAAGACTTCATAGTGATAGTATAAGTGATATCCACCTTGCAAAGAATGCTGCATTTTATGCCAGGACAAAGCACATTCAGTTACGATTCATCCGATTTTTGTTAGAAGATAGCCAGCTATCATTGGAGAAGATTCACACATCAAAGAATCTAGCTGACATTCTCACAAAATCTGTGGCAACGGAGAAACTGAAGCTATGTTCAGCTTTAGTTGGCCTTGAAGGATAAAGAGAGGGCGGGGTGAGCCACACCACGTCCTTTGCAAGGAGCAAAACAATTTGGAGAAACCTAAGGTTGGAGAAAATCGCGGCCTTGTCTCCTCTTCAGGCGGAGATGCAGATGATTACTATTCTACATCAGGCTCTTCTGACCACTGAGACGGATACAGAGGGAGTTATCATTGAGGGCGATTGCTTTTGAGCGATTTAGAGGCTCATACGATACTGGGAGAGGACTCTCCATTCACGAGGCGGAGAGCATCACGTCGATCACCTAGCTTTCTTGTTAGATCTTCCTCGTGTTGTTTTTGTCCTCTGATCGTGCGATGTGAATCGGGTGGTTGATTTCTGCGCTATGTATGTCCGACAGGGCGATTTTTCTTTTGTAGGGGAGATGTGTTCCCTTGGAGGCTTTTGGAAATTCTCGCTGATGGTACAGTGGAGTTGAATTTTGGTTTATGTTGTATTGATACTTTTATATATATATATATATATATATATATATATGATATGTTTAGGCTACGACCGTCTTTCAGTAAGATAGATTGATCACAATTTAATCTCCAAGTGGGAGATTGTTATGGCGTGGAGACCAATTGAATCACTAAAGGAGCCAACAGCAGGTTGAGTGCTAAGGCGCGCTCAAGCGCCCAACAGATAGGAGGTCCAACGCTCTCAAGCGCTTAGCAAGCCAGAGGTCTGGAGCTCAGACGTGCTCAAGCGCCCAGCAGGCTGGAGGTTCGGCGCTCAGGCGCGTGCAAGCGCTCATCAGGCAAAAAGTCTGGCGCTCAATTGTGCTCAGGCGTCCCTGCAACAGAAACACGGGCGCTCAGGTGCTCGCAGAAATGTTTGCCCAGGTGTGACGTGTCAAGGCTGTTTATGGCACTTTGAGGGCTTGATTTGGGGTCTCTTATATATTCTAACATGATGGTTAGGGTTGTATGTGTGCCAAAATATCTTGTGAGAGCTTGGAGGCTTCTGAGACTAGAACCCTAAAATGAGAACAAGAAGAAATCTGGGAGAGAAGAAGAAGAAGAAAAGCTTAGGGTGGTGAATCCCTTCTTCCTCAAGGAGGTTGATAAGTTTTCTGTAACTCTTTAAATTTTTCTTTTATAGTGGAATTTTTGTGCGATGATGTGGCTTTCCCATTCTTGAGTTTTTCCCGTAATTTCTTGTGGTCGTATGCTTGCATGTTTGTGATTGATTTTGTTGTAATTGCTCTTTAGTTTTGTGTTGGTATATTTCGTGTTTGCTTCGGTGACTCTCAACGATCAAACCCTGATCCTAGGGTTATCTTCGGTGTAGAAGGTTTCTCGGTGCAAGGTTTTCACTCCTATCATGTACTAACTCAAATATAAAAAATTTAGTTAAATATAATGAATAATTAGCCTAATAGTTAAACCCATTTAAGTTCAACCCATTTAAGAGAAAATTATAACCAAATGCTCGTAAGTTAGGTTTGAATCAAGTGCCTCTAAGGGCTTAGTTGTTTGAATCAAATTAACTTGGGTTTTAAGTAAATGAACTTTTCTCTTAGTTATTATACCATTCCTAGACAATACAATACAAAATAAAGTTATGGAAAAAAATTAATTATTCTTGTAAATTGAAGATACAATATATCAAAACTCTCAATGCTCTAGCAAAGTTTGAGACAGGAATAGCCCATAGATAACCGCAAAGATTGCTAGTCTTGACCAAATTGGTAAAGACAAGTTGATATATATCAAGTAAATATGGCATAAGGCGTTGATAACCAATTCATGATATACAATTAAATCAAATACTTTTAAAGCTGAACATACTGTAGGATTTCCTAGAATTACGAGTCTGTAGACTTTAATTTTAATGTATTGCACTACTTTAAAGAATCATGCCTTGAGCGTTTAAGATTGTTAAGGTTTCAGATCGATTCTTCTTTAAATTTGAGTACATCGTTACTTTGTCTCCAATTAGCTTTCATGTGCCTTTTGCTCCTATCAACCAAATGTTCATAATTTCATTATTAAAATTCAAGTTTATATATGAATAACCATATGTAGAACATGTATATGATTATGAAATCATTTTGACTGATATATTTGGCTATATCAAATAAATTTTTAAATGTATTTATGTTGATAGTTAAAATTACTTATAAGCATTCACAGGCAAAATCAAACTCTACTTCAAGGTATGATTTTTCACCAGGCATCGCAACAGATCTCTTTTACTGTATTAATGATTTAAGTTGATTGCAAGTTTGCGGTGGTGGGCAATATATTATTTAATTGCCAATACCCATTTTTATTTTCATTGTACTTTTCAAAAGTGGCTCAAAATCGTACAACCCATTCAGACTATATGGTTTTAGGATGCCACTTGTAATTTAATTGTTTCAAAAGATAATTATGCAAACATAATTATATTATGATAAATATGTTTTTTTTTCTGTTCTTTATATCATAATCTTTGGTAAAGCAGTTGTGTATGTTACTTTATTATATCACTTCTTTTCTTCTTTTGGCTATTTACTCCAGGTATATCTCGTGCTCTAGCTTCTAAGCATGACTAGGATATGATTATTGCGTTATCTTATTGCAGGAAATGTCAGTTTCTCAAATGCTTCATCACAGTTCCATATCATTTGGAAGATTTGCTCTTGCACCCTTGTCATGGGAAAAGAGATCAGTGTTTACTCGTAATAGATATCAAGAAGAGCTTGAGAACTTTAGGGCCCCAGGCTTGGTTGCACAAAAGAAAGCATTCTTTGAAGAATACTACAAAAGAATTCAAACTATGAAAGATTTGCAAGAGAACCAACATACTGATTCTGCATCAAATTGTAGTGACAATAATGGTATCACTGGACAGAAGGAAGAAGATCGGAGTGTTGTACCAAGCGAGAGTGATGGGAATGACATGGAAAAGACCATCGGTCATATTATAGAAAAAGCATCTAGCACTATTGATAATATTATCGGAGATGTGTCAACAGAAGCAACTTTTGATTTGGAAGATGCGTCAGCAAAAGTAACTGCCTTAGTGGATGATTTTCCTCCAAATTCAAATCAGTGGAAAATATCTGACATTAATTCTTATCATCATGAGCGTATCATAAGTATTACAGATAGCAAACAAGGTGATTTTATAAGAGTTGAAAAAGAACTGGAGCCAGGGGGATTTGTATTAGAGAGCATCTCTCGACAGATTGGAGTAGAAAATCTGAGAATTGCTGAAAATAAGAGTTACGGGGATGAATTTGAATATATCTCTGATAGATACAAGGTTTCAATTAAAGAACCCATGGGCATAGACGCTGAAACCACATTAGCTGAAGCTGGTCTACCTATAAAATCCCCCAAAGGTTATAAAATGAATGCAAACGCTTACAATTTTAAGCAATCTCAATTATTGGTTCCTAAGTCATGTGATCATGAACCTAGCACTGAAAACATTGACGAGACTAAGAAGCTAGGCTTCAGAAACCAAGAGTATGAAAAGTTTTCAAAGAAATCTGTAAAGTCCAAGCATGATCGTGGACCTAGCACTGCAAGCGTTGATGACACTATGAAGCAAGTCTTCATAAGCCAAGAGTATAAAAACTTTTCAAAGAAATTTAAAAAATGCGGACAGAATATTTCTTGTTGTCCTACAAGTTCACCTAAATTTTTGGAGCTTAAGCTGAAGAAAGAACAAAAGAAAGTCAACCAAGTCGTTAAGGGGTTTAAGAGCAATGTATTTACTCCTCAGGTGGTGGTATGCTCAATATATTATCTTTTTGTTTCAGGAAATGTTGGTTAATGGAGCTGTTTTAAATGTATCCTTTTATTTATCAGACGTTGTAAACATTTTTTTCAGGTGTCCTATTGATACTATTTTCATTGATTTTGTAGATATTCTTACCTGAAAGATCACATCGCTCACTATAGATCATCTACTTAGTTGCTAAAGAATTTTAAACAATTTGGCTTTCAGCTGATCAGCTTTGATTAATGAAAGATGTATAATAATGCTGCATGTTAACTGGAATTTTTGCATGGCATAGTAAGGAGAATTGTTTTGTGTCAAATTACTGAATGGTTAAGAAGACATCGAGTTTGATGTTTTTGGTGTATATTTTGTAATGACCCTAAGTCATTTAGATAATGGACGTTAAAATACTCGCTATGTCTAATTTCTGTTATTTCTAGCAAATTTTCATTTTCCGTTAAAAGTTCCCGCTTAAATTTGTTTTTCATCAACCATTGCTTGATTCTGTTATAATTAAATAATTAGTTTAGGAAACCGTAAGAATTCATTGATTCGTTTTGAATTTAAATGCAAACACTCCAGGCAACATGCAGATAAAATTTACGAGCAGTTTTCAATTTCTTTACTCTCCACTTCCGTAATCGACTCAAGAGTTACGAGAGGCATTTAAGTCATCAATTCAAAATGTGCTGAGTACCTTCCGCTGAAATCAGTGCGACAATTTCATTTGGGGAAGATCAACGAAACACACGAAATGCCCAAAATCACGCGACTTCCATACATGCGTTAATCGGCTTCTTAGCTAGACAAAGCGGGGGTGCGTATCACACGCACGCCTTATTTAATCCCATGGAAGGCTGCCCGACTCTTCTCTACCCTCATTAAGCACTCGGTCACTTATTTTTCTCTCGACCACCCGAGCCTTCTCGATCAGAACCGCCGAAGCTTACCTATGCCGATGGCTCAGGAGTACTGTAGCAGGTACGCAGTAGTCGACAAGAGCGATTCTTGCAGCCGACAACAGAGGCACAGTAGCCAACGGAAGTAGAGCAATCCCGACGTCTCAACAAGCGGCGTCAGCTCTCCACATGATCACCTAATCCGCATGGTCACCTGCTCCGCTCGCTCCCTTCTGCACTCGGCCGATTTCTGAGGTATCATCTGTTTCTAGGAGATGGGAAATTTATTTATAAATAGAATAGTAAATTCAAATTAATCAAAATAATCTTACCAATATTTAAACTTAATCTCCTGCGTTCAATCACAAATCTTGTGTTGGAAGAGATATGATGTAAAACTAAGCTGTTTGATTAGGTTAAGATTAGAAAATTAATGCTAATCAATTTGACAGCAAGGTGATTTTGGGATTTAACACTAGTTCAATTTTGCACCATCAACTTAGTTGATTGCTTTGATCTCCGCTCTTGAAGAAATTTAGAATTTTTTTTTATTTGATTAAAAGGATTTTCTTTACATTATGGTGCTTTGAACCTAGCATTTATAACTTAGTTATATTTAATCACTTAATTTAAGATTATGATATTTAATTATGCTTTTTGAGGGTTTAATTGATTAAAGTGATTTAATTGCTTTATGTTGACCCTAGACTTAGGTAATTGCTTTATGAATAGGATTTTGTGTGATCAATATTGATTTAATCATGGCTGTGCTGTAGAGGGAAATTGATGCCTAAATTGTTGTGTAATGTTAGTTCTGACCAGCTAATACTTTATTTAAAAAGTCTAATCGGTACAAATCAGTCGTTCAATAAATTCTTAATCAGGATAAGAAGTTACAAAATCTATATGACATATAATGAAGTCAGTTATAATTGCCTATGAATGTTGTCAATATCAAGTCAATAAATATTCTGTCCTAACTTATGCTTTAATGTACACTAAGCTTTAAGTTCATATCGATTTTTGATCATAAATAATAGCTCAAAAAATTCTCATATTTTGCTTTAATGAAGCATGTGGGATGCTTTAGCATAATAGATGAGTTTTATGTTCCTAAAGAAAGGTTTTATATTATCAATTCAATTAGACTCATTTTACTCTAACATTATAATCTGATTCTTTCATATTTTTATTTGAGAAATGGAGTCTAATGATCACATATTCAGACTACTGCGGATAATGTGATGTTAAATTGAATGAATGATATTTTTATTTCTTGTATGGCTCTGGATATTTGTTTGAATGCTATTTTGCTTAGCCGCCAATATGATCCCGTGGAAAGATGCACTTATGTTAGATTGGTTGTTACTAATCTAACATGGGTCATCACATATTCAGACTACTTGGTTCATTTATGAAGCTCTTAAAGCAGATATTGTATTCTAATGATCACATATATTTGAGAACAACAAAATATAACAGTGCCAGTGTGATGTCCCGACATTCGGGTGGTCATATACCGCAGGATCATATTGAGCAATTTAAGAGAAGAGAAAACATACATACAAAATTCAAAGATATTTTCATTCATTTCAAGATTACATATTACAAAAAAAAAAGATAAAAAGTTAAAGTAGCACCGTCGCAAATCCATAGGCAGTTTGATAATTTATGTTTTTTAAAGTTTTTTTTCGAACTCCTCCAGAAATACCTGACCTGAAATGGTTCAAAAAATAATACTGGGATTAGAATTCTCAGTAATTAGAGAATACTTTAAGTACCACAATAAACAAAATAATATTACATTTTTATAAAAGCAAATATACGATTAGCGGAAATAAGGATAAGAATGCAAGAAAAGTAAGGTAACAGCGTAAACGAAATAAATAATTTTCTACAAAAAAAATATTAGCACAAAGATGCAAGTTACTGATGTCATTTTTCCAGTAACCCACTACGAATATTGTTGCCGATGTCTATTTTCCAGTAACAACCCACAAATGCTGTTACTGATGTTATTTTTTCAGTAGTTAGTCACGAATGTTATTACTGATATCTTTTTTTCAGTAATAACCCCCGAATGTTGTTATCGATGTCTTTTTTTTAGTAACAACCCACAAATGCTGTTAATGATGTCATTTTTTCAGTAATTAGTCATGAATGTTATTACTGATATCTTTTTTCCAGTAATAACTCTCGAATAGTATCACATTGGTTCCGAACAACTAACCAAGCTTCAAATGAATTTGGCTCAAAGTAAATAAGTGAAGCTAAGCAGCACTAAATTATAAAAAGGAATACATGTCATATATTAGGTACCTTTATTTTTTAAGATCCAAAGTTTGACAATTTGACTTTTGGATTTGCATTTAAATTTTAGATATTTTTAAATTAGCATTTTTAATCCAATGTTCTTAGGAGTAATTATTATCTTCTTTTCCATTTCATTTTTCTTTCGCTTTTCATTAGGTTAGCGATATTTTTATGATGATAATAATAATATACAGATGTAAAAAACAATGGACATGTCAAAAATTAAATTGCAGAAAGTAATAATAATAATATGTTAGAATGATAAGTGCCTGAATGAAAAAATAGTCATCTTATAATATATGTAGTTGTTTATCATTATTGATTAATGATAACAATGCTAATGTGATGACATAAAGTTTATCATATTTAATTTCATAATAATAAAATATTAAGTATATAAAATGAAATACATAATAGTAAAACTCTCCTCATTTCGACCTCATTTTTCTCTCCTCTTACGTAGGATAGGTTTGCCGGGAGGCTAAGGAGGGGGCCGGACGGCTGCAGGAGGTGGCCGAAGTGGCTAGCTGGTGGCCGGCAAGAGGAGGGGGCCGGACGGCTGCAGGAGGTGGCCGAAGTGGCTAGCTGGTGGCAGGCAAGAGGAGGGCTGCTGCTGTTTGGAGGGGTTTGAGAGGGGTAAGGAGGGCTGCTGCTATTTTGGAGAGTCGGGAATGGGGCTGGTTGGGTTGGAGGGTTCGAATGGGGTGTCGAGATGGCTGGCGGCTGGCTGGGAGAGGAGAGGGGGCTATTGGTTGGGAGGGGAGAGGGGGCTGCTAGTTGGGAGATGAGAGGGGGAGAGGGTTTAAATAAAAAGAGAGGTGGGAGAAGATGATGAAGGGTTAAAAGATGGGGGGTATAGGGGGAAGATGAAAAACTTAAGGAATTATTTTGAAAATTTACTTAAAGTTAAAATTTTCGCATTTTTTCCCCATTTGGCGCCCAAATACAACGAAACTTGACACCGAGGTGTGTTATGATGTAATGAACACCCTCGCGTCAAAAATTTTCGATTCAGACAAATATTTTATTTTATAATAATTTTTGAAGTCTTAAACTTCCAAAATTAATTTAGGTTAAACCGACGATCCAAAATTGATGAAATTTCAGGAGCAGCTTTTTAAATATTGTTTTTAACATGATGACACAAAAATCAATAAATTCGGACACGTTTAATGTTCTTGATTTTTACTGAATTTATAAAGTTTGGAAAAATTACGCTGGAGATTCCGTTATCCGGATTTCTCTCAAACTATGACACTTTATTTTTATCTAGAGATATTTTTATTTGCCCTAATTCAAAATTCTCCAGGATCCTGATTTTTAAGACGGGATTTGACCTAGTTTGCAAAGTAACTACCTTGGGTCGTTACAGCCATGCAGAAGGCTGAATGCCCAGGCGTGAGCATAGCTAGCGCCAGATGGAGGTTGGACACCCAGGCGCAAGCATTGCCAGCTCCAGACAAAGCTTGGACGTCGGGCGCTTGTGAACCAGTACTTAATACATGTACTATTAGAATATAATATCATATGCTGTTTGCCTATATAAAGCCTTGTATCTACACTTTATTTTTGTAATGAAAAAGTACTCCCTTCTCTTCTCTCAGTTCTTACATAGTATCAGAGCTTCTCCTTACTCACGTAACTCCAAGCCAATCTCAGCTGAAGCACGTTCGATCTTCTCTCCTCCATGTTGCCCAAGAACCGCTCAACTTCTTCTTTCTTCCCAAAATCATTCTAACTTCACAAGATTCCCAAGAACTCCCAAGAATCTTCGCAAGAACCAGCAGTCTCCCCACCTTTTGTCTCGCAATCACTATGACCTCATCAACCTTCAACCTGGAATCCATCTACGATATTCAAGAATGTCAATAACTTGCAAATGTAACCTAACCTCACCTCCAATCTTACATTCTTAATAAACAACATCAAGAATCTAGTCAACAACCTCCTCACCACCTATAACTAGCCAATTTGGCGTGCACAACTCCTCAATCTATTCAAGGAAAATAATCTACACAAACATTTAGACGGTTCTTACCCCCACTCCACATCCATGACAGTGTCGGAGACTTCATTCCTAATCCTTGGGCCACCGCATGGTGCTTCACTGTTCGAAACCTTACCTCTGCCCTTTACTCCGCCATTTCACCCTCTATACTCGCCTACATAATCCATGCTGGCAAATCCTTGAACGATGACCTCAATCAATCGATCCAAAGTAAGTCAGCTCAAGAATGCCTTACATAATGTCACCATGAAAGACAAGTCCATGTTAGCATATCTATCAGAAATCAAAGATCGTCGACAAAATTTCAGCCGCTGATTTCACCATTGATCCGAAGACATCATTCTTTATACTTTGAACGGCCTCCCAACTCAAGACCAAGTGCTCAAAACCGCCATCCACACTAACCTTCAACTTATAAACCTTGATGACCTATATTTCTTAATTTGCAATGCAGAAATCAACTTCCAACATTAAACAAACCTTGATCTACAACAACCCACCTTTCTCCTACATGCAAGAGGCAGGGGATGTGGCCGACCATGAAGAGGGAGAGGTCGGTTCAGCATAGACCCCAGAATAACCAACCCTGTGAATTTCATTCTCACCGTGCAATCGTGAGATGTCAAATCCACAACAAAATAGGTCACAACCCTTGACAGTTGGCATCGCCTCGATTCATCCCTCATAAGACAATCTACGCATCCCACCGCACTTGCCGTAGATGGCAACATTGACAACAATTGGTTTCTTGACTCCAGCGTCTCCACTCACATAACAAAGGATCTCGACAACCTATCCATCTCAAATTCCTACAACAGATAAGACAGTCACCATCAGTGACAATCAATCCTTACACATCTCCAACATCGGTAACGTCCTACTTTCTACTCATAAGATCACCTTATCCAAAATATTACATGTACCTCAATCTAATTTTAATCTTATTTTTGTCCATAAGCTTGCTGACAGACCTAAAATACGTTGTCTGCATTTGCACGGAAGTGTACGTGGTCCGAAGTAATATGAGATGGTGAGATCCTAGTATTTATCGTCCTCTGGGAACGATGGTGATTTACTAGAGTTTATCCAATTTTAATAATGTTTAAGCAATGATTTGTTGGGGTTTGTGTTCATAGATTATCAATCATAAGTTACTTTGGTTTAGAATCAATTTGAGAAAATTGGGGAGAGTTAGGGTTTGACATGTAGTTCATCATGGTTTTATGCATGGTCACACTTCTTACAATTTCCATGTTAAGTTGAATGAATACTTTTTATTTTAATATTAATGAATTTAGCATTCTTTAATAAAATTATTAAATGTATTAATTTCTATTTGGTGCTCTGAGATGGACATATTAGGGTTCAATCTTGGAACATGGATATCCATGTGATATTTTAGTGAGTAAAATCATCCCTTATGTCTAAGTGACAAAATCATTATTTTAAGCTAAGGAAATGAGTTGCGAAGCTAGATGAGCTTATGTCACATCGCTTATAGCTTGACGCGCTCGAATTCCTCGCGTAAATCAAGAGTGAGCTATGGAGTTTTATAGGTTCATGCCTTAACTTGAAGTTGACAATGGCCTACGTGAACTGTCACATCATCCACTATCTAATATGTCGTCTCCAAGTGGTATGAACTGAGCTATGGAGCTCAGAGAATTTCTTATGTATTCTTATGGCTCAGACGATCAAGCTATTGTCCAAAAGTTATACACGAGCTGTTTTCGCACAATAAATGTTGTCACAGATGGCGTTAACACTCAAGGTGCACAGATTTTTGATAATGCGATCATTAAGCTCTATAAGGTTTTTTGTAAAGAGTTTTAATCTAAAAGATGTTTACAACATTCAGCATTCTTAAACTCACTTCATAAAATGATACATTCATATGCCTTAAGTTCTAAATAACATTTCATTAAAAAGAAGAGTTTTTACATGCATTCAACCATGACTTACTACTACATGTCTTTCCCTAACCCTCCCCAAAAGGAGAGTTTAGGCTGCCATTTCAAGAGATACAAAAAGAAAGCAACAAAAGATGTTAAGCATATTCATAGCTCTTACAAGCTAATAGAAAGAAAATTAGGTGAGAATACTATACTCAGGAATAGCCCTTGGCGTTCTCTTCATTTCCTCCTCTCCAATCTTCACCTTCCTCCTTGCTCTCTGTGCTTATCTTCTTCTGAAGCTGCAACCTTTTATTCCTCCTTTGGGGCTAAGGTTTTCCCTTGAATCTCTTTTCCCAAACTGAAAATCAGAACCTTGATTAAGCTTTTTTTTCTTCCTTTTATAATTTTCTCCTCGGCTCTTCTCTCTTCCAATCAACCACCTCCTTGAAACTTGGATTTTAATTAATCTTTATTCCTTTATTCTCTTGGAATCTGAATGTTTTGAATGCTTGCAATTACTTTATGTTGTTGGAAAATGAAGAGAATTAAGTCTTCTGGTCTTTCCAATGCTGACTTGGAGCAAGTTTCCAAGACAGCATTGCGACGCGCTATAGCGCCAGGTTTTCGGCCCGTTTGGCGCTATGACGCCTTTCTCTCTGGAGTTCTGGCGCTATGGTGCGCTGTAGAGCCTTTCTCTCTGGAGTTCTGGCGCTGTGGCGCGCTTTTCTTTGGAAGTCTAGTGTTGTGGCGCGCTGTAGCGCTTTTTCTTGTGGAATTGTGACGCTATGGTGCGTTGTAACGCCTTTCTCTCTGGAAGTCTGGCGTTGTGGTGCGCCACAGCGTGTTGTAACGCGCTGAATTGTTCTTTTTCACAGAATTCTCTTTTTTGTAGTCTGATCACTTCAGAACTGAGATGACATGAAAACATACTAAAACAACGACTGATTTTAACAAAAACATGCATTCTAAATCATAAAATGACTATAATTACGGGGCTCATCACTTGCTTCGAACAATAACTACTCAATTACATTCGATCATATTGGTTTCTGTATCAAGGACCTATGCTCGAACACAATCCTCCTTCAAGGCCGCAGCCGTAACGGTCTTTATTTCATCCCACCAAAGCCACCACCTACCCACCTTCCGCTTCTTATCGCTTCCTCCACAGTCTCGTTCGATTCAGTTCTATGGCATCAGCTGTTAGGCCATACACCTGCCCGTATCCTAAAGCTCTTCGCTCAACATCATCCTCATCTCCTACAACCACCATCCCACGCATTGCCATAAATGTATCATGAATAAACATCATAAACTTTCTTTTTTTACTTCAACAAATTCTTGTTATCAATTATTAGAATTAATTTATTATGATGTGTAGGGTCTATCCCCCAATTTATCAAATGAAGGATATCACTATTATTTATCTTTTATGAATGACTTTTCTCATTTCATTTGGATCTTTTCGATGAAAAACATAGTAGAAAGAATGAAACATAGTACAAAGTCTATTTTTTAACTTCTTACAATTCATCGAACATCATTTTTGATGTCAAATTAAAATTCTTCATACCGATGTTGGTCGTGAATGTAACACTACTCTCTCTAACTTCTTGTAGCAAACCAACATTCATCATGAAATTTCATGTCCCTATACCTCACAACAAAACCACATAGTAGAAAGAAAACATCGTCATATAAACCACTAGAATTTTTCTTAACAATGCTATACTCTGCCCTACTTTCTGGACTAATGCTCTCTCAACCTCCGCCTACCTCATCAATCGCCTTCGTCTTTAACAATCAGTGGCAAATCTCCCTATGAACTCCTCCATAATTAAAAACCTACATATAACTACCTTTGTGTCTTTGGCTGCATCTGCTATCCCTTTCTTCCACCGACTCAATACTCAAAATTCACTCTCAAAACCGTTCCATGCATATTCATTGGCTACTCCTAATCACAAAGGCTACCATTGTTACAACCCCCTCACACAAAGTCATTATTTCCCTCAATGTTCACTTCCTTGAGCATCAATTCCATACTAAAGTTCTTAACTCTCTACCCCCAACATCCATCACCGACCTCCCCACTCCTCAACTACTTGTTCCTCTTGCTCTACCGCACTCACCTACAACCTCAAATAGTCATCCACGCAACAGTCTCCTCACCCAACCCAACAATCCATACAACCACCCGTACATCCATCATTCACAAATTCCTCACAGTCATCACCCGTACATACAACCACCCATTCCTCTCCAACAACCAACCCTCACCCTCAACCGATACTTCCTATGCTCACCTATCAAAAACAGGCACCATTACACTGAAACACATTCCACATCAATTATGCATTGCTCAATCAACCTCCACAAACCAATCACTCCTACAAACCAATCCCACAACCTATCTTTAAGCTATCAAACATAATCATTGGAGACAAGCCATGGCCGATAGAATCATGGCCTTTCAAAATCAAAACACATGGGACTTAGTTCTACAAAATCCAGCACAACCAACTCTCGGTAGCAAATGGACATTTTGTACTAAATAGAATGCCGACGGTTCCATTGCTCGCCATAAAGCTCTCGTTGTGGCTCAAGGCTTAAATCAAACATATGGGATAGACTATACTGAAACTTTTAATTCAGTCACAAAAATGTCCACAATTCGTGCTCTTCAACATAGCTACTCATCACAATTTTTCCATATTACAACTTGATGTCTCAAATGCATTTTTTCATGGCTCATTAAATGAAACAATATACATCAAACAACATCTGAGCTTCACCGATCCTTCTAAACCTGACTACATATGTTGGTTGAAGAAAGCATTCTATGGCTTAAAACAATCACCTCATCAGTGGTTCTCCATTTTCACTGAATTTCTTACATCGAAGGGCTTCACTCAAAGCAAAAAAGATCCATCTCTCCTCATCTATGACAAGTCAGGAATCTGTGCATACCTTCTCATCTCTGTTGACAATCTACTCCTCACCAGTACAAATCCAAAATTTATCCATTATATTTTAAGTACAATGGAAGCTCGCTTCAAAATGAAGACACTCAGATTCCCCTCTCAGCTCCTCGGCATCTCCATCCAAAAAACAGCACGTGGTTTACACCTCTCACAAGCAGCATATGCTGCCCTGCTCCTTCAAGATGCCAAAATGTCCAACTGCAAATTAGCCCCCACAACTACCACCCCTGCTTACAGCTTCACTGCCATCTCAGATTCATTCATCGACCCATACTGAAAGCTTGTTGGTTGACTCCAGTTTCTATCCATCACTCATTTGGGCATTAGCCTCCCAGTAAACTGCATCTGCCAAACAGTTCCACTTTTCCCTCTCAGCTACATTATGGACAGCAAAGCGGAAGGGCATTGGGGTTTGCGTAGTTTTCGTTGGAGGGTTGTTTGATGGCCGAAGCGGAAGCGGATTTTGACGAAATAAAATGAAAACTAAAGATAACATATGGAACAACAAGAAAATAGAGGAAAAAAATAAAAATAAAGATATGTTTGATCAAGATCATGTACACCTTGGTTCTTTCAGGATTATACACACCCTTAAGCCCACTGGTTATACACACCAATGGAGGTTTTCAATTGTCCATATCAAAACCAAGAGCTACTAAGTTGAAATTCTAGAAGCAATATCATAAAACCCATAAGAAAGATATATGCAGCAATCTTAATCCCAATTTTACTTAATAATGTAACAAGATCAAAAAGGCCTTGTTACAACTCCTTAGGTGACCTTTCACATGCAAGACATAACACATAATTGCTACCACAATAAAATATAATAATACCTATACAATAGTAACATAATTGCTATCACAACAAAATACATAAATAAGATGAGTCTACACACGATACAATGCATGACAGCCCATCATGACCCTACAACCTACAACCATTTTCCGTTCAAATGTTCGAACTATGGGCCTTCTCTTGTAAACTGCCTGTCCTGCATCAATTATTCACATATTTAACACAAACTTAATATCCATATTAACTACCAATATTTTGATTAGTATGCCAAAACTACAATCTCACTTGGATCATTACAATTATTGCAACTATTAAATTATCTTTACTTAGGCGTACATTTTTATCACCACAAAGTTGCAACCCTAAACCATTATCTTTGCACATGCTTTTATCTGCCTTTGGTTATTTTCTTTCTTAGGTGGATATGTGGGTGACAATTTGTTATGTTTATTAAAATCGGTGGCATTTTGAAGCATAAACTTTTTCTTATTACCTTTTTGTACAGTTCATGTGCAGGACTTAATGGTTGTAACCCTTGTTTGATGTAGTTAATGAAACTTTCCAACTTTTAACTGTGTAAACTCAAATGGAAATGTCTGGTTCTCCTAGCTTTAAGAATTTGTTTTGATTTATTTGTGGAAATTTGAAGCATCATTTTTTTTTTTGCGTAAAGGCACAATGTTTAAAATTTGGTGTCTAAAATATATTATCTAGCACAGTAACATTAATATATATGAGTAAACTACTATCATTTCAGCAATCTTAGAAATCTTCTAATTAAAAGAAATGATGCGTCATGCACTTTTGAATGTGAACATGTTAGTGCATTTTTGTAAATATTAAATTTTGGGTGCTAAATATGTATATATTATATGGTTATGGGTGTCATGTTGGTAAGACTCATTAAAAATATTTAGACTTTTGCTAATTGTTCTCTTTAGCTTTAGACACCTTTGGTTTTGGATACTTTTAAAATTTAGTGCCCAATTTAATGGAAATAAAAAATTAATTAAGGGATTCAATACCTGCCAGAATCTTGGTTATCTGAGCTCTTAAAATTTGTTTCGCTTAGGAATTATGGGTGTAATTTTTGAAACATCGATAATTCAATGTTTATGGCATTTTTAAGTTGATGTCTTGCACTGACTGTTCTTTAAAGTTATTAATAACAACAACACCAAAACGTAGTCCTGTTCTTTCAATTTAACGCTAGTCAATTTTGGATGATAAAACCTACCTGATTTAATATGAAACTTGATGAGCATATAAATTTGGGTGGAGGAAGTTCATTACATGGCCAATTTCTCATCTCTTAAAAAATTTGCTTGGTTTAATAACATCAGCATCCAAATTTTCTTTTGTATTCAACTCAATGGTAATAAAATGTAGAGGGGTGTTTATTTAATTGATGTTTTGTAAGCTTTTCATGAAATAATGCCACTGCATGATTGTATTTTTCTAAGAGGTAGTGTCTCTACTAAATGTTTGTTGTTAAAATATAAATATTTTGATGTACTGGCATAATGAACCGAGGTTTTGTGAATTAATTGAGTCCCAAATGTCTTTTTGAATTAAACGATATAGAATTTTTTGAGCTTTGCTTTCTCAAAATTTGTGTCTGAAATTTGTGTTAGAGATATTGATCTTGAGTACAAACTATAAAAAGAAATGTGTGTTATGATGTGATCTTCTTATGGCTTGTTTCTTGTTCGGAAGTTAGAACCTGGAAAAGCTCTCAGGTTCTTACTAGTGAAAAAACTTTGAAGTGCATACTCAAATGAAATATGGCTGTTATAAATCCATTTAATGCATTGATAAAGTAAGTGTTATAAAGATGTGGGTGCTAAGGTGGATGAGTGGGTGTACTTGTAAAGATAGGATGAGAAATGAGTTTATTCATAACAATCGGTATAAGATTAGAGAATGT
The DNA here is from genome assembly GCA_016760335.1 of Gastrodia elata. Lineage (NCBI taxonomy): Eukaryota > Viridiplantae > Streptophyta > Magnoliopsida > Asparagales > Orchidaceae > Gastrodia > Gastrodia elata. Next base: position 35,701,800 of record CM028670.1, on the reverse strand, counting down.
TGCCTTGGATAGTTTGAGCATATTAAGTGTTGATTGTTTGTTGCCCCCTCTTAGAAAAACCTTGTCTATGAATTTTCCCATGTTTAGAAGGGGAAAAGGAAGTCCTAAGAAGGCACCGGAAAAACTATTAGAAAAATGTTCTTTGCTTGGAATTTGTGGTGGGGTTTCTATTTGATTGCACACAATAGAAATAAGGATTCATGTAGCCAACCTCACTTAGCAGGGTAAGGCTCGGTGTGTTGTTAACACATACAACTCCAAATTGTAGCAATGTCAATCATATGAAACATCAAATGCAAACATTGTAAATCTTCAATTTTTGGTACCCTAGGTAATAACAGTTTTGTCATGTTTCACCAGCAATTACTTCCCTATATGAATATCTAAACCTGCTCATGAATGTTCTGATCCTTTTGTGATTCATGCAAAGGTAATGATTGGTATTTTGTAAGAGAATTATCTAGATCTAAAACATGCATAGTCATAATCGATATCTACATTAGGTTAAAACTTTTAAGTTGTTGCTTGTGATTTAACTTTCAAGTTTGTAGTCAAATGAAAAATGGCCATTATAAATTCGTTTAATATATTGATAACATAGGTTTTATAGAGATTAGGATGTCAAGGTGGATCAGTGTTATATACTCTAACGGATAAGATAAAAGTAGTTAATTTGTAGCAAGGTTGGAGTGGCTCCAAATGGAGAATAAGATACGAGAATGTCGTATTTGATGATTCGGGTGTATTAAATGTTGGTTGTTCAATGGCCTTGCAGAAATCTTGACTTGTTCCAATGTTTAAATTAAAAATGGAAGAGAAAGATCTAAAGAGAATATTGTGAAAATATTAGAAATGTTCTTCTTTTTAATGTTGGGCTTCTAGTTGATCGTGCACATTCTAAACAAAAGAGTTCATGTAGCTGACCCACTTAGTGGGACAAAGGTGTAGTATTGTTTTTACATCTAACTCCAAAGTGTGACAAGGCCAATAATATAAAACCTTAGTGCTAATATTGTAAATTTCCATGTTTTGGCACTCTAGGTAATATCATTTTTGTCATGTTTTACAAGCTTTTACTTCTCTTGTTGAATATACTGACTTGTTCCAATGTTTAAATTTTGCTACCAAAATAAGATCACTTTTGGCTATAAAAATTGTATTATTGATGAACAAAAGTCAACTTTATTGCAACAATATAATTATTTGGAGCTACTTGTCAATCTGATTTTTTTTTATTTTTCTATTATTTTAGGAGCAGTCTTCTCAAAGTGAATATTCTGTGAAGTCAGAACTTAAAATCAAATCAGTAAATGTTTTAGTAAAACAAGCTTTGTGTGATTCTTCTCAGATGAGAAACAGGAAGAGCACTTCTTGCAATGTTTCACATAAGCAAGCTATTGATAAAATTATGAGCAGCAAAGAAGCTGCAGTTACTTCGCACGAGCCCAACAGGGAAGGCCCTTCCAAAATTACTACTCCTTGCCCATTTACTTTCACAGCTAGAAGAAGAAATGTCGCTTCTATAATTGCTACCCCAAGATCAGATACCAATTTTTTTTTGTCTTCATCATTACGTCTTTCTAAGAGCATCGATTCAAAGGTTTGATTTCTTTCAACATTTGAATCTAGTTTTCATTGATCTTATCTTACCTGTTAGCTCTTTCCTGCTCGATGTTGTTAATCTGCAAGTTTTACATAGCCATGTATGATTTTGTTAATTATGTTCAAATTTTCTTATTCTTTAATGCTTTCCAGAACATGTATCCAATTATTTAAAGATGAAGCATGAAGTTATGGTTTTGTACATTGAGGCTTTCATTTCCTTTTTTTTGTTGTTATTTCTTTTGCGGTTTTCTGGTGGCATGTATGAACTTTAAAATGGAACCTTCAAACAAGAGTGAATGTGATATTTTCGGGCTTGTCATTGATTCATTTTCAACAGTTATAATTTGTTTGTGGAATTCATCAGTTACATTTTAGGAGTTCTTCAAAATTCTTGTTTGTGATATGATTGTCTTCAATGCATAATTTGATACTAGCAGGGTGTATCAAGCAGGCTAGGAACATACCAGGGGGAAAAAAATGAAATCAGGTGAATTTTTCATCAGTTGTTGCAATATAACTAAGCTATAGATTTCAAAATGCATCTCTTTCTCAATTATTTCTGTTTAATTTCTTAGGGGCCGTGATGAACTTGAGAGAAAAGCTTTCATCGTCAATGGACAAGCAACCGACTTCAGAGGTGGAAATGCAAGCAATTTGATCAGCCCACTCAAAGCGAGGTGAGAAATCTCTTGATTTTGGTGAATCTATATTCTGGAACAAAGTGTTAGTGATCAAATGTAATCATGCCATGCCTTACGGTCTGCAATATGTAATGGGGTCATTGGGCATGGTATTAAATTTTATATATTAATAAAAGATTTCTATCTGCGGTTATTCAGATTTGTTACCAGTTGTAAAGGTTCTATGAATGCTGGAGCCAATTATAAGCTCGCAAGGATTAATGAAGTTGAAAAACGGAAGCTAATAAAAGTGGTTTGTGCTACCATTTGTTCTTACCAGCACTTGTTATTATTATAATATTCTTATTAGAGTAATCATTCCTTTAAAGAGTTATTGCATATCTAGCTTTTATAAGATCTGATTTATAGCTTATTAGAAACATAGCATGTATTTATTCTTTCCTTTCTCTGGGGTTTGTTCTGATTTCTTAATTACATTTTTTTTTCAGGTTAATGAGGAATCTTGCTTGAAGGAAGTTGGAGAACATGGAAAATCTGCTATTTTATGTAATCTGCTGCAAACCCAAAAGCTTGATAATAAAAAGGTTATAATAATTCTGATATTATTTTTTTTTATTGTTTATTTAGCTGGAAAGCCTGCTATTCAAAAAAGGGGAGATATTCAGAACCCAAACTTTAATATATACAAATAAGGCACCATAGTTTTACCAATATTAGCATCATGTACATCAGAAATGAGGAAATGATAGTGCTTTTTTGTAAATGTTAAATTTTGGGTGCATATGTATAATATAAAGTTTTGGGCGTTACACTGGTAAGTCTTTCAACAAAATTAGTGCTTTAGGCTTCTGTTAGGAATTCCCAGGACTCAAGCATCAAAATGGAATGTAAATACTTATACACAAAGCTAGATCTGAGCGTATCACTTAATGGACTCTTTTTTGTTGACCTCCTTTTTTGGGTTTGGACTAACATTTGGAGCTGGCCTGCAACTTTCATATCTCGTTATTATAGTCTGTTTCCATATTTGTACCCTTAACTCCCATATTAGAAATCACTCGTCCCTTATTGTTGCGGTGATTCTCTTGTTCTTATTTCGATTTAAACTTTGCTTTAAAAAAAAAAAAGGTTGAATGCAACTTATTTGTTAAATTCCTACAGATGGATCCCTCCAAGGTAAAGGATTTATCATTCATTATGAAGAATTTGCAGCTTGGGGATGATTCATTGAACAGGAAGAAGAAACGCAGGTAAGTGAAGGCTTTTCCAGTGCTGTTTTGCTCCTTGCATCCATTGAATGATCTCTTAAATTTTATTTGGCACAGGCCAGAGAAGCCCCGGTGGCAGTAGATTGGCATTATAAACCTGTTTGCCATCGGCCAATAACAACCGTCGATTGTGCTTGTATATTGCTTTGAGAAGAACGAGGATAGATAATTTCCTGTTATTTCTTCTCCTATCCTTTTTTTTCTTGCTACCTGGGCACAAGCTATATGCCTTGGGTTAGTCATGTAAGAAATAAACTGTAGTTCCTGTTAAAGGCACGATGACTTATCTACGTGGAGTCTAACAATATAACCTCTACTACCTTTAAGGGAGCACAATAACTGGATCGGCAGCAATTGCAGAAAATTCTAATGATGCCATAGCATTATGGCATGCGATTGGCATATGCTAGGGAGTTCTCATTAAGAGCGTTGCAGAATCAAGGACTTCTAGAAGGCATAAATTCTCATAAAATACTTTTTTGTAAATATTGTATTTTGGTAAGAAAACACGAACATTTTTTGGTGAGGCCAACACCAAAAGGATTTTATAGTACATACACATAGATGTTTGGGGATCAACGAGGACAACATCTTTTGATGGTCATAGATATTCTCTTTTATCAATGATTACTCTATATTTGTTTGGGTGTATGGCATAAAGAGCAAAGTTAATGTACTAAAAATTTTTATAAATTAGAAGTGGGTTGAAAATTAGACCGACAGACAAATAAAAAAAATATGTTTGATAATGGTAGAGTATATTTTGATTTGTTTGTGTAGCAGTGCAAGAATTTTGGTATTGAGCACCACTTTATTATTAGAGGCACCATAGCAAAACAATGTAGCAGAGCAAATGTTGGGTGTGTGTGTGTGCGCGCGCATGTGCGTGTGAATGGTGTTATATTTCAGTGGTTGATACTCATAATATGTTATCTTAGGTCATGGGTTTAAATTTCACCGGCCACAAGAGAAAACAATAATATATGTGTGTGCGTGTGCGTTCAAATCCCACCGGCCGCACATAAGAAAAAGAGAAAAATAATAATATATGTGTGTGGGAGTGTGCGTGTGGGTGTGTGTGATCTTTTTTTTTTTTTTTTTTAGATAGATCTCAAGAAACTTTTATTATCATACTCTACTCAAATGAGTTTTCAACCCTACTTTATAATCAAGCCACTAATCATACTTCTACATCCTTAATAGAATTTATCTCAAATTAAAATTTCACCACTGATGGAATGTTTTAAGCTTATCTTAAACTAAAGCTGCCTCACCAACAAAAGTTAAAGATTGGTTGAAAAAGATCAAAAAAAATTATTAATAATAAAATGTCCAAAAGTTGATAAAATAAGATTAGTTCTTTATCTCCTTGAAAGCAAAGTTGAGAATTGGTGGGAATTCACTAAAAGCACTAATTTTACTTATTTTAATCTTGAAGACAAAAGTTCTTAAGCCTTCATTAAAGTCTTTCGTGGTCAATATATTCTGTCATCCGCTCAGGCAAGAATGGAGGACATATTTATAAGGTTATATCAAGGAAATAGGAGTGTTTTAAATATGTTATCAAGTTTACAAAGTTCGATATGCATCAAATATAGTAAATACAGAATTGGCTCATTGCAATCAATTCCTTAAAGGTCTTAAGAATCATAAAAGAAGAGGTTTAATCTTTTTTTGATATACAAATTTTCCTAATCTACTTGAATGTGTAAAAATATTGGAATATGATGATCATATAACAATTGAGAGGATGAAAAGAAGAATGTAACCAAGAACTACACAAGAAGGTACTTTCAAAAGATTTCAACCAAATTCTCCATCAATCAAAAGAAATTCAGTAATACCACAAAATAGACTAATACTTAATAGACTTTGTTAATTACCACATTCATATGATAATTATTACCATCATAAAGATCAATGTCATAAATTTGAAAGAACTGGCCACCACTTTCAATTTTGCAGAGCAAACTATACAATAGAAGGACAACCTATCAAGAGAATCAAACTAGCTTACAATAAAGCACTATTAGCTGTCTCAAGATAAGTACCTGCCACTATTCCATGACAGATGCTTGTCTTCATTCCCTGATAAGTACCAACTACCGCCCAAGCTCAAACAAATCTTACTCTTGAAAGAATGTATACACTATCCCTATCATAACACCAGAAAACTCTGAAGTAATATGGTGTATTTTTTATTATGAAGATATTCTATATTATATTTTATTTAATACTAGAGCCAGGCAATCATTTATATTAGAAGAATTTTTCAAACAAATTCAACTTGTATGTTCAAAATTAGAAGAATCATTAAAGATATGATTACCATCAGGTGCATATATGATAGCTAAGGAATATGGCCTTTAAGTGATAGTCGAAAGCACATCTTAAAAAAGTTTGTTTCCTTTAAGTTTAGATTATTCTTAGATTTATGGAAAAGTGTTGATATATGTTGGTTCATTTTCTTCTTCACTCTTAACTTTGTCTTAGGACTTCTTTTTTGATCTGATATATCAAGGTGCATTAAGTAGTAAAGAGTTGCAAGAGAATTTAATTTAATATTTCAGGTAAAGTATTAAGTTGTAGATCCATCATTTAAATAGGAAACATCCTAGCATCACAATAGAAATGACATGGAATATAACTCAGAATAAATAACATAGTAATCCAAAATACACAGTCATGAATACCTGTATTATTACATCACATTAAAATTTAAATAATTAAAATCGCTATATTTCTCTCTTCCTCACTTGCAAGAAACTAAGCAGTAGCTCCCTCAAAAGGCTCCTCCTCTAGATAAGGTACCTCCTCTGGCACCTGATCTTCTATCGAATATGGATCTGTCATTGTCAGTTTCACAATGTAGGGCTCCAGCCAAAAAAAGAGAAAATATTGCTAGACAATTTATCTAAGTACATTTAAGCTGATAAATTTTTATGTGTTTTGTAATATCATCATTTAACATATTCTAAGCGATAATCAAACCAAGTATGGGAGCAACTAGCACAACAGGATAGAGGAAAAAATTATAAACAATATTTATAACTTAAGCAAAAAGAAGGCTAAGACATGCCTTAAATGTAAGCTAAATAAGGCAGGGCATATAAGTATAAGTAACTGAACAAGTATTGAAAGAAAATATTATATCCTAAGCATGCTGATAATCATAAAAAGTATGCAAGTTAAATAAATAAACTCAACAATGATACATATAAATAGCAGTAATAAATCTAACATCCTAAAATATATATAAGCAAAACAAGGAAATAGCTCACTGAATGAAAATACTGAAGCATATATAAAACATCAATACTATATATGAACATCCGTGTACAAACTACCAAATAGAAAAAGGCTAATCTAGCCCACTGAATATCAAAAGGATCTTAGCGTTAACAAGGAGGCTAAGGCGCAAAATTATATTCTCCTGGCGTCATCAAGGAGGCATAGGCAGAATATAGGGTTTTCTCCTAGCGTCATCAAGGAGGCATAGGCAAAAAAAATATAACAAATTTTCTTCTAGCGTCAACAAGGAGGCATAGGCAAAAAATATAAGCAAAGTCTTCTCTTAACATCAATAAGGAGGCATAGGCAGAAGATATAACTGAGAGGCAGCTTTAACACATGTAATTTTATCTTTAATCATTTATATTAATGTTTTCATAAGAAATTTAAGGAGTCTCCATAATTTTCTAAAATTTTATTTATGCATCAAAGTCTTATATGATATGTCCAATGAAATATGGAACAAACAATCAAGGAATGCGTAGCACAAAAATTAAATAATAAGCAAGTGACTCTACTAAACATGGTAATATCATTTCTTTTTTAATTTAACCATTCTAACTATTCAAAGTTACACAAGTTCATGATCTCCAATTCCTACTATCAAGTGTAACTTAGAAATTCGGCCTTATAAGTTAAAAAAGGATTAGAATTGATCAGGTTCTAATATAATTCAATCAAATACGACTACAAGTTCAATCAATGAATCATACGTCCTAGTTTTATGAATTTGGACGTTCTATATAAGATCTGATCAAGATCTACTAAGCTATAGATTATGGATTAAACACTATGCGATTGGGCTTAATCAGATAATCCAAAAGGATAATACATAAGGTCTAAGTTTTATTCTAAAAATGATCTTCTGATTAAGGTAAATCTTATTAAGCAAATTAAATTTAATAGGATGAATCTTCTATCCTAAATCTAGGGTTAAAAGATAAAATAATCAAAATAAATTGTAAAAGTCTAGGAACTAATAAACCAAGGATTCATTCATTGAAAAACCTCATTTTTTAATGAATGAAATCTAACCTATGATCTAATCGTAATCTCAGGAGTAATCCTAATGTGAGGTGAAAGATCCTAAGGAAAAGACTTGGAGATATTTTTAGGGATTTTAACAGATTTGACACAATAGTTGATTTTACTCGCTTAAATGACTCTAATACAATTCTAATATTGGTTTTAGTGATTTAAAAGACAATTTAGAGGTTAATGGTGCTTAACCTAAATTTTGAGCAAAATGATCATTTTTGCTCTCATAAGGGTCTAAAAGTCAACTTTTGATTCAAGGGTCCAAATTAAAGTTTGTTACTGTCAAAAGCTTCTTTACTATCTAACTTGGAGATAGACAGTAAGTACGTTCAATTTGGACAAGAAACGGGTCCTACAGATCCAAACTAAGGTTTTTGAACTAAAGGGCAAACTTATAATTTACATCTAATAAATTTAAATTTTATGCAGTTTCCTATTGGCTACTGTTCAAGGATTCCATAGAGTCCAAGAACACTGCATTCTGAAGTCAGATGACTAAGTTATGACTAATTTAATTTTTAAGGGCAATTCGGTAATTTTGGTCAGTCAACAGGTGACAAAAATTGAACTTTTTCGTTTGAAATCCAATTTTAGCAAACTCAGTTTCTATAGCTTCCCTATAATATACTGAGCATGTTGATAGGGAGCAAACCCAATTTAGACTTCAAATGGTCAAGTTATGGCCTAACTAAAGTTAAAGATATTTTGGTCATTCTCTAATTTTTTAGTGTTCAGATCCTAAATATTATTTCAATTTATTGATGACATTAAAATTCTAAGCTAGTTAGCACCTTGAATTTTTAAATTTGGAGTTGGATTGACCAAGTTATGGTCATTTGAAGTCTAGGAGCATTTTGGCCATTTTTTTAAAGTCAACTATGGGGTCAAGGAGTTTGACTTTTTATCCAGATGTCCAAATAGAAAAATTAATACTCATATAGTGTTGGGGCTGTTCTCCTGAGTATTTTAAGACCCATATTGTATATATTTGGATAACTAGATTAAAAGTTGTGAGGATTTAAATAGGTCCTAAAATATCACTACGTTATATGTACCCGGAATTAATTTTTGCTTTACGCCATTTGATTCATTTTATTTTTCTGAGTAAAATGAGACATATATTGGCTATATTTGGATCATCGTATTAAAATTATTAAACTTTCAAAATTTTGGATTAAATAATTTACATTACTATTCATTTATTCAAATTGTATTAATTATTATTTATTCTTAAAATTAAAATATATTTTTATGTATTTATTAATTAAATAATTAATTATTCTTAATCTGTACTTTAGTAAACATTAATTATTAATTAATAACTATTTAATTAATAATTTAAATATGTTAATTATATTTTTAAATATTCAAAATTACTAATTAATTATAATTTAATTAACTATCTTACTCTTAAATCTTGATTTATGAATTAATTATTAATTATCTGTTTTAATAATACTTAAGTATTTATTAATTAACTAATTATTTAGCTTTCTGGGTTAATTTATTTATGAGTTAATCTATATATATATATATATATATATATATATATATATATATATATGTTAATGCATGATTAGTTAACTGCTAAATAATGTCTAATTATTTACTTTGCAGAATTAAATATTTATATTAAACCAATTAACAGTACTTAATTTAAATATATTTACTTATATATATATATATATATTATAATTCTTTGTTCACAACCTAACCTATTAAATCCTTCTTAATTAATTGCTAATTTTAATTAACTACTAATTTAGAAACTAACTAATCATACTTATTATGAATTAATATTACTTAATTATAATGTGCATAAGTGTAATTATACACAAATATATTTTTGTTATAAGTATTTATATAAGTGTAGGTATATATATGTATATATATACATATATACTTATATATATACTTTTTTTTTTCTGCGCAAGTGGCGGGACCCGCAGCGGCTGCGTGTCTTCCCAAAGATCTGACAACTGCAAAGCTGCTCATAGCCGGGCCAGACTAGGCGGGCCCACGGGGACAAGTGGAGGCTCCTAATTGGCCACGGGTTGCTGTGGTGGGTCCCGCTGTCACGGGAGGACAGCGGGCCCCAGTTGACGGAGGCCTTCGCAAACGCGGGCCCCACGCGCCACGGCCGCGCCCCGCGCGAACGCGAGTCGGGCCCGGGTCGACCCTGCCCGACCCAAGACCCTCACCCCGCCTGCAGGTCACCCGCGAGTAGCCGCTTAGGGCACGGGATTTTCCGACGCACCCAGCGGCGGTTGGGCGGAGACCACACGGCTTCGGGTAGGGCTCGGTCTCGCCTACCTAGCCAGGGTTGGACCGGCAGCTAAGACGTGGTTGGTCGGCGGTGATGTTAAATCCTAGACACTAGGCTCTCGATGGACGCTTTGACCCTACCTACCGCTAATACGGTCGAATGGTTCCCGGTAGGATGGATCGAACGATCGCTTAACATGCAATAATTGAAGTAATGCTAGGAAGATGATTCGAAGTAGGGAGGAGGGGTAGAGTACCTTGCGTTCAGACGAGGACGAGGAGGAGGTCTTGGGAGGAGGTTCTCGGTTCCAAGTTTTTCTTTCCCTTCGGCTACTGCTCGGGTCCAAGAGGGCTCGAGGGGGAGTTATCGGGGCCGGACGGACTCCGCGAGGAGTCCTTCGAGCGGTGACTGGCCGGCGGTGGCGGCACCTGTTCACAGCGGGCCACGCGGTCTGCGCGCGATGGGGGAAATGAAGGCGAGGGCGGGATGATATGGGCCGTTCGATCTCGTGATCGGACGGTCCCCACGGACCGTTAGATCAAACGGGAGGTAGAGAAGGCGCACACACGGGACCTGACGGCAGCGGACGGCGCTGTCAATAGACTTAAATAATTTAATAATATTAATTTTATTAAATTTAAATTACTTAATTCTATATTTAATTTAAAATTTTAAATCGATTTCAGAAAAATTTCAAATATTCACCCTTAGCTAATTAAGTTGTGAGAAACTCAATGGCAAAGTCGGATTTTCGATCTAACGAGTATTTTAATTTTTTGATTTGCGGGATATTTAAATATTATTAAAATATTCACTGAAATTTCGACATCTTTCGATTGACATGAAAACATCACCCCTAGCTAATTTTGGGGATATGAGCGCAATTGTGAAGTCCGTTTTTAGATTTGAGGTCTATTTAAATATGCCAAATTTTATAGTTTCTAAATTTTTCAGAAAACATGATTTGATCCATTAGACTCTTGATTTGGACTAGGTCTTAGATGATGGCTTCTAATGACTTGATTAACACCTAAGATCGATATTAAGATTAAAATTAATCCTAATTAATTAAAATAATAACTTGGATTGTTACAAATAGTTGTTTAATATATTCAATTGCCTTAGGAATTTATAATAATACAACTTATAATGTATGTAAGACATACTGTTGTTGGGATTATTAAGTTTTAGCTGAATTCTACTCAACCAATTCCATTTATTAGATACCATTGATGAATTTCTATTTATTGTTAATAATCCATTTAGAGTTTGAGCAATTATGTGATTAAAGTGTAAGTTACAAATAAAGAATTATGAAGGATGACGTTACACCATGTATTTATACTGATATCAAATTTACTATATTTCAAAAAATATAGAAGAAGAATTCTTTTCAACTTTATTATCCTTATTATATGCTTTTAATATCAAATATTAAAGAAGAACTAGTCATTGAACCTTATTTTGAAATGTCAAGAGATATCGGCTAAGCACATTTTTGTTTAATGAAAATTTAGAGCTTCTCAGTTTTAAATTTAATATATTTTGTTAAATTTTATAAGAAAATTTTAATTATACTTTGAAGTTTAGTGAAGATTTAGAGTGACAAGGGAAAACTTATTTGATATTCATTGTAATTTGTAAATTATAAGTTTAAATATTTTGAATGAAAATATTTATTGATTACTAGAAAGTTAAAATTATAACTTGGAGTTGTTAATTATTGTGTCACATAGTTTATTTCAAACTTTAAAATCCTAGTGAGGATGTTATAGGCCTAAAAAAAGAAATTATTATCACATAGTTTATTTTAAATTATTACTTTATTATTTTAAATTATTATTTTTGTATAAGTTGAGAAATGTAGCTTATTTAGCAAGTTCAAATAAATGCATAATTTATTTCATATGATGCATACTTTAGCTCATTTATTTTCTTGGATGCAATTTGTAAAGACTCACTTAAGTAGTAATAAGTGAAACTATTAAACATCGAAGCGCATTTTCAGTTAATCGTGGAGTTCTTGATAAGAACTCCAAAGTTAAGCGTGCTCAGGTGGGAGCACTCCCAGGATGGGTGACCTACTGAAAAGTTATCTTCTGCGGGCAAAACTGTGAGGCATTTCTGGCCAAAGCGGATAATATATTGGTGCTTAAAAGTTTGGGCTGTTACAAATGATATTAGAGCATGTCGTAGGGTGTCAGATAGGAGCTAAGTGTCATACATGGCAAAGTACCACTTCATGTGAATAGCCTCTTGAACCATGATGGCTAAGGTGCTACATGGTTGTGGGTACCTCTTGCGCTTGTAGGGGCCACCTTTAGTCATATCTACCCAATTGATGGTTCTTGGATCTATGTGTGGATACTGACGAGGACGTCAATTTCTTAAGTTTGGGAGATTGTAAAGATCCACTTAAGTAGTAATAAGTGAAAGTATTAAATATTGATGCGCCTTTTCAGATAATAGTGGAGTTCCTGATAAGAACTCCAAATTTAAGCGTGCTCAAGTGGGAGCATTCCAGGATGGGTGACCTACTGGGAAGTTATCTTTTGAGGGCAAAATTATGAGATAATTCTGGCCAAAACGAACAATATCTTAGTGCTTAAGAGTTTAGGTTGTTACACAATTTCTCCTCGAAAAAATTGTTGTTGATTTCACACTCTATATATGATGTTAAGAATTAACATTTATTGAATACTCTTATAACAACCATAAGTTGTTACCTTACTCAATTTATGTCAAATCAAGTTTTAAACCTGCTAACAATAGGCTCTAATCTTCATTATGACTAAACCCTAAAATTAGGGATTTATCAAAATCTATAGAGCAATTGATTAAATTGCCAATTTAGTAGCCTAAGAAGTTACTTAAATTAGATTAATCTTCAAATTCAAATTTGATTGCATTTTTGAATTTATCACCTCAAAATTAGCTAGGTGTATAAGTTTGGAAATTTATAGAGGTTATTTAGGCATTACTTCAATTAAAGTTAAATTGGAGAAATTGAACAAAAGTGTTTGCAATTTCAAATAATTACATTTTAAACCTCCAACGGTCGGTGCCTATGGGATCTGCCGTGCGGACCATGAGCAATCCGTTGCGGAGCCCGAGTCGCGTGACCGCTTGGCCAGCACTATCTGGTCATCTATCTGCCTGGATCAGACGACCCAGGTTAGATATATTTGTGCTTATTTAGATGTTGGAACATGCTTGTGATTCGATGGCTGGGATTCCTTCTGTGTTCAGCCGTTATGGGCCAACGCATCCTGGCCGTCCTGTCTTCGCAATAGATCGATCAGATGACCATCCGCGGTCGAGCGATATTCACATTCATCCATGCTTAACCATCACCCGACTAAAGAAATCTTCCCGTTCCAATGACTATCAGAGTCGATATCCCACTCCCTCCTCATCAACAGGCTGTTACCTCCATTTCTACTAATGGAGGGAACCTTTACCGGGCCCAATTGGCCCGGTCCCACTCCAATTGAATACTAGAAGGCTGAATCCTAGGTCAGATATGATAGCTGTGACCTGATCTCCCCAGACCTCTCTTAGCTATAAAAGAGACTTCGAACCGATTCAATGAGCTTATTGGCTCACTGAATAGTCCCTAAGCTTCTCCAACTGCCTCCGAATCCTAATTCACTTCCCTGTTGCTTCCAGCCAATTTGGCAAGCTCGGGCTCCCAATTTCCTATTGGCTCAGAGGGCTATGCTTGATGTTCAAGCTCTATATTGTCCTGTCCGATCCTTTAGAAGTTAGTAATGGTGGACTCAGTCCTTAGTTCATCCTGAATCGCTCACAATACGTCAGCCCATCCTGTAGCCAAGTACTCCTCTACCCAAGTACTGAATCTCTCAATTTTCTTTGTGATGATACAATTTCTTATTACATTCGGTTCTATGCTAATTGTCATTTTTGACCGGGATGGATTGGACTCAATTGACAGACCATTGGCTCAGGCCTATACAGTGGGGTATAGTGCCTGAGCCTTAGTAAGTACAATGAATCCAAACCGACTCCCATTCCAGTGTCATGTTGCTTGGGTCGGCCTTGACCCAAGGAACGTGTAGGGGTCTTAATCAGCCCAAATGGTGAACTGTGGAGGGAGAATTTACTTATACAGCAAACCCTATATTTATGGATTTTAAAATGGGAATTGTCTATAAAAAGCTGAATTTATCAAGCTAAGTATTAAACCTGTACGTGAAGAAATGTTGAATACCCTGTTAGATTTGAGTTCAATTGAACCAACTTTTCTTAGAGATGTTTCCATTTACTAAATAAAGGATGAAGACTATCTTAAATTTAAATCCAATATATAGAGCGGTCATCGCACCGACCTGCAATTCTAAGGCAATGTTATATATCAAGGAAAGTGTCTATGGATTCCCAAGTTTATGCATCAAGAAATTTTGGTAGAATATCACAATTCAGGCTACAAAATTCATCCTGGTGGCACAAAAATGTATTAGGACCTAAGGTAATATTTGTTTGGTGGCCTGGAATGAAGAAAAGAGTAGCAGAATTTGTAAATAAATAATACAAATGCAACTTAGCTAAAGTTGAATATCAGAGGCTTGGATGATTACTTCATCCTCTAGAAATTTTAGAATGCAAGTGGTTCAACATATCAGTTGATTTCGCTATGGGTTTGCCTAAGTCAAGATCCAGAGCTGATTCAATCTAGGTTATAGTCGATCAACTAATCAAGTCAGCTCATTTTATTCCAATTCATCAAACTAATTCCACAGAGAAATTGATAAAAATTTATATCAAAGAGATTGTCACTTCATAGGATTCCAAAGTTAATCATTTTAGTTAGATATAGTAAGTTCACTTCCAAATTATGAAAAGTTGTGCATCAAGACCTGGTAACTACTCTGTCCATGAGCACTGCTTTCCATCTTTAGACTGATGGATGAATGGATAGGGTTAACCAAATCCTCAAAGATCTCCTGCATCTTCGCATTTTAGATTTTAATGGTTTATGGGAAGATCATCTTCCGCTTGTGGAGTTTTCTTACAACAATAGTCATCAAGCAAGAAACGACATGACCCCATATGAAGCCTTGTATGGGAGGATGCAGTACTCTACTTGCTTGGTCAGAAATAAGTAGTGTTTAACTTTTCAGATCATAATTGGTCGAAGAAACCAACAAAAAAAGTGCAGCTCATTCAACAAAGGATTCATGCAAAACAAAATCACCAAAGCAAGTATCATGATGCACAACATCATCCTCTGAAATTTAAAATTAGTGACTTTGTGTATTTAAATGTGTAACAACCTAAATTGTTATCTTAGTCAATTAGGACTAATTTTAGTCTTAAATCTAATCCTAAGTGCTAATTAAGTCATTAGGAGTCAACTACCAATACCCAGTCTAAATCAGAGGTCAAACAGATCAAATCCTTATTTTGGGAATTTCATGAACCTCGAAAATTGACTTATTTATTTTGACCTCCGATCAAAAAACAAACTGCGTCATTGCGTTCATTGCCCCCAGATTAGCTAGGGGTGAAATTTTGGTGGCAATTGGAAGTCGTCAAAATTTGATGAATATCTTAATAATATTTAATATCCGGAAAATGAAGAAATTAAAAACTCGTCGGAATCAAAATCCGACTTCATCGTTGCGTTCCTCACCTCTCAACTAGCTAGGCGTGATTTTTCGGAAATTTTTGGGACAACTTGAACTATGTAATTTTAATTGAGAAAATTTTGAATAAATTTTATTAAATAATATTATTTAATTTAATATAAAATCCTTTCTTCCCTCTTTTCTTTCCTAAAACCTCACGCATACCCTAAATCCCACGCACCCTTTCGGCCGAACTCCCTCCCTTTCGCACGCCTCCATCCTCGAGCGGCCTCGCCTCTCCTCCCCTTGCGCGACGCGCGTCGCCTAGCCCTTGGAGTTTTCGACATTCGCCCTCGCAAGCTTCGCCCCCCTTCGTAGTTAAGCTGTCGTCTCCATATTTCGTTCGCCCCCTCTTCTCCATCTCGGCCGAGCACCCCTCACTCATTCGGCGCAGCAAGGGGTCGTCTCTCAACCGACCCTCTCATCGCTCCTCCTTGTCGAGCGCCATCAAGTCGAGCCTGCTAGCCACTTCTCCATCTCCACAGTCGGTTGCATTCGAGCGTCGATTGCGTGAACCTCGGATATGCGTCCACCGTCCGATTAGATACCCCACTTCCCAACTCCTTCTTGTCTCAACCTAATCTAATTTCGATACTTCCTTAGGAATGCATAGTCTATGCTTTTCACCATCAAACTTCAATCCAAATTGAGCATGTGTGCTGTATATATATTATAATCATGGGGGTGCTTCTCTATGAATTTACGGTCATGTGCATATTGAAGTAGATGACATGCAAATTATTTTTGTTTGTCTAATATTGCCATGTCCAACCCAACCTAGCGGGATTAAAACTTGTGTTTTTATTGTTGTTTGTTGTTGCAATACTGCCATGTGGTAAGATCGGTCTTTATTGTGTTCACTCATATGGTGAATGCCTCTAAGATAGCCTGATATCATGCAGTAGATGTGGAAAACATTTATATATCATTAAAAATAGGATTTTTTTTTTATATGTTTATTATTCAAAAACATCAACAAATTAAATAACTTATAATCCTATTATATGGCATTATATCAATATGAAAAAAAAAAACTGTGGTATAATGTTGTGCTAGTTTTTCTCAATAAAATGCTTGTACAAGTGTTAGACATATTGATGACTTCATCCTTGTTAGTTATTGATATCCTAATTAATAATTTTATGGCCATTTTAAGTGCTTTGTATACAAGGATTATTTGGATCTTATCTTATTAAGATTGTTTGTTGCCTTGCGTTTATTACAATTTGTTTGCTATTGCATTTTTTTTTTGTTACTTAATTTGCTTGTAAACTTTATATCTCTCCCAATAGTATGGATTATTAGGCCTAGCATAATATTATTGATTTAGAATAATATTGTGCTGAGATTTACTCATTTGTTTCTTTTATTCATTCAAATTTTTTTTGCAACTTTGTATATTTCTGATTTCTCTGATTATTAGACAACTAACACGTTATGAATTTTCGAGGCATGAGTGTGTGGTTTTTGCATTGCTCCAAGAGATTCAAAGCTAGATTTTGCCTTAATCTACATTTCTATTGCATTTCCCATCGTTAACATCCCTGTACATGTATTTACAATTAGAACAAATGATATTTCTGTCACCTCTAATTGTGCATGCCTTACCCTGCACTCCGATGGCATTGATAGCTTTATTTTTGCTCTATGCTCTGTGCTACGCACATGCAATGCACACATCCTTGCTCACATTTAGGGTTATCCCTGCTTGCTTTCACAGCCCCCCATTTGTACGCATCTACTGCCGTTTCATAAGCTATCATGACTATCATACATAATTCATGGAATCCACTCTATTTCGATAGCTAATTCACATTCATATTTCTGTAATGACTCACATGTATGTTGGCGCTTATACTTATGTTTTGCTGTATATAAATCAGAGATATGTACTACTTATTTTGTTTTATTATTACTCTTTACTCTCTCTTTTGGCGAGTCATCTTCACTTGCTTTTTATGGTGCCACTACTTATTGTTGCAAAGTTCTTGTTCTGTTGTAAAATTTTTGATGATGTTTGTCGGGCTTTAGAAGTATAAAGCGAAGATTGAGGATTATTGAAGTTGGATACGATTGACGCGGTAAGCTTCACTTCTATTGTTTCAAAGAAACATAAGCGCAGCCCATGTCTTTTACTGAGGGTACACTCTGTTTTTATATCAACCAGATTTCATATGGGATTTGGTTTCCTTTTTCATAAAAACTCCAGGCTCGTATAATGTTAAGTAAAAGTTACTATACTTAGTAATTTAATTAGCAGCAAACAAATGTTAGCTTAAAATAGTGGGTGGCATGTGTGTTCCTGAACTTCACAATGAGATCATTCAATTTCTCCTCTTCTCAATGGATGTGCTTGATGTTGAAGTCTGTAAAGTTCTTTATCATCTTTGAAACTGAACTTTTTTTTTTTTTTTTGTTCTAGTTGAGTTTATTTACTTTAAACTTCTGTTTATCTGGCAAGCCACCAATTACCAATTTGGATCAATTTAAATTTCTGCTTCGCAACCTCGGTTGAAAGAGCAGCATCATTCTCATAATTCAATTAATGAAATGGTATGGTTAGGACATGAACCTTTATTGATGCTCTAAGTGCTTAGCTCAACTAACCATTAAACGAATACTAAGTTTTGAAGCTCCTTTTTTTTTTGTGTGAAGAATAGCATTAGTTACAATCAAGCACTCAGTTAGATGAATAACCATGTAAGTAAGACGAAGCCTTTTTATGTAATACCTACATTTACATATATATAGTTATATCACAACATCATATTTTAACTAGGATTAAAGGTAAACTAAAATGAACATATACGGTTATTTATAATCTTAAAACTAGGTACTTATATTATGCAAACGGACAGATTAATTAGGCTGGACATTGAATTAAGTAGCTAACGTTAACTAGTTTAGCTAAATTAATACATACAGTTATATTAAATAGGTGGTAGCATACATATAAAAACATACTTATATAGCTATATTAAAATAGGAATTAAACAATAAGAATGTATATATATATATATATATATATAATAACTATTTTTTTACCCTGCATTTATATATATACACATATAAATTCACGATCAGAACTTTAGCTCTAGAATGATAACAGAAAATTTTAGATATATGATACATTTAGGTATATAAAATAGAACTTTAGGCGTTAAATGCATATATATATATATATATATATATATATATATATATATATATATATATATATATATATATATATATATATATATATATATATATATATATATATATATACACACATATAATATGTGGGAACTTTAAGATATTAGTAAGTAGTATCAACACGAACAACTAAACGTGTATAGTCCAAAATAGTATGGAGATAACTAGCTTATCCTAATAACTTAAATCTTGTCGAATTAAAATTTGATTTATTAGTTAGCTTAATTCAGAATAATCCACATTATTTAAAAAAAAATGATGAAAGGTTCAGATCAAGTCGATTAAATAATAGGAGTAATTATTAATTCGATTAATAATTATTTAAATTTAATTCAATTAGTTAGGATTAATTTAATTTAAAAGGTACAGTTCAAGATTGATTAATCTTAACACTTACTAGAACATATTAAATTAATATGGATTGAATGATCAATTCATTTGAAACCATATAGGTAAATTGATGCAAATCGAATAAATTTTGTTACTATAATAAAACTTAATGCTTAATAACATTTTGTAGAATTCATATGATCATAAATTAGTCAATTCAACTTAGAATCCAGTGTTCTTGAACTCTATAAAATTCTTGAACAGTAACCTACAATAAACTGCATAAAAAGTCAAGTTTCATTAGAGTAAGAATTACTGAATTGTCCTTAAGTCAAAAACATTAGTTTGAACCTGTATAATCCGTTTATCGTCCAAATTTTCAAGTTAGACAGTAAAGAATCACTTGGAATTAAGAAAATTCAGTTTGGATTATTAAGTCAAAAGTTGACTTTTAGACTCTTAAAGTAGGGGCAAAATAGTCATTTTGCCCTAAATTGGAATGAGCACTCTTAACCTTTAATTAACTTCTTAAGACTCTAAAACCAATGTTATAATCATATTAGTGACATTTAAGTGAGTAAAATCAACCCTTAGATCAGATTTCAAGATTTTCTCTAAGTCTTTAGCACTACACCTTAAGGATCTTTCCTGAGATTAGGACTAGATCATAGGTTAGAGTTCATTCATTAGGTAAATTGGGTTACCCAATGGGTGAAACCTTAGTTTTATTAATTTATAGACTTTCTTTTATTTTACAACTTGTTCTGATTATTTTGTCTTTTAATCTTAAATTTAAGACTAGGAGATTCATCCTATTAAGTTTGATTACTTAATAGGATTTGTCATAACTATTAGATCATTAATAGAATAAAACCTAGAACTTAGGTCTTAACCTCTTTGGATTATGTGATTAAACCTAAATCTCGTAGTATTTAATCCATAATCTATAGGCTTAGAAGATCATAATCAGATCTTAGTTAGAACGTCTAAATTCATAAAACTAGGACGTATGATTATTTGATTTAACTCGTAGTCGTCTATCTGATTGAACTAGATTAGAATTTGATCAGTTCTAATCCTTTTTAACTTATAAGGACGAGATTCTGAGTTACACTCGTTAGTAGGAAAATGGTGATCCTGAACTTGTGTAACTTGGAATAGTTAGAATGGTTAAGTAGAAAACAAATAATATCACCATGTTTAGTAGTCCCTTGCTTCTGTTTGATACTTTGTTGCTACGTATTTCTTGTATTTTTGTGCTATATTTCCTTGAGCATATCATATAAGACATTTGATGCATGAATAAAATGTTAGGAAAATATGAAGACTCCTTAGATTCCTTATAAAAATATTAAGGCAATTAATGAGAAGATAATGATTTGATGTGTTTGAGCTGTCTCTCAATGTTCTTTTGATTATACCGATTGTTGCCCTAGCCGTATCGTACTAGGAACCGTCCTAGCCGTACTGGTGTTAGGATCTTTCGGGTATGACTGTTGGTGACCTAACCGTATCATGCTAGGAACCGTCCTAGCCGTACTGTGTTACGGCCTTCTATGTTGACTGTTGTTGCCTTAGCCATATCATGCTAGGAACCGCCCTAGCCGTACTGGTGCTAAGATCTTCAGCCCTTTTGGTGAGCTAATATAGCTCTCTTCTGTATGGCAGATTGTACACGTACGGTTTTATATGCAGTTGTTGTTGTTGTTTACTTTTTAGTATTCTTATTCAGTCAGCTATTTCTTTGTACTGCTTTTATATATATTTAGGATGTTAGAATTTTGCTGCTATTTATATGTACCACTACTGAGTTAACTTATTTTAATTGGCATATTTTCTGTTGATTACCAGCATATTTAGGATGTAGAACTTTTCTTACAGTACTTGTTTAGTTATGTATAATTATATGCCTTTCTTGTTTAGTTTGTATGCGAGGCATGTCTCAGCCTCTTTCCTTTTCTTTGCTTAAGCTATAGATAATAGTTTATAGCTTTCCCTTTTTCTTTTGTATTACTTACTGCTCCATTACACATATTATTGCTTAGAAATAGTAAAATGGTGATATTATATAATCTTTATAATAATCAGTTTAAAATGTACTTAGATAATTATCTAATCAGATTTTACTTTTCTTTGGCTAGGGCCCTACATTGTGAAACCGACAATGACAGACTCCTTTCAGTTAGACGAGCAGGAGTTAGGTGTAGAACCTTACCCAGAGGAGGAGCCTGTAGAAGAAGCTGTCGTTTAGTCCCCTTATACTCCCGAGTGAGGATGAGTGCTTTACATTATATTATATTTGAACTTTTTAAATGATGTAATAATACAGGTACCATTGACTGTGTATTTGGATTGTATGCTTATATTCTAAGTTTTATTTTTGCTATTTCTACTGTGATGCTTGGATGATTTACATTTCCTTAAATCGCTTCCGTACTCTGTATATTTACTTAGATAATGACTGAATGCTTGATTCTATGCTCACTCCTTCCCTTATTAAGTAGATTGTGGAATTCTTCCTAATCCAATTATAAGTGAAGGGTTAGCTAGAGTGACACGCCACCCCTTAGCTTAACCCTTGTGGGTTAAGGGGTGGGGCGCCACAAAAGGTCAACCTGGTGAATGATATATTTCGTTTTGGCGTAGCAATGAAACTCAGTCCCCATTAAAAGTATCCAAGTATATTTGAGAATTCATGTACTCTTCTTTTATGTTTCTTGTTCTTAAATTCTGCTTTTTATTACCCTTCTTAATGATGATGTCGAGGACGACATCGTTCTTAAGTGGGAGAGTCTATAACAATCCTAGGTTATTACCATGACGTCGCCCATTTCTTGAGTTAGCAAAGGCATGGGATTTGGGGTTTATCTGACTTGCGAAGAATTATAGTCGGGATTTGGAATACGAATATAAGTTATCATTGTATATTCATTCATCCAAATTTGTAATACAAAAAAATATATATTATTTCAGTATTTTATAATATTATTACATCAGCACAACTATCTTTATTTGAATAGATAGATAATAAATAAAATGAAAAATAATATAAGAGTTCAGTTATCGAATATCTCAAAGTTGATCCAGTCCTTCCTCAAAGTCCTAACTTAGCATTTACAATAAAAATGCTCGAGTTGAATACTTGTTAGAGAATACTCCAAGCACTTTGGATATCATTAATTACATCATATATAAGCGATAAGCGATAAGCAATGAAGCAAATATTAGCAGGATAAAACAATATTTAAAATTTTGTAATATACATTATGCAAAACAAATATTAGTGTGCGATAACAAGTAAAGATGTACAATTACCAAATAAATAATTTATTTACTCTTATAATAGATAATTGTCACTATTTTAAGATATTAAAAATATATCTTATGTATCGCTAGCAAATTTTATGTTCTATTTAGTCAGTAGTGTATGAACATGATAAATCATGGTACGTCTACCTAATCTAGTAATTTGTTTTGTATATTTCACTTTAACCAATACCAACCCCCTCTAGGGCAAATGGTAAGGTCTTCTTATAACCCTAGTGGGTTTACCTAACCCAGTACCTGTACATGTCTAGTAACTAAAAATCTATTTTTCAGAATATTTATTTTGATGCTATAGCTTCAGATAAGACATCATAATTTTTCTCAAAATGCATGACAAATATTATTAAAGTGATAATAAATTCAACAGTAGTTTCCAAAAATGATTATCAACTTGCCAAAAAAAAATTTTAGAGGCTCAAAGTCAAGCAGCAGCAGGTAATAAAATTAGCATATAATGTACTTCATGATATCCGTATACATTTTTTTCGTATTAAGTTAATCTCTTGCAAATATGTGTGTAAAATTCTTCGATTAGTAAAGAGATGAAGGAATACAAGCTTTTATTGTCTTTTCTCTCTCTTAGTGCATTTCAATATTAGTAAAAATAGGAAGAGAAGATGATGATTCAAATGATGTATATAATAGTAAGAATGATGATAACATAAAATATTATTATTATTTAAAGAATGAAAATATGAATGTTGGAGAGAGAATAATATGTATATAAATATATTTAGAAAATAAAGATAATAATTAAGGATAATAATAGCAATAATATTATATTATTATTATTATTATCATTATCATCATTTATACAATAATTTACATATAAAGTGTACTATTATTATTTGTCCTAGTGAAAGAATATAATAGTAAGAAGTAAATAATATTGTTAATCCTTATGATAATTTTATGCGCATATGCTTATTTTAGATAAATAATATTAAATAATAATATGATGATAATAATAATAATAATTATTTTATTATTATCAGTATTATTTTATGTGATGATAATAATAATAAATATAATAACATACTTATTTTTTTTATCATTATTATTATTCTTATTGTAAATAAAAATAGAGAGAGAATATTATAATATTATAATAATATTATTAGTATTTGTTCAATATATGATAATAATAATAATAAATAATATTATATACTTATTATTATTATTATTATTATTATTAGAAGACGATAATAGAGAAAGAATAAAAAAATAATATAATATGAGAGATAGTATAATAATAATATTATTGATATTATTATTATTATTATATAATAAGTATGACAATTTATATACTTATTATTATTATTACTCATAGTTATCTAATAATAATAATAATAGTATTTATGAATTAAAAATAATAACAAATTAATGTTATTATTATTATTATAGCATAATATAAAAAAAAACATAACTATAATAATTATAGTATAGTATAGTATATATATATATATATATGTATATATAATAAATCAAAAATGAAAAATAGAGAACATAAAATTATATAAAGAAGATGTTACGAGCAAAAATAAAAATTAGTTGCAGAAATAATAATGTTAGGAGCAAAAATTAAATGTTAGTAGCAAAAATAAATGTTAGTGACAAAAATAAAAATTAGTCGGTAGTATGTTAGTGATGTTATGAGTCAAATTATTTTTAATTATTTTTAACTCTCATTTAAAATTTTAATATTTCAATTAGCTCATAAATTTTTCCTAACTCACAATTTTTTTTAATATTTGTGGCCCTTCTCCACGTTCAAAGGGGGCTTGCCGAGGGTGGTGCCGACTTGCCAAGGAGGTGGGGGATGATGCGGTAGAAGGTTGGCATGGTGCTGACGTGGCGTCGGCACGACGATGTGGGGGGGGGGGGGGGGCGGGGGGAGATTGATGGCCGGGGATGAAGAAGAAGAGGAGGAGAGGTAGGGGGAGACCTTGGTGTTGCCGATGGAGGAGTGAGAGAGAAGTTAGGGGTTGTTGGCGAGGTAGGGAGGTGGAGGAGGTAGGTCAGCGGCCATGAGAAGTTGTGGTTTAAGGTAGAAGAAGGAGAGGTTGGGGGAGTTTATAACTTGACGAGAATATCCATCTTGATGAGACGAACATCCTCGAATAAAATTTCTCTAATTGAAGTTTTATTTTATTTTTAATTAATTTTTGAAAGTAAGAACTTCAAAAATTAATTACGGACAATCCAGCGTTCAAAATTTGACGAAAAATTTTATGTAGCTTTCTTATATTATTACGAATCCAATGTCACCAAAATTTTTGAATTTGAACTTATATTTTATTTTCTTGATTTTTTGTATTTAAAAAATTCAAAAATTAATACAGGAGTATCTATTTGTCGGATTGCCTCCAAACTTGGGCATTACTATTACAAAAATATACTATTTTCATCAGTATATTTATTTCGACTTAATTTTGAACTTGCCCGGGATCCTGATTTTTCCTAATCGAGTCAGAAATTCATCTTAATTTCTTTACTAAAAATTTGGGTTGTCACAGTTGCCTTACTCAATTTATGCATAATAAAGCCTGAAACCTAGTGCCAATATATTCTAACCTTCATTAGAATCAAACCCTAAAATTTTGGGATTTCTCAAAATATATTTGGAGAAATCGGCTAAATAGTCAATTTAGTAGTCTAGAAAATTAGCTAAACTAGATTGATCATTAAATCCAAATCTTATTGAATTTTTGAATCCTTCACCCCAAAATTAATTAAAGGTGAAAGTTTGAGAATTTTTTGAGTCAATTAGGCTTTAATTCAATTAAAATTAAATTAGAGAAATTGCACAAAAGGGTTTGTAATTTTAAATAATTGCATTTTGAACCTGCAATGATTGGCACCTCTCAGATTCGTTGTATGGACTGCAAGCAATACGCTGCAAAGCGCAGGTCGCGCAATAGCTTAGTCTGTGCTATCTGGTTGTCTATCCGCGATATATTTGCACTCATTCTATATGACGTCCCGCTCCCTAAGCCCACAATCATTATGCTAAGGAGTGGATGGTCAATTGTGCAAATCCCTCACTTATCATTGGATTAGGTAGATCCACAATCTACTAATAAGAGAAGCATGTGCACCAAACATCTGAGGGGATCAGTCACTATATCTAACATACGTATAGAGTGCGGAAGCAAAATAAATAATTAATACATCCATTCACCATGTATTACATAATAAATAGTAAGAGATAGCTTAACCAATAAAAAAGTACAGAAAAGTAAACCACAGTCACAGTACCTATATTATTACAATATTTAAATAAATAATTTAAAGACTGAAAGTAAATCTAAAGTCACTCATCCTTACAAAAGACTGAAAGGTACTAAGCAGTATATGACTCTCTTGGCTGAAGATCCTCCTCTAAGTAAGATACCTCCTCTTCAGCACCTAGCTCCTCAAACCTAACCGAATCTGACATTATCGATTTCATAATGCCAGGGTGTGGCGGCCCTACCCCACCGTGGTCCTGTTAACTCTTAAGTTAACATGATTACAGTGGAGGGGTCACCAAATGACAAGGTCCCCACTTAGGATTAAATTAGACACACATTCTAATCCAACTTAACTAAGGACTTTGCCATTCATCCAAAAATGCTATCACTAAATGATCATACAAGAACTCAGAGTGCGAAAGCAATAAAAGTATAACATCCATCCATACAGTATAAATACAATAATACATAATAAGTGAAGAGTTGAAAAGAAAAGTTATACATGTATTATTACAACAATTTATAAATAGTTTAATGAGAACTGAAAAGAACTCTCAATCTCACTGAAAGAAAGAAAGCTAAAGCTATAAATCTTTAGGAATGGGCTCCTCCTCCAATGGTAAGCTCTTCATTGGATCTGCTGCTCCAACAAACTCAGAACCTACCATTATCAGTTTCATAATGGTAGGGCCCCAGCCAACAAAAGAAAAACTAGTTAGACTATTATCTAAGCACATTTTAGGGAAAACAATTTTATTAAGTTACTTGAATATCACCATAAACCAGTACTGAAGCAAAAAGGTGCAGAAAGCGTATAAAAGAATAGTAATAAGTTATAAACTATAGTTTATAACTAAACAAATAGGAAGTAAGCACATACCTCCTCCGAGCAACTACAACAAAGACAGGTAAGAAAAAGACTAAACAAAACTGAAAGAAAAGTACAACCTAAACATGCTTATGATCAAACAGATTATGCTAGGTGATATACAGAATTTGAATAGTATAAAACCGAAATACTAACATCCTAGGTGAGTATATGAAAAACAGTAAGTAAAACTAGCATCCTATATAAAAACACGTGCAGGAAAGCTGTAAGTAAAACAGTGCTACAATGTAAAATATGCAAGTAAAATAGTAACTGAAAATGGAAACTGCAGTGATCATTTAAGTCACTCAAACTGAAAACATACTCATCAAATCTTAGCCTGATGAGCTAAGAAATTATGAATTGAACATCACTGAAAACTCTTAGCCTGATGAGCTAAGACATAATCGAATGTAAGTGTACTTGAATTAGTATAACCATATTAGAATCCTGACTCTATAGTCAGTATGGCAAGAGTCTATCCATCCTATCACTCGGACTAGGCATGGCCATAGACTGTCGGACATTAAACCCTCGAAAGGTTGCCGACCTGAACTGGTTGATCGAAGAGGTATACTAATCAAGCTACACCTTACAAACCACTTATGAAATGAAAACATAATGCTACTTATGAATGTTCAAGGTTGACATAAGATATTTATCAAATATCTTAAGTACATAATACATGTTCAAGGTATAAAGCTCAATTTCAAGGAATGCGAAGCATCAAAATTAAAATGAGCAAGAAACTCTATCTAAAACACAAGTGATATCTGTTATTATCTACTTTATTCGTTCTATCTATTCTAAGTTACATAAGTTTCAGAATCATCAATTCTTACACATTCTGTAACTTAGAATCACGAATCCTACTAGTTGAAGATAATTATGACTGGCTAAGTCCTAATTATAACTTAATCAAAAGACGACTATTTGGTTTAAGTGAATAAATCATCGATCTAATTTTGTAATTTAATTCATCCCAATCTCATCTTGATTAGCCAAATCAAGATAAAAAAATTAAGAGTTAGACTCCAGATGATGGGGTCTAATCACTTAATCTAAAGGTATAACTAAGGGTCTAAGGTTTAGAACCCAAAACTCACGGATTAGGTTAAGGCAAATCCCAATGATAAATCAAATTTATTATAATAGATTTCTATTCTTAGTTCTAAATTTAAATATCAAATAATCATTTAATAAACTAAGAAAATCTATAAACTAGTAAACTCAAGGTTGTATCTATTTGAGTAACCCAATTTACTCAATAGATAAATTCTAACTTAAGATCTATTCATAATCCTAGGAAATAAAGCTCTTAATTACTAAGAGTATCTCTCAAGACACACATCCTAACTAATGTTATAAGACCTAAGGATAGATTTAAGAATGATAAAAAAAAAAGAGAAAATCACTCACTTAAGACTTAGGAATTTTTCCTAATGAGCTAACATTGAGATTTTAATCAAAATCTAATTTAGACTAGAATTTGATAAATTTCAGCTATAAATTATTATATTTACTGATTTCAATGATTATAAAATAATTTTATGGCTATTGAAGGTTAAACCCTAAATTTGGGCAAAATGATCATTTTGCCCTACTTAAGGGTTCAAAGAACAAATTTTGATCTAGGGCTTTAATTCTAAAATTTTCTTTTGGAATATGTTTCTTACTGTCTAATGTAAGATTAGACAGTAACTAAACTATATTTGGGTTATTATTAAGCCATATGAGATCAAATTAGTGAATTTGACTCATAAGGGCAAATTAAGAATTTGGCTAAATAAAAGTTAAATTTTCTTTCAGATTATTGTTCTTTATTTTCTAATCTTTTCATAGAATTTAAATTTACTAAATTTTGATAAGTATTGACCAAGTTATGGCCAATACAAGATCTAGGGTTAAAAGGTGCTTAAGGAATTCTTAATTATGGGTCAAAATCCTAACTTTGTCAATTAATGTCCATATTGAGTAAAATTAGTGGCTATAGTTTACAAATAGTCCACTGATCACAATGACATATATTAAGCTCAATTTGGATCCAATTTGACTAAGTTATGACCTAATTAGGATTTAGGGTGATTAGTGAGTGATTAGCAAAATTAATCACTCAAACACTAATTCAATCTTACAGC
This sequence comes from Gastrodia elata, assembly GCA_016760335.1. Classification (NCBI taxonomy): domain Eukaryota; kingdom Viridiplantae; phylum Streptophyta; class Magnoliopsida; order Asparagales; family Orchidaceae; genus Gastrodia; species Gastrodia elata. Next base: position 35,672,952 of record CM028670.1, on the reverse strand, counting down.
TAGGTTTTAAAATGACTCTATGAGTCCTCTGAAACTTAAATCACTCAATTTGGATTATTAAATTTGCTAATATTCACTAATCAAGTTTTAGGGTACTTAAAGGTGATTAGCAAATCTAATCGTTGGATCTAAAATATTTTTATAGATTACTATTAATTAGGCTTTTTTGATCTAAATGACTTTTGGATCATTCAATTTGGAGTTTAATTGACCAAGTTATGGTCAATTGAAGTTCTAGGATTAATTAGGGTAATTTGGGTTAGGACCTAAAAGTGATTAGGCAAATGCTAATCTAAACATCAAAAAGAACATTATCAAATTAATCCTTAGAGTTTTCTGATCACTTTAAGACCCATATTCAATATGTTTGGATCAATGGGTGCAAAGTTATGAGCTAGGTAAGATTTGTGACAATTAATTTAATTTAAATTAAACCATAAATAATCACTTTGTTAAATACAGGTCCAAATGCAAAATTATTGGTATCAATAAATTCCTCATATTTTTCTGATCAATTTGATATATTTATTTGCATTATTTGGATGCATAAATTGCAAGTTATTAAGGTTTGAAATTTGGTATTAATCTAATTAATAATTACTGATTTAATTAAATTAATATAACTGTTATATATATATATATTTATATATAATTTTGATTATTTAATATATCTGTTTTTATTAATTAAATGCAGGACACGTGGCAGAGCCTCATTGGCTGGGCAGAACGCGGCGGGCCCCACGGGTCAGATGGCAAAAGTGCAGGTCCACGTGTCGCGATCCCATTGGCAGAGGCTTCTGAGTGGGTCTCACGCTTACGCCGCGTGATATGCTTAAACTGGCTCGGCCGGTTCGATCAATTTAATGGACCGGTGGTGCCGGTCCAAGAAATCAAACCCGAAACAGAAGAATCGAACGGACCATAATCGTTTGGACAGATCTAACGGCTCAGATTAAATCAAAAAAAAAATTCAATGATCTAAGAATTGATTCAGATCCAATGGCTGGATCTGAATCCTAGATCCGACGGCAGATCAGAGGTGGCGATTCGCCTTCCTCCCGAACTGGACTGAGGTGCGGTCGGATCGCTGAACCGGTCCGGAGTGGCCGGTTCGCTTGGGATGACTCTTCGTCTTCCCCGAGATCGCACGTTAGGGTTAGGTTTTTCGACGATGCGATTGATCGAATCGATCGATCGCATCACAATCTTAAGAATAGGATAGCATAATCAATTATAAGGATGCATAAATAAAAACTCAGGAAGAAAGGAGGGTTCGTACCTTCTTTGAAATAGACGCAAATGGATCTAGGGTTTGATCTTCAAATTTGTTCGACTTCTTAATGATTTGATTTGCGTAAACCGGGAAGACGGGTCAAATGGAGGATTTAAATGGAGCTTAAGCGGTTGAGGAGGACGGGAGATCGACGCGTGGAGTCCTCTGCGTGCGATGTATTGCCTCCTGCGACACGCGTAGACGCGCGAAGGTGACGACTCGCCAGCCGTCCGATTAGGTACAAATCGGACGGTTTGGATGGCTCCACATCGCTCCAAACGACACTTGACGGAAAATGGGATGGCGTCAATAATGGATTGACGGCAGCCGTTAATTTCTTATAATAATATTATTTAAATTAAATTATATTCGTTTTATTAATTAAAATTAATTGCTTAAATGTATCCCATCAAAAAAAAAATTCCAATAAATCACCCATAGCTAATTGAGAGGTAAGGAACGCAACGGCGCACTCGGATTTTTGTTTCGACGAGTATTTATTTATTTAAATTTTCAGATATTTAAATATTATTAAAATATTACACGAAAATCCAACGACTTCTAAATGCCTCCAAAATTTCACCCCTAGCTAATTTGGGTGTTCTGAATGCAATGGCAAAGTCAAATTTTCAATCTGAAGTCTATATAAAAAGTCAATTTTCCAGGGTTTGGAATTTTTCAGAGTTCTTGATTTGACTTTATTGACTTTAGATTTGACCTAGGTTTCAGAGATGAGTTCTAAATTACTTAATTAGTGACTTAGAACCTTAATTAAGACTTAAATTAGTCTTAATTGAGCCAAGTAACAACTTGAATTGTTACACAGGGCCCCAGCCAATAAAAGAAAATCTGGTTAGATAATTATCTAAGTACATTTTAAGTTGAATATCTTACATGTGTTATTAATGTCACCATTCTTATACTTAAGCACAACAAAAGTAATTAAGCAGGAGGAGCAGTAAGCATATAAAGAAATAAAAGCATTCAAATGAAATGAAATAGTCATTGGATCAACCAATGAGATAAATGGAAAGTACAAGGAAGGATACAAGAAGGGTACCTTAGCTTGTGAAAGGAGGTTCCATCTAGGTTTTCTACAAAAGCATGGGGGGAAATGAGCTTCTTCTTTAGCTACTAGCAAAAGGAGGAAGAGAGTTGAGGGTTCTTCAAGAGCTTAGGAAGGAAGGAGCTTTAGCTGGCAGCAAATGGGGGGAGCTGAGACTAATGGAGCATAGAAAAAGGAGGGGGAAAGGATAAGCTTTAGGGAGATAAGATTTCAAGAAGTTATCATTACTGCATGGGGGAGATGGGCTGGAGCTGATGGACAGGTGATGGGGAAGGGTAGGCTTGCATAGGAAATGGGGAAGAAAAAAGGAAATTTTAAGATTTTAATGAATTATTTTCTAATTTTAATTAACACAATTTAGAATTTAAAATTAGTTGAATAGACGAGTTCCAAAAAATCCTGAAAATTCACCTCTAGCTAAGTCCAGGGTGAATAACTCAACGACAAAGTTGGATTTTAATTTTGAGATCGATTTAATTATCCTAATTTCAGGGTCTTTAAATACATTAAAATATTAGAGAAAACTCGACAACTTCCAAACACTTCCAAAATATCACCCCAAGTTAATTTGTGGGTGACGAGCATAATGGTGAAGTCGAATTTCGATTTTGAGATCAAATTAATTATCTCAAATTTCTAATTAATTAAATATTATTAAATTAAACTAAATATTTAATTGAGCTCCGAATCACTCCAAATCTCCAATATTTAGTTTTATTAACTAGATAAATCTAATGAAATAAAAGTTAATTAAGCTAAAATTAGGCTAAATAATAATTTGGGGTTATTACAAATCATGAGATATATTGATTTTAGTTGAATTAGAATTTGAATTATGTAACTCCTATGATTAAAAATTCTAAATATTATGGTATTTAGATTAACGTGCATATTAAGATGAAATATACTAAATAGTTATATAATAAAAAGGGATGTGTCTCTTTATTTTTTGGATTTGATCGCTTTATCCTTGTTTTATTAGACTTTAGCATAACATGAATTGTATAAGCATAACATATCATTAGCGATGTGATGCGTAGCACACTTATAATTTGTTAGCGATGCAATTCGAAGCACACCTAAGAAATGTGAGATGCTATGTAACATCAAGGTCATGCATACTTGTCGTATATTCAATGACATATTCAGATGCATATATAATGATATTAGTACAATTCAATTTTCATGTTTTATTCAATTTACAGCTTATTTTAGTTGATTTACTTTGAGTACACTTACTCTACTTCAGTATTACTTTTTCTCTAGTTTTAGCATTTGGCTTTATTGTTATAATTTTGTTTCAGTTTTCTATAGTTTGATTTCAATTTTGTTGTTAAGTTGAGTAATATCCTTTAAAATGTAAGAAAATTTTTTTTATAGCCTAAAATATACTTAAACTTATTATCTAACATAAGATTTTCTCTTTCTTAGATGGGGCCCTGGCATGTGAAACCAGCATATCAGGTTTGGAGAAGTTTGAGGAGTCAACTTTGGAGAAGTTCAAGACCTTCAAGAGGAGGCAGAGGAGAAGTAGTTGCTGTAATGTTGATTTTAGTTGCTTAGATCTCTTTTTATTGTTGGTGAGATGAGAGGATTATTTTTACTATAAATAGTTAAATTCTGATTTGTAATAATTAACTCTGGATATATTTTTATTTCTTTTCTAAGATGAATATTACTTAACTTCTGTGGTGAATATTATGGATGAGTGTTTTAAGCTTCTGCACTTTGATATATTTTTCAATCTTAGATCTTCATTAACCCCAACCCCAAAGGCCTCTGATTATGTAAGACCTATCATTGATTCCATCATCATTATAGATAGGAAGATTAAGATAGGATAATATTAGTTTAGAAAAAAAAAGAATCAAGCAAGGCAAACTATATGAGCAAGAAGGCATCGCCTGCGGCTTCCATTCCAATGACAAGCAAAAATGAAATGAAGAAGGCCTGACCTCCTGTTAAGTACATACTGGTACCCTGCCCTTTTTGGCTTCACTACACTAATCTACCTAAGAAAGAGTAAGCTAGATCTATCTTGGGTTATCTAAAATAAAATGTCTTGTGCAATGGAAAGTTTGAATCTATCTGATTTTAGTTAATTGGTTTTGCCCTTATTCGTAAGGAAGAAAAACTAGGTTTGAAAAGAGAATTTTAGGTCCTTAGAAGCAGAAAGAATAGATCATACTTTAATTGATGGGTTCCTTCGGACGAATTCCGGTTATATGGTGCTCTCATGGCTCCTTTATAAAAGACCTCTTACCGAACCTCTAAGTTTACTAAATAATGTTTCTAGTCACTACGTTACGACCTCTAACCTTTCCTCTTTCCCACTTGCTGGTCGCACAAGGGAATGTCAATGAATCATTAAACAGTAATTACCCCAACTCCTACGGGAAACCCAGGCATCTCAAGTAGCTCAGCTCAGCTCAGGTAAGAAATATTTTATTCTATCTTATACTTAGTATTGTGATGTGATTTACCTCGGATATTACTCCATATACATTGGTTAATATTTTCATAAATCATCACAAAGCCAATGTATAGGGATAACTTAATACTTAAGATAAGGACATTATACTTGTCTTAAGAATTAACCTCAGCTGATATTATTGTATGAAAGGATAATTCATTGGATTCTCACTAGCTCATCATGAGTAACGGGTTGATAAAAAGTCAGTATGAGTTATCTTTCAGTAATGACCCATTTCGTTGCTAACGATATTCTATTGCACATAGCGGCGGGACGGGACGTTGCCACTTTACATATTCCTTCATTGCTGTCAATATTATAATATTTCAAAATTTAAGAACTAATTAACTAAAGATTAGCTTGTGAATCTAAGGGCTTGAGGTTAAGAAAATGAGATGGAGATGCATTTACTGCTATTCTAACTTTTATTGTATTAATTGACAAATTCATGTATTATATTAATATTAAATGGCTTTGTGTATGATGAACAATTTCATATTACTTATGTCTATTATTGAAAATTGTTAAATGCAAATTATAACTTGGAAATTATCTACCTTGATCCCTGGGTTATCATAAAGAGATAAGATACTTTTATTATTAAGGCAATTTTAGATTGCTTATTATCACATACATGCTTCGAATGTAAATAGATATTTATTTAAGTAATATTTTAAAATGTGGTTATTAAACTAAGGATTTTTTAGGGTTTATTAGTTATAAGAAACTTTTTGTATGAGATTATATTCTAAGAGTATTTTAATGATTATTAAGTATGAATTTAAGCTTTTCAAGGACTATTTTAGGTTAGGATTTTAGACTAAGGCTAGAATATCTAGGACTTAGTTTTAATTGTAATTGAATTTAGGTGCATCAAAATGCATGCTTATTCGAACTAAGCGATAACATTTATACACATGGGAGTACCATCACCACGTCTAGGCACGATGCATATAGGCGCGATACATTACGTGTCTAGGCTTCATGCCATATATTTTTCTTACCAACATGTAGTTATGATAATATCCTTTCAAGAATTTGTTATTTTGGAGTTGATGCTTATGTTTAATTTGTCAACAATCTTTTCAATTTAAATCTGCACTCGAGTTACAATTAAAAACGCAATTAACATTTAAGGGTATGCACTTAAATTTAATTACTATAATACTCTTAAATAAAATTAAAAACAAATAATACTAAAAACATAATAAGTTATATAAAATAAATAGATACTAAAATAAATTAGTTTTTATGCTTGAAATGAATTAAATTGAATATTTGGGATTAGGCATAAACTATTAATGTGATTACACTAATAGAACATTCAATTCACTAATGAACTTTATGTATTATTACTTATCAAATCGATACATTAATGTTTATATTAATAATACTTTTTTGCTAAACACACCTTGTTTATAGGATAAACTGATACATTCAAGTATAATGATGATTCTGATAAGAATATCATTTTTAAGTCAATATATTGGAAGCTTATATTAGCACAACTTTTCTCAACATCATCTTGTTAAGAGGACAAATTGATAATCCAAACACAATAATGATTTTAATTGGATATCACCCTTGAGTTGATATAATGATACTTATATCAATACAAATTTACTCCATAACATCTCATTAAGAGAATAAACTAACATATTTGAGTATAGTGATGATCTTGATAGGTACTTATATCTTTTTTATTTTACTCAACATTATCTCATTAAGAGAGAGAGAGAGAGAGAGAGAGAGTAAACTAGTGTTGTGGCTTATTGATTAATGCCTTAAATTTAAGTTATTTGTATGTCAATATTTAAATTCCCAGTTGACATATATTTTCCTAATTGATATATTGATGCATATATTAATATGACTCTGCCTAACAACATATCATTAAGTGTATAAAAAATTAAATTACAATTCATGATAAGTATAATGGCAATAAGATTTAATAATTAAAAATTTAAAATTTACTAAAAGTCCAAAATCATTCAAAAATATTTAAATAACCTATCATGGAACTCAAAAATAGAGCCAATTACTCGATTTGAGCTATAGATTATTTGCTATAAAATAAAAAAGCTAAAAAAATAAAATTTCATAAAAATAAATATCATTCTAAAATATTTCCAAAATATCAAAAAAATATAAAAGGAATAATTTAATGGCTTAAAAGTCAAAATCCAAAAAGATATATTTTGTGCTATATTATTAATCATTATCAGTATTGTTTATGACTGCTTATAAGGATATAACAGTGATATATGCCATTTTATGGAAAATAATTCAAAGCGCACATTGCAAAATCTTAAAACATAACATTAAAATTATTCTATGTCATAAATTTACAATTGTATCACATGAATGCCTGAGAACTCATGCTTGAATTAAGTCAATACTCATATAAGCTGTCAGTCAATGGTCATATGAGGTGAAGTGCCTCAAAAAAGGATTGTAAGAAATAACTAAATTGTTGTCTGTGCAGTGACACTCTGTAAAAGTATGGAGTTGAGATTTTTTGATTTGTAGTTCATTAAATAGATAAAATTCAAAATGGAGGATTAGTAGGTGAGAAATTAAATGATTTTACAAAGTAAACATTGATAGTTATTTTTTTTATCGTCATCTAAGCTTATATTAAAGAAAAAATAAATAGTTATTTCATTTTTATATACCAAAATAATTCCAAGAGCAATGTATTAAAATAATAAAATTTCATATTTTAATTACTTTTATATTTACCATCTAATAATTATAAAAGATTATATTTAAATATTTGAAATCTTAATTATGATGCAAAAAAGTATTTTCATTGTTTACTATATCTAAAAAAGTAAAGTTAAAATTATAAAAATAAATAAGCTCTAAAAAAAATTGCAAATAAATTAAGTTAGTTAATCGTAGGTTATATGAATATATTTTTGAAAAAAATTTGATTTTTGTTAAAGTGCAAACATACAATCAATGATATTTTAATACAAAATTAAAAATACAAGATTAAAAAAAATAAATTAATATTTTTAATCCAAAGCTGAGCAGTACGTGGCCCACTTAGTTATTTGGTTCCTATTTTTGGTGCGGAACCATTCACTGATTTTAACTCGCCTCTCTTTTTCATCCTCCTTTTATCTCCTAAGACGTACAGCGCCCACTGTCCGGCTTAGTGAAGCAGAAACGCTCATTTCATATTGGCCGAAGAACAAACGAATTGGCCAGAGAAGAAAGCAAAGGGGATTCGATAAAAAATCAGAGCGAAAGCCAAGATTCGCCTCGCCGCCCATCTACCTTTTTTGCTACTAGGAATCTGGGTGTTTCGAAGCAAAACGGCGCGAGCAGCAGCCGTTTCCACTTCTGTTATTGGGCTAGAATTTCATTTTTGATGTAATTTTATCGATTCTTAGAAATGTTGCGGTATGCTCGAATGTCGGATCCCCTCATAAGTGTTTTTCCCTCATTTTCGTGCAGATTGAGTGTGTAGTTTTCTGCTCAGTCTTTTGCTACCTGAATCTTAATGGATTTTGATATAGTGCCTCTTCCATTTTAGCTTGTTTCCATTTCAAGGAGCAATAAGAAGGAGCATTAGGTTAAAGCAGTTGTATTTGTCCTTGGTGTGGAGATTTTGAGTTTTTTATATTTTTTGTTAATTGCGATTGCATTTGGTGGATGATTTGAGATCTGATGAGGGCACCGTTCTAGCTAGTAGCTTGTTGTTTCGCATTGTGAGGTTGCTCACTCGATATGTTTGAAGGATGTACCGCTCTCGTCGTGCTGTTTGCCTTGTTTCCTCGAGCTCTTTCTTTATGGTGGGTAAGATTTCACTTTGTTCAACCATGTATTCTTGTTCTCCTGCCTAGGGTGCCCCTTTCTGACACCCTGCAACTTTTTAATTTGATTTTGTATTGCAGATCTATAATTGTAAAGCTTTGCAGGTGCCTTGATTTTTTTATTTGCTTAAATATCAGAATTACCCAATTGAGCATCGAAGGATTACTATGCATTAGATTTTAATTCTGTAAAGGAGACGCTTACATCTATAGAGGTGCAGATTCTTTATCTGCGTAGTGTTTGATCATTATTGTTCATGGCGAAGACTCAAGAACCGAGGGAATTGTTGTCTCCTTCAACGTTACCTTCATCTTCAAAATCCAGGTATACATGGAAGCAAAATCTGCTTTTTAATCTCTTGTTTAAACTTGAAATTACTTCAGCTTTCTCATATTATCATTAACTGCCAAGCAAGAACAAATATGATATACATTTCTTCATGATTTTTTTTAATAACAATAATACTTCATTCGTAGAGAGTCTGATGACGGGGCTACAGTGGATAATCCTGAATCTATCATGGCAACTGTGGCTCTTCTCTTAGAGCAGCTTCAGGCTAACACGTCTTCTCCACTTGAGAAAGAGCTGATAACTGCGCGGTTGTTGTCCATATCTCGTGCTCGAAAGGAGGCAAGGACTATGATTGGTTCACATTCTCAAGCAATGCCATTGTTCATTTCCATGATGAGAAATGGTACATTGGTAGCAAAGGCTAATGCAGCTGCAACACTTAGTGCCCTCTGCAAGGAAGAAGAGCTACATCTTAAGGTTCTCCTCGGAGGGTGCATTCCTCCATTGCTATACCTTCTAAAGTCCGAATCTTCCGAGGCCAGGAAGGCAGCAGCTGAAGCTATATACGAAGTGTCTGCAGGTGGGCTTTCAGATGATCATATTGGCATGAAAATATTTGTCACTGAAGGTGTTGTGCCTACCCTTTGGGATCTGCTCAGCCCAAACATAAAACAAGACAAGGTGGTTCAGGGATTTGTAACTGGTGCCTTGAGGAACCTATGTGGTGACAAGGATGGATACTGGAAGGCAACGCTTGAGGCTGGTGGTGTGGACATTATTATCGGTCTTCTTTCTTCAGACAATGCTTCTGCTCAAGCAAATGCTGCTTCTCTTTTGGCACGCTTGATGCTAGCCTTTGAAGACAGCATCCACAAGGTAATAAATGCTGGAACAGTGGGTGCCCTCCTCTCTCTTCTAGGTAAGAATAATGATATATCAGTTCGTTCCAGTGCAGCTGAGGCTTTGGAGGCCCTTTCATGCAAGTCAACAATGGCCATAAAATCTGTGGTGGATTCAGGTGGCATATCATTGCTAGTTGGGGCTGTTGTAGCTCCCTCGAAGGAGTGTATGGAAGAGGAATCTTGTCATGCATTGCAGAGACATGCTGTCAGCACGTTAGCAAATATCTGTGGTGGGATGTCTTCTCTAATTCTTTACCTAGGAGAACAAGCCAAATTGCCTCGTCTCAATGCACCAGTTACTGATGTAATTGGAGCCCTTGCATATGCACTGATGTTTTTTGTGATCAACGAAGAAAAAGTTTTTGATCCAATTGAGATTGAAAGTCTCCTTGTAGCTCTTTTGAAACCCCATGATAGTAAACTTGTCCAGGATCGTGTTCTAGAGGCTCTAGCGAGCCTCTATGGCAATACTTTTCTTGCCAATAAACTTGAGCATGCTGATGCTAAGAGGGTGCTCATTGGGCTGATAACATTAGCTGCTGTTGACGTTCAGGAACAACTAATACTCTTCTTAACTGGCTTATGTTATAAGCCTGTTAGCATTTGGGAGGCACTTAGGCAAAGGGAGGGTGTTCAGCTGTTGATATCTTTTTTAGGACTTTCTACTGAGCAACAGCAGGAGTATGCAGTTTCCTTGCTTTCAATATTGACTGATCAAGTTGAGGACAGCAAGTGGGCCATTACTGCAGCTGGTGGTATCCCGCCACTCGTTCAGTTATTGGAAATGGGGTTTCAAAAGGCAAGAGAAGATGCAGCTCATGTCCTTTGGAACTTGTGTTGCCATAGTGATGACATCCGGGCATGTGTTGAGAGTGCTGGAGCAGTACCTGCGCTTCTTTGGCTTTTAAAAAGTGGCAGTCCAAAGGGCCAAGAAGTTTCTGCTAAAGCACTTATTAAGCTAATGCAATATGCTGACTCTTCTACGATTAATTATTTGCTGGCCCTACTCTTAAGTGATTCAATCAGCTCAAAGTCTCATGCTATCACAGTCTTGGGTCATCTGCTGACCATTTCATCTCATAAGGACCTGGTGCAGAAGGGTGCCCCGGCTAATAAAGGGCTCAGATGTCTTGTAGAAGTTCTTAATTCGTCTAATGAAGAAACTCAAGAGTGTGCTGCTTCTGTCCTTGCTGATTTGTTTAGCTGCCGGCATGACATATGCGATAGCCTTGCAACAGATGAAATTGTGCATCCCTGCATGAAGCTTTTGACGAGCAAAACTCAAGTTGTTGCGACTCAATCAGCCCGAGCTTTGGGTGCCTTATCTCGTCCTAACAAAACAAAATCTCCAAATAAGACTAAAATGTCATATATAGCAGAAGGTGATGTTAAACCCCTAATAAAGATGGCAAAAACATCTTCTATAGATTCTGCTGAAACTGCAGTTGCTGCTTTAGCCAATCTTCTTTCCGATCCTCCAATTGCAGAAGAAGCTCTCACAGAAGATATTGTTTCGGCTTTGACAAGAGTTCTGGGTGAAGGCTCATTGAATGGAAAGAAGAATGCTTCTTGTGCTCTAATTCATTTACTGAATCACTTCCCTGTTGGTGATGTGCTAATTGAAAATTCAGAGCGTCGATTTATAGTTCTTGCACTTGCAGAATCCTTGGCTAGCATGGACATTAGTGGGGTTAATTTTTCTGATTCCATTGATGCCTTAGCTTTTTTGTTTAAGACAAAGCAGTGTGTTAATTTTAAGAATCCTCTATGGTTTATCTTATCTGAGGTACCAAACAGCATAGAACCATTGATCAATTGCTTAGTCAGTGGAGGCCCCTCTGTTCAGGACAAGGCAATTCAAATTCTTTCTAGGTTATGTAAAGATCAATCTAATACACTGAGTAATCTTTTGGTGGGAAGATTGGGAAGCATCACTTCTCTTTCTAATAGAATTATATGGTCATCCAGTTTAGAAGTAAGGATTGGCGGGTCATCTCTTCTGCTCTGTGCTGCAAAAGAACACAAGCAGAAAACGTTTGGTGCGCTTGAAACATGCGGGCTTTTAAATGAACTCATTTATGTGCTTATAGATATGATAAAATGTCACTTAAGTTATAAATCTTCAGAAATTGAGGAGCTAAAACCAAAAAGTTTTATTGGAAGGAGCTCAATTCACGATAAAGCAGATGAGTTATGTGCTCCTGATCCTGCCGCTGCTTTGGCAGGAGTAGCTTCATTGTGGCTGCTTTTAATGATTGTCTCTTACCATAAAAAAGTTAGAATTACCTTCATGGAAGCAAGAGGACTTGAGGCAATATCAGATAAGCTGGCAGGTTATGTTTCCAATTCACAGGTTTGTTCACTAAATGGTTGATTTAAAAAATTTTGTTTCTTTGTTACGCATAGAAAATTTATTGATGAATCTGTGTTAAGTTTATTTATATCTTATTGGTTACCAATGGAACTGTTTCCATCTGTTCTGTCATCTATTTTTTTAGATTTGTTTTTTCATGTTTTATATCAGCTTTCCATTTTTGTTTTTGTTCATTATTCATTTTTTTTGTTTCCATGTAACTCTTTGATCTTGCATACCCTTGATATCAAAAACTTATTTGAATTTTTCGGGTACTTTATCACATTGTTCATAATTAATGATAAATTTTGTGAAACCTGTGTTAACTATTGTTCATACCTTATTGGTTGCCATTGAAACTGTTTCCATCCTGTCATCCATTTTCTAGAATTTTTTCAGGTTTTATCAGTTGTCTATTTTGATCTTGTTCTTTATTCATTTTCTTATTTTCATGTAATTATCTTGGATACCCTTGATATCTACAAATTATTGATTTTTTTGACTACTTTATTACATTGTTCATAATTAAGGATAAATTTTGTTAGATCTTAGAGTCCCATGAATGATTTCAAGGGTTAAATTCTTCAAGTAAATGGATTATTTCTTGATTTTTATTTGGTAGTGTGTGAAAAATAGAAAACCTAAATCTCACCGAAGTTGCATAGCGCTTAACGTGTTGGTTGCAAGATATCGATTATTTATCAATGATAGATGTTTAAGTTAACTATAGCCCACTTTACTTTTACCGGATTTTATCTTTAATTTAATACATTCATATTCTTGAACACATAAACTCCTTTTGGGTTTCATGTTAATGCTCATCTATATTCAAATTGTTATTCTACCGATTTAATGCCATGATGACATAGTATTTTTGAAGATCTAGGGGTTCCAGTAAATCATGAATGTCGAATGCTTAAAAAGCCATGGAGATTTCATGTCAAAATTTTATGAGAATTTTTAATATATATGTGATGATAATTAAAATGGATGGAAATCATCACTAAGGTAAATCTAATGGCCTTTTGTTAATAATATACTTATAAACTTAGGATTGAAAAAATCATGCATTTATTTCAAGATCCATCTGCTTGTTAAATTATAGATTGCATCAAATTTTCTATCAAATGCACTCTCAAATCATTAATAATATTTTGAAGAGTATAAGGCAACGAATTAAAAAATTATCACTTATATAAGGAGTCAATATCTCTTTAAATTCTTCAAATTAAATATTTGATCAATGAATTGAATTCTAGAAGTACTATAATCATGTATCTAACTATATATATATTTGCATATTTAATTCACTTGGAAATACTTTTCACTGCTAGAATATAAGATACTATTGAAAATATATTGCAAAGTTGATATCATTCGATGGTAGAGGAAAAATTTGATAACAATCTGATAGCCCCGTTAAATGACATGCATGTGTAAGATCCATGAACTGAGGTTTCAGCACTGTAGATTTGAGCATCAACAATGTCAACTATAGCATCAACTTGACACTATTATCTTATCATCATATTCATTGTTGTAAACAAACTATCTATGGGCATGTTATCGCTATTAATTCCTTAATTTCAATTGTTAATGTATTTTAACTAAACTTAACTTTGTCATATTAACATTGAATTTATTGCTTTAAATTGTATAGATACATACTCTTCATTTTTAGTGTAAAATACATTTATTAAATTAACTCAAAATTAATTTCTAACATGGCCTTCTAAAGCATGGGTAAATTTTTGAAATTTTTTGAAAATGATGATTTTATCTCTTATGAGTTACTTTATAAAATCAGAAATTATCAATCGAAACCGTTAAAAATTTATTTTTATTACGTGTGAGAAAAAATTAGAAGAATTTTGGCGCAGATTTCGTCAAATCTGATCAAACAAATTTGTAAGAATTATCAATAGAAAACCCAATTTCCTTAATTTCTTACAAGACCCCTCTAGGTCGTATAAATCCCAGCCAACTCAAGTTTCTCTCCCACTCAAAGGAAAAGCTGCAAGACGTCCTAGACTGCATGGATCACATAGCCCATCTCTGGCTCTTCATCTTCTTCCTTACAAAGTACCTCTACTCCTAAACCTCCCCTTTACTTTTAGCTTCCTCTCCATCTTCCTCCAAACCCTAAACCACCATCTTCTTTATCCTCCCCTTCTTTTTTTCTTCTTCTTCTACTCCATGATTTTTTGTCAACTTTTATTTATTTGTATATTGAAATCTAAAATTTTATAGATCTACCACCCAGTTACCTATAAGGACTCTTCAATTTCACATTCCAACACCAAATCCAACATTAGCAACATGTTCAACACTTCTTGGTGATCCCCTTGCATCCTTTAATGTATAGTTTTGTAAATATTGAATTTTTATGTTGATTTTTGAAATTTAATGCCCAAAAATAATTTTAATTTATCAAATTAGGTCGCATTGATTTTGCATCCAATTAGAATCTTCCTAGATCCGTCCTATAGAAATCATAATATGTAAGTTTTGTAATTTTGTTGTTTTAATTGTTTGGGCAACTGCAAGATTATCTAAACCTTAATTATTTGCTCTCCAATAATGTCATAATCGACATTGAGCACAATTGGCTTCAATCCTTGCCCAGTCTCCCAAAATCTAAGGTAAATCCATTGAGACATGAGTATTAGAGAGATTGAGACTGTTCAAATGATCAGATGAGATATAATGTGGGAATTTTTTTTTTCTTTCTTTCTATCTTAGAATGGCTTTTTTGTTGTCTAAAACAACATCCCCACCATTAAATATTAGCCTTGCTTAAGTGGGGTTAGCTACATGATTTCTTTATTTTTATTGTGCATGATCAAATAGAGGCCCCCTCTTTAACTTATAAATAAAGAAACCATTTTTAATGTTTTTTTCACATGCTTTTTGGTTTTCCTCTCCCTCTTTAACATGAGCAAAATTCATAAACTCAATTTTTTTAATAGGGACATCAAATGGTCTTATGCTTATGCCCAAACCATTTTAGATGACATTTTCTAATATTATCCGCTATTGGAGCCACTCCAACCTTGCTATAAATGAACTTATTTTTTATTTTATCATTTTGAGTATACACACTCATTCTTCTTTGTTGGCCAACATTCAACTTTATATAACATAGTCGATTCGATAGTTTCTCTATAAGGTTTTTCTATAATTTTAAGTGGGATTTTCTTATCACACCATATTTAGAAGTCCATTCATCCAACTAGTTTGGATTCTATTAATCACTCACTTGCTATTTAATTATTATTTTGAATTATTGAACCATATTATTTAAATCTCTTGCTCTACTTTATTACATGGTCTTAAATAGTTATGTACTCGTGATAATGATTAATTATGATTAAACTTATACTGTATATTCTATTTCAGATTTGCTAACATGAAAATTATTAGATTCTAAAATAGTTATTCACAACTTGAGTTTTTCTTTAACTTCATGATTAGTCTTATTAATTAACAAATTACTATTTACAAATAATATGCATCTAGGAACCTACTCTTGAATGTGTTTAGTAAGAGCATTCATAATTAAAGGCAAAAGATAATTATTACAAATGTATATTTGGTAAAGCTTCATATGCAAATAAATCCATCCCTAATCTTTTTGTCTAATTCATTTAATTTTAAAAGTAAATTTTTTTATATTTATGCACATAAAGGGTATAGTTATTGTGAATACCCGATGCCGGGTTAGCGGGAGCTAATCCAGCACCAATTTTTTTGGGCAAGTCCCCTAGCCGCAGGATCATACGAGTGATTTAAAAGATAAAATATGTAGACTACAAACGTAACTCATTTATTTATAATTCACAAGTTTTTATTACAAAGAATCAAAATAAAATAAAAGTTACTAACTTTAACAAGAGTTAAAAAGAGAGATAAATCAGTAGGTAACAGTATCAGCACTACTTGGTTCTTAGCACATTTCATCTAAGATGAACTCCTGATCTGGGCACGTTTCAAAAGTACGAGCATTTGCATACCAGTTAGTTGTGAAACTAATTACTAATAGATGTCATCTTTACAATTGTTAAATAATAAGCAAAATAATCAATAATTTGATAGGAAATAAAAGCTGTATAAATTTATCCCTGCAAACTTATTTCAATTGCACTGAAACTTAAGCATAAAAGTAATTGCTGTCACAAAAATAAATATAGGATTTTAGTGCTTGATATCTAACGCAAAATATGATTTTGTTGAGCAAGTACAAAATTGAGAAAAATGGGGGTTCAATTTTGTGTTACATATCCCAACATTCCTCTATATCTACCCCCTCAAAGGCTTATCAGTATAGGGTCCTTATGAATTCCGATGTCGGACAGCCCCATCTTAGCAATTGTCTGATCAGACTAAAAATATATCAATATAGAATTATTGCTACTCAGTTATCCAAACTTTTTCATATATAATTTTATGTGACTTTTAAAAACATTTTTATCAATTTGTGCAATGCTGAGTGGAAAAACATATTTTAAACAAGAGTAATAAAAGATATTTGGTACCTTTTTTTTTTAAGTTCAAAAGTGCAACAATTTGATTGAATATGTATTTAGATTTTTAATAATTTAAATTAGTTTTCAAGTTAATATTATAATGAAAGTGATATGATATTCTTAGGGATATTTACTTTCTTCTTTTTCATTCTATCTTTTTTCACTCTCTCTTCTTGATAGAAGACAATATTTTAAATTACTGAGAGTAGCAATAATATTTATTATAATGTTATTATTATCATTATTTAATGATATAATAATATATAAAAGAAAAAGACAATGAAAATAATTATAAAATTTGCAAATAATAATAATAAAAATAATAGTAATAAGAAAATATCAGAATGAAAATGCTTGAATTGAATTTGACAGAATGGAAATAATACTCATTTTACAACATTTGTATTATTTTCATTATTAATTAATGAGAACAATAAAAATGCTAATGACGAATAATTATCATTATTTATGAAAATAATAATGATTATTATTATTATATATATATATATATATATATAAACGAAAAAGAAATAAAAAAAATAATAGCAAAATTTCTCTTAATTTTTCTTCCTCTTTTTCTTCTCCTCTTACATAGGGTTAGGGTTGTCGGAAATCGGAGGGAGGCCAGATGTGGGGTGGCTGGAGCAGAGGCGGTGGCAGGTGGCTGGCAGGCTTGAGGGAGGAGAGGGACTGTTGGCTGGCAGGGTTTGAGAATGTTGAGGGAGGGCTATTGGGGAAGAAGAGTGATGTGGTAGGGTATATATAGGAGAAGGTGAGGGAGGGAGTGGATGGGTCGGCCAGTTGGCCCGACCAGTCTGCGGGCGTGGAAGGAATCGTGCGCCGCATGTTTCCGCTGCCAGGGGGGACTCTTGCACGTCTGCAGACTCTGTTGAGCGATAGAGTCTGCGCTCGATCAGGGGATAGAGAGGAAGGAAGGAAAAGCTTAAAATAATTATATAAAATTAAATTTTCGAATTTTTTCGCCGTCTGACTTTCAAAAATAATGAAACTTGACATAGAAGTGTGTATGATGTAACGAACATTCTCGTGCCAAAAAATATTGAGTCAGAGTAATATTTTATTTTATATTAATTTCTGAAGTTTGAAACTTCAGAAATTAATTACGATTGAACCGGAGCTCCGAATTTGATGAAATTTTTAGCGTAGCCTTTAAAAAATCGATAAATTTGGACACAATTTAATTTTCTCAATTTATTGAATTTAAATAATTCAGAATTTAAAGCAGGAGTTTTCGTTATCTAATTTTCTCTCAAACTAAGGCATTTTGATCTAAAAATTATTTCTAACAAATGCTATTTTGGTTTGCTCTAATTTGAAGTTTCCCGGGATCCTGATTTCAGAGGCAGGATCTGACCTAATTTGCAAAGTAATGATATTGGGTCGTTACAGTTATTGTAAACTGTAATGAACTGATAATGAATGCATATTTTAAAAATTTTTTTTATTGTTGAATTAAGGTGCATATTTGTGTTCAAGTATTCATTCAATCCATGGCACATTAAAGGAAAATTTAAATTATTATTAATTGTATAATTCTTAGTGATAAATTAGTATATATATATGAATTTTCTAATTATTAAAAATGATATCAAGAAGTTTGACATATTGATTTATGTATTTTTATCTAATTATTATCTTCAATTTAATCATGCCACTTAAGGGTAAATGATTATTTTTAGTATATATTGAATGATACATTTAAATGTGGAATGGGTTATAGAGTAAGCCCTTATATAGTGCTGGCTGGGAAAGCTATATTTATGGAAATAGTAATGGTTTTGATAGTGCCTTTAAGGTTGTCTCATAGTATGATATATGCTATATTTTTATTAAATGGTAATGATTACAATAAATGAGTTATTTGGTAATGCTTAAATGCTGTTAACAAGATAATATTCTCATGGTAATGGCTCAATATTATTTATTTATAATTATAAGAAGGATATATATTTTCTTACTTAAGTATTATATATTGTAAGGGCTCCATAACTTATGTAAAAATAATTATGAAATATTATATTTAGTTTATAATCATATATTATATTAAATTATTGTCAAATTGTCTCAATTTCCTACATTTTTAAACCCATATGCATTTTTTTTCATGTTATTGTAATTAAAAATGTGAATATACTCATGAAGTTATAATGTAACTCATTCATGGCACCCAATATTTTTTTAGGTTATATGACTCGTGTATTCAGGAATGCCACCATAAATTGATTTAACTTTGTATATATAATTGATTAGTTTTGTTTGGTGGCATTCTCATATTATGAAATGCTTATTGGAGGTTTAGTGGCTTTTTAATTGCTTTGTTTGATTATTAATTTATTAAACAATGAGATTAAAATTGAATTATGAAGTTTACCTTTTATCCGTCTAACATCCTAACGCTTATTGTAAAGGCCCACTTAAGTAGTAATAAGTAAAACTCTTAAATATTAAGGTGTCTTTTCTGATAATGATGGAGTTCCTAATAGAAAATTCTAAAATTAAGCGTGCTCAGGTGAAAACACTCCTAGGATGGGTGACCTACTGGGAAGTTATCTTCTAAGCGCAAAATCGTGAGGCATTTCAGGCCAAAGTGGACAATACATTGGTGCTTAAGAGTTTTGGCTATTACAAATGGTATCAGAGCGATGTTTCAATCCTTGGAAAAATGGTATAATGATTTTAACTTATAAGGGCATTTTGGTAATTTCACTTAGCAAAGTCTAAAAATTTAGTTAGTTTATGATTGTCTATTTTCCAAGGATTTCATAGAATCCAAGAACACTAAATTCTGATGTCTAATGATTAAGTTATGATCGTTTTAATATTAGGGTTTTGCTTAAGATCATTAAGGGTTTAAGGGGTAGGTTTCACATTAAAAATCACTTCCAAAATTATACAATACTTAATCTTACTAAATCAGGTTCAATTTTGATATATATTGGCCCCAATAGGGTCTTAAAGTCATTAAAATGCAAAAAATATGAAGTTTAGGCCATTCCGGACAGTTTTGGGCACTTTCGGACATTTCTGGGCGCTACGGCGCGCTGTAGTGTCTTCTAGCCGAGAGCCAGGCGCTACGGCGCGCTACACCGCGCTATGGCGTAGCCAACCTGAGACGCAGGCGCTACGGCGCGCGACAGCGCTTTTAGGCATTGTGGCGGTTTTCAACGCTGTGGCGCGCTGCAGTGCTTTCAGGCACTGTGACGTGCTACGACACCCAATTTCTCGAGCTGGATGCTACGACGCGCTGTAGCGCCCCTTGGCCGAGAGCCAGGCGCCACGGCACGCTATAGCGGATTCAACCCGAGACTCGGGCGCTGCGACGCGGTGTAGCGCCCGACCGTAATTTCGCCTGTGCCAAAACCGTAACGAGTCTTCTTTCGCACTCAAATACTCTCAATTTATAGCACCTTACGTGCGGTGCCATATACTGATGTAAAGGTATTTCCGAGACATTTCCATTGATACCAAAATCGGCACGAAAGGATTATTTTAACGGTGCAAACAACGAGGTTAAAGGTTCTCGGGTATGCAGAAAGAAGGAAAAACAGAGCCGTTCATTTACCCTGAAATTTACTATCTTAATGAGCTTTAATAGCTTCCATATTCAACCACATATTCTTAGATATGCGAGATAAGCATGAGATTAAAAATGGAGTAGCCATTGGATCATCCAATGGGGGAGAGGGAGGTACCTTGGCTTTTTAATGGAAGCAGATGGAGGAAGAGTGCTCTGTTTTTTGCAGGAACTTGGGAGCTTGATGGCTTTTTCAGCAGCAAGCACAACAATGGAGGGAAGAGGAGGAGAGCTCAGCTGGCCAAATGGAGGAAGCAGATGGCTTAGGGTCCATTTTATAGGAAGAGGAGAGGGAGGTGGCTCCAGTTGAGAGAGTATGGCTCTTGGATGGGATGAGTTTGAGTTATCCCATCACAAGTATGGGGAGAAAGAGATGGTTTGGGCAGAAAATGGGGAGGAGAGGGCTGGCCTTGCGTGAGGGAGCAGAGGAAGGCGCCGACTTTAGTAGGAGGAGTGGTCCAGCGCAGAGAATAAAGAAAAAGAAAGAAAAAGAAAAGAAAAAGTATATTTAATAAATTTTGACTTAAATTTATTTAATTATTGCTTTAAAATCAGATTTTATAAACGTGCTTCGAAAAATTCTAAAAATTCACCCATAGTTAATTTGGGGGTAAGAACTCAACGGTGAAGTTGGATTTCGATTCCGATGAGTAGTTAATTTTCCTATTTTTTGGGGTATTTAATTACATTAAAATATTCGATAAAATCCGACGATTTCCAAACGCGTCCAAAATATCACTCATAACTAATTTGGGGGTGGAGCACAATGGCGAAGTCGGATTTTAATTTCGAGGTCAAATTAATTATCTCGATTTTCTAATTAATTAAATATTATTAAACTATTCAACTTTTTTTTCTACAACTTCTGATTGCCACCAAAATATCACCCCTAGCTAATTTGGGGGCAATGAGTGCAATGATGAAGTCCGATTTTCAATATGATGTCAAAATAATTAGGTCAATTTTCAGGGTTCCTGAAATTTCTAAAATCAGGGTTTGATCCATTTGATCTCTGATTTGGACTAGGTTCTGGTGGTGAACTACTATTGACTTAATTAGTGCACTAAGATCAAAATCAAGATTTGGATTAGTTCTAATTGACTAGGGTAGCAACTTGGTTTGTTACAAGTATGGTCATAACAAATTTTCATTAATAACATCTTGCTGGATGCCGATGGCTGTTTGTTTAATTTTGTCAAGGTATTTATCAGATCTATTGTAGTTTTCTTGCTTATAATATTGAAAGCGGCATTGAGGATAAAGAGAGTCAAATCAATCCTAGGGCAGTTTATTGAGAATCTTCCAATATTTATTGCTCGTATCTTGTGACTTCTCCACACCGCATAGGGGCAATTAAAGCTTCATTTGATTTAACAGATCCTTGGCTTGCATCCTCTACAGTGTGAAGTTCATGCCATTGAAATTCTCAATGATGTACCTTGATTCGTTTGCCATCACTTCCACTTGAACGAATAACCTTGCGCTTTGATACCGGTTGTTATGAAAATTCATCATCGAGGTGTTTGAAGACTTTGCCGCATTTGGGGGGAACACGAGCAATGTTGAATTGATGAAGACAAACTTACACAAACAATCATATCACACATAGAAAGATGACTTTGAATTTTATGTGGAAAAATTAAAGTTAGGGAAAAATCACAAAGTCACGCCTCAAAGATTTCACTATGATAAAAAAAAGAATACAAGCAAACACACTCTTTGCATACACCACACCTCATTGTGACCCCATGATAACCATGACTATTTATTGGCCTTGGGTACGTAATGCCCTCACATAAATTATCATAAAAGCAAATAACTAATTTTGGGAGAGCTCACAACATACATTTGAATGCATCTACAAGTTTATAGAGTTTCCTCCATAAACAACTGTACATGCAACTTGTAGTTTCTGAGAATTCTAAACATCCCTCTTAAATGTATTTAGGAGTTTCAAGAGTTTTCTTCATAAACAGTCATAAATGCAATTTGCGATTTCTCAGAAGCATTTGATCTTTACCTCCCGCAACAAAACCCACTTGGTTTGTCCATATTTAGAAGAAATGAAAAGATGGAAGGGACGATCCAACACCATGTTGGGAGGAATAGCTAGAACATTCCAAAACACGCAAAGGGGGAGGGTGGTCATTGAGAAGGCAATTAACAACTTCAACTAGGCACACATTTTGAAGGACACATTCACACCATAAGGATACCCATTTAGGGGACACCCAATAACTCCAATGTCGCACGAGGGGATGCCCAAACTCCAATGTTCCTCCAAGTGACACTAAGCAACTCCACCCAATCCAAACATCCTACTAAGGTACACTCAACAACTCTAACATCCCATTAAACCCCATGAGTGAAGGGCTAACATCTCAATTTTTTGTGTATCTTTTCTTCATACCATCTATCTCTTTAAAATTAGCCCCCAAACCACGCTTGATTTTTATTTGGTTTATAGTACTCCTTTAAGTATGGTCAGATCTATACTTATACCTTTTCACATCTACTCCTGCAAATTCAAATCTATCTTTGATATGTGTGCATATTACCTGCTTCACCTTTACCAAAATTGTGCGTATTGCCTCTCTTCTGGTGTAGGTACACCTAATAGAAGATATAAACCCAAAGAATCATTAAAAATTTAAAAATACGAAGGACACAAAATGATTTTCATAAGAGATGTGCAATATCTTGTAAGCTAGATCGTTAGGCCTTTGCTGTGCAACTCTATGGTGCCCTGTGTATTACGCTCCTTAATCAACCTACTTTTATGATTTGATATATGAACATTTAGCTTTTTCTAACGAGCCATCTAACTATTCAAGCTTGCTAATGTTTTTTTCTTCACGGTGTTCGACAAATTTCACTGTTAACAGACGATGCAAAAAAAATAAAAGCACATAAAAATTTAAATGGACACATCAATTATTATGTTGTTGGGCTCATTACGTATGCCCACCTCAAAGCCTCCTCCCAAAGCACCTAGGAAAATTGGAATTCATAGTCATTTAATACCCTCATGTAAGTGAAGAAGCCATCAAAATGCTCATCTCTCTCTCTCTCACACACACACCACATACACATTTGTTAAGCACGGGCACTACCTTCATTCATGGTTAAGAGTGCACCATTGTTTTCTTATGAACAAGTGAATACCATTTCTCTTTTAGGAGATCTACTTAATAATACAACAAAGAACTGAATCTGTAAGTGTAAGAAATAAGAATATTTGCTAACATGGCAACACAACTTCCGCTATTTTATGAAATTTGGCCGCAGCCTTTGTATATATAAATAATATTAACAGTACAAAAACTCGTCCGGGATCAAACTCTACGGTATCCTGTGCAAGGAGGTTTAAAAGCCTCCTGGGGAGCACATCTCCCCTAACAAAAGAAAAATCACACTGATGGGCATACATAGCACAAAAGTATGCCACCCGATTTGCATTGCACGATCGGTGGGAAAAGATAACACGAGAAAAAACAAGCAAAAAGGCAAGGTGATCTGCATGCCGCTCTCCGCTTTGTGAGTGGAGAGTCCTTTCCCAGAGACGCCTAAGTCTTCAAACCGCTCCCAGACAGTTACCCTCAATGATGACGCCATCCATATCCACCTCTGTAGCCACAAAGACCTGTCGCAGTATAGTCATTTCCTGAATCTCAGCCTAGAGAGGAGACTGGGCATGTAAGCTAGCTCCTGCAGCAACTAATAACTGTCCGTCTGAGTCCCGAGCCACAACAACCCCAAAGGCAGTAGGCTTTCCATAGCTACAGGAAACATCTATGTTGGCCTTCAGCCAATGGGTTAGGGGGGCACCATCTGTAATATGTGGAAGGGCCCTGGTGGGCCATGGGCCCAGGAGTTCGACTCGTCATGCAGTCCAGCACTTAACATGGCAGAGAGAATCGAGCCCGCATAGACCCGCGGAGTAGGGTTGGGCGACCATGAGAACGCTCAGTCCGCACAAACCCGCAGACTTGCGCTATTTTAGACGAGTGAATTTGCAGTTTAAAATTTGTATGAGGCGCAATTTGATCTTCAAAAATAATGTAGCTTTTTGTAATCGCTTAAACTTTATTGTTATATTTGTTAAAAAAATTTGATTGAGGAGTCTTATCTCACCTTGTATTATTTAAAGAATTAGAATACTTGAGAAGCTTTGAAAAATGTTCACAGAATTTAACCTCGTAAAATTTTCAGAAAATTTATTGACAAATATGTTTATAAAAAGGTAAGATAATATTTTAATTTTATAATAAATTGATTAAGGCTTAGATTTTTTCTAGAAGAAAATGTTTTTTTTTTATATAGCCAAATTAGGAAGAAAGAGATGTGGAGAACATTTTTTGTCGAAGTGACAAATGGATTCATCTTAGGTATGATTGCGGAGGTGGCCATGGAGGTAATAAAACTCATTTGTGCATATAAATGTGGCAACAAGATCTTGATTTAGATGCCCATTGAGATGATGATATGATGTGGTCTATGGGTTGGTTGGTGAGGGCAACTGCAAGAAAATTGTGTGATTCTGGCCGATGAGGTAGTTGAAAATTAGCTTTGCTATTTTGGGATCAGTGTTCCTTATCATGTGTTAGAGTTGACAGCTCGAATTTAGGAGGTGCTGGAAGGCGTGGGAGGATGTTATAGAGTGAAAACATTCTTGTGTGAAAGCAGAAATAGTAACGGAGTTTGCTTTGGGATACTAAAACTGTTTTTGATGAAGAATAGAAATGTAAAAGAGAATCGGAGAGGAAAATACTGGATAAGAAGGTTAGTTGAAAGAACGCTTTTGAGGAAGGGAGGCATTTGGTGGAGTGAAGAAACTTTAGAAGGGAGCATGGGGTGGCGTGGAATAAACTTTAGAAGGGAGATGTTTCTCATAGGAGTAAGAAGAAAACCTCTTCTTCAGGTCTTTATTTTTAAGTCACATGGCACTAGGGACTATTAAAATTTGGCATACTAAAATGCTATAATATTAACCCTGAACCAGTAAAAATGCCAAACTACTCAACTGACAAAATAATTGAATGAACAGACATTGACACAAATAAGATTCAATTTTGAGAGCTTCTTGGTCTGCATCATATTGTGCTATCAATGTATATTCAATGGCTAATTAGCAATCAGATATTATTTCCTCGCCACTAGATTATGTAATTGCATTTTTTTTTTGTTTCCCTCAGGTGCTAGCTATAGGGTTTGAAGTCATCATTCAGTGAGCTTCCCTGACTTATTCTTGACCCTTGAAGAGTGTAGAAGCTTGCAAACGCTGATGCTTGTTAAGGTTTCACTAGCGATGCCATCTACTTTTTGGCTTCAACATGTCTTCCTCCCAACATGTCTTTGATTTTGTTTCTTGTTCTCATTCTTTGTTGTTGCTGCAGCTTTCTTGGTTTACTTGGATAGATTATTACGTTAGCACATATGTCATCAAAATGCCACCTTTTCTCTTGACATGATGACCATTGCTTGGCCCTTGCTTTAGCCCTTTTATTTTCTTAATTAGCCTTTGTCTCTCTCACTCAATACCCGCCCCCCCACCCCCTCCCTCTCTCATTCAACCTCAACCCTTGCAATACTTCCCTTGGTTTCCTGTATTTCAGGCTAGAGTAAAGTAGTACAAGACTTGAAATTGATTAATTCAAACTACTAACGACTCTGCTGGAGCATGCGATAGGTTGAATTGGATTAAATGCTTATCTTCTATTTTCAATACGCCTTTGGTCTGAGGATTTATGTTTAAAAAAATCATTTAAATGTGGGTACACTACAATTTAGATATTTCAGGTGAGTCCTACCAACATTTATCTGCAATATCAAGATGCTATCGCATCTGAAAGGATTTAGGCTCAAAACAACTGTTAAATGTGGGTACACTACAATTTAGATATTGCTGGTTAGTCCTACCAACATTTAAGCACGTTTTCAGTCCTATGCGATTAGATTCCTCATGTTTTCTTCAGTCTCTTGTTTTTTCCAAGATAAACTGGCATGAATCGCTCTCTCTTGGTCAAATTGAGCTTACTAAACGTTTGGTCAATGTTGGTATGTATATGGTGGCTCGATTCTTTAGACTGTATTAGCTTTTGCCATTTTTTGACCATTTACCTCCCAAATCAGTGGAGGGAATCCAACGACCAAGACTAGTTACTGCTATGTAAGGTTCTTGATGTAAAGATCAGTTCTTCTCTCTTTAGACTCAATCTAGCCCTTTGTTACCACTTGGTAATAGACTATCAAAGAATTATTGTGTTTTTTTATTTTAATCAGAACGACAAATGCATTTTTATTTTTAATATATTCTTATGCGTTTTTGTTTTTTTGATGTTTTTTTAATGACACTACTTTTGGTGCTTTTAGCTAGCATATACGAGATTTTTCATTGGTGTAATTAAACATTTGGTAATTTGAACCATTTGTCTTCAAATTGCTGCTTTACTGTATTAATGATAATTGGCAATTATTGAATGATTTGGATCAAGATTATATGACTACTGCTCTCTCCTCTGCCCCTTACCTCCAGCATACTCTTACTCTTATCTCTTGTGCTATCTGTTCTTTTTATTTTGGTGGTCTTTGCTACCTCCTATAATCCATCTACATTCCACATGTTGGATTTTGCAGGGATGCGTCTGCAAACAGAGTTAGATATTTAAAGCTTGTTCTGGACACAACATTTTGTTGCTATAAGCTTTACTTTATTTTGGAAAGTTGATTGACAATGATGTTGGAGTTGTTGATGAAGAACAGTTTTGGAAGCGCGCCACAATGCATGTTGGAAGACGCTAGGGAGATGGGGCCACAACGCATGTTGGAATTCGAGATGGGGCCTTATATCATTTGAAATGCCCATAATTGTGGGTCTTATGGCTTGGTTGTTTAGATAAGGTGGCTTTGAGTTTGGTTGAATTTGATATGGGCCTTGCATCTTTTAGAAGTCCCGGATGTGTCCTATGATGTTAGTTATTTAAATTAGGTAGCCCGATGCCTTATGTGATAGAGCTTAAATTTCTTAGAATGCATGAGGTAGCGGGTTTTATGGTATGATCATTTAAACTACGTAGCTTGTTACATATGTATGCATTGAATCTCTTAAATCTTTGTAGAGACTAGGTCAAATGATCTGGCATCTTTTCAACAATGTTTGATCAAATCATTTAGGGATTTAATCACATCAACCTGAAATTAGTGGACTAGGATTAATCAGCTTCAATTATGATCATTTAGATCAACTAGGAATTATATCTTTAGACATATGATGGTTTAATTGGATAAATTTTGATTATTAAGGAATCAGACCTTCTAGTTAAAATCAATCATATATTCTGCCTTTATGCCTTGGGAGCAGTTAACACGATAGCAACAGACTTTGGCAGCAATGCATTGTGTTTAGAGATGTGGAAGCTTTTGTGAGATATGTTTGTATCATGTGATATGAGATTTTTGATGCATGTGTAACTTTGTACAATCTTTTTTTTAATGTTCTGTTTTCTTAGAGATTATAGCACCAATGACTCAAATGTGATTCTTAATCTCAAACATAATGCTTAAACTCATGTGTCAACATAAATAATGTTTGTTGATCCTTGACCTCAAGTAACTTGACGTAATTAATTAATTATTTTTAGTGAAAATTCAATTTAATTCTCATATGCCAAATTTACTTGACATAGTTGATTAAATCAAATATTAATTAATTAATTACATTTAATTAACTGATTAGTTATTTTTAAATTTCAATTGAAATTCTAGCAACATAATGGTGGTTTGAGTTTAATAAATTTTTTTACATAATTTTAGTAGCATAACAGCTTGTAATTGTGATGAAATGTGGGATTGGATCTTTGATCAATGGACATTTATAATTTCTTGGCTAGCTCTATGAGTAATGGTACGCTCGTCTTCAAAATCTTGCCCGACCAACTCTAAGAGCATCAGAATATTGGGCCTTCACGTGTGATTCAGGCAGAGTTTCCTGAGAGGCCCCTTGGGAACTTGTCTCACGTGTCTTATAAATGAGGAAAGGGTTGCTATTTGTAGAGGAAGGGAAAGTTTCAGTCATGAACGATTCCTAATGCGATTAATTAATAGTAGCAGTTCTGGGTAGTTGTCACACTAAAATTTTTCGTAGCTGTAGATTAGGTTTCATTGCACTAGATCCGCTCTGTTTGCATGCTTGTGCATGACGAGCGCAAGACTAGGGTGAATGTGGGCAATGTTGCTCGTAGGCAGTTCTCACTTTTGACTGTCACATTGGCACAGGAGGATGTGGGTAACGTTCAACCAAGAGCGGACATTGCGGGTTGAGGCAGTGGTTACGATGTATGTGAGGTAGTGAGCTTGTATGGAATTGAATTAACCTTAGTGGCTACACATGGAGAGTGAAGGGGGGTTCATGGTAAGTTTTTTTTTCTTATTCTTCTTTATTAAGTTGTAAATAAATTATTTTTGAAGAAAATCACACTTTTCTTGAATATTCTCATTCTTCTCTTTAGCATTCATGCAATTTTTTTAATTTTGCAAAATCTTTGAACATATTCTTATGAAGACAACCCAACAAGTGAGTCTTATCTTATTTCATTTTACAGCATGTTAGTATCAAAGTTTATGCTCAAATTTTTATCATTAGGTTGAGTTAATATGACATTTTTAGAAGTGGAAGTTAATACCAAGAAAACTTTCTAAATATCAAAGATCCTTTTACTTCTTTAAAAGTGCAATCATAGAAGAGGGCTTTTAGACTTCACCTCAAAGATTAGATCATCGGGATCTTAAAGAACCAAAATCAATTTAATGAAAAGATTAAAAGCATTTTTGCTAGAATTAACCATTATGAAGCCATTCATAATCATATTCATGACTTTAAAAGGGATTCTAACTCCTATTTGATATCACAAAGCCAACTTAGAATATTATATCATGATGTTGATGATGATATAACCAGAATGATGAAGCTATGTGCTTACATACAAATACTATATTGAACTCAATGAACTTCAATGATTGGTTAATGGATATGAATAACATTTTTAAATAATGTCATACTAGGATAACAAACAAACTTAATTTTATGGGGGAAATTAATTTTTTTGTTAAGAGTTGGATAAATATTATGAAAGTTGTATAAGAAGCTTGTAATCACTTGGGAAGAAATAGTAGTCATTTAAAAAAACAAATTTCCTCTACTTTAGATGTATCATTTTCTAAATGAACACTTCTTAAAATAAGGAACCAAAACTATTTTTGAGTAAAACTAGTCTGAAGAGCTGTAATTGCATTCAAAAGTGTGTGATGATATCAAAAACTTATCAAGATTTAGAACTAGCCTCAAGACTAAACATTTAAAAGATATGATTTCACACTATCATGTTTATATCATATCCTACTAAGTAACCTTGAATCTAGAATCTACTATACAAATTCCAACCATTAAAATAGTTACTACATTCACAAATCATACTGATGACCAAACACCAAACTCGCTCTATCTATAAATGTACCACTTTGACAGTAACAATACAATCAATAAGAATGTCAAAGCAACATGATATCTTTTTTATGATTCAACTTTTGAAGTAAATTTGTTTCAAATGTCATAAAGTTGGTCACTTTGCCAACAAATACTCTAATAAGAGCTTACACTATTATATAAGAGGATGATAAAACTAGAGGATGATGGTATATGAGATAATGGGGATGTCAGAGTAAGAAGGTGTGAGACACTTTGAATGTTATGAGATGCATTATTTTCACTCTAAAGGCCAAAGATTACTGGAAATCCACATTGATTTTCCAAGCATTTTTAAGGCACATGAAACATATATGTAGGCTTATCATTGATACTAGAAGTTGTGTGAATGTAGTATTTAGGTTTGCACTAGAGAGAATGAATTTTAAGGTGAGCACACACAATCATATAAAATTGCTTGGGTTGATAAGACTTGTTCATGTATCCTTCATTTCTCAATATCTATTTAGAGAGTGTTTGGTGTGATGTCTTATTAATGAATCTAGAATATGTTATTTAGAAGACCATGGTTGTATGAAATTTATGTAGAACGTAAATGTAGAGATAACACATAGACCCAAGGATCCAAAGGCTATACCACAAAAGATAAATTCATCTAGCAAGATTAAGAAGGACTTCACATTTTATGCTAATACACCTTCAAAAGAGAGTGTAGGCTAGGAGACCATTTATGCATTAATTACAATAGAAGTTTAATAAAATGTGGAAGAAATTGGCATGCTTAAGAATGCTAGATTCATCATAAAATACATTTAGGAGATTTATATTCTTGAGTTACCTCCACTAAGGGATATTCAACATATTGTTCATTTATCCTCAGGAGCATATTTACCCAATAGTGTTGCCCAGATTAACCCTATAAAGCATTCAAGTTAAAGCATTAAATATTCTAATTATATAAGAAATGATTTATTAGAGAGAGCCTTATCCCTTGTGTAATTCGAATACTCATGATTCCAAAAAAGGATAATATATGTTGTATCGAGCAATAAATAAAATCACTGTGGAGTGTATTGTTCACAGTGTATGGAGGCGGAAGAAAGAGCACCAATGACAAAATGTCTAAGTCTAACTTTAGGGTGCTCATGTGGCTTCTTGATTTTGAAATTATATGGCATATTCAATATAATGATGAGAGTTGTTATGATTTCTAAGACTTATGAATGATATAACCGAGTTAAGATAAATGGAGGTCAGATTTTAAATTAAAAGATGATTATACTAATGATTGGTTATATCTTTTGGTTTATTTAATGCATTTAATATATTTATTAAGGCAATGAATCTTGTTTTGCAACCTAATATTTGGAAAATTTTTATTTATTTTGATAATATTATAATTTAATAGTAAGTTAGGAATGAATATGTGTTGTGTTGAGAAAAGTATTTGATATTTTAAAGACTAAAATATTATTTTTAAGGATATTATGATTTGTTGTTTTAGGGGAGTCTTAACTATGAATATTGAGAAGGTGAAGTTGTTTGAGAATGACCTACACCTATCACAATTCATGATGCTAAAAGTTTGATAGAATGATCACCTTTTATTAGAAATTTATTTGGGGCATGATTAAACAAAATCACAAATTACTTAAGATTGGGGAGTTTAGTTGGACAAAATGTGCATATAAATCTCTTAAGAAATTATGAATAAAATGATTGAAGCCCATACATTAAGATTGCTCATTTATTGTGAAGTTTTTGAAGTTAATTATGGTACTTCAAGTTTAAGAATATGAGGGTTATTACTTCGAGATGAATATTGATGATTGGGAGTTCTATGCAGTGGTACAATCTCTTAGGTATTGGAGGTGCTATCTTTTATTGATAAAAATTTTATTATATTTGGATCATTAGGTTTTCTAGTATCTTGAGGGCACCAACATGCTAAATGGTAGAATTTATTCAAGAGCACTATTATTTTGAAATATCGTTAGATTAAATAATATGAATGTTGGTATCCTTAGTTGAGTCATCCTACTGTTGCACACTAAGTAGGTTGTTTATGTGAGGACCCGATGCTGGGTTAGCGTGAGCTAATTCCAGCACCAGTTTTGGGGTAACAAGTCCTTTAGCCGTAGGATCATATTGAGTGGTTTAAAAGATAAATTTATAGACATCAAATATAACTAATTTATTCATAATTCACAAGTTTTGATTACAAATGAGCAAACTAAAACAAAATTTATAAACTTATTCAAAAAGAGTCAAAAAGAGCAGTAATTTAGCACGAAGCAGTATCAGTACTGCTTGGTTCTTAGCACCTTCCTGTAGGATGAACTACTGATTTGGGCATGTTTCAAAAGTGCGGGCATTTGCATATCAGTTAGTTGTGAAACTAAGTACTGATAGATGTCATCTTTACAAATGTTAAATAAAAGACAAAATAATCAATAATTTGACAGGAATATAAAAAGTTGTACGAATTTATCTCTGCAAACCTGTTTCAATTGCACTTAAAACTTGAGCATAAAAATAATTGCAGTCACATAAATAAATATATAATTTTTGCGTTTGATATCTAACGCAAAATATGATTTTGTTGGGCAAGTGCAAAATTAAAAAAATGGGGGTTCATTTTTGTGTTACATATCTAAACATCCCTCTATATCTGCCCCCTCAAAGGCATATCAGTATAGGCTCTTTATGATTCCTGATGTCGGACAACCCCGTATTAATAGTTGTCTGATCAGACTAAAAATATATCAACATGAAATCCTTGCTACTCAGTTATCCAAACTTTTTTATATATCATTTTATGTGACTTTTAAAAGCATTTTTATCAAATTTGTGCGATGCTAAGCGCAAAAGCATATTAAACAAGAGTAAGGAAAGACATTTGGTACCTTGTTCTTTTAAGTTCAAAGGTTCAATAGTTTGATCGAATCTGCATTTAAATTTTTGATATTTTAAATTAGCCTTATAGCCAACATTAAAATGAAAATGATTTGATATTTTTAGGGATATTTACTTTCTTCTTTTCTATTCTGTATTTCTTTCACTCTCTTCTTGATATAAGGTAGCATTTTTAAGTCACTGAAGATAGTAATTTTTATAATATTATTATCATTTATTTAATGATAATAATAATGTATGAAAGAAAAAGATAAACTGGAAAGTAATAAAATGACAATGAAAATAATAGTCATTTTATAGAATTTGTACTGTTATTCATTATTAATTAATGACAATAATAATAATGCAATGACATAATATAGATAGCATATTTATTAATAATAAAAAGAAATAAAGAAAACAAAACAAAATAATTTATCCTCATTTCTTCTCCCTTTTACTTTCTCCTTTAACATAGGGTTAGGGTTGCCGGGAGCCGGACGTGACTGAAGGGGGGTGGCCGGACGACTTACGGGCGGCTGATGGGAAGGAGAGGGCTGAGTGGGAGAGGGGCTGTTGTGAGGGAGAGAAAGGGAGGGCTGAGGGAGGAGGAGCTGTTGTTTTGAAGAGGAGAAGGAGAGGGGGTTGGGTGGGAATAATATATAGGGAGGGAGAGAAGAGGGGATGCTGAGGGAGGAGAGGGGCTGCTGTGAGGGGGAGAAAGGGAGGGCTGAGGGAGGAGGAGTTGTGTTTTGGGGAGGAGAAGGAGAGGGGGCTAGGTGGGAATAATATAGAGGGAGGGAGGGAAGAGGGGTCAGCCAGTGGGCCGACCATCCTGGCTCAAAATAGTGCAGGACTCTGCGTCGCAGCTGGCTTTGTCCAGCGACAGAGCCTGCGATCGGGGATGGATCTGTGATCGAGGGGGGAATTGGGAAACAGAGGTGAGGGAGAGGAATTTCTTAAGGAATTTTTAAATAATTACTCAAAGTTCAAATTTTCACATTTTTTCGCCGTTTGATGTCCAAAAATAACAAAACTTGACACCGATGTGTGTTATGATGTAACAAACACTCTCGTGCCAAAAAATTTTAATTCGGACAAATATTTTATTTTATTATAATTTCTGATGTTTGAAACTTCAAAAATTAATTGAGGTTGAAACGGCCATCCAAAATAAATAAAACTTTTTGAGCAGCCTTTAAATAATATACTTAACATAATAACATGAAAATTGATGAATTCAGACATGTATTTGATTTTCTCAAATTATTGAATTTAAACAATTGAGAAAAATAAAGTTGAAGTTTCCGTTATCCGAATTCTCTCAAAATTTGGCACTTTGATCTAAAAATTATTTCTATCTAATGAAAATTTTTGTTTACCCTAATTTGAAGTTTCTCGGGACCCTGATATTTGAGGCGGGATTTGACCTAATTTGCAAAGTAACGATATTGGGTTGCTGCAGTTTAGTTGTCTAATTAGGTTAGAGTAATTATAAAGATTCTATTATAATTAGTTATTGTTTAATTAGTAATGCACCTATACTTGAAAAAGATATTATAGTTAATAATGCTTATTTTTAAATACTTAACAATATTTCTTCTTTTAAGGAATTTTGTGATCATGAATTACATGAAAGAGCATAGTGTCACTTTGATAGAGATATGATGCAAAGGTTGAGAATAGATACTATTGACTTGGTATTAAGAGTGGCATCTCTAGAATTGTTGTCCAATGTCGCATATGCTAAATAACTTAGGGTAGAAAGCCAATAACAAAGTGATAAACATTTTTATCTATTCCCTTTAAGCCATAGAAAGATGTTTGTACGAATTTAACATTGAAATTACCGCATACTCTTTAAAGCATTCAATATTTGTGGTAATCAATAGATTCTTCAAGATAACTCATTTTATTTCATACTACAAAAGTACCGATACACCACAAGTTGTTGTTTTTCTTTATGAAGTTATGAAATTGCAATCTACCTAATACTGTCTTTGATTTGGATGTCAAAATTTTCAATTATATTTGAAATCCTCTAGAAGTGAATAAGAATGATTTTGAAATTCTTCATTACTTATTGCCTACAAATCAATGGACATAATAAGTAGTAAGCAAGAGCCTTGGAAATTTTTGTGTTGTCTGGTCAAGTACCATACTTATGAATGGCACTTTACTTTTTCAATAGCTGATTTTTTAAATATTTTATTTGATAATATAGATTAACAGGCATGAGTTCATTAAAAATAGTTGTAAAGTATAACTGAGAAAATATATTGACCTAGTAGAGTCAATGTTTTGCACAATACCATTCTTGATTTAGATTAGAATATTTTTAGAAAATTAAATTTAGCATATGATTAGTATAATTTATTTATGGATTAAAAAAGCTACATGTAGATTTTAATATTTTAGAATAAGTTTTGGTGAGTATAACTTTGGAAAGGCTTCCACACATTAAATATAGATGAAGAACTAAATTAACATTCATTAGTGCATTTCTCTCACTAAAAAGGGCTGAAGAATTAAAAACTGTGCTCAAAGCTGTGATGTCCCAATGCTAAGTTAGAAATCAACCAAACTACCATTTGGTACATCTCCGCAGGATAATATTGGCAATTAAGAGAAAATAACATTCAGACATAAATCAAAATTTTCAGAGCCATACAACATATAAAATGTGTCATGCATTTAATTTAAAGAATACATTATCCAAGTTATTACAAGTTAACAATATTTGTAAATAAATGTTTGCTTCTTAAATGAATAAAAACTAAAGCTCTAAGTGGCAACTCAGCACCACGATTTCCTTAGGTAACCTCAGGCTATGTCAACCTCTTTCAACTGCACCTGATTTGGCATTATAAGAATAATGCCTAAATACATATCTTAAGTACAAAAGATATTAAATATTGCACTTAGCAAAAAGAAAAGCCGCAAGCGAAACATGTAACAATATTGCAGGAAATTAAAGTTCTAGAGCAAATGTAAGTTGAAATTTTCCTGCAAATAAAATAGTTTTTTTTATCGCCATAATTATGTCACGTGCCATTTTATTTAAAATATAAGAACTTTCACAAATATATATATATAAATATGTCTTGTTTACATAAAACAACGTTAGCAGTTCTGTTGGGCAAATCTAGAACCTCGAGATTGGGTTCAATAAAAGTATATCCTTTACCTGGGCCCCCTCAAAGGCTCCAGATGACACCCTTATAACTCCCGATGGACTAACCCCGTCATATCCTAAATCAACCACCATTTCGGAATCCTTGCAAACATTCACAAGACATAACAAATACATTTCATTTTATGACATTATTTTGGCAGTAAGCATTTCATTTTACATCAACATGGATAAAGTTTCAAAGCGATGCTAAAGCAATTAAGTGCAAATAGTAATATCTATGTACCTTGGTATTTGAATATGCTGAAAATAGCACTCAAAAATATGCTATGTCTGCAAAAGTTATATTTGCAATATTATTAGGCTTTTGAAAATGACCCATAAAATATAAATTCTCACTCCTAAGTATTAATATTTCTGTAGAGTTATTTTTGTTAAAATTTTCTTTTAAAGCCTCTGAACTTATGTAAATATTCCTTAAAATTCTCAATATTCATTTAAATAATGGAACATGTTACATTTTTCTTAGTATTGCTGAAATTTGATATGGATTTGATCACAAAGTTTAAAATGTCCTTACTGTCCAATTCAATAGTTCCATTTGAAGTTGCATTACATAGATGAATAGATGTGAATGGTTTTGGGATCCTTAATTCTCTAATTGAACTATTAATTAACTTCAATGCATATGTTAACAATCGACACCATAAGAACTTGACCCAACTAATTTTTAGATCTGTATAGCAATTTAGAATACTATGAATTTGTAGAGTTCTACCATCATCATCCCTAGTCCTTAAAAGAATAATATATACCTTCTAGGGTAGTAAACACAGCTAGTGCAGATTTTATAATTGCACGAAAGTTGATCTTTATAGTGAAGGAATGTATACTAGTACATATTTTAACTTATGAATATAATAAGATTATACTCCCAATCTTCAGCTAGATTCAAGTATTATAAATAAAGAGATTCATACCTCTGTGTTGTGAGTCTCAGCAATGGAGCTGGACAGTACTGGGAAGGAATTGAAAGGCACTGAAGCTAAGTCGAAGGAATGAACTTTCTATCGCTCAAGAGTCTTACTGACGGAAAGTTGAGAAAGGGCCGAAAGTGTCAAAGAGGGTCCAACCGTCCTCACTTGCGTTGTAGACACCTAAGGGCTGCGGCTGGCTTCGTCGGCTAGGAAGGGAGCTTACAGGATCGGTAGAGGCTCGATCAGCTGGATATGGAAGGGGCGACGAAGGATCGAAGAGCGTCAAGGATTTTCGTGAGCTGCAGTTGCGTGCTTGCTTGCGTAGTAGATTATCATGAGCTTATGGCTTCGTTGGCTAGGGCTCAGGTGCCGTAAGGTTCCTTTGCCTATACACTCCATCAGACTTGTTGAAGCGCCCACTTCTCCCGCAGAAAGCGTCTCACCCAATGGAGACATCCTTCGATTCGACAACAGGGAAAAGAGGAAAAATGTTTGCTTTTCTCGATTCTCATTCCTTTATATTACTTCCCTTATATATATATATACATATCTATATATATATATATATACACACACACACAATTATATATATATATATAATATATATATATATATATATATATGTACACACAATTAAACTGAGGGTAAAGAAAAAAAAATGGATTATAGTTTAAATCAAGATTGGCGGAATGTCAATATACAACGAAATTCAGCGGGAAAATCAATAGAAAAATAGAAATTCGTGGGTATTAATGCAAAATAAACTATAACGGGTATTTAACGAATATTTAGGATTGGGGGGATGGTAACACCTTTCTTAGTAAATACCAAGGGTCGTTACAAAAGCTTTTAGGGATTTCTTCGTCTGGAGTTATATTGAGATTCCATGATTCTCTCCGGATATAGTTGTTCACAAGCTATCTATTTATTCAGAACTAAAGTTTATGAAACAATGATTAAGACATGAGGTTTGAATTAGAAAAACAAGTCATTGTCAAGACCCAAAAGCTTATTGAAGCTAGCTTTTTCCAAGAAAAGAAGTACATTGATTGAATTGCAAACATTGTTCCAATGAGAAAGATGAATGGGCAAATTCGATAATATGTTGACTTTCAAGATCTAAACAAAGCATGCCCTAAAGATGACTTTCTATAGCCAAATTCGGAATTAATGGTCAATAGCACATCAGATCATGAGATTTTCTCATTTATGAATGGATTGTTGGGGTGCAACCAGATAAAAATGGTGGCTGTAGATGAGAAGTATATATCTTTCCAAATTATTATTGGGATTTACTATTATAAAATGACGCCCTTTGGATAAAAAATGCAGGAACCACCTATCATTGAGCTATGACTCACAGATTTGATAACCTTATACACAAGAAGGTAGAATTAAGTTGATGATTTAGTGATAAAGAATAATGCTCACAAAAATCATGCCAACAACCTCAGAATTGTATTAGAAAGAATTCGTAAAGTAATTTAAAAATGAATCCACTGAAATGCGCATTTAAAGTCTTCTCTGGAAAAATTTATGGGGTTCATAGTGTGCCACAGATGATCAACATTGACTCATCCAAAGCAATGGCACTTGTGGAAATACCACCACCTAACATTCGGAAACAACTGCGCTCATTGCGAGCCAGTTTACAGTATATACGAAGGTTTTATCTCTAATCTCTCAAGAAGATGTCAACTCTTCTTTGGATATTAAAGAATAATACTCCATTTGTATGGAATGATGTATGTCAGGAGGAATTGTCAATATAAAGAAATATATGTTGTAATTGCCAACATTGGTAACGCCAATTCTTGGGAAGCCTTTGATCCTTTACACAATTGCATTGGATGATTCAATGGGGGCTGTTTGCACAAAATGATGAGGAAGGGAAAAAAAATGCCTTGTACTGCATCAATATTTAGTTGAGAGTTCTCTCCTCAATGACTAGGAGGGGTAATTAACTATAAGGGCTTGTGCATATAGAAAATCCTTGGCCCTAGACCTAACTTAATCTTGAATCACCCATCAAAGGAAAGTTTGCATAAAACTCTTGAAAGGTCTACTCCCAAAGTCTAATTCAAAAGGTGGAGATACTTGCACTTTTCATAGCGATTAGCTTAATTTATTTATTATTTATTATTATAATATCCAATAATTTTATAGGCTTATTTGTCAAAGGATTCATATTTTGACTTTCTTTTTATCATAGTATTTTGAATTAGCATATTTACTTTTAGTTGTCCTTAATATGAGAACCCCTGGTCACATTACATCACTACACCTTGGTCACATTACATCACGACACCCAACCATAAGTGCAATGCCTATGCATACTTTTAATTGCATTTAGGTAATACAATGCTTTGCTTTCAGAGAATGCTTAATGTTAAGAGCATTTTGTAAAGTGTGCTTTGCATCTCTTGTTAAGTGTAGCAAAAGCTTTTCAAATGTCATTAGTAGAAGCTCTACTATTTTGCATATTACTCTCGTAGCTTTTGATGTGCAAATATAAGCACAATTTCTTTGATGTTGTCGGCTAGGCTAGGGTATTCAATGATACTTTGCTTACCAAACAATTAGCAGAAATGCCCATATTCTCAATCAATGATCGAAGCCTTGTGACATCAACATTGGCACTATACTTCTAAATTATGGTTCTTTGGTTTGAGATTAAAGGAATCCTAATGTTATTTTAAAGTAAAATAAATAGTATAAAAACTTATTTGATGTTTGAAATTTTTTAAATGTAGTTAGATTTCTTATGTTTGTTTGGGTAGAAAGCAATCCTTAAACAAAAAAAAAAAAATGAACTTCTCATGTTGCTCTAGTGTTAGAGAGATTGACCAAGGGGCGAAGATAGTTTCTAAGGGCTAGTGTGGGTCAGTGATGCATGCAGGGAGCTGATTGTAGGTCTCGTGTGTGCACAAGGGCTGATTGAGGATCTCCAAGGATTGACGAGGGTTGGGTACACATTCAGGGGGTTGATTGTGGGATCAGTTGTGTGCACAAGGGCCGTTGAGGGCCAATCGAGGGTTGTGAAGGGCCGACCAAGGGCCACCGATGGTGCTCGAGAGTGGGTGAGTGTGCTGGGTTTTTTTTTCATGCGGTTTAAGTGTGTAATATAAAGCCCACTAAAATCAAGATGCTTTTGAATACACCAAATATGGGCAATTTGGGGATTTGAAAAGAAATAACTGTACCGGCATTTTAATCACCACAAACCAAACGTGTATTTTCAAATTGTGTGGTATTTGGTTTACTCTGAAAATACAATAAAACAACAGCCCCGTTAGGACGTCCTGCTCTAGCACAATTTCTCAAAATATTTGTATCATGTTAACTCAATAAGCCTTGTTCACTGTGTAGACCATTAAACTCAACCCTCCGCCTTCTTATCTAGGAGTTGGG
The DNA here is from genome assembly GCA_016760335.1 of Gastrodia elata. Lineage (NCBI taxonomy): Eukaryota > Viridiplantae > Streptophyta > Magnoliopsida > Asparagales > Orchidaceae > Gastrodia > Gastrodia elata. The sequence goes on along the minus strand of CM028670.1, from coordinate 35,632,751 downwards.
ACTCAGCTATTGATACTTGGCAATAGAGGATTAGTCATTTTATTTTGTTTCATTTTAAAGCGTTCTCATTTCTTACAACATTCCTTCTACACTTAAAAACGATTATTTATTTTGTTTGAATCTTGTGGTCTATTATGGCCTGTTTCTCAATCTAAAAGTTCTTTTTTATCTCAGGGCGAGTTTGATGATACAGAGGGTGTATGGATTTGTGCTTTGCTTTTGGCCGTTTTATTTCAGGAGGAAAATGTTATTCAGCATCCATCTACGATCAGGATAATACCTTTACTGTCTTTATTGCTCAAGTCGGATGAAATTAGTGAAAAATATTTTGCTGCGCATGCAATTTGTAGTCTTGTTTCTTCCAGAGAAAAACCAATACATCTTGCAATTGCGAATGCAGGTTCTATTGGAGGACTAATCAGCTTAGTTGGTCATGTAGAATCAGAAATGCCAAACCTTGTTGCCTTGTCCGAAGAGTTTAATCTCTTGAGAAACCCAGACGACATTGCACTGCAGCGCTTGTTCGAGATAGAAGATATCAGGATTGGTAGCATTGCTCGCAAGTCAATACCCCCGTTGGTCGACCTTCTTAGACCAATGCCTGATAGACCACAAGCAGCTCCGATTGCTGTTAATCTGTTAACACAGATAGCAGAAGCAAACGATGCTAACAAATTGGCTATGGCTGAAGCCGGTGCTTTGGAAGCATTGACTAAGTATTTGTCTTTGAGTCCGCAGGACTCCACTGAAACCTCCATAGCGGATCTTCTTGCCATCTTATACAGCCATCCAGACATACTTCAGCATGAGGTTTCTCTCAGCTCTTTGAAGCAGCTCATAGCTGTTTTACGGCTGGGGTCTAAAAGGGCTAGGCTTAGTGCTGCGAGGGCTTTGCAAGAACTTTTTGGATCAGAGGATGTAAGAGACACTGAAATGGCCCGTCAAGCTATTCAGCCTTTAGTTGACATGCTTGATGCAGGATCTGAGAAGGAACAAGAGGCAGCCCTTATTGCACTGATCAGACTGACTGCTAGAAAACATTTCAAAAGCATCCAGTTTGACTGATGCTGAAGTGTCTCCACTTGAAAGCCTTTTTAAGATTTTGGTATCAAGTTCATCTTTGGAACTGAAGACAAATGCTGCTCAGCTCTGCTATGTTCTATTCGGAAACTCAACTGTTAGGGCAATGCCAATTACTGCCGAATGTGTACCTCCCTTGATATCTCTCATGAGTTCAAGCACCAGCGAAGCAGTAGAGTCTGGCCTGCAAGCTTTGGAAAGGCTACTTGATGATGAACAGCATGCAGACATTGCAGCTGAAAGCGATGTTGCGGCACTCTTGGTTCAATTTATTTCAGGGTCAAACCATCAACTTTCGGAGATCGCAATCAATGCTTTGATAAAGTTAGGAAAGGATCGGCCTCACTGCAAGCTTGAAATGGTTAAATCTGGGATTGTCGATAATGCTCTTAAGATGCTTCTAGATGCACCGGGGCCGTTATGCTCTTTGATATCCGAGCTTCTTCGGATTTTAACCAACAACAGCGGCATTTCAAAAAGTGCAGATGCTGCAAGAATGGTAGAACCCCTCTTCTCAGTTTTGCAGCGCACAGACATTACATTGTGGGGGCAGCATAGCACCTTACAAGCGCTTGTGAATATTTTGGAGAAGCCACAGAGTCTAGAAGTCTTAAAATCAACTCCAAGCCAAGTTATCGAGCCATTGATATCATTCTTAGAATCCCCATCCCAAGCAATCCAACAGCTTGGCACCGAGTTGCTGTCCCATCTTTTGGAGCAGGAGCATTTTCAGCAAGACATTACTACTAAAAATGCTGTCGTTCCTCTTGTTCAGCTTGCTGGTATTGGAATATTGAGTCTTCAACAAACTGCAATAAAATCGCTTGAGAGCATCTCCTTACGCTGGCCGAAGGCCGTTACTGATGCTGGCGGAATGTTTGAGCTTTCCAAGGTCATTGTCCAGGATGATCCTCGGCCAAGCAATGCACTGTGGGAATCTGCAGCACTGGTGCTTTCAAATATTCTTAAATCCAGTCCAAAGTACTATTTCAAAGTCCCACCAGCAGTGCTTGTGAGATTGTTGAATTCTGCATCAGAGAGCACGGTTGCAACAGCTCTTGGCGCTCTCATTGTTCAGGAAAGGCATGATCCTTCAACTGGGGCTCTAATGGCCGAGGCAGGTGCGGTCGAGGCACTCTTGGAGCTGCTGAGATCTCATCAGTGCGAAGAATCTTCTGCAACTTTAATTGAAGCATTATTCAATAATCCTAGGGTGCGAGAAAAGAAAACTTCAAAATATGCAATAGTTCCTCTATCTCAATATTTGTTAGACCCACAGACTAAGTCTCCTTCAGCAAAGTTCTTGGCAACTCTCGCACTCGGTGACCTTTTCCAGCATGACGGACATGCGAGAACCGGCGATGCTACAGCAGCATGCCATGCTCTTATAAGTTTGCTTGAAGACCAACCGACCGAAGAAATGAAGATGGTGTCATTATGTGCATTGCAAAACTTAGTCATGCACAGCAGAACGAATCGGCGTGCGGTTGCTGAGTCTGGTGGAATTCTGGCACTGCAGGAACTCCTGCTGTCTCCGAATGCCGAAATATGTACACAGGCTGCATTGCTGATTAAATATCTTTTTTCAAATCACACGCTTCAAGAGTATGTATCGAATGAGCTCATCCGGTCCTTAACAGGTGAATTGGTTATTTCGTTATTGCTTGTAGCTCACTAGTAAAACTGTTAGAAAACACTAAGAAATATGCTCTCCTGCCCTAAATTTTATTCTATTATCTCCCAAAATGAGAGGAAGAAAGCAAAATTTTAGTAGAGATTTGATAGAGCTCGCTAGTAAAAGTGCTAAAAGATATACTTATATTGCGAATGATAGTGGCATCTCATCATAGCGTATTTTCTTAATATATTAGGGGAGGAGTAGCAGCACTCAAAAATTAATCTCCGAATACAAAGGCGTTTTAGCACTTTTTTTGTTGTTGCTGTTTTTTGTAATTAATAATATCATACTTTTCTTTTTATTTTTACTTTAGTGTCTTTGCATGCATAACACCCTAAATTTTATAAATAATTTATCTAGCACCTAAATTTTAATAATAGGTTAGACACTATTGTTTCACCAGTCTTCTTCTATCTATAAATTGATATGAAAAGAGGAGAAGATAGTCCTTTTCTTTCTAATTCTGAAGTTTAAATGTTGAATATGTATAGTATAAAATTTTGGGTGTTATGTACAAGTAAAAGTCCCTTTCTCTTTTTAATAAAAGTCAAAGAGTCATCATTTCCAGTCACACCCAAGGTCTTCTGATATTCTTCAACTAACATTGTTCGTTCTCCAGCTGCTCTGGAAAAGGAGCTGTGCTCCAATGCAACTATAATGAAGAAGTCTTGAAAACTGTGTATATCATATTCTTGAACTTCAAAAAGCTGAGGACATCCGAAGCTGCCACCCTTTTGCATTCCTCACTTGGTGGGCGCTCTGAAGTCCGAAAGTGAGCCCGCTCAGGAGTCTGTGCTTGACACACTCTGCTTGCTAAAGGATTCGTGGCCCGAAATGAATGAAGATGTAGCAAAAGCGCAGTCTCTAATCGCAGCTGAAGCAATACCCGTGCTTCAAGGGCTCATGAAGACTTGCCCGCCCGGATTTCACGACAGAGCAGATAGTTTGTTGCACTGCTTACCCGGATGTTTGACGGTGACTATCAAGCGAGGGAACAACTTGAAGCAGACGATGGGGAGCACAAATGCGTTTTGTCACCTGAAGATAGGGATGTGCCCTCCAAGGCAAACAAAGGTAAAAGACACATAATTTGGAAGAACTTTTGGTCTGTTGCTAGTATGCTGCTTTCGCTGCCCCAAAAAGTGGCCAAACAAAAGTTCCTAGAGCCATCAATGACGCCACGTGGTAATGTATCCATGTGTAAAGCTCCTTGCACGTGGCATTCATATAATCAGAAATATTTTTCTTGGTCAAGTTTTGGGATTTAAGAAGCTTTCTTTTCACTATGTTCTATAGTTTCTCGTCATTCAGTATTTGTCAGGTGGTGAGCTCATAGTACTTGTCCAGAGTGGATGAAGGTTTTACTGGGCAATTTGATGTTTCCACCAAAAGGACAGAAGCTTACATTCTTTGCAAAAGCAGAAGTACTTTTTTGGAAAGGTAATTTTCTTTAAAAATATTGGGAAATGCATATAGAGAAAAGCTAAACTTCCCCCCAAATATTCAAGTGTATTGGTGATTATACAAGTACAAAAAAATAGATAGAGAGAATAGAGATATAAGATGTGGGCCCATTTTTAAATGCAGGTCACTATTTCCTACTTTCTATATAGGATTTTGCCAATTCATCAGTAGTGATAGTGAGATGTTCATGGGAAGTAGTGTAGCTAAACTGTATCATGTATATGGTGCTGAACATTAAAATTTATTTATATACATCCGAAGCTTTATACTTCAAAAACCACCACCGAAACTTCTTTTGTTGCAGTAAATTTGCCACCTAACTTTACTTCTTTCAATCATTGCAAGCAAATGAGTTTCTTAGTTATTTTATTTGTAGACTACCCTTGGAAGAGTAACCATTCAGATTGACAAAGTAGTGACAGAGGGACTATATAGTGGGCTCTTCAACCTGAGCCATGACAGCAATAAGGATTTGTCAAGATCGCTTGAAATTGATATTCTGTGGTCAAGTAGGATGTACAGCGACAGGGCCTGATTCTCGCAAATGCCAAAATCAATTGAGCCGAGAGAGCAAAGTGCGCAACAGGAACATCACACGTATACTACCCGAGGTTTGACCACTCCCTCCCAATATGTAGATAATGATTTAATCAATTTTGTTGCAAATAAGGTTGTATTTATTTCTACTAATGATTTTATAATGGTTCAGAGATATCATTAGGGATTGGGTTGATGGTATATGGTGCTGCTCTCTTTTTAATTTTATACAAGGCCAGCAGCACCATTGCCTCACTTGTACTATTCAGGCTGTTCCTTACAGGCATAGCCATACAGCATGTACGTTTGCTTCCCTCATTTTAGAAACCCTTTTGCTTCAAAATTCCTTACATAGATTTTATCTTCCTTTTGTATGCTTTTGGTATTGTAATTTTTGGGACGTAGCATTATTTAATTTAATATTATCAGTATGTTATTCAAAAATAGTTTTAATATATGAATGATGAGAATTAGAAGAAATATGAATTTATTTTTCATGAATTTAAAATAATAGTTTGGGATGCTAAGATCGTAATATTTTATGATTTATATAATAAATTAGTAATTGTTGAGGGAGAGATATGTAAACTAGCCAAGTTAATAGATAACAAAACCAATGACTTAATGCAAATACATTATATAAAAATGATGACATCAAAATATTTTAGGGATAATATATTCAATATGGATATGGATGGATGAATTATTTTAGTAATTTTTTTTTTGAGTGTTGCTAATACAATTACATCATTTGTATTTCATTTAGCAGATTAATGAAATTGAGATGTTTTAAAGTGGTGGAAAAGTGGTAGGATATGATGATATTGTTATTGATATGTGAAAAGGTTTAGGTGAGGAAAAAATTTCTTGGTTTAGACTAAAAAGTTGTCAAATGAGTGAAGGAATATTATTGTACATATTTGCAAGAATAAAAGCAATGTTCAAGTCTGTGCAAACTATTAAGTGAATTAAATTAATGAGCATATGTTGAAATTCTGGGAGAGTGACTTAATACATGATTGAATTGAATATTTATTTCTTAAAATCAATTTGATTTTATATCAAGAGATCTATAATGGAAGTATATTTCATAAAATCAATTTAGTGGAAGAAGAGAATATCATTTAATCTTTATTGATCTTGATAATGTTTATGATAGAGTGATAAGAGAATACTTTGTAGAGTTTTTGGGAGTAAAAGAATGTGTGGCGGCATATATTGATATTATTAAAGATGTGTAAGGAAGTTAACGTGTTTGATTGCAAGGTAACTTGTCTAATGATTTTTTTAGTAATTTGGCAATGGAGTCTTAAAAATAGTAAAGCAGTCCCACTTTTGTAGCTTGGCCCACAGCTTCCATCCACATTATTTGAAAACAAAATACAGCTTTACTTCTCCTCTCTCCTCTTTGCAATCTCTATATTGATAATCTCCATGTTCACTTTATGAATAATATTATAAGCATTAAATTTTATCCCAATTGTACTTTGCTTGATTTTTAGCCATTCATAATTGCAATTTCATATTTTTCCACCAATCTGGATGGCCTTTTAGTTCACTGGAACTGTATTGAGCATTGCTTGGTTTCTCTGCAGAGCATAGAACTGCTGTCAACCACATTTCTTGGCATTAGAATAAGATTCTCTCTGTTTTTTTATATTTATATTTAAGTGGAGCTTTGAAAATAAGTTAATCTTTGTTGATCTTTGTTGAATTACTCCATTTACAAATTCTATTAAAAGCTCTCCCAATAACATCAGGGAAGCCTCTGTATTAAAGAATTCCCCTTCAAATTGATATCCAAATATGACAACTTAGACAACAAACAAAGCCCAGTGCATTAAATAGCCTTCCTCTAATTTAATGAATATTTTATTAGCATTGACATTCTACCTTAAGCATTCATGAAACAAGTTAAAAAATTGCAGAACATCACTAGCTGCATTAGGTGTTATTAGCAAAAAAATATATATATGAATATCATTTGTACACAATAAATGAGAGATAGTTGTTCCATTTCTGCAAGTTAAATGCTCAAATGAGAATCACAAGCCATCTTAAAAATTTTGACATAAAAAAGGAACATTTATGCCTTATAACTTGTTCTAACTTCGTCATCTCAATCAGCGCCATATACCAGGCATAAAGCTTCTTTGTTGACGTCGACGAAGGACTGTCTAAGCGTCGATGAGGGACGCAGAGAGATGGGATGTTGAGGAAGAAATCGCAGTTCAACTTAGCATCAATGACAGACGCAAAGAGATGATGAGACGTCGAAGAAGAAATCGCAAGCTTGTGACCTGTAGGAGAATTACTTGCAACTTGTAGATGGAAAAAATTAAAGAAGTCGCACGTGCCGATAAAATCGCTATAGACAGAATTGCAATTGGGGGAAATTGCAACCTATATAGCTGAAGTGCTTCGGATATATCCGCCCAAAATGCAAATACTCAGTTATTTTTTAACGCAAGAGAGGGAGGGATTAAAAAAATATTTATAAAAGTTAAAATTTATTTTGAACAATCTGCAAAGAGCCAAACGATGATTTTGATTCTTTTTATCTATCATTGTCATAACAAAATTTGTGCATCTAGATATGTTTCTTAAATCATTAAAAATGGATGGATTTTATTCTAAGAGCTAAGTTGAATATCTGATTTATACAAACAAATAGCAAATTTTTGTCTGCAGGAATTTGTGTATATTAAATTTGCATTTGAATAAAATAATTAAATTAATGTGTTTTATTAATATTATTTTTGTTGCGTTTGCATGCAATTGCATGTTTTGTATTGATGTAAGTCACTTTTTGATTCGATCAATGAATAATAAAAAATAAAACTGTGTATATGATGATGTAAATTTTGTAATGGTAAAAGAGTACAACAGAATTTGCGTGGATAGAAAGAAAGAAGCCATCAAAGAGGTTCCCATAAAGCCTATACAATGGGAATACCGCATATGCTCTCTAAGAATACAACCGAGTCAAAGCTATGCGGTTTATAAAAGTATTAACAAAAGGATTTTTAAAGTGAGCTTCACGACGTGTTTTGAAATTAGATGAACTTTTTAATACGATTGATTTGAATATGAATAATGCTATAATACTGCGAGAGCTGCCCATCTCAACAACATTCATAACAGTTTTAAGGAGATAATGAAAGAGGTGGCAACTTTGTCATAAACAACCATTGGATGAAGAAAATAACATTTCATACTTACTATTAACAATCACAAAAGTAATGTGTTTAAGAATGAGAAAAATTATAGAGTCACACTATAGAAATATTAATTAAGAATTTTAAAGAGTATAGAGTTATAAATAACTTAACCTTTGATAGGAATCACACAAGCTTTTACTCTAATATGAAGATGATAGGAAGTAGCCATCACCAGGAGTATCTTCTCCAATATGCAAGAGTTCTCTTGCACTGCATCTTCCTTAGGGCTTCACTTTGGGATCTCCTCCTCACAGCAACCAAAGCCTCCAATTGAAATGCCAACACTCTTAGCTTACATAAAAAACTCCTTCATATAGTCCTTAAAGTACTCGGCTCATTTCGAACCCTGAAAGGTTCAAAATGCCCCACATATTGCTTAAGCGTAACTTGAATCGGAGCAAAATTCTGTCAGTCACTACGACACGCCGTAGCACCTGGGCTTCGGGTTCCAGGTACCAGGGCCCGCTATAGTGCCCTGATCTATGTTTGCGTGCAGCGACGGCGCGCGGTAGCAGCCGGCTCTCAGGATAACTACTGTTGGGGACGAGCAGCATCGATTTCTATTGCGGCGTGCGGTGACGCCCGCTTCTCTGTCTGCTGACCGCTGAGGCGCAGGATAGCGCCTCCGTCTCGGATGAAGGAGCACGCCAAGCGCGCTATGGCAGCGCCTGTGCTGTTCCTGGACTTCCCACCTTGTTCCGAATTACCTCGAAACCTTTCGGAAGCCTACCGGAACCCCATTAGCATCTTCATGATGGACTAATTGGTCTTCACAATACAACAATCTCTCACTTTGAGGCCTTTAAGAAATAACTCATTCGATCATTGATTCTTCATTGTCTTCTTCTTAGGTGTGGCTCATTCATTCATGTCATTGTTCACGCACCGAGGCCAACTGAAGCTACATATAGCCTTAGTTCATTCAACTATTATTATTTTTATAAGTATATCAGCTGGATTCTTAAAAGTGTAGTCCTTGGAATGTTCAGTTAAAAAAATTAACTATATTTTAAATGATAATTAATTTGTTAACTATTTTTTCTATGCCATATCTAAGCTAATTAAAGTTATGAAGTTAATATGTGAGTGTAGTTATTAATTTTTGAAAATTCATTATGCTCATAACACCTATGAATTCACAATAAAGGCTTCAAATGAATAATATTTTTAACTTAAATAAGCAAAAGTCTGCTAAATGAACATTTTGAGATATTACAGAATATATCATATTTTATGTTGAATAAGAATTTGCGAGCATAGCGCGTAACGACTGCAAAATAAAAAATTAAAAAAATTATTATTTATCTTTCAAATATTTTTAAGAAAATGATTATATAATTTTTTTTTATAAATATCTTTCAAAAAAAAAAAAAAATATATATATACTATATAGATAATTAAATTTCCCCGTTCCCTCGCCTCCCCCTTTTCTTCCCTTTCTTTTTCTTTGTGCCCTTTCTCCCCCTCTCTTTTTTCCCTCTTCCCTTCTCCTTCTTCCTCCTTTTCCTTTTTTCCCCCTCTTTGCCCCCTCCGTCCCCCTTTGTTTATTGAAAGCCCTAGGGCCCCGTTGACTCCAGATTTTTCAGGGCATCATCGTCATCACCAGATCTTTCCCATCGCTCCATCCGGCGACTGGAGTTCTGACGACCTGCCAATGGCGACCACATAAGTTCACTCCTTCCAAGCTTCCTCACCATTTCCCTCCCTCCTTCCCCTTGAGCTCCCCTTATAAATATACATTCCGAGAGGGAGGAGTGGGAAACGGCGGCTCTCGAAAAAAAAGAGGGAGGGGATGGCCTGGCGAATTTTCCAAAAGGGCAATTCGGTGTTCCTTGTTACTTTTATTACAGCTGTCATATTCGTCGGACTCCCTTCCTGCTCCGCCAGGACTTCTCTCTTCTCTTCCGTTATCTTTCCCGTGTACGGCAACGTGTATCCCCTCGGGTAAGAGTGATCTTTTTCGCTGATTAGATTAAAGGATCGATACGTTTTTGCTGATTAGATTAAAGGATCGATACGTTTTTGCTGATTCTTCTTACTTCGATTAACTCCCGCAGTATCTACTATGCATCCATCAAGGTCAGAAATCTGAAGGAACCCTACTTCCTTGATGTCGATACCGGGAGTGATGTTACCTGGGTCCAATGCGACGCCCCTTGCCGCAGATGCTCCAAAGTATTCATTCATGAATCCATCTTATCTGCTACTCTGAATCGAATCCCGATTATTAAAAATCGGTTCGAATGGTTTTTTTTTTTTTTTGCAGGGCCCGCATCCCCTGTACCGTCCTGCGAAAAATCGGTTGGTTCCGTGCAATGATCCGTTGTGCGCGGCTGTGCATCAATCTACAAACCACGGGGACGGATGCCAGGTTCCCCAGCAGTGCGATTACGAGATCGAGTACCAGGATCACGGCTCTTCCCTTGGCGTCCTTGTCTCAGACGTTTTTTCGCTTCACCTGATCAACAGCACTGTTGTTAACCCTTCCCTTGTCATAGGGTGTGGTTACGATCAGGAGGGCGGACCCTCGAATGGGGCTTTTGGGATATCGAGCACTGACGGCGTTATGGGGCTTGGAAGGGGGAAGATCAGCATCCTCTCGCAGCTCAGTGATCGCGGCATTTGCAGGAATATTGTGGGACACTGCTTCAGCAGGCAGGGCATCGGATTCCTCTTCTTCGGCGACAGTATGGTTCCTCCACGAGGCATAACTTGGGCGCCTATGCCAAACTTCGCAGCGTAGCTAACTTTCACTTTTGCATATTGAGAAGTACTGCTTGATAGTTTTTTGATGTTCTGTATAACTTTTTGATGAGATTTTACATGCAGAAAGTATTACTCGCCTGGGTTGGCTAGCGTTGTTGCTGGCGACCAGAAACTTGCCGATAAGCAGACGATGGTATTCGACAGCGGAAGCTCCTACACTTACTTCGCCAATCAGCTGTATCAGTCCTTCCTTTCAGTGGTAAATTTTTCACTTTTCGTTTTTTAATGCTTAACCTTGAATTTTGAATTTAATAAAAAATTAAATATATATTTTTGGCTTGTGTTAAATGCTTAATTTGAAATTTCCTTCATGCTGATTAACAGCTTGAAAAATTTATGTAACTGCATTTTTTGTTGATTGTTTGAGTATGCATATCTTTTGTTTTATTTTATTAAAATGCAAACTGCATGTACAAATAAAAACTGCCTTGTGCAAGAAGTTGAAAAACTAGAGCATATCTTTTGTTATTTCATATTTATAAATGCAAACTGCATGTACAAATAAAAACTGCCTTGTGCAAGAAGTTGAAAAACTAGAGCTTTTCCTCCTCCCAGTGCACAGCTGGCTGGCCTCTGCACCTAATGTTGTCGGGGAAAGTAAAATACTTCGTTCCTTAAATATTGTTTTTCTGTTGCCTATTTAGCAAGAAGGAAATAAAAAACTGCCTTTTTAAAGCGCAACTTTATTTGGGTAGTGTGAGTTTATTCTTAAAAGGAGGTGTTTCTCCACCATCTAAAGGAATCCATTGAGAACGTTAGCTGGGGCTCTCGTGAAGGCACCAATGAAGATTGTTGGTTAAAAATATTGATAGATGTATTGACAAATAGTGTTGTCAGGGATGTTTGAGTATCGAGGTATACCAGGAAGTTTATCTATGGCGTTAATGATGGAATCTTTAGATATTGATTAAAATATTGATGGAAGTTATAGACAAGGATTTATTTGGAATATCCTTTTTTCTGTTTTCTTATAATGTTTGCAACAATTATTTTTAAAAAAAGCAGCAGAAGAACTCCATTTTGAAGCGTGACATACTTGTGCAAATGCTAAATTATGAAATCTCGTGTGTTCCATGTAGCTAGTGATGATCATTCTTGTTGTTCTTGAAGTTTTTATTATTAGGTGGAGTCTGATTGGATAAACTTAGGACTTATGGTTGATTTCATCCTCAGTATTCAGTTGCGCTAGTGTTTTTCTGGGGAGTATTATGGTCTTTTTTGTCAAACTTGTATAGGTATCCTAGCCTCTATATATATTACTGTTGAGGCTAGGCTTTTTATGTGTGAGTGAAATTTTATTCGCCAGTCATCATCTTCTTTCAAGGGAGAGGAAGAGTGAGATTTGTAATATTCGTTCAATATCTCTTCATAGTAGATTTTGGTGTGGTGTGACTTCGTAGTTTTGTACCATTGAGTTTTCCACGTAAATCCGGTGTTCTTCGTTTGTTTTGATTTCTGCGATTTGTGTTTTGTGTTTCATATTTTCTCCAGTAATATTCTCTACAATTTTTTTCTTTCATATTAGCAATACCACTGTATTTAGGGTGGAGCTACGTTACTGGATTGAGATGCAGTTTCATCCTCTTGATTTAAAACTTTGCTTAGAAGGAATTTGCAGATTATAGTCTTGGCTTCCTAAATCCACAATAATAACTTTAAAAGTCCTCCGTTTCCTCCCTCATAATGAGGGTTGCAAACCATTTGATTTTTATGCCTCACCCCCTTCTATTTTTGGCATCTCTGACCAGAATGACACTCAGCCTTATCTCTCTCACATATTCTGAGCTGAATCATCCTTCAATGTCACATGTACCCTACTAGATCACAACTCGCCCACTGTCAGCTTCTCTTTTTTCCCATCTTCAGTGGTTTTGACACTCAAACTATTCAACTCCAGCACTCACTAAAGGCGAAACTTAAGGTTCTTCTTTCATCTTTTTTCTAATTTATTTCAAGTTTTTGTTTTTTGTTTTTCTGTTGTGTTTATGAGAATGGCAATTTGAACTCCTAGTAATGTGCCTCATATTAGTAGAATTGTTTTCAGCTGATCAAGCTCCCTTGGCAAGTTAGTCACTTTCCTTTTTTGGTTTTACTTTGCACCAAGTTCTCAAATAGTTTTAGGTGTGTAGTTTTTCCCTTTATATTTTCTCTTTTTTTTGCAATAACAATTAGTGTCTCAAGCCCATACTATTTTACTGAATCGCTTAGATCCGTGGAGACATTTTACTCCATTGCTCGGAGAAGCCAGGACGTATATTCAAGCATCTTCTTAACACCAATGCTAAGTGGATTATGAAAAATAAGGAGTTCCAGTGGCATTTAAACTATCTCTATTTTATTTCATTAATGTAGGTTTAAATGATTAGCTCTTAATTAAAAAAGGTTAAGGCTATAATAAAATATTTGATGAAAAAATATGACTTAGTTTTAGTTTTTTTCTATTTATGATGTTTTGGTACTTGCTATAAAGTTGAAAATTTTAACTGTTTCTATTATTATGTATGAATGAGTTTCTAGGTTTATCTTGTCGAGAATTTTTTAAGGGAATCTAGGTTATTAATAACCAAAAAAAATATTTCTAGCTGTTCAAACATAAAACAAAAGGTTGCAAATTTGGATGGTCTTCTAGCTAATTCAGGAATAGGCTCTTAACTTTTGTATTATCATCCAACTTTACAAGTAATGATATTGCATTCAAAGGGTAAGATTAAGTGGTAATTTTGTTAATCTTCTTGTTTGAGTGTTGGATGTGTAGATTTCAAATATATGGGTGTCATGCCAGTAATTTCCTTTTTTTAAAAGGGTTTTGCTAATATGGTCTTTGAGAAGGCCCCTCCTTTTTTCATTTTGACGATAACATAAAATATTGCTCGTTGTTTAATTTTATTCAATATCACTATATCATTTATCCAACAAGCACATTCCCACAATATAGGGTGGTCTTATTACCTTGACAACATAACTTCCTCCATTCTTTAATTGGTTAGTTGTCTGGGTTATAATGCTCTTCATGGTTTGGTAAATTTAAAAGTTGTCTAGGTGAAAACACCGACAGAATAGCTGCAATTTGTTTTTTGTAATTTATTTAGACATGATATTTGAAAGAGAGGGTGTTGGATGCATTTATGATGAACGGTTTTATGGCTGGAATAAGAAAGGTTGATTTGATAAACATGTCAAATAGCCGACTAGTCTCACAACTATAGAAGATGCGTGTTTTTTTATAAATTAGGATCACCGTATGAAAATTATACTAATAAGGTAATCTAATCAAGCTTAAAGTTTATGTAGACGTTGATTAACAATATGTTGATTGCGGTTGTTTCCTTGAAAGACATGTATTACTATTGTGTGGTTATGACAATCTATTTCTTCTAGTAATTAAGTTTTTTTTTTTCAACTTATTGCTGATCAAACTGATGAAAAATTAAAAAGAATGCTCTACGATTTACTCTTGAAAATCTTTAATTAATTCACTAGATATCTATTATCTTTGCCACATTAGGTAAGAAGAGTAATGAAATCATTAGAGAACTTGTATATAAATTGTTTGTTGTTATTATTCAAGCCATATAGGAATAATTGACAATGGCTATATGATTACCAGCATTGCAGAGAGAGTCGTTGAAATGTTTTTGGGACTATTATGTTGAGAAAATTCAGCCTCAAAGTCTGCAATAAAGTTATTATCGTTTCACGGCCTTAGTGTTTCTAGATATCAACAATGAAGTCATTATCAATATAAGGGGTGAATTTAAAGTTCTCAAAAAGTTTAGTGTTCGCTAAATGGTTTATGTATTTTATATTTATTGTTTTTTTCATCATAGAGAAGGATATCTTTTTTTGGGATTGTAAGTGTTGTTAAATGTTGTTGGAGATTTTGTAAACAGAGTAACATGCTACGTATAATAGACTGACTAAAATTAGAGAAGCATTTGGATAAGGTGAAATAGAGATTAGTGGCCATCAGATACTTATTAGGACTCTCGTTGTAGTGCTATATTTAAACGTTACTGCTTTTTTTCATCAATTATTGATGTTTTGCACTTCATAATTTAAGATGACACTACTTTTGTGAAAGGCGGAGGCGTTGGATAGCTTGATTCGATAATAAAATTGAATTTGTATATATCTATATTTGATGAAAGCTATTTCAGGAGTTACAAATGAACTGAATTAACAAGATATTCTTAATAACATGAGGCATGTGAAGCATTCTTAAGAACAATTTTAATTAATGAGAATTATTGATGGATAATTTTTTAAGTGTGTATTTGAGGACAATCGATAAGAAACATCTTCAAAAATATCAATATACATCACTACCAAACTTATTTTTTCTGTTATGATATTGACATGAAATTTCTAATGTTTAATGTCCACTATATTGAGAGAACAACAACTAAATTGTTTCTTCATATAAAAAATCTAACACATATTGTTCAGGCATATAACAAATAAAGCTAGTTTAGTTTTATCTATTAGAATTCTTTTCGGTTGGTCTCTTATTTATTGATGACAAACTAGAAAATTACATGTATGATTTATGCAATAATGGGAACTTTGTTCATTTGAAAGAAGTATGTATGCTTAAAGAAAAAATAAACAGTTGTAATATGTTGTATAATTATTATTTACATGTCTTTATAGTTGTCATTTGATGTTTTCAATAGTTCTTGCAACATTGAAAATGGTATTTTAAGTAATGAATATTAAAAATTATTAGTTAAAGAACAAAAATGTGATATTTGGATGATTGATTACTTAATTACATAGATTATATATTATTTTCTCAATAGAGTTGATAATTGTAGTCTTGCAACATTTTCAAAACATGAAAACTTATCAAGGTCAAGTTAGTGTTTTTTGTATCAGGCATCTCAATAAAAGTTTTTAAAATTTTTCACCTCTTAACTTAAGGTCATAAGTCTGCTCTGATTGTATTTTTACTTATTTAGGTGGTGTTTGATGCCAGTTTAATGAGTCATGGATAAGGGCTGAACGAGGATCTAAGTTTAAGCTACTGTCAGTTCAAGCTTAATGAGTTATTAATCCATAATATAATTTAAATTTATCATATCACTGCTTAATGATAAAGGCCGAACAAACATAGTGACTGATTAAGTTAATCTTCAATTGATCCATAATATGATTTAAACATCCATAAAATAAAGTTATTGTTACTGCCACATATAATGATTAAAAATTTATCATAAAGATAGTAATTGAATCCAAAGCAAATTGCAGTAATTTTGAACCTCTTTTTCTTTATACCTAAAATACTCCATTGTTGTCTTTTTTGTTGGAAGAGGAGAGAGAGTGGGATTATATAGAAGGAAAGACCATGCTTTGTATCTTTGCTTGCATCATTTGTCTTAATTTTTTGAATTTCTCATATCTAAAATAGGCAAGAGAAAAATGGCTATAAGCATTACTTTTGAGCCATTCAGGCAATCCTGTTTGCCTACAAGAATTATGTGATGAAAAAAATGCTTCTCTATATGGGCATAAAAAAGGTAAGAGGAAAACCTATATTCTTCTAGAGTATATATTTTTTTTCTTAGTCTATAATATATGCTATGATCTAAATTACACATCTTCTATCTATTTGTAAGACTCGTTAAATAATTTTTTTTGTAAGTCTTACAAAATGTTTTAATATTTACACGTTTAGCATCTAAGCATTAAATATTATAAAATTACTATTTTCTTATACATTAAAATTATTATTCAATGGTGCCTAGTGAATGGTGTTGTAGTTTAATAGTTAAAAAGTGTAATTAAGTATTAGTTTTGCAAATGTTAGATGAAAGATCTGTGAATGGATGGGATTTGTGAGTAAGAGTGTTACCCAATTAATCAATTTATTTCCAGGTCAAGAGCGACATCTTGAAGATGAAGACTTTGAAAGAGGCACCCGAAGAGAAGGCACTTCCTCTGTGCTGGAAGAGCACGAATCCGTTCAAGTCAGTCTTTGATCTCAGCAAACACTTCCAACCCATAATCCTCAGTTTTGTAAACGGCAGGTCCCAGTCTCAAATGGTGATTCCCCCGGAGAACTTTTTGATTGTCACGGTATGCAGTCCCGCATATTCATCTCTTTTCCCTTCCATATATTTATTAAAAAAGCAATCTTCATTATTATCATTTACATCTCAACTGACCATTCCAGAAACAAGGCAATGTTTGCTTGGGCATCCATAACGCCAATGATATCAACATCAAGGATTTTAGCCTTATTGGAGGTACCTAAACCTTAAACTCTAAGCATTCATCCTCGTCTTCTTCATTTTTAATGCCCGGACTCAGGCTGTGCTGTAATTACTCACTGCCACATCTGCTCTTTATGCAGACATATCGATGCAAGATATGATCATTGTTTACGACAATGAGAATCGGAAGATCGGATGGGCCTCCAGTGTTTCAAGCTGTGACAAGCTCATCAAGCCCTTAAAGTCTTTTCAATGATATGTTGATTTACTCTATGATTGAGTACTGATAAATAAGAGGGATATTTACGCACTCAGTGCTTAAAACATTTAATAGTGTAGCGCCCAAAATTTCCTACAAAATAAGCACTTTCATCTCTCAAGAGATTTTTAAATTGTGCGACACCTTGCATCCGTTTATGATAAGATGCGAAATGATAGTGCTCTTTGTAAATATTAAAATTTTGGCGCTATATATGTGCATTATTTAAAAATTTGAGTGTTATGCATGTAAATAGTGTATTCTCTCTTTTTATCCCAGCAGTAGCAAGAAATGAAGAGGCTGAAGGGGCTGCCGTTCTTTGTTCCAAATCCCCTGCAATGAGCTGCTCTTCAAGAGTATGCTTTTATTTTCCCCCTTTTGGAGGACCTGCGCAAGCCTCGTTTATATAATTATTCAATTTTACGTGTACATGCATACAATTAAGAAATGCATTTATGAAAATTCTTTTCACCGAGTACAGATGCATTATTCCTGATTAGAAATGCTGCATGCTTTGTTAGTAAATGCTAAGATGTCACAAATATTTTTCGTTTATAGAATTTAAATTATTTGTACAATTTATAGAAGCTGGTATTGTTGTAAAACACATTTCAATTTGATTTGCAAACGACTATAGAATATTCTGTTTTTGCATGCTCTCATTTAACTGACATCCCAATTTATTAAAGGAATTAGCTGTCTGCATGCCAGTCAAGGAACCATCAGGATTTTAAAATGATTGAGCTTTGTTCGTTTGTTGTATGTCCTAATGGTTGAGCTTATGATGAAATAACGCAAGCTTAAGATCTAAATCTAAATCTTAGCTTGGATAATATTGCTTCCACGGGAGGAACATATCAACTAACCGAAGATCTATTGGGAGTTCAAGCAAATTTCATCATAGGCTCTTATGCCACAAACTCATTGGAAACTCCTGGAGAATATGGCCTTGCTGTCCAGAAGTGTAAATTTTAAGAAATAGATTACTGTACGAGTAGAAGGAGAAAGCTAGAGAGATGAGGAAGAAAAGTAGTGCATAACTCTGAAAATATTCGCTAGACGACTTTATTTTTGCCATGATTAGGAACTAATTGTTTTTCGGATTACCAAGGGGTAGCTTAAACTCAAAAATTGCTGCTGAAATAAAATAAACAGATAGGTGAATATTATGCTCAAATTGTTCAACGTATGGATCGTAAAATGAACTCCCTGACTCTCACAAAAATTATTTAGCCATGCAGGTAAAATTCAGAATACGTCTATAACATCTGGCTCTTGATATGTTTCAACAAGAATATTGCTGCTGGCGTTTACTGTGGATTGTGGCGGCATATGCCCATGTCGTGGATCAGCGCACTGTTGCATAAATGGTGTATCTTCTTGTGAATGTAGTGTGATCCATGTTGGTTCGCAAGTGCCAACAAGTAGAAAATTATTATTAGTTTGATACGACAATCCAAACAACGAGTTAGATAACATTTAAAATGCCTTTTTTTAAGAGCTGAAACTCTCTCACATTGCCAAATCAATAGACTAATGTCCTCCATCTTCTTTCTCTCGTCTTCCTCAAGAAAACCCTAAGAAGCTTATTGCAAACTTTGGGGGAAACCTTTAAGAGAGGCTCCAACTCTATAAATTTGATGTTTGTTCATGGTTCCTTGGTTTTTGCTGTCTGACAATTCCTTTTCAAACTTTTGTAATCATGGACTTTATGTATTGAGATAATTTTGATTAATGCTTTTCTATTCTTGTTAGGTTAATTGGGATTTTTCTAGATTTTGCTTAGGACTTTTATGTTTTCAGAGATCTGAGGTTTGGATTTAAGTTTTTGTACTTTTGTTGTAGATTTTGATCATAGTGGAGCTAAATTAAATTTATTATTTCTTTCTATTTGTATGATTATTATATGTAATCTGAAACTGATTTGTGGAGATCTGAGTTTGTATGTAAAATACATGATTTGTGCCTGTGGAGATGTAGTATGTTATACATATTGAATGACTAGAGATGTCATTGCTTTTTGTGCTTTGTGTTGCATGTTGTTTGGGAACAAATTTAATAAAAGAACTTGTGTTTTAATTATATTCAAATCAATAGATCGATCCCACAAGGACAAAAAACAGTTAGATGCTGTTTTAATTATATTCAAATTTCGAGTGAGTTCGGATTCATTGACTTGACTTGCTACTAGTTCTCTAAGACACTGTAGCAGTCACTCTCAATAATGAGACAATCCATCTATGGAGCTCTGTCCTATAGGACTTATTTCACTAGAAGTATTGTAATAATATCATATAAGTATACCCTACATATTTTTATTAATGTAACTATACATGTTTATTAATGTTGTAACTCGTGTACATATTTTTTAATTTGAGAAAAATATTATTTTAATTTGAGAAGTTCATCATATTCAATAATAACTAACCTAGATAAGTACTTTTAACTTAATTAAAATCTCCCAAATATTCAGCTTTAAAATAATATACCAAAACTTTCTGAGCAAAACCCAAATGGTACTGAAAAGAAGGTATTTTTCTCAATGTATAACAAAATTTTTAACAATTTTTTCAAAGCTCAATTAATTTATTATGGTTTTTAGGAATTTTGATTTATAAAGTAATATTAATAAAATGTTCAAAATAAAAAAACTTCATATTTGAACTCTATGCATTTTTATGTATAATTTTTCTTTTTAAAAAAAGGTTAAAATTTTGTAATTTAAAAAAAAATTAATTAAATTAAATAAAAAAAGGTGCCTATAGTGTATTAATAATTAATTGATTTTAACAATGCTAATTGATGTGATCATTTTATTTAAATATTTATTTTATTAATTTATATAAAAATATTATATGTTTTCTCTCTCAAACCCTCTTCCCCACTATGAGCAGAATCACTTGCTTTGTTGTCGACCATTGAGGTTGCTTCATCATCACTGGCTATCTAGTTCAACCTCATTTTCACTCTCTATAAAGTCTCTTTCCGTCTCAATTTCATCAATAGTCCAAGCATGAGAGCTCGACACATGAAGCAGAACTGATTAGGAGCAACTCATGGTAGTCTTTTCACAGAGATGGGCTATAAAAAATGAATTAGAACCACAATAAAATGTGGAGAAGGTTCAATGTTGTATGAAGTAAGCCATTCAATACATCTTTGAAGATAAATATTTCTAATGAACCCCAAAGTAAATTATGCTCAAATTAGAGCATTTTAAGGATATGTGACTATGCTTAAAGAATTAACACTTCGATCAACCATTCCCAAGAAATATATCATCTTTAACATTTTACGTATAACCAAAATACATTCATAGGACATTATATTGATAATACAAATGACAAAAATTTTAATTTTCAAAAATAATGATCATAAGATAATTACACAATAAAATTTATGAGAATACTTTAAAATCACAACTCTTAACCTCTCAACTAATGTCTTACTAAGAATCTTGCTTCTATTGCATTTAAACTATATTAATCTTTTTGCTACTTAACTTACAAACCTCAAAATCTAATATTTATTTCAACTTCTTCTACATAAGGTGATGTTAGGCTGAACCATCACCTTCAGTTAAGACTCTTAATAGACATATCAAAGATAAAATGATGATTCTAAGTTACATAAACGTATAATGAAGATTGGTTGGTGGTGGCGGGTAGGGTTGACATACATTACAAACTTATAAAGTGATTGTTAGAGATGGAGAGAGCTATGGGATTGATCAAATGGAAATGACTGTCATTGATGGTGTAACAACCCAAGTCGTTACTAGGATACTTAGGACTAAACCCAACTCAAAAATCAGGATCCCGACTGACATCAACATTAGGGCAAACTTAAAATACCGTTGGATAGTATATTTTTGTGATTGTAATGCTCAAGTTTGGGAGCAATTTGGATAACGAATACTATTGAATTAATTTTTGAATTATTTAAATTTAGTAAATTAGGAAAATTAAATACATATTCAAATTCAACAATTTTAATGTCATTGGATACTTAAGACTAAACCCAACTCAAAAATCAGGATCCCGAGTGACTTCAACATTAGGGCAAACTAAAAATACCGTTGGATACTTAGGATACTAGTATTCAACGAATACTAGGATACTTAGGACTAAACCCAACTCAAAAATCAGGATCCCGAGTGACTTCAACATTAGGGCAAACTAAAAATACCGTTGGATAGTATATTTTTGTGATTGTAATGCTCAAGTTTGGGAGCAATTTGGATAACGAATACTATTGAATTAATTTTTGAATTATTTAAATTTAGTAAATTAGAAAAATTAAATACATATTCAATTCAACAATTTAATGTCATTGGATTAAGAATATTATAAAAATCAGGAAGACGAAACCCTTTTACAGTTTATTCTCTCAAACTAAGAAGCTTAATACCTTAATCATAACATACTATGGAGTTGGGATGTTTTATTCTAAACTGACGTACACTTATCAATGAGCACAAAGTTAAGAAATGAAGTTCCACATTACAAAAATCAGTTAGATATATTTTGGTCCCTTTAGGGTCCTAGAGTCATTAAAATGCAAAAAATCCCAAATTTGGGCAATTCCGGACAGCTCTGGGTGCTGCGGCTTGCTACGGCGGAATGCGGCACGCTGTAGCGCCTACTGGCAGAGAGCCAGGAGCTACGGCGCACTACAGTGCTGGCCAACCTGAGGCACAAGTGCTATGGCGTGTGGCAGCGCTTTCAGGCGCTGCGACGTGCTACGGTGGATTTCAGCGCGGTGGCGCATGACAGCATGCTACGACAGCACGCTATGACGTTGCAGCGGTCCCTGGCCGAGAGCTCGGCGCTACGGCACGTTATAGCGCTCAACGGTGATTTTGTATGTGCAAAAATCGTAACGGGTCTCCTTTCGCACTCAATTACTCTCAATTTTGGGCATCTCACGTTAGACGTCATATACCGATGGAAAGGTCTTTTTGAGATATTTCCATTTATACCAAAATTTTCATGAAATGATCATTCTAATGAGCCAAAAATGATGCCCTAGCTATGAGTATGCAAAATTTCATAGCTTTTAACATCATTTCTTTAATAGAGAAACGAGCTTCAATCCGACTCATTTGAGTCCGATTGAGGCTTGACAATCTAAACTAGATTTCACACAATAGATAGTTGAAGTACCATTCACAATTACTTTGATAAATAATGTGGAGAGAGTAGCATAAGGAAGAGTATAACAAATGGGTACCTTGGCTTGGAAAAGATCGAGTTCTATGACTTTTAAGGGTTTAAGAGGAGCAGCTTCTTCTTCTTCTTCAGCTGCTAGCAAGAGAAGGAAGAGACTGAGGGTTTTTCCTTATCTTGGGAATGAGCTTGGAAGGGAAGGAACTTGGAGGAGAAGAGCTTAGCTGATGTCTAAATTGAGGAAATGAGGAGGGCTGAGGCTCCATTTTAAAGGAGGATGGAGGCATGGCTCTTCCTTGAGCTCTCCCATCAGCATGGAGGAGAAAAATGGGAGGGACAGAGCTTCTTGCGTGCGAATAGGGGAGAAGGACACCGAATAAGGTATGGAGCTAGCCAGAGAAAAAAAAGATTTAAATAAATAATTAATTATTTATTTCTAATTTTCAATTAACCTAATTTTCAAATTAAATTTGGATGAATAAATGTGTTCCGAAAAATCCAAAAAATTCACCATAACTAATTTGGGGGTGAGGAATTCAGCGCAAAGTCGGATTTCGATTTTGACGATTATTTAATTATCCTATTTTTCGGGATATTTAATTACATTAAAATATTCAAGAATCCGACGACTTCCAAATACTTCCAAAATGTCACCCCTAACAAATTTGGGGGTGACAAGCGTAATGGCAAAGTTGGATTTCGATTTCGAGGTCAAATTAAATATCTCAATTTTTTAATTAATTAAATATTATTAAAATAATCCAAATATTTAATTGAGCTCCGAATCGCTCCAAATATCGGGGATTGGTTCTAATAACTAGATGAACTCAATAGAATGATAATTAGGCTAAGTAACAACTTAGGGTTGTTACACCGGCATACCTATTATTGTAGGCTTGCCTTGGTGGCAGTCTTGGGGAATTTGAGCGAGGGACATAGGCTGTCTAGTGCCGTTGAGTGGTGGGAGAAGGTAGTGCTGATGTCGGCTGGGGGTTCCTTCGGTATAGGTCGAATACATGTCGACGCTTTGAGGGATCAATTTGATCACCGTTGATCGTATCCCTGGACATACACTGGAAGTAGAAGTGGCCAGGTCTT
Source organism: Gastrodia elata (assembly GCA_016760335.1). Classification (NCBI taxonomy): domain Eukaryota; kingdom Viridiplantae; phylum Streptophyta; class Magnoliopsida; order Asparagales; family Orchidaceae; genus Gastrodia; species Gastrodia elata. The sequence continues at coordinate 35,609,268 of CM028670.1, read as the reverse complement.
TTGCATGTGTAGTAGTTACCACTCCCATGGTAGCATCGATGGTAAGGATGGGGTCGAGTGCAGCCATTGAAGGGGTTGGCAGGCATAGCTTTGGCTTCAAGTTAGTACACTCTAGCCCTCTCTGGGTTGTCATGATGGTAAGAAATTGACCCAATGCTCTTTTTGGGTCCTTCTGCTACATTGTCCTGCTCCACTACTTTGGCTGTTTCTAGAATCTTAGTGAAGTCTGACAGATGGAGGAGCACAACTTGGCTTTTGATAGAAGCTCACAATCCACACTGAAATCAGTGGCAACAATCTGCCATTGTGAGAACCAAGTTGGTGGTGAACCTTGCAAGACACCAGATGTAATAACCCCAATTGTTACTCTAGTTAAATCTGGTTTAATGAAGCTAAACTAGGCTTTGTTTTTGATTCCATTGGACTCAATAGGTTACTTAAACCTAAACCTAAAAGTTTGGGATCAATCGGAGCTAAAATGGGAAAATTTGGTATTTTGGCTATTTTTAAGCCCTAAAAGTACCTAAATTAAATTGATCTCCAAATCAAAATCTGATTTCATTTTTGAATTCCCCACCCCTAAATTAGCTAAGGGTGAATTTTTGGGAATTTTTGGAGCTCATTTGGTCCTAAATTAGATTTAGAACATTTAGGAATAATTATATATTATTTAATTAGTTTTTATTTTATTTAAATTAAATTTTTAATTAATTTTAAACCGCGGGATTCGCTGTCGGGACCGCGGCAGATCCGCTGCGGGGTCCTGACAGCGGCGCATAGGTAGAAGCCACTCGATGGGATAGCATGCATCTTAGCGCTTGCGATCCAACGGCTCACATACACCGCGCCGTGATCTAATCCTACCCGCCTGATTGGCATCTAGCATCTAACGCTCGGGATTTAATCCGTGATTCATTTAAGTATAAATCGCATCAGGCCATCTATCCTCAACGGTCCCGTGATCAGATGGCCAAGACGAACCCCACCACTGTGGATCGTCGTTCTCGCGACGGTTCTGCCTGACAGCAGAAATTTGCCCATACCGAGCCACATCGACTTTGTCTGCCACTCCTTCGCCAGGTTATCTAAGCCGTTAGCACCTTCCCATTCGTGGCCGAGCCTACTAGGGTGATCTAGAGGGTGGGATTACTCCATTTTAAGCTGGCTGAAGGTGCCTCTAGTCTGAGCCCAAGGCCTTAGCTTAACTTCAGCTTCCATCCCTAGGGTCTCCCCTGGTCTATAAGTACCTCCCAAGAATCACAGTGAGCTCCTTTGCTCACTGTGATCCCCTCGTCACCCGGCTGAAGCAATTGGAGCTCTAGGTGAACCAGACGACCGGACCTGCTGCGTCTGCTGATAGAGGGCGAGGTATGGCGTTCAGACCCCCTTGCCGAGCTCCTTGCGATCTAGGCTATCTGTATTGTCTCCGTTGCTGCAACTCTTCAAACCAAGGTACAACCTTCATCCGATCCTTCTGTCGAGCTGAATTTAGCACGACTTACACTTAATCAAGCCTTAGATGCTGTGTAGGACCTCTCCCTAGCTCCCCAGTGGATGTTCAAGTCTTCGGGTGAGGTCTGGCAGTGGACCAAATGGTGAATTCATCATCTGAGCACACTGCCAGATGAATCTCTGGTTCGCTAAATAGGGCGTTCCCTCGAGCAATTAGCCGTCTAATTAGTGCAGAAACCTCTCGACAATAATTGTAGATTGGGATCGAGGGTTAGGCTCAATCTGGTCGATCGACTCGACTGGAATTGATCGACCCAGTCGCAACTCACGTCTGAAAAGCACCGTGAGTAGCACTCCAGCGATTCACCCAACTCTGAAGCTTGCTAGTGGATCGATCGAATCCCCTTCGATCCTTGGTCATGTAGGAGTAGAGCCTCACTCCTATGGTTAGCTCTATGAGGAGAATTAGATCCTCATAGACGTGTCATAATCGACGCCTCGGTCGAGTAGCACTATAGTGACTCGGCGCATCCCAAATGGGGTTTCATGGCCCAATCGATGCGCCTATCATCCCTAATGGTGTAGCCGTTGAAATCCAGCCACGAGATGGTCTGGAGTGGGAGAATTTGGCGTTTGAAGTCTGCCCTAGGGTTCGGGCATCAGAGCATCAGTGGGAAGAAGATGACGGATCCCGGGTCGGGCTGACCCCGACCCGCGCCTTTTGATTTCGGGTCAGCAGACTAATAGCCGAAATTCTGGATTTAATTTCCTTAAGAAATTAAATTATAAATAAAATCCTATAGTTTGTATTTAAATAAAAATAGAGAATAAATAATTGAAATAACTTTAATAATACTGATCCAAATGTTATGATCCAATATACCATTTGAATTAGAAAAATATAAGGAATCTGAATATAAAATAAAATTACAGATCTAATGATTAGATTTAAAATAATTGATTAAACCTTCTCTTTTTGTAATTAAATCAAAATAAATTCAATTAATCACCAAATTAATTGATTAAGGGCTCTAATTGCTCATTAAATCGTAGAGAACAAGTTCAGACCCTTAAAACCAATTTTGGACATTTAATTTTCTTAAACACTTCTTAATCACTCTAATTAGGAATTAGTGAATTAAACCCTAATTTAGTCCCTGATTTTGGGTAAAATTAATCCCTAATGCTATCTGAAGTCTATTAGAACCTAAGTATGAGGTTGGGTTGCCCTAAGAATGCCTAAATTCACTAATTACCCTAATTGGCTTAAATGAGTGATTAGTACTAATTAGCTTAATTAAGTAGTCAAAACCTAAGATAAGTGTGTTCTCCCACTTCATTAATCAATATAAAACACATTAAAATAGATTAGATTTAATTTAGATAACTAGACCTAAAAATCCCAATTTTTGCCTTAAGGGGGGATATTTTGGTCATTTTGGCCAAAATGTGTTTAAGTACCCCTTAAACCTTGGAAAATTTAGTAAATTATCCCTAGTTAGATTATTAATGTTCTCTGAACTCTTAAGCTAATAATATGGATATTAATACAAGAAATCTTTAATTAGCCCTACTTAAGACACTTGGATCTTAAGTGATCCTAACAAAGTCACTTAGCCTTAATAATTGAATCCAATAATTTCAATTATAAAATCTCACTTTAACATGTTCAATTGAGTTAGTTTATGAGCTTAAATGCCAAAAGAAATGCAATTAGTAAAGTATAAGTTAAAAACCTAGCTTATGTTTAAAGTGATTAAACAATCAGATCTTAGATCTTAAATCTTAGACTTTAGATCTTCTACTTGAATTGAACTGCCTCCCATTTGGATTTCCTTAAATGATTCATTGTTTAACCCTTCGAAACCTTCCATGTGGGTATATGATGATTCAATCCATAAGATAATGAAATTTTCTTAAAGGTTGAATATAGATCTTAGATTCTTGAGTTCTTAATTAATTATTTTATCTTATAATCAGTAGAATAACCCTTCACTAAGTTCTTAGCTTTTGGATCTTTCAACTTATACAATTCTTTACCTTTAATGTGGGTATCAAGTGTGAACCCTAGATCCTTAATAGGACATTTTTCCTTGTATTTAGGATTTGAACACCAAATTTGTATGTTCAACTCCAAAATCCTTAAATCCTGATTTACTTAATCAAGATTTGGATAAGATAGTAAAATATAAACAAATTAGGTCATTGATTAATTTACTTAAACCTTATAGTTGTCACATGATTTTAAATTAGAACTTGTTAAGTTCTAATATTAACTTTAAGGATATAAATATGAGATTCTACTTGATAGCTGGATATTGGAGATCCTAAATTTGTATCTTCTCAGAATAGTTAGATTAGACTAATTAGGCAACAACAGATATCACATAAATCTGGATTGAGTCTCTTACTACTTTGACTTGATAGCTTGACATACCTTGGATATTGAGCCTTATTTCTTGAGCATAATAGGAGATCTTAGGATATGGATGATATATCCTAAGTTAGTATTTGTAAAGCATATCATTCATCTAGTTCTTGCAGTATCTTTTAGTTATTAGAGTATGTCCTAGCTTAGTCTGCCTCTTCAATTCTTGTATTATTATAGAATAGTCTCAGGCCTAGCGGATATGGATGTCTAAGATGGTTATAGACTTATTATATGTGTTCAACTCAGGCCTAGTGGATATGGATGTCTAGGATGGTTATAGTTGAACTCTCAGTTCAGTTGTCCTGTATGGCCTATTGTCTGGTATGGCAGGACTATGTCTTAGGCTTACTGCTACTTTAGTTCAGTTTTTAGTATTGATTGTTATGCCATATGTTTCAGTGGCTTTATGATTATTTTGCTTTTTTCCACATACTTCAGTTGTCTTTCCCACAGTACTTGCTTTGCCACATGTCTGAGTGGCTTTATGGTGCATTGATTATTTTGCTTTTGCCACATGTCTCAGTGGTCTTTCCTTTCATATTTATTTGCATATTGTATGTATACTCTTTTGGATTTACTATATATATTAGCATGTTTAGGATGCTAAAACTGTATATTATTTTCAGCACTTGTGTTCTTTTATACTCAGCATATTTCAATGTGAACATGAGCATGTTAAGATCAGATCTACTACAGTAGTTACATTTACTTTTGCTCTTAGATTCACCTTATTTACTCTTATGTTTTGTATGTTATTTCACATACTTGTTGATGGCTTTAAATAGATAGTTTATAGTTACCCCCATTTCTAGTATAGGTTGTTGCACCCCATAACTACTTGTATGTTAAATTAATCAAATGTGATATCTTTAATTAATCAGTTTATTTAAAAATAGCCTAAAATATACTTAGACAATTGTCTAACTATAACCTTTTTGTTTTGTTGGCTGGGGACCTAGCATTTGTGATACCGACAAATGTCAGATTCAGACTTGCTCGTGGGCAGCGCTGCAGGAGAGGAGCCCGTTCAGGAGGAGGATCTTGCTGTTGCAGTTTAGATAGATTTTGCATTTTTTTTAGTAAGATTGAGAGACCTTTGCATTTCTTTTATATTCAATTTGTAATAATTAATTCTGGATGTATTTCATTTCTACAATGTGATGAGTTACTTTATTGTTTTCCTTTCTCCCTACTATGTTGTGCTTGTGGATGTTACTATACACCTATTGCTTTTGCCACTTTGATATTTGTATGTATATTGATGTATGTTTATAGTATTCGGGTGATAAGTACTTGGCTTAAGGCAAGTTGGGTTTTCACATGCTTTTACTTAAGCTGGGGATTTGCCACAGTTGGAGCACCGTACCTCCTATTATTAGTACGGGGGCTCCACAGTTGATATCAGAGAACACCATAAGATGTCAGAATGGGATATACAATTCCTTACTACATAATGGACCGTTCTTCTGAGATGCAAACATCAATATATATAACATCCATAACATAGTAGTATCAGTAACTCTATGTAAAATGTAGAAGCAGAATACTCACATCCTAATAATCAAGTCATCTTGAGTCTAACAAAAAGTTAATAAAATTCTGTCCTCAGAGTCAAATGAATTTTGGAGAGTCCTGACAGACTTTAAATACACGTCTGCACTTGCACGCAAGTGTACGTGGTCTGAAGTAATAAGTGGAAAGTGTGACTTTCTGGGAACTTATCGAACCACAGAGAATTAGTTGATTTGGCACTAAAGTATATCTATTCTCACTAATGTTTAAGCTATAATATGTATTGGTTGGTTGGTCTAAAATTAGCACGAATATTCACTAAGTAAAATAGCAAGATTAAAGAAAGAGAAGAGTTGGGCCCATCCCACATGCAATGATATAATACTTGTGTAGATTTGTTTCTTAAGCTTTATTATTTAGTTTAATTAAAATCAAGTGTACATTGTTGTCCTTTAGTCTAGCTCAAAGACTTACAAGTTCAAATCTTGTGCACAAAATGAACTCACATTCGGTTCTACTTTAGCACAAAGATTCTTATAAGATTCTTGAGATTTAAAGTTAATTCATTTTCTCCTTACTTAAGGAGAGTTTAAATTTTCTTAAATCTCAAGATCTCACAAGCATTGATTTTCTACTACGAGCATCACTTTGCATCTCACTTAGTTGAGATGAGAGAATCACATGTTGGGCTCAATGACTATGTCACTTAGTTTATGAGCACTCAATGCTTCATTTCTCAATCTCAATTATGTGGAGCTAAGGAGCTCAATTAGTGGGCCTTAGCATCACTTGCATCAACTCTTTGGTTGAGCTTAGATTGAGGTGCATTGAGCTCAAGAATCTTCTCACATAGTTATAAGCTTTCATGCACTCAAAATCTAGCATCCAACCTAAGGTGAGCTAAGGAGCATAAGACAATTAAATCTTGGATTCTTTAGTTCTTTTCTCATAAACACATCAAGACTAATTAGATAGAAATTTCTTGGTAAGGCATTTAAATCACAAATACATTAGGCTTGAGAGAAAACATTCATACATCAATATTACATCATGTAAAATGGGACTTCATCACAACCCTCCCCAAGAAGAGTTTAGCTACTCATTACACAAGAAAATAAGGAAGACACATACATAGCTAAAGACCTTTTCATGGTCACTAAAAAGAAAATACAAGATTGAGTTTAGAAGATACTAGGAACGCTCTATAGAAGTTCTCCGAAATTCTTCTTCTCCTTCAATTACCTTCTCCTTAGATTGCTAGTGCTGCCTTCTTCCTCTTCTCCCTTTGCAGAAGCTTGCCTTGGCACCCTTGGGGAGTTCTCTCTTCCTTTGGCTCTCCTCCTTACTTAGGAAAATTTTGCTAAAATTGTGAACCCTCCTCTAGTCAAGAGGAGGGGAATTTATAGGAGGGGGCTGCATGCTCCTCTCCTTCATAAGCAACCAGAATTTCCATAAAAGATGCTGAATTTATCATTGCACTAATTTTTAATTTATGGTGAGGTGACAATAATCTCATTTCTTTAGCCATAACATCACCTCAAAGCTTAGAAAAATGACTGCTACAGGAAATGATGGCTAGAGACAACATTCAGGATAAGGGTCATGTCTCCAGTCGCATTAAATGCATTGTCTGGGAAAAATTTCAGCGGGCCGCTGCAGCGCGCTGGAGCGTGCTGCGGAGAGCTTTAGCATACCCTGGTCCTTAGCAATTTAGCAAAGTCCTCCGCTGTAGAACGCTGCAGCGTGCGACCGCAAGCTGTAGCGGGGAATTCCGCAAAAAACACTGTTCAATTAGTTCTTTTTCCAAATTTTATAGAGCGAAATATTTCCGCGGCAGACCGCTGCAGCGCGCGATCACGCGCTGTAGCGGTCAATTCCGCAAAAACACAGTTCAATTAGTTGGGCGGCCCGATTTATATAGCCAGGTCCTTCGTGATAAATCGCTGCAGAGCGCGTGACCGCGCGCAGTAGCGGTAAATTCCGCAAAAAAATACTATTCAATTAGTTGGGCGGCCCGATTTATATAGCCAAGTCCTTCGCGATAAACCGCTGCAGCGCGCTACCGCGCGCTGTAGCGGTGAATTCCGCAAAAAATACTATTCAATTAGTTAAGTCCCCTTTTAATAATCATAAGTATTTTCGCAGTAAACCGCTGTAGCGCGCGACCGCGCGCTGTAGCGATGAATTCCGCAAAAATCATTATTTAATTAGTGGGGAGCCAGTTTAATAAGTTTAAATATTTTAATTGAGTCACTAAGGTGGTTAAATCACTAAATCTCCAAATATTTGAATTTTTTAATGCTTGACAATAGGTGATGGGTTCCATACATTTTGGATTTTTAGATTAAGGACATGGTTTATAGATTCTTAGAGTTGTGCCATATGTGCTCCTTCTTATAAATCACAAAAATGAAAAGTTTTTAAAGGAGAGATATTTTCTTCATTCTTTCTTATTTTGTTCACTTGGGAGAGATATTTTTTATCATCTTTTTTTTCATAAATATTTTGTTCAGAGAGAGACATTTTTCTTCATCCCTAACATCTTTGTGATCATGAAGTCCTACGGGAGCCTAGCACACTCCATTTAGAATTCATACCATATTTTTTTAATTTGAATCCTATGCCTTCCCCCACACTTAGCTCAAGTATTCATTTAAATTTTTAGAGATTTAGATTTCCCTCAATTCATTCCTCAATCTCTCATTTCATTGCATATAATTCATTTAATCATTTTTTTGCTAAGCATTCTTTTACTTATATCTCATTTGATTTTTCTATTTTTGTGATTTTCATTTCTTTTGAAAAATTCAGAAAAAATATGTCACTTAATAATAACTCAATAAATGCGGGAATAGGAGAATTCATAAATTGCAATCTCAAAATAAAAACAAACTACAATAAAGATAAAAAGAAAAAGTAAGAAAAAACAAATACAACATAGTTAATTTTTCTCGTTCTCATCATCGTCTTCCTCCGACACATACGCCGTCTCAGTAGGGTAGCGCGTTTCTGGTATGGGTGCACCGATGGGAGGCCGTGGCAATATGGAGGCGTTCGGTCCACCGTGCAAATTCCAATCATCAAATAACATCCCGAGGGCTTCATAGAATTCTGATTGGAACTGGCGTAGTTGGGCGTATTCTTGTTTGAAAAACCCCATATCAGTAGCTAGAGCATTACTAAGCTCTGCGTTTTGATTATGGAGGCGCATTAAGAGTTGGTTTTTGAGACGCCAATCAGAAGGTGCAGACGCTTTCGCCCTATGGCCCCTTCTTTTCTTGGGCAATTTACGTTCACTTGCCCGGATGTTAAGGTTCGAGGGGTGCAGGGCAATGCTGGGAGGAACAATGGTGTCGGAGGAGAGGATCTTAACCCCTTAGGCTTCGCATAACCCAGAAATCAAAGACCCGAAGGTCAATGCTGTGCAAGAACCTTTGAGAGCTTTCCAAAGCTGCTCAAACATAATGTTTGAGATGCGGATTTCGCTTGCCCTAACCAATGAGCACAAAAGGAGTGCTCGGGCATGGGTCACTTCAGTTAAGTGACTCGAGGGCATGACATAGCTAGAAATGAAGACTAGCCAAGCACTACTCGTCTCCGTTAATTCGGAGCGAGGAATGTTGGCGAGCCCCCCTTCCACTCAGTGTCATTATTGACGATTTCCTCAACAAGAGCGCGGGGGTCAAAATGAGAGTCCAAGAGGTTAGACTATGAACAAGAACTTACCTCCGCCAACCCATAGAATTGCTCAATTTGAGCAATTCCTAGGGTGACACTCTTTCCCTGACAGAAAATCCGCTGTCCGAATGCGTCAATTGCGTTAGCATACACTTCTTGGACGATTGCCGTGTATGTGGGAGCTCTCTTGGTCACAAACTCATGCCATCCTCTAGGATTGACCTGTGCATGAGGGACATGGTAGGCAACGCTAAAGCTTCGCTCCGGAATCAACTTCCATTGGAAAGTGATAGAGGTGAAACGGTGCTCGGCCTCTGCCGAGGAGAACCTCTTTGTGGTGAAAGTTCCTCCGAATGAGGAAGCTTCAACATCCTTCCTAGCGATTGCCTTCTTCCCAGAATACATTGCCTTGGAATGAGAGTTTTAAGATAATTAAGAGATTGGAGAAGATGAAGAGAAGGTGCAAGGATAACCCCCCCATTCCCTCCTTATTTATAGCCAAAAAAATTCAAGGCAAGAGAAGATAGTCAAATGGTCTTCCCCATGCCATTAATGTGGTGATCCATGTGAAGGGGGGGGGGGGAACTTTTTCAGCAACTTTTGACTGCCTTGGGAACCTAATGCTCATGACTTATTGACTGCATATTCAAAAAGTAGAAAATCTGGGCAAACCCCTGCAGCGCGCGGTAGCGTGCGATAGCGGGTTAGGGTGCGCCCGAGCGGAAAATGGTTCCGTGCGCTGTCGTGATGCCGTTTAAGCGCGATTTACCTGCTGCAGCGCGCTATCGCAGAATTTTTGCTGCAGCGCGCTGTCGCGGAATTTCCGCTGCAGCTCGCTTGTTGCGCAAAAAAAAAAAAACAATATATATATATATATATATATATATATATATATATTTTTTTTTTTTTTTTTTTTGATTGGGTTGCCTCCCAATAAGCGCTCCGTTTAACGTCCTAAGCTAGACTCTCTTAAGATTAATACGATGGTTCCGACGGTTTCATTTTCCATAGGCTAAGGATGTTCAAGTGAGCACATTTCTCTTGGTGGCTCGAACCCTGTTCATCCTCAACATCAACCAAAGGATCCCTTCTTTCAACTTCATGATTTGTGGGAGTCTTTTTCTTCCTTTTTCTCATCGCATTTTTCTCTTCTTCACTCTTTCCTTGCTCCCTTTTTCAGAGGAAGGAGTAGAATAACCATCAGAATTTTTTTCTTCAATTGTCAGGTCTCCTAGAATATTATCTACCCATAGTCTCTCTTCTCTAATTCTTTTCCTGATTTCTTCCTCCATTTTTTTCTTTTTAAAGAGAGTGGGTTTTAAATCAATAACTTTTATTTTCCTCTTAACACTGACGCTCATTATACCGCAACTTACATCTATAACAGCCTTAACACTCATCAGAAAGGGTCTTCCAAAAATAATTGTTGAATTTTTATTCCATCTGTCCCATTCGCACACCACAAAATCAGTTGGAACAATGAATTTTCCTAGTTCCACAGCAACATTTTTGATCATTCCCGGAGGAGTAAGAGACTCAAGATTAGCAAACTCTAGAGTCATTGAGGTGTATTTCCATCCCTCCTACCTTTAATTGCTCATATATGTGATAGGGCATAATATTAACTGAGGCGCCTAGATCGCACAAGGGATCTATAAATACTTTATTTCTTATTATGCATGGAATGCATAACCTCCCTGGATCGTCACATTTGAGTGCGGTTAGCTTTTCATTATCATTCCCTTTTATTCCTTCCTCTACTTCTAATTCAAAATTTGTTGGTCTCTCAGTTGCATCATTTATTTCTCCTGGTACATTTTCAGAATAAATCAGACTCACTAATTCCCTTGGATTTATTTCAGTAGAACTAGGTAAAGCCCCCTGCTGCCGAGAGGTCAGCTGCTTGGAGATTTGCCCCAATTGAGTTTCAATATTTATAAGGGAGGCTTCTATTCCCTAGATAGAAGCCTCGTGACATGTGATAGTTGCCTCAGTGCGGTGCATAAACTGGGTTGTTTCGGTCTTAAATGCATTGAATGCCCCTTCTAGATTGTGCTGGTAGTTGTGGCTATTATTATTATAATTCGTGCCTTGTTGGTTGGATGAACTCCCCCCATATTAATTTGCATTGTTGTTGTTATTACTCCATGAGAAATTTGGGTGGTTCTTCCATCCTAGATTGTATGTGTTGGAGTAGGGGTTATTTATTTAGTTGTTATTTCTCAAGTAGTTTACTTGTTCAGTGTTGTTTTGTATAAAAGGGTTGTTCAAGTTATAGCTTTCACTATTATGTCTCCATCCGCACAATTCACATTGTACCTCAGAAACCACGTGTACATTCATCCTTTCTATCTTTTCATTCATGGCATGAATTTCTTATTGCAAAGTTGTTATTTGATTTGACTCATTCACTTTAATGGATTCTTTTTTAAGCCTTTCAAAAGGCCATTGATAAGCGTTGTTTGTCATTTCTTCCAAGAGGTCATAGGCTTCCTCTTGGGTTTTTCCACTAATGTATCCCCGGCAGCTGCATCAATGAGTGTCCTCATCGGAGCGTTCAAACCATTATAAAAGGTTTGCACTTGTATCCAGAGAGGGAACCCATGATGCGGGCAACGTCTGAGGTCCTCCTTAAAGCGTTCCCACCCATCATAGAGAGTATCACCTTCAATCTGAGTAAAGTTGGTGATCTCAATTCTCAACCGTGCAGTTTTAGCCGGAGGGAAGTATTTGGCTAAAAATTTCTTAGCCAAATCGTCCCAAGTACGGATAGAATCACTGGGTAAAGAGCTAAGCCAACTCTTGGCTCTATCTCTCAGTGAGAAAGGAAATAGCCTCAATTTAACTGTGTCTTCGGAGACGCCGTTAAACTTGAAGGTATCACATATTTCAAGGAAGGTTGAAATATGTGAATTTGGATCTTCAGTGGCTAATCCTCCAAACTGATTATTTTGTACCATACTTAGCGTAGAGGGTTTGATTTCAAAATTATGGGCTTCTATATTTGGCCTTACAATCGCATGGGGAATGCCCGTAACAGTGGGCAGTGCATAATCTCTAAGTGCTTTACCCCTAGGCTCTTCTAAGTTTTTAGTGAAAGTGTCCATCACAATTTGTTGGTTTGATAAGTTTCGTTCTCGCCTAGCTTGTAAGTATGTTCGTTTTATTTCATGATCAAACAGATATTCAATACAGACTCTTTTACTCATACAAGTTTCAATAAAGCTTATCAAGAACGATTTAGCAATAAAAATCAAACAGATATATTTTAGAAATGAAAATAAACAAAAAGAAATATAAAATATTTGCTTGATAATTACAATAGAAAATGTAAAACTACTAATATAAAAAAAATATCAAATGCTTAAATCGCTAGCTACTTATAGATGATCTTTAGTTTAAATCAAAAACCATCGAGAATTGATTGATTTGGCACTAAAGTATATCTATTCTCACTAATGTTTAAGCTATAGTATGTATTGGTTGGTTGGTCTAAAATTAGCACGAATATTCACTAAGTAAAATAGCAAGATTAAAGAAAGAGGAGAGTTGGGCCCATCCCACATGCAGTGATATAATACTTGTGTAGATTTGTTTCTCAAGCTTTATCATTTAGTTTAATTGAAAACAAGTGCACATTGTTGTCCTTTAGTCTAGCTCAATGGCTTACAAGTTCAAATCTCATGCACAAAATGAACTCACTTTCAGTTCTACTTTAGCACAAACATTCTTGTAAGACTCTTAAGAATTAAAGTTAATTTATTTTCTCCTTATTTAAAAAGAGTTTAAATTTTCTTAAATTTCAAGATCTCACAAGCATTGATTTTCCACTACGAGCATCATTTCGCATCTCACATAGTTGAGATGAGAGAATCACATATTGGGCTTAATGACTATGTCACTTAGTTCATGAGCACTCAATGCTTTATTTCTCAATTTCAATTATGTGGAGCTAAGGAGCTCAATTAGTGGGTCTTATCATCACTTGCATCAACTCTTTGGTTGAGCTTAGATTGAGGTGCATTGAGCTCAAGAACCTTCTCATATGGTTCTAAGCTTTCATGCACTTAAAATCTAGCATCCAACCTAAGGTGAGCTAAGGAGCACAAGACAATTAGATCTTGGATTCTTTAGTTCTTTTCTCATAAACACATCAAGACTAATTAGATAGAAATTTTTTAGTAAGGCATTTAAATCACAAATACATTATGCTTGAGGGAAAATATTCATACATCAATATTACATCATGCAAAATGGGACTTCATCCCAACCCTCCCCAAGGAGAGTTTAGCTACTCATTACACAAGAAAATAAGGAAGACACATACATTGCTAAAGACCCTTTCATGGTCACTAAAGAGAAAATACAAGATTGAGTTTAGAAGATACTAGGAACGTTCTGTATAAGTTCTCCGGAATTCTTCTTCTCCTTATAATTACCTTCTCCTTAGATTGCTAGTGCTGCCTTCTTCCTCTTCTCCTTTTGTAAAAGCTTGCCTTGTCACCCTTAGGGAGTTCTCTCTTCCTTTGGCTCTCCTCCTTACTTAGGGAATTTTTGCTAAAATTGTGAACCCTCCTCTAGTCAAGAGGAGGGGTATTTATAGGAGGGTGGGGCTGCATGCTCCTCCCTTTCATAAGCAACCAGAATTTCCATTAAAAATACTGAATTCATCATTGCATTAATTTTTAATTTAGGGTGAGTTGATAATAATCTCATTTCTTTAGTCACAATATTACCTTAAAGCTTACAAAAATGGCTGCTGCAGGAAATGATGGATGGAGACAACATTCAGGATAAAGGTCATGTCTCCAGCCGCATTAAATGCATTTGTCTGGGAAAATTTTTGGAGGGCCACTGCAGCATGCTGTAGCATAGTGTCGCGCGCGCTGTAGCGAGCTGCTGCGTGCTGCTGCGTGCTTTAGTATACCCTGGTCTTTAGAAATTTTAGCTAGGTCCTCCGCTCTAGACCGCTACAGCGCGCGACCGCGTGCTGTACCGGGGAATTCCATGAAAAATACTGTTCAATTAGTTCTTTTTCCAGATTTTATAGATAGAAATATTTCAGCGGCAGACCGCTGCAGCGGCGCGACCGTGCGCTGTAGCGGCCAATTCCGCGAAAAAACACTGTTCAATTAGTTGGGCGGCCCGATTTATATAGCCAAGTCCTTCGCGATAAACCGCTGCAGCGCGCGACTGCGTGTTGTAGCGGTGAATTCTATGAAAAACACTGTTCAATTAGTTGGGCGGTCCCGATTTAATAGGTTAAGCATTTTCGTGGTAAATCTCTGCAGTGCGCTACCGCGCGCTGTAGCGGTGAATTCCTCAAAAATCACTATTCAATTAGTTGAGCCCCCCTTTTAATAATCATAAGTATTTTCGCGGTAAACTGCTGCAGCGCGCGACCGCGCGCTGTAGTGGTGAATTCCGCAAAAATCACTATTCAATTAGTTGAGCCCCCCTTTTAATAATCATCAGTATTTTCGCGAAAAACCGCTGCAGCGCGCGACCGCGCGCTTTAGCAGCGAATTCCGCAAAAATCACTATTCAATTAGTGGGAGCCAGTTTAATAAGTTTAAATGTTTTCACTGCAGCCCGCTGCGGCGCGCGACCGCGCGCTGCAGCACGCTGTAGCGGAATTCTTTGTTTAAAAAATTGCAGAAATGCCCTAGAGCTCCATTGGATTCCATTCCTGAAAAAAGATAGAAAAATTTAGGAGTAGCAAAAATATCTTAAATAAATGAATTTTTTCTTTTATTTTAAATATAATTTATGGATTTTTAGACTAAAGACATGGTTTAGAGATTCTTAGAGTTGTGCCATATGTGCTCCTTCTTATAAATCACAAAGATGAAAAGTTTTTAAAGGAGAGATATTTTTCTTCATCCTTTCTTATTTTGTTCACTTGAGAGAGATATTTTTCATCATCCCTTTTTTCATAAATATTTTGTTCTTTTTATCCTTAGGGAGAGACATTTTTCTTCATCCCTAATATCTTTGTGATCATGAAGTCCTACAGGAGCCTAGCACACTCTATTTAGAATCCATACTGTATTTTTTTAGTTTAAATCTTATGCCTTCCCCCACACTTAGCTCAAGCATTTCTTTAAATTTTTAGAGATTTAGATTTCCCTCTATTCATTCCTCAATCTTACATTTGATTGCTTATAATTCATTTTATCATTTTCTTGCTAAGCATCCTTTTACTTATATCTCATTTGATTTTTGCATTTTTGTGATTTTCATTTCTTTTGAAAAATTCAGAAAAAGTATGTCACTAAGGAATAACTCAATAAATGTGGGAATATGAGAATTCATAAATTGCAATCTCAAAATAAAAACAAATTACAATAAAGATAAAAAGAAAAAGTAAAAAAAACAAATACAACCTAGTTAATTTTTCTCGTTCTCATCATCGTCTTCCTCCGACACATACGCCGTCTCGGTAGGGTAGCGCGTCTCAGGTATGGGTGCACCGATAGGAGGCAACATGGAGGTGTCTGGTCCACCGTGCAAATTCCAATCATCAAACAACATCCCGAGGACTTCATGGAATTTTGATTGGAAATGGCGATGTTGGGCATATTCCTGTTTGAAAAACCCCATATTGGCAGCTAGAGCTTTACTAAGCTCTGTGTTTTGATTGTGGAGGCGCATTAAGAGTTTGTTTGTGAGATGCGAATCAGAAGGTGCAAACGCTTCCGCCCTTTGGCCCCATCTTTTCTTGGGCAATTTATGATCACTTGCCCGGACATTAAGGTTCGAGGGGTGCAGGGAAACACTAGGGGGAACAATGGTGTCGGAGGAGAGGATCTTAACCCCTTGGGCTTCGCATAACCCAGAAATCAAAGACCCGAAGGCCAATGCTGCGCATGAACCTTTGAGAGCTTTCCAAAGCTGCTCAAAGATAATGTTTGAGATGCGGATTTCGCCTGCCCTAACCAATGAGCACAAAAGGAGTGCTCGGGCAGGGGTCACTTCAGTTAAGTGACTCGAGGGCATGACATAGCTAGAAATGAAGACTAGCCAAGCACTACTCGTCTCCGTTAATTCGGAGCGAGGAATGTTGGCGAGCCCCCCTTCCCCCTCAGTGTCATTATTGAAGATTTCCTCAATAAGAGCGCGGGGGTCAAAATGAGAGTCCAAGGGATTAGAGTATGAATAAGAGCTTACCTCCGCCAACCCATAGAATTTCTCAATTTGAGCAATTCTTAGGGAAACACTCTTTTCCCGACAAAAAATCCGCTGTCCGGATGCGTCAATTACGTTGGCATACACTTCTTGGACGATTACCGTGTATGTGGGAGCTCTCTTGGACACAAACTCATGCCATCCTCTAGGATTGACCTGTTCATGAGGGACGGGGTAGGCAATGCTGAAGCTTCGCTCCGGGATCAACTTCCGTTGGGAAGTGATAGAGGTGAAACGGTGCTCGGCCTCCGCCTAGGAGAACCTATTTGTGCTGAAAGTTCCTCCGGATGAGGAAGCTTCAACATCCTTCCTAGCGATTGCCTTCTTCCCGGAATACATTGCCTTGGAATGAGAGTTTTAAGATGATCAAGAGATTAAAGAAGATGAAGAGAATGTGCAAGGATAACCCCCCATTCCCTCCTTATTTATAGCCCAAAAATTCACGGCAAGAGAAGATGGTCAAATGGTATTCCCCATGCCATTAATGTGGTGATCCATGTGAAGGGGTGGGGGAGGGGCAGCTTTTTCAGCAAATTTTGACTGCCTTGGGAACGCAGGGGTCATGACTTGTTGACTGTATTTTCCCAAGGCAGAAAATCTGGGCAAAACCGCTGCAGCGCGCGGTAACATGCGATCGCGGGTTAGGGTGCGCCCGGGTGGAAAATGGTTCCGTGCGCTGTCGCGATGCCGTTTAAGCGTTGTTCACCCGCTGCAGTGCGCTGTCGTGGAATTTCCACTGCAGCGCGCTGTCACAGAATTTACGCTGCAGCGCGCTGTCGCAGAATTGCCGTTACAGCGCGCTTGTTGCGCCAAATTTTTTTTTTTTAGTTTATTATTTTTATTTTTTTTTGATTGGGTTGCCTCCCAATAAGCGCTCCATTTAACGTTCTAAGCTAGACTCTCTTAAGATTAATACCATGGATCCGACGGTTTCATTTTCCATAGGCTAAGGATGTTCAAGTGAGCACATTCCTCTTGGTGGCTCGAACCCTGTTCATCCTCAACCTCAACCAAAGTATCCCTTCTTTCAACTTCATGATTTGTGGGAGTCTTTTTCTTCCTTTTTCCTCATCATGTTTTTCATTTCTTCACTCCTTCCTTGCTCCCCCCTTTCAGAGGAAGGAGTAGAATAACCATCAGAATTTTTCTTCAATCGTCAGGTCTCCTAGAACATTATCTACTCATAATCTCTCTTCTTTAATTCTTTTCCTGATTTCTTCCTCCATTTTTTTCTTTTTAAAGAGAGTGGGTTTTAAATCAATCACTTCTATTTTTCTCTTAACACTAACGCTCATTATACCGCGACTTACATCTATAACAGCCTTAACACTCATCAGAAAGGGTCTTCCAAAAATAATTGTTGAATTTTTATTCCATCTGTCCCATTCGCACACCACAAAATTAGTTGGAACAATGAAATTTCCTAATTCCACAGCAACATTTTGATCATTCCCAGAGGAGTAAGGGACTCAAGATTAGCAAACTCTAGAATTATTGAGGTGTATTCCATCCCTCCTACCTTTAATTGCTCATATATGTGGTAGGGCATAACATTAACTGAGGCGCCTAGATCGCACAAGGATCTATAAACACTTCATTTCTTATTATGCATGGAATGCATAACCTCCCTGGATCATCACATTTGGGTGCGGTTAGCTTTTCATTATCATTCCCTTTTATTCCTTCCTCTACTTCTAATTCAAAATTTGTTGCTCTCTCAATTTCATCATTTATTTCTCCTAGTATA
This sequence comes from Gastrodia elata, assembly GCA_016760335.1. NCBI lineage: Eukaryota > Viridiplantae > Streptophyta > Magnoliopsida > Asparagales > Orchidaceae > Gastrodia > Gastrodia elata. The sequence goes on along the minus strand of CM028670.1, from coordinate 35,591,260 downwards.
TTTTCAGAATAGATCACACTCACTAATTCCCTTGGATTTATTTCAGTAAGAACTAGGTAAAGCCCCCTGCTACTGAGAGGTCAACTGCTTAGAGATTTGCCCCAATTGAGTTTTAATATTTCTAAGGGAGGCTTCTATTCCCTGGATAGAAGCCTCGTGACATGTGATAGTTGCCTCAGTGCGGCGTATGAATTGGGTTGTTTCAGTCTTAAATGTGTTGAATGCCCCTTTTAGATTGTGCTGGTGGTTGTGGCTATTATTACTATAATTCATGCCTTATTGGTTGGATGAATTCCCCCGATATTAATTTGTATTGTTGTTGTTATTACTCCATGAAAAATTTGGGTGGTTCTTCCATCCTGGATTGTATGTGTTGGAGTAGGGGTTATTTGTTTGGTTATTGTTTCTTAAGTAGTTGACTTATTTAGTATTATTTTATACAAAAGGGTTGTTCAAATTGCAGCTCTCACTATTATGTCTCCCTCCGCACAATTCACATTGTAGCTCAGAAACCACGTGTACGTTCATCCTTTCTATCTTTTCATTCAAGGCATGAATTTCTTATTGCAAAGCTGTTATTTGATTTGACTCATTTACTTTAATGGATTCTTTTTTAAGCCTTACAGAAGGCCATTGGTAAACATTGTTTGCCATTTCTTCCAAGAGATCATAAGCTTCCTCTTGGGTTTTTCCAGTAATGGATCCCCCGGCAGCTGCATCAATGAGTGTCCTCATCGGAGCGTTGAAACCATTGTAAAAGGTTTGCACTTGCATCCAGAGAGGGAACCCATGATGCGGGCAACGTCTGAGATACTCCTTAAAGCGTTCCCACCCATCATAGAGAGTCTCACCTTCCATATGAGTAAAGTTGGTGATATCAATTCTCAACAGTGCAGTTTTAGCCGGAGGGAAGTATTTGGCTAAGAATTTCTTAGCCAAATCATCCCAAGTACTGATAGAATTGCTTGGTAAAGAGCTGAGCCAACTCTTGGCTCTATCTCTCAGTGAGAAAGAAAATAGCCTCAATTTAATTGCATCTTCGGAGACCCCGTTAAACTTGAAGGTATCACATATTTCGAGGAAGGTTGAAATATGTGAATTTGGATCTTCAGCGTCTAATCCTCCAAACTGATTGTTTGTACCATACTCAGCGTAGAGGATTTGATTTCAAAATTATGGGCTTTTATATCTGGCCTTACAATCGCATGGGGAATGCCCCTAATAGTGGGCAGTGCATAATCTCTCAGTGCTTTAACCCCTAGGCTCTTCTAAGTTTTCAGTGAAAGTATCCATCACAACTTATTGGTTTGATAAGTTTCATTCTCACCTAGCTTTTAAGTATGTTCCTTCTATTTCAGGATCAAACAGATATTCAGTACAAACTCTTTTACTCATACAAGTTTCAATAAAGCTTATCAAGAATGATTTAATAATCAAGATCAGATAGATATATTTTGGAAATGAAAATAAACAAAAAGAAATATAAAATATTAGCTTGATAATTACAATAAAAAAATATAAAACTACTAATATAAAAAAAAAATCAAATGCTTAAATCGCTAGCTACTTATAGATTATCTTTAGTTCAAATCAAAAACCAATTCCTCGGTAATGGCGCCAAAAACTTAACAGACTTTAAATACACATCTGCGCTTGCACGCAAGTGTACGTGATCTGAAGTAATAAGTGGAAAGTGTGACTTTCCGGGAATTTATCGAACCACAGAGAATTGGTTGATTTGGCACTAAAGTATACCTATTCTCACTAATGTTTAAGCTATAATATGTATTGGTTGGTTGGTCTAAAATTAGCACGAATATTTACTAAGTAAAATAGGAAGATTAAAGAAAGAGGAGAGTTGGGCCTATCCCACATGCAATGATATAATACTTGTATAGATTTGTTTCTCAAACTTTATCATTTATTTTAATTGAAATCAAGTGCACATTGTTGTCCTTTAGTCTAGCTCAAAGGCTTACAAGTTCAAATCTCGTGCACAAAATGAACTCACATTCGGTTCTACTTTAGCACAAAGATTCTTGTAAGATTCTTGAGATTTAAAGTTAATTCATTTTCTCCTTGCTTAAGGAGAGTTTAAATTTTCTTAAATCTCAAGATCTCACAAGCATTGATTTTCCACTACGAGCATCACTTCGCATCTCACTTAGTTGAGATGCAAATCACATGTTGGGCTCAATGACTATGTCACTTAGTTTATGAGCACTCAACGCTTCATTTCTCAATCTCAATTATGTGGAGCTAAGGAGCTCAATTAGTGGGTCTTAGCATCACTTGCATCAACTCTTTGGTTGAGCTTAGATTGAGATGCATTGAGCTCAAGAACCTTCTCACATAGTTATAAGCTTTCATGCACTCAAAATCTAGCATCCAACCTAAGGTGAATTAAGGAGCATAAGACAATTAGATCTTGGATTCCTTAGTTCTTTTCTCATAAATACATCAAGACTAATTAGATAGAAATTTCTTAGTAAGGCATTTAAATCACAAATGCATTATGCTTGAGGAAAAAATATTCATACATCAATATTACATCATGCAAAATGGAATTTCATCCCAACCCACCCCAAGGGGAGTTTAGCTACTCATTACACAAGAAAATAAGGAAGACACATACATAGCTAAAGACCTTTTCATGGTCACTAAAAAAGAAAATACAAGATTGAGTTTAGAAGATACTAGGAACGCTCCGTAGAAGTTCTCCGGAATTCTTGTTCTCATTCTAATTACCTTCTCCTTAGATTGCTAGTGCTGCATTCTTCCTCTTCTCCCTTTACAAAAGCTTGCCTTGGCACCCTTGGAGAGTTCTCTGTTCCTTTGGCTCTCCTCCTTACTTAGGGAAATTTTGCTAAAATTGTGAACCCTCCTCTAGTTAAGAGGAGGGGTATTTATAGGAGGGAGCTGCATGCTCCTCTCCTTCATAAGCAATCAGAATTTCCATAAAAAATGCTGAATTTATCATTGCACTAATTTTTAATATAGGGTGAGATGACAATAATCTTATTTCTTTACCCACAACATCACCTCAAAGCTTACAAAAATGGCTGCTGCAGGAAATGTTGCCTGGAGATAATATTTAGGATAACGGTCATGTTGTGGGGCCCCCGTACTGGTAATATGGAAGTATGGTGCTCCAACTGTGGTAAATCCCTAACTTAAGTAAAGTTAGGCAGACCCAACCTGCCTTAAGTCAAGGGCTTATCACCAAGTATTATAACGTTCATCAATATAAAATTATCAAAGAGGTCGACCCGGCCCAAAATCGCCATCTTCTTCTTCTCGCTCGCGCCCGATGCCCGAACCCTAGAGCCGACTTCCATTGCCAAATTCTTCGCACTCCGGTCACGCCATGCCTTGATTCCGACGGCTACATGTTCCCTGACCTCAGACGCGTCGATTAAACTAAGAAGCCATAACTAGGAAGCTCTGGATCGCTGGGTGCCTACTCGGCCGAGATCCTCCAGCTGGCGCACCTGTGAGGAGATAATTCTCCTCACTGAGTCCACGAGTTGCCATGATCCCGATCCTTGCACGTTCAGGGATCGACGAGGAAGCGATAGGGCGAAACGAGGAGCTCTGGGGTGGTCTGGATCGCCAGGGTGCTACTAGGCATTTTTGGCCGTTTAGGCTCGCGACTGGATTGATCGATTCTAGTCAAATCGATCGATCTGGTCGAGTTCAACCCTCGATACCCGCTCACAAATATGGCCCAGATGATCCTAATAATAGCTAGACAATTAACTCCAACTAGAAATGCCGAATTTGGTGAACCAGAATTTCGTGTTGCGGTGCATACGGACGACGAATTCATCATCTGGGTCACTGCCAGACCACGCTTTCCGACTCGATCGATCGCAGAGGAGCTAAGGTAAGGTCCTACTCAGCATTTAGGCTTGCGAAGAGGCAAAAAGAGCTGAATCCAGCTTGACAGAAAAAATGAAGTAAGCTGTACCTTGGTTTTGCCGCGACGATGACAATGCAAACTGTCCTGAGGCTCCAAGTGATCGCAGGAACAAGCTAGGGGTCTGAACGTCAGACGCACACCCACTATCAGCGGTCCTAAGCACTGAAAATCTCCTGGAATGGCAACAGTTCCAATGGGCACCAACAGAGAAGGAGGGGAGAACTCCAGAGGGTTTCAGTGAGCAAACGAGCTCACTGGACTGGGGGACGGTTACTTATAGGTCAAGGGGGATCTGGGGGGTGGAACCATAGCTGAGGCTCGAGAATTAGGCTCGGGCCGAGGAGTTCATTGAGACTCCTTTAATTGGACTAGCTCGGCCACACTACCCAGCTTCCTAGGTTTGGCCACTACGGGAAGGACCCTAATGGTCTAGCTGACCTGGCGGGAAGATGGCAGACAGGTCCGACATGGCTTGATACGGCGAATTTCCTTCTGTCGGGATGGGATCCTCTGGAGACGAAGATCCACTGTGACCGGGGTCTCAGAGCCGTCTGATCTGCGAATCCGTTGCGTTTGGATGGCCTGATGGAGATCTTAAGTAACGGCCGTGCGGATTAAATCCTAGACGTTAGATTTAATATGCCGATCGCGTGACTGAGATTTGATCATGGGGCGGAGCGACGCGAGCCCTTGGATCCTGCATTGAGATACGTGCTAGAGATCCCATTGGCTCGAAACCGTGCGCCGCTGTCAGGACCCTGCAGCGGATCTGCCGTGGTCCCGACAACAAATCCCATAGAATTAAAAATTAAATAAAATTTAATTTAATTAATTAAAACTATTTAATTAATTATTAATTATTCTAAAATTTCCCAAATTCAATTTAGGACCAAACTAGCTCCAAAAATTCCCAAAAATTCACCCTTAGCTAATTTGGGTGAGAGGAATTAAAAAATGAAATCAAATTTCAATTTGGAGATCAAAATAATTTAGGTATTTTTCAAGACTTAAAAATAGCCAAAAATACCAAATTTTCCAATTTAGCTCCGATTGATTTCAAACTTCTAGGTTTAAGTTTAAATGACCCATTGAATTTAATGGAATCAAAATCAAACCTTGGTTTAGCTAAATTAATCAAATTTTAGCTAGGGTAACAACCTAGGGTTATTACAGACTCCCCCACTTAAGAACGATGTCATCCTCGACATTACCTAAGTGAAGAAATATTCTATTACGATAATACGAGCTTAGATATAACTGGAAGAAGAGAAATGAATAGTACCTGAGTTTGCAAAGAGTTGGGGATATTTGTTGCGCATATCCACCTATTTTCCCCAAGTAGATTATTCCAACGATCGGTTCTTCCACTGAATTTTGACCATAGGAATGGAACGGTTCCTCAGTTGTTTCTGATCACGAGCTAAAATTCTAATAGGTTCTTCGGCATACGAAAGATCAGGCTGAATTTCTACTGCTAGAAGTTGAACCAGATGAGAAGGGTCCAGAAGACATCTTCTCAAGGATGATACATGAAATACATTGTGAACAGCTGGAAAGCCATCAGGTAGGCTTAGCCGATAGGCAGATGACCCTACCTTGGCCAAAATTTTGAAAGGTCCAACATAGCGGGGACTGAGTTTCCCAGCTACAACCAATCTAGAAACACCCTTCATTGGGCTAACCTTCAGATAAGCAGAATCTCCCACATTGAATTCTAAGAGACGGTGGTGAGAGTCATGATACTTACTCTGACGATCTTGAGCTGAACGAATTCTCTGTTGAATTAACTTGATCTTACTGCTGGTTTCTTCTCTACCAATTCTGAACCAAACAGTTGAACACTTCCTGTTTCCGACCAGGCTAGTGGAGTACTGCATTTTCTACAATATAGAGCTTCATACGGGGCCATCTTAATAATGGCTTGAAAGCTGTTATTGTAGGCAAATTCCACTAACGGGATGTGATCTTCTCAGGAACCAGCAAAATCAAGAATACAGAGCCTAAGCAAATCTTCCAGAACTTGATTTACTCTTTCAGTCTGACCATCCATTTGAGGATGAAAAGCTGTACTCATGGCTAGAGTCATACCCAGGTCTTGATGCACAGCTTGTCAAAACTTGGAAGTAATCTACTGTCTCTATCGGATACGATTGACTTTGGAATCCCATGCAATCTGACAATCTCCTCGATGTAGAGTTTTGCTAACTTCTCTACTGAATCAGTTTGACGGATAGGAAGGAAATGTGCTGATTTAGTTAGTCGATCAACACTAACCCAGATTATGTCGGCACACAGATTTGGCATGAGGCAATCCCATGACGAAGTCCATGGATATATCAAACCATTTCCATTCAGGAATATCTAGTGGATGCCAAAGACCACCAGGTCTTTGGTGTTTGGCCTTACTAAATTATAGGCATGGGCATTTGGCCATAAAGTCAGCTACATCTTTCTTCATACCTGGTCAACAAAATGACTGCCTCAAATCTTGGTACATCTTAGTACTGCCTGGGTGAATATGATACCCAGAATTATGGCCTTCGACTAAAACCTCTTTATGCATGGACTTAGGAATCCACAATCGATTACCTTGATAAACTACACCATTCTGCAATTGTAAATCCTGACGATGACCACCTTCAATATTTGCTTTAAATTTCAAATACTCATCATCTTTGGTTTGCGAGATGGAGACATCTCGATGGAAAGTGGGTTCCACATTAATATTTGCTAATAGCGAACTCAGGATATTGCCATTAACTGGAGAAATCTCGAGCTTACGAAATTCAGGTTCTAAGAAACTGGCGGCAATCATAGAGGTTAGAGTAGCACGACGACTAAGAGCATCGGCCACTACATTAGCCTTCCCCGGATGATATTGGATGCTGAGATCATAATCGCTAATGAGCTCTAACCTTCTTCTCTAGCGACAATTCAATTCTCTCTGGGTGAAGATGTACTTCAAACTCTGATGGTCGGTGAAAATTGAACATTGCACTCCGTACAGGTAGTGACGCCATATTTTCAAGGAAAATATTACGGCTGGCAAGTTCAAGATCATGAACTGGATAATTTTGCTCGCGGGGTTTTAGTTGACGAGAGGCGTATGCAATTACCTTACCCTTTTGCATTAAAACACAACCTAGACCAATTCCTGAGGCATCGGTATAAACCTGATAGTTCAACAAACCTTCTTTGGTAGAACTAGAACTGGAGCGGTAGAAAGTGCATCCTTTAGAGTTTGAAATGCTCTTTTACATTCTAGACTCCAAATGAATGGAACAGCTTTTTGGGTCAACTTAGTCAATGGAGAAGCAATCTGGGAAAAGCCCTTAACAAATTTTCTGTAATATCCTGCTAATCCCAGTAAACTTCTAATATCGATAACAGACTTAGGTTGAACCCAGTCCTGAATAGCTTTTACTTTACTCTGATCTACTCGAATGCCCTGAGCATCGACCACGTGTCCCAAAAATGTAATGGAGTTAAGCCAGAACTCGCACTTGAAGAACTTGGCATAAATTTGATGCTCATGGCAAGGTTTCCAACACTAACCTCAGATGTTCTTCATGGTCTCTCAGAGTTTTGGAGTAAATGAGGATATCATCAATAAAGACGATTACAAACTTGTCCAGATACGGCTTTAGCATGCGCTACATTAAGTCCATAGTTATCGATGGTGCATTGGTGAGTCCGAATGACATCACACCAAAATTCGAAGTGTCCATAATCAATATGGAACGCAGTCTTCCCTACATCATCTTCCTTTACTCGCAGCTGGTGGTATCCAGACCTTAAATCGATCTTGGAAAATATCACAGCTCCGGCTAATTGGTCGAACAAATCATCAATTCTAGGGAGTGGGTATTTGTTCTTTATGGTGACCTTGTTCAGTTCACGATAATCTATACACATATGCATAGATCCATCCTTCTTTTTCACAAATAATACTGGTGCTCCCCAAGGAGACATGCTTGGCCTAATGAAACCTTTATTCAGGAGCTCTTGCAACTGCTTGTTGAGTTCCTGCAGCTCCTTAGGTGCCATTCTATAAGGTGCTTTAGATATTGGCTGTGTACTGGGAATCAATTCAATAGAGAATTCCACTTCTCTGAAAGGAGGTACACCAGGTAAATCCTCTGGAAATACATTGGCGAACTCTTTGACTACCTTACAATCAGCAAGGGAGATAGTTTCTTTTGTTTCGCCCATCATGGTGACTAAGTAGGCACTACAACCTTTGACAATCAACTGTTCGGCTTTAATGGCATTTATTAAAGATAACTGCGTGCTAGTTTTTCCCACAAATGTTTCAGGCTTACCCTGAGAATGGAGAGTGACTCTCTTTTTATGGCAGTTTATCACATCATTATTGTCACTGAGCCAATTCATCCAAGGATGATGTCAAAGTTAGCTATCGGTAGGATGATTAGCTTAGCCTAAAAATCTTGATCGTTTATCTAGACCTTGATATTGCAAAATTTATGAGCACTTAGTTGGATTCCTGATGAAGTCCAACACTTAATTTTGTGCTAGGTTGCATGCATGAAGTTTAAGATTATTAGCAAATTGTTCTGAGATGAATGAATGACTGGCACCCATATCGAACAATACATTATAAGGCTAGTTATTGAATAAAGTGTGCCTAAATTTACATAGTTTCGCATTAACAATTTGAAAAGATTTAAAATACAGAAAGGCAATGTACAGGAAAAGTTTAAGAGTGTATACCTGAAACCACGTTGTTATCTTCCGCGGCTTCCATAGGAGTTAGAGCATATACTCGGGCAGGTCCAGTAGGACGATTGTTAGTTTGCTGTCACTATGGAAATTCTGGGAATTCGGAGCTGGTGGCTGTGTGTGAGCCACTTCAGAAACAGGGGCTGGCATTATGACCAAATTTGGTTCCCTCCTATTCTATGGAGTTGCTCGGAACACACCTGCTTCTTATGATACAGCTTCATTTTGAACTCCGTCTATTTATTTCCGTGTGATCGCACTGATAGAACCGATGGCCTGTGCACCCACAATTAAAACATTTCTAGTCCAAAGTGGTAACACTTGCCATACGGTGTGGTTTAGTACAAACTTTGAGCTTGATTGGTAGTAGGTGCTGCTCTAGCTGATACACTTTCGCGGGGTTGGACCCGTGTCTCTTGAAATTTTCTCGCTGGTTAAGAGTGGTTTGTGCTTTCCATTTATGATCTTCTTCAGATTGGTGATGGCTCAATCACCTTAGCATGTTTCCACTAGTTTGAAGAACTAGTTAGACAAAAGCGACACTATTTGATTCTTCAATGAACTTCTGAGTCCACAAAGGAAGCAGTGGCACTTGCTGACTCAGAATGGGTGACTTTTGGTGCGAAATGAATTAATCTACGAAACTCTCTTTCGTATTCCACCACTGAGCGACGTCCTTGAGTCAACCTCATCTTGAAGGCTTCAACAAATGCATCCCAAGGAATGTAGTCTAGTTCAATAATCGACGAACTGGGTGTTCCTGACTTCTTCCCGCCAATATTCTGCCTCGGCGTGGAACAGATGGTGGTGAGATGGACGGCTTTGGAGTTCGGAATTTTCAGACTAATTAAATCCTTTCCATGGCCTTCAGCCAATCGGCTGTATCCATCGGGGACAAGTTCCCCACCGAAGGTTGGAGGCCTTAACCTCAGAAAATTATGGAGGAGATTATCTGCTGTATGGTGTGAAGACAAAGCAACTTGTGGAGCATGGATTGTCCGGAGCAGCGACAGTTACTGGAGTTACACGATCATTCAATAATTCTCTGCATGACCAGTGCCTGCTTAGCTTGGTTTTCTAAGAGAGTTGCCACCATGGCTCGCAGGTGAGCCACCTCATAGCTAGAACTACTGGAGGCTACAGTGTTTTTGATCGGAGTAATGGTGGGTGGTGATCCAGAATCCATTCTAATTTAATTAAGGACAGAACAGATTCAGAATTTACTCTAAGGAAGGGAAATCAAAATTTTTTCATTAATCAAAAATTTAGAAATTACAATGCCAAACTGTAAATCAAATGAAGTTGCTTGTAATTGAAATAACATTTAACCTAACTATCATTTAAACTTTATCAATGTACTCTGCCCTAAAGGCTACACATAAATTCTCAAAGGTAACTTCCCGACGCTTCCTATTACGCTTCTTCTCGAGCTTTGCCATAGTCTCGTACCACCACACTTCGGCGTAGTCCACCATCAGGTCAGTCACAATATCTACATAAAGTGACTCGGGACACTCTATGTGTTCCAAAAGGGACTCCACTCGGCTCAGCCATTCTTGCGCATATACGGGAAAATTGAGCCCTCGATATACAGCTTGTCGCAGAAGCTTCTCTAGGACCAAAATTCTTCTTGATGAAACTCCTTCGATTTGCCAGTTGCTTTCTTGCCTCCATTTGAAGCTACAGCTCCAAGCACTCCTGAAGATACGCTGATAGTAGTATATATCGGACTCTTCAGATCCCATCTGACTCTGGGGCAGAATTGTACTATATTTGTGTTAGACTCTAAACAAATAAATTTATTAGGATGGGAGTATTCTCCTCTTTCATTTTACATAGAGTTACTGACGCTACTATGTTATGGATGTCACTTATATTGATGCGTGTATTTCAGAAGAACGATCCATTAGGTAGAAAGGAACCATAGATCCTATTCTGACACCTTATGGTGTTCTATGATACCAACTGTGGGGCCCCCGTACTGGTAATAAAGAAGTACGGTGCTCCAACTGTGACAAATCCTTAACTTAAGTAAAGTTAGGCGGACCCAACCTGCCTTAAGTCAAGGGCATGTCACCAAGTATTATAACGTTCATCAATATAAATATCAAAGTGGCAGAAGCAGTACAATAGAGTAACATCCACAAGCATACATAGTAGGGAAGAGAAATACAATAAAGTAACTCATCACAATGCAGAAAGTAGAGTACATCTAGAAAGTTAATTATTATAAACTAAAATGAATAACTGAAAAATGAAAGACTCTCGTACTCACTGAAATAAACAAATGCAAAACTATCTAAACAGTAGCTGGAAGGTCCTGCTCCTGAACTGGCTCCTCCTCTGCGACACTGCCCACGAACACGTCCGAATCTGATATTTGTCGGTATCACAAATGCCAGGGCCCCAGTCAACAAAATAAAAAGGTTATAGTTAGACAATTGTCTAAGTACATTTTAGGCTATTTTAATAAACTGAATATTTAAAGATATCACATTTTAATTTAACTACACATGCAAGCAGTAAAGGTGCAACAAGCTATAAAAGAAATGGAATACTATAAACCCTCCATTTATAGCAAGCAACAGGTATGTGATGTAACATACAAAACACTAAATAAGCAAGGCGAGGCTAAAAGCAAAAATAACTGTAACTACTGAATAAATGTACTCCTAACATGATTATAATCGAAGTAAAACATGCTGAGTATAAACGAACACAAGTACTGAACATGATAAAAATTCTAGCATCCTAAACATGCTATTTATACATATAGCTATGCCATAAAGTTTACATACAACATGCAGATTAATATAAAAAAGAAATGCCACTGAGACATGTGGCAAAAGCAAAGCAATATATGAAATATAAGGCCACTGAGGCATGTGGCAAAGCGAGTAAATACTGAAATTAAGGCCACTGAAGCATGTGGCAAAGGAAAAATAAAACAATACTGAACAATCCAGCTAAGGTAGCAATAGGCCTAGGACATAGTATTGCCATACCAGTCAATAGGCCATACAGGGCCTCCAATATCCATCAATCAATCCCCAGCTCAGCCATCCAAATATGCTAGGTCTAAGTCCAGTCTATACAATACTACTACTGAAGAGGCAGACTAAGCTAGGACATATTCTACTAACTGCAAATAACAAAAAATTGAATGATATGCAATTTCAATTTCAATATTAGCTTAGGATGTATCATCAATATCCAAAGTTTTTCCTATTATGCACAAGGAATAAGGCTCAAGATCCAAGGTATGCAACGCAATCTAGTCAAAGTAAGCAAGAGACTCAATCTAGACTTATGTGATATCAGTTGTTATATAATTACCAAATCTAACTACTCTGAGAAGGTACAAGCTTAGGATCTCCAATATCCAGCTATTGAGTAGAATCTCAGATTTACGCCCTTAAAGTTAAATATTAGAACTTAACAAGTTCTAATCCGAAATCATGCGACGACTATAGAGTTTAAGTAAGCAAATCAATGACCTAACTTTATGAATATTTACTCTCTTACCCAAATATTGATTAAATAAATCAAGATTTAAGAATTTAGAACTTAAACCCTATGTTGAGTTCAAATCCCAATTCTTAGGTGATATTCTAAATAGGATCTAGGTTTCTCACTTATTACCCAATTTGAAGGTAAAAAATCCTATAAGTTGAAAGATTTAGGAACTAAGATCTCAGTGAAAGGCTATTATACTGATTATAAGATAAAATAATCAACTAAGAACTTGAGAATCTATGATCTATATTCAATCTTTAAGATAATTTCATTACCTTATTGATTGAATCATCCTATACCCACATGGAAGGTTTCAAAAGATTAAACAATCAATCATTAAAAAATTTCAATTGGAGGTGGTTTGATTCAAATTAAAGATCTGAGTCTAAGATCTAAGATCTAAGGGTCTGAAGTTTGATCATTTTAAACTTCTAATTAGAGTTTTGACTTGAGAGCTTCCATTTGTGATTTTCTTTAGAATCTAATTTCATAATTAACTATAAGGAGCTTATTAATGTTAGAATTGATGATTCCAAGTATTAGATTAACATTAAACCCATTTTGTCCTTCTTAGGTTACTTAAGATCTAAGGATCTGAGTTTTGATCACTTTAGATCTTAAGCTAAGAATTTTACTTAGACATTTCCAATTTCTTTTCCTTTAACACTTAATTCTCATATTATCTTAGCTGAACTTATTAATGAGATAATTGAACATTTCAATTATTAGATTTAAAGTTTAATGCCATATGATTTATAAGAATGCTTAAGATTTAAGTATCTTAATTAAAGATTTAATATCTCATGGATTAAGGAATAACATTATTATTGTTCTATGATTTCAGAGAACCTCTCAATCTACTGTATAGTGGTTTACTGAAATTTCAATCTTTTAAAGAACACTAAATCACATTTTTGTCAAAATGACCAAAGTGCCCTCTTAAGGCTAAAATTGAGATTTTAGGGTTTGACAAACCAAATTTGCTCTAGTCTGTTCTAATGTGTTTCATATTACTTAATGAAGTGGGAAACACCCTTAACTTAGGTTTTGATGACCTAAATGATCTTAATTAGCACTAATCACTTAATTAAGCCACTTAGGGTGATTAGTGAAATTAAGGCACTTTAGGGCAATCCAACCTTACACTTAGGTTATACTAGGTCTAATTTGATATTAGGAACCATCCCCACCCAAATCAGAGGCTTAATTAGGGTTTAGTTCACTAATCCTTGATTAGGGTGATTAAGGGAGTGATTAAGAAAATTAATTATCCAAAATTAATTTTAAGGGTCTGGAATTATTCCTTAAGGTACAAGGAGCAATCAGAGTGCTTAATTTTATAAATTGGATAATTAGATGATTTTATATGATTTATTTAAGAATAGAAAAGGTTTGGCCAATATTTTTAAATCCAACCATTGGATATGAGATTTTATTTTATATTCAGATTCCTTGAATTTTTCTGATTCAAAATGGTAGATTGGATCATACAATTTGGATCTGTGTAGCTAAAGTTATTTAATTAATTCATTATGTATTTTTATTTAAATCAGAATCATATGGTTTATTTTCTGTTTTAATTTCCTTAAGGAAATTAAATCCAGAAATGAAATTAATTACTGTCGGCCCAAAATCAAAACGCGCGAGTCGGGGGTCGACCCGGCCCAAAATCGCCATCTTCTTCTTCGCTCGCTCGCGCCTGCTGCCCGAACCCTAGAGTCGACTTCCATTGCCAAATTCTCCGCACTCCGGTCACGCCATGCCTTGATTCCGACAGCTACACGTTCCCTGACCTCGGAGCGTCGATAAAACTAAGAAGCCCTAACTGGGAAGGTCTGGATCGCTGGATGCCTACTCGGCCGAGATCCTCCAGCTGGCGCACCTGTGAGGAGATAATTCTCCTCACTGAGTCCACGAGTTGCCAGGATCCCGACCGTTGCACGTTCAGGGATCGACGAGGAAGCGATAGGGCGAAACGAGGAGCTCTGGGGTGGTCTGGATTGCCGGGGTGCTACTAGGCATTTTTGGCCATTTAGGCTTGCGACTGGATTGATCGATTCTAGTCAAATTGATCGATCTGGTCGAGTTCAACCCTCGATACCCGCTCACAAATATGGCCCAGATGATCCTAGTACTAGCTAGACAATTAACTCCAACTGGAAATGTCGAATTTGGCGAACCAGAATTTTGTCTGGCGGTGCATACAGACGACGAATTCACCGTCTGGGTCACTGCCAGACCACGCTTTCTGACTCGATCGACCGCGGAAGAGCTAAGGTAAGGTCCTACTCAGCATCTAGGCTTGCGAAGAGGCAAAAAGAGCTGAATCCAGCTTGACAGAGAAAAGAAAGTAAGCTGTACCATGGTTTGCCACGATGAAGATAATGCAGACTGCCCTGGGGCTCCAAGTGATCGCAGGAAGGAACAGCTGGGGGTCTGAACGTCAGACGCACACCCACTATCAGCCGTCCTAAGCACTGAAAATCTCTGGAATGGCGGCTGTTCCAATGGGCACCAGCAGAGAAGGAGGGGAGAACTCCAGAGGGTTTCAGTGAGCAAATGAGCTCACTAGACTGGGGGACGGTTACTTATAGGTCGAGGGGGATCTGGGGGGTGGAACCATAGTTGAGGCTCGAGAATTAGGCTCGGGATGAGGAGTTCATTCAGACTCCTTTAATTAGACTAGCTCGGCCACACTACCCAGCTTCCTAGGTTTGGCCACTACGGGAAGGACCCTAACAGTCTAGCTGACCTGGCGGGAAGATGGCAGACAGGTCCGACGTGGCTTGATACGGCGAATTTCCTTCTGTCGGGACGGGATCCTCTGGAGACGAAGATCCACAGTGACCAGGGTCTCAGAGTCGTCTGATCTGCAAATCCGTTGCATTTGGACGGCCTGATGGAGATCTTAAGTAACGGCCGTGTGGATTAAATCCTGGACGCTATATTTAATATGCCGATCGCGCGACTAAGATTCGATCACAAGGCGGAGCGACGCGAGCCCTTGGATCCTGCGCTGAGATACGTGCTAGAGATCCCATTGGCTCGAAACCGTGTGCCGCTGTCGGGACCCCGCAGCGGATCTGCCGCGGTCCCGACAGCAAATCCCACAGAATTAAAAATTAAATAAAATTTAATTTTAATTAATTAAACTATTTAATTAATTCTTAATTATTCTAAAATTTTCCAAATTCAATTTAGGACCAAACTAGCTCCAAAAATTCCCAAAAATTCACCCTTAGCTAATTTGGGTGAGAGGAATTCAAAAATGAAATCAAATTTCAATTTAGAGATCAAAATAATTTAGGTATTTTTCAGGGCTTAAAAACAGCCAAAAATACAAAATTTTCCAATTTAGCTCCGATTGATTTCAAACTTCTAGGATTAGGTTTAAATGACCCATTGAATCCAATGGAATCAAAATCAAACCTTGGTTTAGCTAAATTAATCTAGTTTTAGCTAGGGTAACAACCTAAGGTTGTTACACATGTCTCCAGTCGCATTAAATGCATTATATGGGAAAAATTTCGGCGGGCCGCTGCAGCACGCTATAGCGTGCTGCGGCATGCTTTAGCATACCATGGTCCTTAGCAATTTAGCCAAGTCCTCCGCTGTAGACCACTGCAGCGCGCAACCGTGCGTTGGAGCGGGGAATTCCGCGAAAAACACTGTTCAATTAGTTATTTTTCCAAATTTTATAGAGGGAAATATTTTCGCGGCAGACCACTGCAGCGCTCGACAGCGCGCTGGAGCGGTCAATTCTGAAAAAAACACTGTTCAATTAGTTGGGTGGCCTGATTTATATAGCCAAGTCCTTCGCGATAAACCGCTGCAGCGCGCGACCACGCGCTGCGTTGTGTTGTCTTTTTGTTGTTTGTTGTTTTTTGTTTTTGTTAGCGATGAATTCCGCAAAAATACACTATTCAATTAGTTGGGTAGCCCGATTTATATAGTCAAGTCCTTCGCGATATAAACCGCTGAGCAGAGGAGTGACCGCGCGCTATAGCGGTGAATCCGCAAAAAACACTATTCAATTAGTTGAGCCCCCTTTTAATAATCATAAGTATTTTCGCGATAAACCACTGCAGCGCGCGACCGCGCGCTGTTGTTGTAGCGGCGAATTCCGCAAAAATTAATATTCAATTAGTGGAGAGCGAGTTTAATAAGTTTAAATGTTTCCGCTGCAGCCCGCTGCGGTGCGCGACCGCGCGCGGCAGCGCACTGTAGCGGGATTCTTTGTTTATTTTTTAGAAAAATTGCAGAAATGCCTTAGAGCTCCTTTGGATTCCATTTCTTGGAAAAGATAGAAAAATTTGATTTAGGAGCAGCAAAAATATCTTAAATAAATGAATTTTCCTCTTTATTTTAGGTATAATTTATGGATTCATCAAGTTCGATATAGATTACTACCTGCATGCCTTCAAGATAGCTTGGGATTGTAGTTTTAAGTGGAGGCAGGAGAGCAATTGGCAGATTGAGGGAGTTTCAGCAAAAGGGACTTTGGTCCTGGATAAGCTTCTACAGCAAGCAGTATACCAAGGGCTCGACTTTCCCATATACGCAAAGGAATGGTTGAGCTAAGTAGAGTCAATTATGATACACATAGAGTGTCCCGAGTCACTTTATGTAGATATTGTGATAGATCTGATGCTAGATTACGCCAGAGTCTGGTGGTATGATACCATTGCAAGACTCAAAAGGAAGCGTAAGAGGAAGCATCAAGAAGTAACTTTTGAAGATTTTTGTGTAGCTTTTAGGGCCGAGTACATTAAGGATGCCTGAGTGTTATTTAACAAAACTGTCATCTTTTAATTAGCATTGTGCTTTTTGGGCATTTTCTAAATTATAATCCTTTATTTTTATAATTAATGAAAGATTTTTTATTTTTCTTCCTTAGAGTAAATTCTGAGTTTTGGCTTGCAATTTTTTAATTAGAATGAATCCCGGATCACCACCTTCCATTACTCCTGTCAAGAATACCGTTCGTGCATCTAGTAGCTCTAATGACGAAGTAGCTCACCTATGCGTAATGGTGACGACCTTGTTAGAAAACCAAGCCCAACAGGCAATTGTTATGTAGAAACTACTAAATGACTGTGCAGTTCCAGCCGCTGTTGCTGTTCTGGCTGTCCCTGCCGCACAACCTACCTCTTCTCATTACTCCATGGATAACCTTCTTCATAATTTCTTGAGGTTAAGACCTCCAACCTTTGGTGGGAATCTGTCACCGATGGATACAACCGACTGGCTGTAGACCGTGGAGAGGGATCTCATTAGTCTGAAGATCCCGAAATCAGAAGCTGTCCGTCTTGCTACACGTCTGCTTCATGTGGAAGTAGAATATTGGTGGGAAGAAGTCCGAAACACCAGATTCGCTGACTACGAATTGGAGGACATCCCATGGGATGAGTTCGTCGAAGCATTTATAACTGAATTCATTCCTCCATCTGCACAAAACATGATTTCAGACACGATTATAAGGTTGACTTAAGGGAGTCATTAGGTGACTGAATACGAAAGGGAATTCTGTAGATTAATTCGCTTCACGCCAGAAGTTACCCATTCTGAGTCAGCTAAGTGCCACCATTTTCTCAGTGGACTCCGAGACTGCGTGAAGAACTAGATCGTGCCGCTCTGCCTGACTAGCTTCATCAAGCTAGTGGAAACGACTAAAGTAATTGAGCACCACCAATTTGAAGGGGATATCAAACGGAAAGCGCAAACAACTCTGAACCCGCAGGGAAACTTCAAGAGACACGGGTCTAATCCTGCAAAGGTTATCAGCTAAAAGCTGCACTGACTGCTGAACAAATTCAAAGTTGTACTAAGCCTCATTTGTATGGCAAGTGTTACCACTTTGGCCATAAATGCTATAATTGTGGGCGCACAGGCCACAGGTTCTACCACTGTGACTACACGGAAATAGTGGATGGAGTTCCAAAAATCCCCATTAGAAGAAGCAAGTATTCAGGGCAACTCCACTGAATGGAGAGAACTAAGTCTGGCTATAATGCCAGCCCCTGTATTTGAAGTTGCTCCAGCACAGTCACCAGCTCCTAACTCCCAGAACTACCTCAGGAGGCAAACCAGCAATCGTCCTGCCGGTCCTGCGCGAGTTTATGCTCTAACACCTATCGAGGTTGCAGAGGATAATGATGTGGTTTCAGGTGCACATATCTGAACTTTTCCTTTGATAATTGCATTGCTATACTCTAAATTTTGCAAGTCATTAATGCAATTTATATAAATTAAGCACACTTTATTTCAATAATTAGCCTTGTAATGTATTATTTGATACTGGTGCTAGTCATCCATTTATCTCTGAATGATTTGCCAACATCCTTAAACACCACTATAACTTAGCCAAATCTTTGAGTGTTGGACTTTCATCTGGAGCCTAACTAAGTGCCCGAAGTTTTGCAACATCCAAATACTAATAAATGGTCAGGAATTTCACTCTAAATTAATCATCCTGCCATTAGCAAACTTTGATATCATTGGGATGAATTGGCTCAGTGACAATAGTGCCGTGATAAACGGCCTTAAGAAGAGGGTCACTCTCCACTCCCAGGGCAAGCCTGTAATTTTGTAGGAAAAACTAGTACACAGTTATTGTTGATAAATGCAATTAAAGCCGAACAGTTGATCAATAAGGGATACAATGCTTATTTTAGTCACCATGATGGGTGAAACGAAAGAAAGTATCCTCTCTCTGACTGTGAAATAGTTAAAGAATTTGCCGATGTATTCCCAGAAGATCTGCCTGGTGTACCTCCTACTAGAGAGTTGAATTCTCGATTGAATTAATCCTTGGTACACAACCTATATCCAAAGCACCTTATAGAATGGGACCTAAAAAACTTCAAGAACTCAATGAGCAATTGCAAGAACTCTTGAATAAAGGCTTTATTAGGCCAAGTATGTCTCCTTGGGGAGCACCCATTTTATTTGTAAAAAAGAAGGATGGATCTATGCGTATGTATATAGATTAATGAATTAAATAAAGTCACCATAACGAACAAATACCCATTGCCTAGAATTGATGATTTATTTGACCAATTACTGGAGCTGTCATATTCTCCAAGATTGACTTAAGGACGGATATCATCAATTACGAGAAAAGAAGATGATGGGGAAAGACCGCTTTCTGCACTCGTTATGGTCACTTTGAATTCTTAGTGTATCTTTTGGACTCACTAATGCGCCATCAATCTTTATGGATTTGATGCAGCGAGTTCTAAAGCCATACTTAGACAAATTTGTGATCGTCTTTATCGACGATATCCTTATTTACTCTAAAACCTTGAAAGATCTTGAAAACACTTGAGAATTGTGCTAGAAACTCTGTGTGAACATCAATTGTATGCCAAGTTCTCTAAGTGTGAGTTTTGGCTTAAGTCCATTTCATTCTTGGGGCATGTAGTTGATGCCCAGGGTATTCGTGTAGATCAGAGTAAAGTGAGCGCTATTCAGGACTGGGTTCAACCTAAGTCAGTCACCGATATTAGAAGTTTCTTGGGATTAGCTAGATAATTATAGAAAATTTATTAAAGGCTTTTCCTAGATCGCTTTGCCTTTGACTAAGTTAACCCAGAAGACCGTTCCATTCATATGGAATCCTAAATGCGAGGAAGCATTTTAAACTCTTAAAGATGCACTTTCCACCTCTCCCAGTTCTTGTGTTACCTAAAGAGGGTTTGAACTATCAAGTATATACTGATGCCTCTGGAATTGGTCTAGGCTATGTATTAATGCAAGAGGGTAAAGTAATTGCTTACGCCTCTCATCAGGTAAAACCCCATGAGAAGAATTATCCAGTTCATGATCTTGAACTTGCAGTTGTGATCTTTGAGTTGAAAAACATGGCATCACTATTTGTATGGAGTGCAATGTTTCATATTCACTGATCATCAAAGTTTGAAGTACATCTTCACCCAGAGAGAATTGAATTGCCGCCAGAGAAGATAGTTGGAGCTCATCAGCGATTATGATCTCAGTATTCAGTATCCAGGGAAGGTGAACGTAGTGGCTGATGCTCTTAGCCGTCGTGCTACTTTAACCTCTATGATCGCATTCAGTTCCTTGGAAAAATGAATTTCGTAAGCTCGAGATTTCTCCGGTCAGTGGCGATATGCTGAGTTCGCTATTGGTGAATATTAATGTGGAACCCACTTTCCACGAGATGTCTCTATCTTGCAAACCAAAGATGATGAGTATCTAAAGTTTAAAGCAGATATTGAAGGTGGTCTTCGTCATGATCTGCAATTGCGGAATGTATAATTTATCAAAGTAATCAATTGTGGATTCCTATGTCCATGCATCAAGAAAAGTGTTAATCGAATGCCATAATTCTGGGTATCATATTCACCTAGGTAGTTCGAAGATGTACCAAGATTAAAGCAATCATTTTGGTGGCCCGGCATGAAGAAGATGTAGCCGACTTTGTGCATAAATGTAATGCCTGTCATTTAGTAAAGGCCAGAGCAACTAACGACCTGGGTGGCCTTCTGCATCCATTAGATATTCCTGAATAGAAATGGTTCGATATATCTATGGATTTCGTCATGGGATTTCCTCGGGCAAAATCTGGTGCCGACGCAATCTGGGTTATAATAGACCGTTTGACTAAATTAGCGCATTTTCTTCCTATTCGACAAATTGATTCTGTAGAAAGGTTAGCAAAACTTTATATCAAAGAAATTGTCAGATTGCATGGGATTCTGAAATCAATCGTATTCGATGGAGATAGCAGATTTACTTCTAAGTTTTGGCAAGTTGTGCATCAAGATCTAGGTACTACCCTAGCCATGAGTACAGCTTTTCACCCTCAAACGGATGGTTAGACTGAAAGAGTAAATCAAGTTTTAGAAGATTTTCTTAGACTTTGTATTCTCAATTTTGCTGGTTCCTGGGAAGATCACATTCCGTTAGTGGAGTTTGCCTACAATAACAATTTTCAAGCCAGTGTTAAAATGGCTCCCTACGAAGTATTGTATGGCAGAAAATGCAGTACTTCGCTAGCTTGGTCCGAAATAGGAAGCGTTCAGCTCTTTGGTTCAGAATTAGTTGAAGAAACCAGTAGTAAGGTCAAATTAATTCAGCAGAGAATTCATTCAGCTCAAGATCGTCAAAGCAAGTATCATGACTCTCATCACCATCTCCTAGAATTTAATGTGGAGATTCTGCTTATCTAAAGGTAAGCTCAATGAAAGGTGTCTTCAGATTTGGTGTAGCAGGAAAACTCAGTTTTCACAATGTTGGACCTTTTAAGGTTTTGGCCAAAGTAGGATCATCTGCCTACCGGTTAAATCTTCCGGATGGCTTTGCAGCTGTTCATAATGTATTTCATGTATCATTATTAAGAGGATGTCTCAGAGATCCTTCTCATCTCATTCAACTCCCAGCGGTAGAGATCCAACCCGATTTTTCATACGTCGAAGAACCTATCAGAATCTTAGCTCGTGATCAGAAGCAGCTAAGGAATCACTCAATTCCTATGGTCAAAATTCAGGGGAAGAACTGAACCTTGGAAGAATCTACTTGGGAGAAAGAGATGGATATGCGCAATAAATATCAATAGCTCTTTACAAACTTAGGTATTATTCTCTCTCTTTTCCATCTTCTGAATTTTTTAGATTTGTTAAAGCCCAGTAGCATTTTCTTCGCATAGGTGATGTCGGGGACGATATCGTTCTTACGTGAGGGAGTATGTAACAACCCCAGTTGTTACTCTAGCAAAATCTAGTTTAATGAAGCTAAACTAGGCTTTGCTTTTGATTCCATTGGACTCATGGGTCATTTAAATCTAAACCTAGAAGTTTGGGATCAATCGGAGCTAAAATGGAAAATTTGGTATTTTTGGCTATTTTTAAGTCTGAAAAATACCTAAATTAAATTGATCTCCAAATTAAAATCTGATTTCATTTTTGAATTTCCCACCCCCAAATTAGCTAAGGGTGAATTTTTGGGAATTTTTGGAGCTCATTTAGTCCTAAATTGGATTTAGAACCTTTAGGGAATAATTATATATTATTTAATTAGTTTTTATTTATTTAAATTAAATTTTTAATTAATTTTAAATGGCGGGATTCGCTGTCGGGACCGCGGTAGATTCGCTGCGGGGTCTGGACAGCGGCGCATAGGTAGAAGCCACTCGATGCGATAGGCACGCATCTTAGCGCTTGCGATCCAACGACTCACATCCCCCCGCGCCGTGATCTAATCCTAATAACCCGCATTCGATCAGCATCTGACATCCAATGCTCGGGATTTAATCCACAATTTATTTAAGTAGAAACCGCATCAGGCCGTCTATCCTCAACGGTCCCGTGATCAGAAGGCGAAGACGAACCCCATCACTGTGGATCGTCGTTCTCGCGACGATTTCTGCCCGACAAGCGGAAATTCGCCCGTACCAAGCCACATCAACTTTGTCTGCCATGCCTTCACCAGATCATCTAAGCCGTTAGCACCTTCCCATTCGTGGTCGAGCCTACTAGGGTGATCCAAAGGGTGGGATTACCCATTTTAAGGCTGGCTAAAGGTGCCGTCTAGTACAAGGCCAAGGCCTTAGATCAGCTTTAGCTTCCATCCCTAATGTCTCCCTGGTCTATAAGTACCCTCCCAAGAATCACAGTGAGCTCCTTGCTCATTGTGATCCCCTCATCACCCGGCTGAAGCAATTGGAGCTCTCGGTGAACCAGACGACTGGACTTGCTGCGTCTGCTGATAGAGGGCGAGGTATGGCATTCAGACCCCCTTGCCAAGCTCCTGTAACCCTCTGGTGTAATCTAGGCTATCTGCATTATCCTCCGTTGCTGCAACTCTTCATACCAAGGTACAACCTTTGTCCGATCCTTCTGTCGAGCTGGATTCTGCTCGACTTGCACTTAATCAAGCCTTAGATGCTACGTAGGACCTCTCCCTAGCTCCCTAGTGGATGTTCGAGTCTTCGAGTGAGGTCTGGCAGTGGACCAGATGATGAATTGGCCATCTGAGCACCCTGCCAGACGAATATATGGTTCACCAAATACGGCGTTCCCTCGAGCAATTAGCCGTCTAATTAGTGACGAAACCTGTCAGCAATAATTGTAGATTGGTATCGAGGGTTAGGCTCAATCTGGTGGATCCATTCGACTGGAATCGATCAACCCAGTCGCAGCTCACGTCAGCAAAGCACCGTGAATAGCACTCCCAGCGATTCACCCAACCCCTAAGCTTGCTGAGTGGATCGATCGAATCCCCTTCGATCCTTGGTCATGTCGGAGTAGAGCCTCACTCATATGGTCAGCTCTATGAGGAGAATTCCATCCTCACAAATGTGCCATAATTAACGCTTCGGTCAAGTAGCACTCCAGCGACTCGGCGCATCCCAGATGGGGTTTCCTGGCCCAATCGATGCGCCTATCTTCCCTGATGGTGTAGCCATTGAAATCCAGCGATGAGATGGTCTGGAGTGGGAGAATTTGGCATTTGAAGCATGCCCTAGGGTTCGGGCATCAGAGCATCCATGGGAAGAAGACGACGGATCCCGAGTCAGGACGACCTCGACCTGCGCCTTTTGATTTCGGGCCGGCAGACTAATAGCCGAAATTCTGGATTTAATTTCCTTAAAGAAATTAAATTATAAATAAAATTCTATAGTTTGTATTTAATAAAATACAGAATAAATAATTGAAATAACTTTAATAATACTGATCCAAATGTTATGATCCAATATACCATTTGAATCAGAAAAATATAAGGAATCTGAATATAAAATAAAATCACAGATCCAATGGTTGGATTTAAAATAATTGATTAAACCTTCTCTGTTTGTAATTAAGTTAAAATAAATTTAATTAATCACCAAATTGTTGATCATTGCAACATTTATACAGAAAGGGATCATACCAAAAGTAATTTTTTATATCCGCAAAGAATTTCTTTTTTTGTTGATAACTCATATCTTTTGGTATGATTCCTCTTGCAAGATAATTTGCAATATCAGCGAACCAGGGAGGATCATTTGTAGCTACCCAATAGAGCTTCTCGTCGGTAAATGATTCACTAATATCGGTCGACTTATCATGATCAATGTGGGTTAATCTGGATAAATGGTTAGCAAGCACATTTTCACTCCCCTTCTTATCCGGGATTTTGAGAACAAATTCTTGTAAGAGCAACACCCAACGTATCAAGCGTGGTTTTGCCTCTTTCTTTTGGAGGAGATACTTAATGGCAGCATGATCCGTGTAAACGATAGTCTTAGACCCAATGAGATACGACCTAAATTTAGTGAAAACAAAAATGACAGCTAACAGCTCCTTCTCCGTGGTGGTGTAATTTATTTGAGCATCGTCAAGAAGTTTACTAGGATAGTAGATCGAATAGAAGGTTCGCTCTCTTCGTTGCCCAAGAACAGCGCCTACTGCAAGGTCACTAGCATCACACATAATTTTAAAAGTTGAATCCCAGATTGGAGCAGAAATTATTGGAGCAGAGATCAAGGCAGTTTTTTAGTATATTGAATCCTTTTAGACAATCATTATCAAAATTGAACTCAACATCCTTTCCAAGTAATCTACAAAGTGGCATACTTATGTTTGAAAAATCCTTGATAAATCTTCGATAAAAACTAGCATGCCCTAGGAAGCTTCTAATTCCTTTAACATTGATTGGAGGAGGAAGTTTTTCAATTACTTCAATCTTAGCTTTATCGACCTCTATCCCCCTCCTAGAAATTAAATGACCAAGAACGATACCCTCTTCAACCATAAAATAACACTTTTCCCAATTTAAGATCAAATTTGACTCTTCACATCTTTTTAACACCTTTCCCAGATTAATTAGGCAATGATCGAAAGAGGTTCCAACCACAGAAAAATCATCCATAAAAATTTCTAAGAACTCTCCTATCATGTCAGAGAAATTTGCCATCATATAGCATTGAAAGGTGGCAGGGGGCGTTGCACAGACCAAAAGGCATTCTCCTAAAGGTGAATGTTCCAAAGGGGCAGGTAAACGTTGTTTTCTCTTGGTTTTTGGGCGCAATCAGGATTTTGATTGTATCCAGAATAACCATCAAGAAAACAGAAATAAGGATTTCCTGCTAATCTATCAAGCATTTGGTCAATTAAGGGAAGGGGATAATGGTCTTTCGAGTTGCTTTATTTAATCTCCTATAATCGATGCAAACTCGCCAACCAGTCACAGTCATAGTGGGGATTAGTTCATTGTTGCTGTTGAGGACAACAGTCATCCCACTCTTTTTGGGAACTACATGTATGGGGCTCACCCAAGGGCTATCAGAAATGGGGAAAATGATCCCGGCATCTAAGAGCTTGATGATTTCCTTACGAACTACTTCCTTGATGTTTGGGTTTAATCGCCGCTGAGGTTCAATTGAAGGCTTAGAACTATCCTCCAAAAGGATACGATGCATACAAAGAGTTGGACTAACCCCCTTTAAATCAGAAATACGCCATCCTATTGCCTTTTTGTGTTCTTTTAAAACTTTACATAAAAGATTCTCTTGATGTTTAGTTAATAATGAGGAAATTATTACAAGGAGTGAATCATCTTCACTAAGGTATGTGTATTTTAAATGTGAGGGAAGAGGTTTTAAATCAATTTTAGGAGGGCAAATTATCAAAGGTTGAATCATCTTCCTTTCTTCAATCAATTCTTCAATAACCTCTGTTTCAGTGGGATCTTCATATTCCTCACTTCCCACCATTCCCTCTTCTCCCACATCTTCCATTAACCCCACTTCTTCTAAGATATTAATCTCCCAACAATCCTGATTTAACTTAGAAGGGTGTTTCATAGAATCATTCACATGAAATTTAATCTCTTCCTCTCCATATCGCAACATCAATTCCCCTTTATCAACATCAATTAAGGTTCATCTTGTGGCCAAGAAAGGTCTTCCTAAAATAATGGGAATCTTTTGATTTTCATCTTCCATGTCCAAGATTATGAAGTCTGCCGGGAAGATGAACTTGTCAACCTTTACAAGAAAATTTTCCACAATTCCTAAGGGAGATTTTACAGATTTATCGACGAATTGGAGAAGAACAGAAGTAAGTTTTAAATGATCAATTCCTAGTTTCTTGAATATGTAGAAAGGCATCAAATTAACAGATGCACCAAGATCACAAGGCCTTTTGAAAAGATTGGCTTCCAATCGTGCATGGGATAGTGAAACTCCTAAGATCCTTCTTTTTAATGGGAATTCTTCTTTGAAGGATAGCACTTGCATTCTTCTGTTAATGCTACAGTTTTCTTTTCATCAATATTCCTTTTCTTGGATAAGATATCCTTCATAAACTTAGCATAACTAGGCATTTGTTCTAGGGCTTCTGTGAATGGGATATTGATGTGGAGGGTTTTAAAGGTCTTGAGAAATTTTTGATATTGGACATCTAATTTCTCCTTAGCCATCCACTGAGGATAAGGTATATGAAGGGTTCCCTTAGGTGGTTCTCTAAGTTCTTCCATCGCGGCATCCCTTTCCACACTCTTATCTATCCTTACTGTTTCTCCTTCATCCGTTTCCTCTCTTGATTTAGAGATGTCTTCACTATTCTCTTTTCTTACAATCTCGTGAGTGACCCTTCCACTTCTTCAGGTTATTGCATGCCTTGATTCATTCTCATAATCCCCGATCGCCCCTACTAATGAAGGTTGTTCTAACTGTTTTATTATATCCTTCAATTTTTGTTCAATTCTTTTAACCGTTTCTTCTTGTCTGAGGAGAGTGTGCTCATGCCTATTTAGTATGGCATCAGTTTTGTTTATTAGTTCTATAGTCGAGCATCTAAATTCCTTAAATGAATTTTCAAATCTTTCTCCGTTCCTCCCATGATTCATGATCATGTTAACATTTCTAGAATCCCCATCACTCTCCTGAAATGAGCTCACATAGCCAAATTCTAGCTTTTTGTTAAGTTGAGAGATTTGATTTTGCAGTTCTAGAATTAGCTGTGAGTTTACTAGTGAATTATACTCTTTTTTATCTTGGTGGTCGCTCCTTTGTAGAGGCCATTGGTAAGCGTTATTTGCCATTTCTTCCAAGAGGTCATAGGCTTCCCCTTAGGTTTTTCCACTAATGGATCCCCCGACGGCCGCATCAATGAGTGTCCTCATTAGAGCATTCAAACCATTGTAAAAAGTTTGCACTTGCATCCAGAGAGGGAACCCATGAAGCGGGCAATGTCTGAGATACTCCTTAAAGCGTTCCCACCCGTCATAGAGAGTCTCACCTTCCATCTAAGTAAAGTTGGTGATCTCAATTCTCAATCGTGTAGTTTTAGCCGGAGGGAAGTATTTGGCTAAGAATTTCTTAGCCAAATCATCCCAAGTACGGATAGAATCGCTCGGTAAAGAGCTGAGCCAACTCTTGGCTCTAACTCTCAGTGAGAAAGGAAATAGCCTCAATTTAACTGCGTCTTCGGAGACGCCGTTAAACTTGAAGGTATCACATATTTCAAGGAAGGTTGAAATATGTGAATTTGGATCTTCAATGGCTAATCCTCCAAACTGATTATTTTGTACCATACTCAGCGTATAAAGTTTAATTTCAAAATTATGAGCTTCTATATTTGGCCTTACAATCGCATGGAGAATGCCCCTAATAGTGGGCAGTGCATAATCTCTAAGTGCTTTACCCCTAGGCTCTTCTAAGTTTTTAGTGAAAGTGTCCATCACAGCTTGTTGGTTTGATAAATTTCATTCTCACCTAGCTTGTAAGTATGTTCGTTCTATTTCAGGATCAAACAGATATTCAGTACAAACTCTTTTACTCATACAAGTTTCAATAAGGCTTATCAAGAACGATTGAGCGATAAAGATCAAACAGATTTTTTTTCAGAAATGAAAATAAACAATAAAGAAATATAAAATGTTAGCTTGATAATTACAAAAGAAAATATAAAACTACTTAATATAAAAAAAAATCAAATTATTAAATCGCTAGCTACTTATAGATTCTCCTTAGTTCAAATAAAAAAAAACCAATTTCCCGGCAATGGCGCCAAAAACTTGACAGACTGTAAATACACGTCTGCGCTTGCACGCAAATGTACGTGGTCTGAAGTAATAAGTGGAAAGTGTGACTTTCCGAGAATTTATCGAGCCACAGAGAATTGGTTGATTTGGAACTAAAGTATATCTATTCTCACTAATGTTTAAGCTATAGTATGTATTGGTTGGTTGGTCAAAAATTAGCATAAATATTCACTAAGTAAAATAGCAAGATTAAAGAAAGAGGAGAGTTGGGACCATCCCACATGCAATAATATAATACTCATGTATATTTGTTTCTCAAGCTTTATCATTTAATTTAATTGAAACCAAGTGCACATTGCTGTCCTTTAGTCTAGCTCAAAGGCTCACAAGTTCAAATCTCGTGCACAAAATGAACTCACATTCGGTTCTACTTTAGCACAAAGATTCTTGTAAGATTCTTGAGATTTAAAGTTAATTTATTTTCTCTTTATTCAAGGAGAGTTTAAATTTTCTTAAATCTTAGGATCTCACAAGCATTGATTTCCACTATGAGCATCACTAGCATCTCACATAGTTGAGATGAGGGAATCACATATTGGGCTCAATGACTATGTTACTTAGTTCATGTGCACTCAACACTTCATTACTCAATCTCAATTATGTTGAGCTAAGGAGCTCATTTAGTGGGTCTTAGCATCACTTGCATCAACTCTTTGGTTGAGCTTAAATTGAGGTGCATTGAGCTCAAGAACCTTCTCACATGGTTCTAAGCTTTCATGCACTCAAAATCTAGCATCCAACCTATGGTGAGCTAAGGAGCACAAGACAATTAGATCTTGGATTTTTTTAGTTCTTTTCTCATAAACACATCAAGACTAATTAGATGAAAATTTCTTGGTAATGAATTAAAATCATAAATATATTATGCTTGAGGGAAAACATTCATACATCAATATTTTATCATGCAAAATGGGACTTCATCCCAAACCTCCCCAAGGAGAGTTTAGCTACTCATTACACAGGAAAATAAGGAAGACACATACATGGATAAAGACCCTTTCATGGTCAACTAAAGAGAAAATACAAGATTGAGTTTAGAAGATACTAGGAACGCTTCGTAGAGGTTCTCCAGAATTCTTCTTCTCCTTATAATTATCCTCTCCTTAGGTCGCTAGTGCTACCTTCTTCCTCTTCTCCCTTTGCAATAGCTTACCTCGCTACCCTTGAGGAGTTCTCTCTTCCTTTGGCTTTCCTCCTTACTTAGTGAATTTTTGCTAAAATTGTGAACCCTCCTCTAGTCAAGAGGAGAGGTATTTATAGGAGGGGGGAGGCTGAATTCTCCTCTTCATTTGCAACCAAATTTTCCATAAAGAATTATAAATTCATCATTGCAATATTTTTCCATTAATGGTGAGGTGACAATAATCTCATTTCTTTACCCAAAACATCACCTCAAAGCTTCCCTTTTTAACAAAAAAGGGCTGCTGTAGGAAATGGTGGCTGGAGACAAAATTTAGGATGGTGGTCATGTCTCCAGCCGCATTAAATGCAATGTCTGAGAAAAAATTTGGCGGGTCGCCGCAGCTTTATCGAAGATTTCACTCTTTCAGTCTGACCATCCATTTGAGGATGAAAAGCTGTACTCATGGCTAGAGTAATACCCAGATCTTGATGCACAGCTTGCCAAAACTAAGAAGTAAATCTACTGTCTCTCTCGGATACGATTGATTTCAGGATCCTATGTAGCCTGATAATTTCTTTGATATAGAGCCTTGCTAACTTCTCTACTGAGTCAGTCTGATGGATAGGAAGGAAGTGCGCTGATTTAGTTAAGCGATCTACTATAACCCAGATTGCATCGGCACCAGATTTAGCACGAGGTAATCCCATAACAAAATCCATAGATATATCGAACCATTTCCATTCCAAAATTTCTAATGGGTGCAGAAGACCACCAGGTCTTTGGTGCTCGGCCTTTACCAAATTGCAGGCATGACACTTAGCCATAAAGTCGGCTACATCTTTCTTTATATCGGGCCACCAAAATGATTGTTTTAGATCCTGGATGAATATGATACCCAGAATTATGGCCTTCAACCAACACTTCACGATGCATTGATTTAGGAATCCACAACCGATTTCCTTGATATATTATGCCATTATGCAACTGCAAATCAGAATGACGACCACCTTCAATATCTGCTTTGATCTTCAGATAATCATTGTCTTTGGTCTGTGAGATATAAACATCTCTGTGGAAGGTAGGTTCCACATTAATATATACTAGAAGTGAACTTAACATATTGCCACTAACTGGAGAAATTTCAAGCTTACAAAATTCTTGTTCTAAAGAACTGGATGTGATCATAGATGATAAAGTGACACGATGACTAAGAGAATCGGCCACTACATTTGTTTTTCCTGGATGGTATTGAATACTGAGGTCATAATCATTGATGAGGTCTAACCATCTCCTTTGATGACAATTCAGTTCTCTTTGAGTGAAGATATACTTCAAGCATTGATGATCAGTGAGAATCGAACACTGCACTCCATATAAATAGTTACGCCATATTTTCAAGGCAAAGATTACAGCGGCAAGTTCGAGATCATGAACTGGATAATTTTTCTCGTGTGGTTTTAACTAGTGAGAGGCATAAGCAATTACCTTACCCTCTTGCATTAATACACAACCTAGACCAATTTCAGAGGCATCAGTGTATACCTGATAGTCCAAGCCTTCTTTGGGCAGGATGAGAACTGAAGCGGTAGATAGTGCATCCTTCAGGGTTTGAAATGCTTCCTCGCATTCAGTACTCCAAATGAATGGAATGGATTTCTGGGTTAACTTAGTCAAAGGCAAGGCGATCTGGGAAGAGCCCTTAACAAACTTTCTATAATATCTAGCTAATCCCAAGAAACTTCTAATATCGGTGACTGACTTAGGCTAAGCCCAATTTTGAATAGCGCTCACTTTACTCTGATCTATACGAATACCTTGGGCATCGACTACATGTCCCAAAAATAAAATGGATTTAAGCCAGAACTCATACTTGGAGAATTTGGCATAAAATTGATGTTCACGCAGAGTTTCTAATACTAACCTCAAGTGTTCTTCATGATCTTTTAAGGTTCTATAATAAATGAGGATATCATCGATAAAGACGATCATGAACTTATCTAATTATGGTTTCAAAACTCGCTGCACCAAATTCATAAAGATTGATGGCGCATTAGTGAGTCCGAAAGACATCACTAGGATTTCAAAATGACCATAACGAGTACGAAAAGTGGTCTTTCCCACATCATCTTCTCTTACTCGCAATTGATGATATCTAGACCTTAAGTCAATCTTAAAGAATATAATAGCTCTAGATAACTAGTCGAATAAATCATCAATTCTAGATAATGGGTACTTATTCGTTATGGTGACCTTATTTAGTTCACAATAATTTATGCACATTCCCATAGATCCATCCTTTTTCTTTACAAACAGAATGGGTGCTCCCCAAGGAGACATACTCGGCCTAATAAAGCCTTTATTCAAGAGCTCTTGCAGCTGTTCATTGAGTTCTTGTAATTCCTTAGGAGCCATTATGTATGGTGCTTTAGATAAAGGCTGGGTACCCGGAGCTTGTTCAATAGAGAACTCAACTTCTCTGGAAGGAGGTACACTAGGCAGATCTTTTGGGAATACGTCAGCAAATTCCTTAACTACTTTACAATCAGAGAGGGGGATACTTTCTCTTACTTCACCCATCATAATGACAAGATAAGCATCAAAACCCTTATTGAACAATTTCTTGGCTTTGATAGCATTTATTAACAATAACTGCGTACTAGTCTTTCCTATAAAAGTCTCAGACTTGCCTTGGAAATGAAGAGTGATTTTCTTTTTCAAACAATTTATCACGGAGTTATTGTCACTGAGCCAGTTCATTCCAAGGATGATATCAAAGTTTGCTAATGGCAGGATGATCAATTCAGATTTAAACTCCTGACCATTTAATGGAATTTTGATGTTACAAAACTTAGTGGCACTTAGTTGGGCTCCAGATGGAAGTCCAACGCTTAGGGATTTTGCTAAGTTGTATAGTTGTGGTATAAGGATGTTGGCAAATCATTTAGAAATAAATGAATGACTAGTATCGATGTTAAACAACACGTTGCAGGGCTGGTCATTAAAGTAAAGTGTGCCTAATTTATTCATACAAATCATATTAACAAATGGCAATAATTAAAGTACAGGAATGCAACTAACAAAGGAGAAGTTCAGAAATGTGTACCTGAAACTATATTGTTGCCCTCTGCGGCTTCAAGAGGTGTTAAAGCTTAGATGATGAATCCATAAATTATATCTAAAATAAAGGAAAATTTCATTCATTTCTAATCTTTAAACTGCTCCTAAATCAAATTTTGTCTATCTTTTCAGGAAAATGACTTATCCAAAGGAGTTCTGAAACATTTATGCAAAATTTCATTTTTTTTTCAAAAGAAACTGCTGTCACGCACTGCAGCACGCTATGACGCGCTGTAGCAGGTCATTTTGCAAAATCACGCGATAGCGTGCTCCAGCGGGTTCATTTGTAAACCGCGGGTGCGGTAGTGCGCTGCAACGGGTCCATTTGCGAAACGCGGGCGCGGTAGCGTGCTGCAGCGGGTGACTTTGCAAAATGCTGACGCAGTAGCACGCTGCAGCGGTTCAGCTCGCAAACTATGGGCGCGGTAGCGCGCTGCAGCGGGGTGATTTGCAAATTGAACTTCTACCGCACACTGCAGCGGAGCATTTTGCGAAATGCTCCCGCTACAGCGCGCTGCAGCTGTACGATTTGCAAAATGCTTGCGCGACAGCGCGTTGCAGTGGGTCATTTTGCGAAAAGTGGATGCGGTAGCGCGCGACAGCGGGGGACTTAGCAGATTTTTACTTGCACCATTGCATGCCGCAGTGCGCGGCAGCGGGCAGCAGCGGCCCGCCGCAAATTTGTCAGACAGGAGCATTTATTGCTGCTGGGACAAGACCCCAACCAGGATCTTGTCCCAGCCATCATTCCTTTTGCAGCAAGCTATGTTTTTATATGGAAAAGTTGATCTTGAGGTGATATATTGGCTAAACAATTGAGATATTGGTCACCTCATCATCAATGGATTGTTCTTACAATTATTGCTCAGAATTTTCAAATGGAAATACTAGTTTGGATCTTAAGTAGGATGTATGCAGCCCCTCTCCTATAAATATCACTCCTCTTGACTAGAGGAGGGTTCCCAATTTTGCTCAAAACCACTAAGTAAAGAAGAATGATGCATAGTGGAAGAGAGGAACTCCCCAAGGGTGGAAGAGCCATTTTTGCTAAGGAGAAGAAGAAGGAAGGCAGCACTAGCGACCTAAGAAGAGGAACTTCAAGAAGGAGAAGAAGAATCTGGAGAACTTCCAAGGAACGTTCCTAATATCTTCTAAACTCTACTTTTGTAATTTCTTTTCTTAGTTGATCATGAAAGGGTCTTTATCTATGTATGTGTCCTTTTTCATTGCTTTTGTAATGAGTAGCTAAATCTCCCTTGGGGAGGGTTGGGGTAATCCCATGTGTAAGATAGTCACATTTTTATTGTATGAAGTTTTCCTCAAGCATTAATAAAATGTATGAACTCAATGCCTTGCTCAAGAAATGCTTTTTATCGATTTAGTCTTGATTGTGAATTAAAGGAAAATGAACTTATGAACTCAAGAACTAAAGTGTCTTGTGCTCCATAGCTCACATTTGGTTAGATGCTACATTTATGAGTGCATAAACGCTTAGAACTATGTGAGAAAGTTCTTGAGCTTAGTGCACTTTAATCTAAGCTCAACTATAGTGTTGATGCATGTGATGCTAAGACCCACTAAGTGACCTCATTACCTCAACATAATTGAGGGTGGGAAAGAATTAGTTGCGTGCTCATAAATGAGGTGACATAGTCATAGAGCCCAACATATTATTTTCTCATTTCAATTGTGTGTGATGCGAGTGACGCTCCTAATGGAATCAATGCTTATAAGATCTTAAAAATTTAATAGTCTACATCTCCTTGATCAAGAGATAAGATAAAAACTCAAAACCTAAATTCTTACAAGAATCTTTGTGTAGAAATAGAACCAATTATCTGTTCATCTTGTGCACATGATTTGAACTTGTTAAACCTTGAGATAAAACTCAAGAGAGAACAAAGTGCACTTGATTAATTTTAAGTAAATAAAGAACAAAGCTTGAGGAACCATCATGCATTATTGACTTATCATGACATGTGGGATGAACCCAACTCTCCTCTTCCCATATCTAACTTATTTTCCACTTAGTGATTATTGTGCTTAATCAAGGACTAATTCAACCAATTTCATCATATCTTAAATATTAGTGATAATAGATAAACCTTAGTAACAAAACAACCAATTCTCTGTGGTTCGATATATCCCAGAAACTAACACTTTCCATTTATTACTTCAGACCACGTACACTTGCGTGCAAAGCAGACATGCATTTACAGTCTGTCAAGTTTTTGGCGCCGTTGCCGGGGAATTGGAATTTGTTTCGTATTAAGGATAATCTATAAGCAGCTAGTGACTTTTAAGTATTTTCTTGCATATACTTTTAGTTTTTGATTTTTGTAATTATAACATTTATTTTTTTGTCTCTGTCTTTTTATTTCTGTTAAAATTTCTGAGCATTATTGAATTTGTTCTTGATAGCCTAAGTATTAAGTGTATGAGTAGAAGGGTCTGCACGAATTATCTATTTGACCCTGAAATTGAAAGAACATACCTACAGGCTAGGAGAGAACAAAACCTTTCAAACCAACAATTCGTTATGGATAATGCTAATGAAAATCCTGTAGAGCTATTAGGAGAGCCAGTAGGAGTGGCAAGGGGGAGGGCACTAAGAGAATATGCACTTTCTACTGTTAGGGGAATCCCCCATGCAATTGTTAGGCCTAATATTGAAGCCAATAATTTTGAGATCAAACCTTCCACAATGAGTATGGTGCAAAATAATCAGTTTGGGGGATTAGCCAATGAAGATCCAAATTCACATATTTCAACTTTTCTTGAAATATGTGACACCTTCAGATTTAACGATGTCTTTGAAGACGCGGTTAAATTACGGCTTTTCCCAATCTCTTTACGAGACAGAGCCAAGAGTTAGCTCAGCTCTCTGCCAAGCGATTCCATCTGGACGTGGGATGATTTGGCTAAGAAATTCTTAGCCAAATATTTCTCTCCAGTGAAAACCGTTCGGTTGAGGATTGAGATAACCAACTTTACTCAGTTAGAAGGGGAGACATTCTATGATGGATGGGTCCGGTTTAAGGAATGCTTAAGGCGTTGCCCACATCATGAGTTCCCTTTATGGATGTAAGTGCAAACCTTTTATAATGGTTTGAACGCTCCTACCAGGACACTTATTGATGCAGCTGCGGGCAGCTCTATTAGCGGCAAAACCCAAGAGGAAGCTTATGACCTCTTGGAAGAAATGGCAGATAATGCTTACCAATGGCCTCTCCATAGGAATGATCACCATGATAAAAAAGAATGTAACTCACTAGGAAATTCACAGCAAATCCTTGAACTGTAAAATCAAATCTCTCAACTCAATAAGAAACTAGAATGTGGGTATGTAAACTCTTGTCAGGAGGATGATGGGGAGTCGAGAGATGTCAATATGATTATGAATCATGGAAGGAATATAGAGACATTTGAAAACTTGCTTATCGAATTTAGAACTTCCACTGCTGAATTCATGAATAAAACTGATGCCACTTTAAACATGCCTCTGCACACTCTTCTAAAACAAGAGGAGACGGTTAAAAGAATTGAACAAAAATTAAAAGACATAATGAAGCAGTTAGAGCAACCTTCTCTAGTCGGAGTGATCAGTGAATATGGAAAGGAGTTGGGAAATGCAATAACCTTGAGAAGTGGAAAGGCTACACAGAAGATTGTGAGAAAAGAGAATAGCAAAAATATAGCAAAAACAAGAGAGGAAAAGAAGGAGGAAGGAGAAACGATCAGGGCAAAGAGGAGTGTTGCAAGGGATTTAGAAAAGGAAGAACCTAGAGATCAACCTAAGGAAATCCCTCATATACCTTATCCTCAGTGATTGGCTAAGGAGAAACTTGATATCCAATATAAAAAATTCCTAGAAACCTTTAAAACTCTTCATATCAATATCCCTTTCGCAGAAGCTCTAGAGCAAATGCCTAGTTACGCTAAGTTCATGAAAGACATCCTCTCCAAGAAAAGGAAGATTGATGAAAAGGAGATCATGTCATTAATAGAAGAATATAGTGCAATCCTTCAAAGAAAGATTCCCATCAAAAAGAAGGACCCAGGGAGTTTCACTATCCCTTGCACGATTGGATGCCAATCTTTCCAAAAAGTCCATTGTGATCTTGGTGCATCTGTTAATTTGATGCCTTTCTACATATTCAAGAAATTAGAAATTGATCATTTAAAACCCACCTCTGTTCTACTCTAATTTGCTAATAGATCTATAAAATCCCCTATAAGAATTGTGGAAAATGTACTTGTGAAGGTTGACAAGTTCATCTTCCCTGCGGATTTCAAAATCTTGGATATGGAAGATAAAAATCAAGAAATTCCTATTATTCTAAGTAGACCTTTCTTAGCCATAGGATGAACCTTAATTGATGTAGATAAAGGGGAATTGAAATTGCATTATGGGGAGGAGGGGATTAAGTTTCATGTGAATGATTCTATGAGACACCCTTCTAAGCCAAATGAGGTTTATTGGAAGATCAATTTAATAGAAGAAGCTTGGTTAATGGAAGATGTGAAAGAAGAGGGAATGTTAGCAAGTGAGGAAGATGAAGATCCCATTGATACAGAAGTTATTGAAGAATTGATTAAGGAAAGGAAGATAACTCAACCTTCGATAATTTGTCCTCCTAAAACTGAATTAAAACCTTTTCCCTCACACTTAAAATACACCTACTTAGGAGAAGATGAATTTATTCCTGTAATAATCTCCTCATTGTTAAATCAACATCAAGAGAGTCTTTTATGTAAGGTTTTAAAAGAACTCAAGAGAGCAATGGGATGGAGTATTGTGGATCTGAAGGGGGTTAGTCCAACTCTATGTATGTATCATATTCTTTTGGAGGATAACTCCAAACCTTCAATCGAGCCTCAGTGGCGATTAAACCCAAACATCAAAGAAGTAGTTCACAAGGAAATCATCAAACTCTTAGATGCTGGAATCATCTTCCCCATTTCTGATAGCCCTTGGGTGAGCCATATACATGTGGTTCCCAAAAAGAGTGGGATGACTATTATTTTCAATAGCAACAATGAGCTGATCCTCACTAGAACTGTGACCAGATGGAGAGTGTGCATCGATTATAGGAAATTAAATAAATCCACTTGAAAAGACCACTATCCCCTTCCCTTTATTGATCAGATGCTTGATAGATTGGCAAGAAATCTTTATTTCTGCTTTCTTGATGGGTATTCAGGATATAATCAAATCCTAATTTCATCTGAAGACCAAGAGAAAACAACTTTCACTTGCCCCTTCAGAACATTTTCCTTTAGAAGAATGCCTTTCAGATTGTGCAATGCTCCAGCTACTTTTCAATATTGTATGATGGCAATCTTCTCTGACATGATATGGGAGTTCTTGGAAATCTTTATGGATGATTTTTCTGTTGTCAGAACCTCTTTTGATCATTGCTTAATCAATCTGGGAAAGGTTTTGAAAAGATGTGAAGAGTCAAATTTAATCTTGAATTGGGAAAAATGTCACTTCATGGTCAAAGAGGGTATTGTTCTTGGTCATTTAATTTCTAGGAGAGGGATAGAAGTTGATAAGGCAAAGATTGAGGTAATTAAGAAACTTCCTCCTCCCATCAATGTTAAAGGAATTAGAAGCTTCCTTGGGCATGCTGAGTTTTA
Organism: Gastrodia elata; assembly: GCA_016760335.1. NCBI lineage: Eukaryota > Viridiplantae > Streptophyta > Magnoliopsida > Asparagales > Orchidaceae > Gastrodia > Gastrodia elata. The sequence continues at coordinate 35,553,149 of CM028670.1, read as the reverse complement.
TCGAAGATTTATCAAGGATTTCTCCAATATAAGTATGCTGCTTTGTAGAATGCTAGGAAAGGATGTCGAGTTCAACTTTAATGAAAATTGTTTAAAAGGATTCAATGTTATAAAATCTGCTTTAATCTCAGCTCCAATAATTTCTACTCCAATTTGGGATTCACCTTTTGAAATTATGTGTGATGCGAGTGACCTTGCAGTTGGTGCAGTTCTTGGGCAATGAAGAGAGCGAACCTTCTATTCAATCTACTATACTAGTAAGCTCCTAGAGGATGCTCAAAGAAATTATTCTACCACAGAAAAAGAGCTTCTAGTCGTCATTTTTGCCTTCACTAAATTTAGGTCGTATCTCATTGGGTCTAAAAACTATAGTTTATACTGATCATGCTGATATTAAATATCTTTTTAAAAAGAAAGAGGTAAAACCACACTTGATATATTGGGTGTTGCTCTTGCAAGAAATTGATCTTGAAATCCGGGATAATAAGGGGAGTGAAAATGTGCTTGCAGATCGTTTATCTAGATTGACCCACCTTGATAATGATAAGTTGACTGAAATTAGTGAGTCTTTCCCTAATGAGAAGCTTTATGGTGTGACTTCTAGTAATCCTCCCTGGTTTGCTGACATTGCAAACTACCTTGCAGGAGGAGTCATACCAAAATATATGAGTTACCAACAAAGAAAGAAATTTTTCGCTGATATAAAAAATAACTTTTGGTATGATCCTTTTTTGTACAAATGTTGCAATGATCAACTCCTAAGGAAATGTGTTCCAAACTCCGACACGAGAAATATTTTCTATCATTGTCACACATCTCCTTATGGAGGGCACCATGGGATTGAGCGTACGGCTGCAAAGGTGCTTCAATCGGGTTTATTTTGGCCCCATTTGTTCAAAGATGCCACTGACTTTGTCAAAAGCTGTGACAAGTGCCAAAGAATTGGGAATTTAAGCAAAATGGATGAGCTCCCTTTAAATGGAATTTTTGAAGTAGAGCTATTCGATGTGTGGGGAATAGACTTCATTGTACATTTTCCCTCATCCCAAGCCAATATGTATATTATTGTGGCAGTTGAGTATGTCTCAAAATGGGTGGAGGCATTAACATATATTAACAATGATGCTAAAATTATTATTAAATTTCTCAAGGAACACATGTTGGCTAGATTTGGGATGCACAGATTCTTAATCAGTGATGGGGGAAAATATTTCTGTAACAAGCAATTGGAGAATGTATTAAAAAGTTATGGGGTGAAGCATAAGGTGGGTACTCCCTACCACCCCCAAACTAGTGGGCAAGTTAAAGTCTCCAACAGAGAACTTAAACAAATTTTAGAGAAAATTGTGAACTAAAATAGAAAGGACTGGACTTCAAAACTTCAGGATGCCCTGTGGGCTTATAGAACTGCCTTCAAGACCCCTTTAGGAATGTCCCCTTATAAGCTCATTTATGGAAAATCATGCCACCTTCCGGTATAACTTGAGCACCGAGCCTTTTGGGCAATAAAAAATTTAAATTTTGATCCCCAAAAGGCAGGTGCACAAAGAATGCTGCAACTGAATGAACTTGACAAATTTAGGTTAAACGCCTATGAAAGTGCCAAGTTGTATAAAGAGAAAACAAAAAAATGGCACGATAAGCTGATTAAGCGAAAGCATTTTCAACCTGGAATGAAAGTACTGCTTTTTAACTTAAGATTAAGATTATTTCCAGGAGAATTGAAGTCAAGATGGACAGGACCATTTACTATCACGAAGGTTTTTCCTCATGGAGCAGTTGAGGTCGCCTCCAAAGATGACACTTTTAAGGTAAATGGAAATCATCTAAAGTTTTACTTGGAGGGAGAACTCTTTCAAGAAAAGGGTGGATGGACCCTTCAGGACCTCCCGGATGAAGGTATCACATGAGGATCTTTCTCGTGTTAGGCTGAGACACTAAAATAAGCGCTTATTGGGAGGTAACCCATAAATAAACAAGTTGTATTTTTCTTTTTGTATTTTTCTATGTTTTCCTTTGTATTTTATTTTGTGTTCACTGGAGATTTTAATTTATGAATTTTCATATTCCCTCATTTTTCTGGTATTCTTAAATGACATATTTTTTCTGAATTTTTCAAGAAATGAAAGTCACAAAACATCAATAAGGAATTTGATATAAATTAAAGGAGTGCTTAACAAAAAGATGATCAAATGCATTATGAGCATTAAAACATTTTAACCAAGGAATGAATGAAGGATAATCTATCTCCAAAAATTTAAAGTGATGCCATGAACTAAGTGTGGGGGAAGACATTGGACTAAAGACTAGAGATTATGGTGAGTACTCTAAAAAGAGTATGCTAAGCTCCCGTAGGACTTCATAATCGCAGATATGTGTATTGGGGATGAAGAAAAGTATCTCTCCCTAAGAATGAAAAGAAAAAAATATTGTTCCATCTGTCCCACTCGCACACAACAAAATCAGTTGGAACAATGAAGCTCCCCAACCCTACAGCAACATTCTTAATAATTCCTAGAGGGGTAAGGGATTCCAGATTTGTAAATTCTAGATTTATGGAGGTGTACTCCATTCCTCCTACCTTTAGATGTTCATAAATGTGGTAGGGCATAACATTGACAGAAGCACCAAGATCACACAAGGGATCTAAAAGCACTTTAATTCTAACTATGCAAGGAATACACAACCTCTCGGGGTCATCACATTTCAAAGCTGTGAGCTTCTCACATTTCATTCCCATCACTCCTTCTTGAGCCTCTATCTCTTCTTCTATGGCACTCAAATTATCAGTTATATTTCCCCCATACACCCCTTCAGAATGAATCACACTGACCAACTCCCTTGGATTTACTTCAGTGGAACTGTAGAGCTTCTTGCTGCCGAATGGTCAACTGCTTGGAGATCTGCCCCAGTTGGGTCTCAATGTTTCTAAGGGATGCTTCTATTCCTTGGATAGAGGCATCATGGCGGGTGATTGTAGCTTCAATGCGGTGCATGAACTGGATTGTTTCAGCCTTAAAGAAATTAAAAGCTCTTTCTAAATTTGGAGGGTGATAGTTATGATTATTCTCATTATTAATGCCCTGTTGGTTTGATGAACTCCCCCTATATTGATTTTCGTTATTATTGTTATTACTCCACAAGAAATTAGGGTGGTTTTTCCACCCTAGATTGTAGGTATTGGAGTCGAGGTTGTTCATGGTGTTATTGTTTCTTAAATAATTAACTTGTTCGGTGTTCGTTTGTACGAATGGGTTATTCAAGTTGCAATTTTTGCTATTATATCTCCCCCCCGCACAACTCACATTGTATCTCAAGAACAACGTTAACATTCAGTCTCTTAATTTTCTCATACAAGGTTTGGATTTCTTGTTGTAGTGTCGTTATTTGGTTGGATTCATTCACCTTCATAGATTCCTTTTTAAGCCTTTCAAAAGGCCATTGGTATGCATTATTTGCAATTTCTTCTAAGAGGTTGTAAGCCTCTTCTTGGGTTTTACTACTAAAAGAGCCTCCGGTGGCCGTATCGATGAGGGTCCTTGTTGAAGCATTCAAACCATTGTAAAAGGTTTGAATTTGCATCCATAAGGGAAACCCATGATGTGGGCATCGCCTTAAGCATTCCTTAAATCGATCCCATCCATTATAAAGTGTCTCACCTTCCAACTGAGTGAAGTTGGTTATCTCAATTCTCAGCCAAGCAGTTTTCACCAGAGAGAAATACTTGGCTAATAATTTCTTAACCAAATCATCCCAAGTCCGGATCGAATCGCTTGGGAGAGAGCTGAGCCAACTTTTGGCTCAATCTCATAATGAGAATGGAAAGAGCCTTAATTTAACTTCATCCTCAGAGACATCATTAAATCTGAAGGTGTCACAAATTTCAAGGAAAGTTGAAATATGTGAATTAAGATCTTCAGTAGCTAATCCCCCAAACTGGTTATTTTGAACCATACTCAGAGTGGAAGGTTTGATCTCAAAGTTGTTAGCTTCAATATTAGGCCTTACAATAGCATGAGGAATTCCCCTAATAGTGGGTAGTGCGTAGTCTCTCAGTGCTCTTCTCCTAGGCTCTCCTAATGGCTCTCCAAGATTTTTATTATAATTTTCCATAATGGCTTGTTGGCTTAGCAAAATGTTTTATTCTCTTCTAGCCTGCAAGTATGTTCTCTCAATTTTAGGATCAAAAAGATATTCTGTGCAAACTCTTCTATTCATACATGACAACACATAAGCTATTAAGAACAAATATAGCAATATCATTCAAGGATTCAACAATAATAAAGAAAACAGAAAAGTAAATGGTTAGTGCCTATAATTATAAAAATAACAAAATAAAATTATATGCAATGAATTGCTTAAATCACTAATTACTGATAGATTCTCTTTAATACAAAACAAGTACCAATTCCCTAGCAACGATGCCAAGAAATTGATAGACCTAAAATATGTCTGCGCTTGCACGCAAGTGTACGTGATATGAAGTAATAAGTAGAAAGTTTAGTTTCCGGGATTTATCAAACCTCAGGGAATTGGGCATTTTGTTACTAAGGTATATCTATGATCACTATTATTTAAGCTATGTGTATATTATTGAATTTGGTTCCTGAACAAGCACGACAACTCTTAATAAAAAATAGTTCTGATAAAAGGAAGAGGAGAGTTGGGTTTCTCCCACATGATATGATAGATAATTTATGTATGATGATTCCTCAAGCGTTCAACTTTTCTTTACATAGTTTTTAATCAAGTGCACATTATCCTTCTTAGAGTTTTATCTCAAAGATTTACAAGTTCAAATCTCGTGCATGAAATGAATAAACAATCGGTTCTATTTCCGCACAAAGACCCTTAAAAGATTTTAGAATTTTTTAGTTTTCCTCTCATCTCTTGATCATAGAGATGAGGGTTATAAAGTTAAGATCTTACAAGTATTAATTTCACTAAGAGCATCATGCGCATCATGCATAGTTTAGATGAGGGAGTGATTTCATTGGGCTCAATGACTATGTCATCTCATTCGTGAGCACTTAATGAATCCATTCCCTCCCTTAAGTATCCTGAGCATTGGAGCTCAATTAGTGGATCTTAGCATCACACTCATCAACTCTTTTGTTGAGCAAGGATCAAGGTGCACTAAGCTGAAGAACTTTCTCACATAGTTCTAAGCTCTCATGCACTCATGGATCCAGCATTAAAACTAAGAATGAGCTATGGAGCCTAAGACTTTTTAGTCTTTGAATTCATTTAGTCCCTTGTTATTTTGTCCACATTCAAGTTCCCAATAGTCCTTTACATTTCTTTAACAAGTCATTGAGCTCACAAATTTTATTAAAGCTTGAGAAAAATTTCAAACATTATAGTATCTTTCATTACATGTGGGATTTGCCCTAACCCTCCCCAAGGGAGGTTTAGCTCTCCATTACAAAAGAGATGAAAAAGAACACATACATGGATAAAGACCCTTTCATGATCAACTAAGAAAAACACAAGACAAGAGTTTAGAAAATACTTGGAACATTCCTTTGGGAAGTTCTTCAGACTTCTCCTCTTCATGCTTGTGGTTGCTTCTCCTAGGTCCGTAGTGCTACCTTACTCCTTCTTCTCCTTAGCAAGAGTAGTTCTTCCACCCTTGGAGAATTCTCCTTCTCTTCTATGCAGCCCTCTCCTTACTTAGTTTGTAGTGAGCCAAGTTGGGAACCCTCCTTAAGTCAAGAAGGGTGGTACTTATAGAGGTGGGCTGCACTCTTCATCTTCACATTCAAATTCTGCTTTTGCTTTTTAAAATTCTATTGTAATGATAGCCAATCCCACTTGAGGGTGAAGAGACTTCCACTTTTCCATTGTTTAATCTCCATATCACCTCAAAATATTAATTTTCCCTTTAAAAAAAATCTACTGCCAAAGGAATGATGGCTGGAGACAAGGAGCTGGTTGGGGGTCTTGTCCCAGCCGCATTTAATGCTTTGCTCAGACAAAATTTTGGCATGCTACTGCAGCGCACTGTGGCGCGCTGTAGCACACTGTAGCGTGTTATAGCAGAAAGTTTTCGCAAAATGGTTCGCAGTAGCGCATTGTGGCATTCTGGTTCGTAAATTGATGATCCATTACAGCGCGCTGTAGCATGCTTTAGTGCCAGCATTTTGCAAATTGCTCCGCTGTAGCACGCTGTAGTGATAGCGCTTTGCAAATTGCTCCGCTGCAGCGCACTATTGCGCCAGCATTTCGCAAAATGGTTTGCTGCAGCGCGATGTAGCGCCAGTGTTTTGCAAATTTCTCCGCTGTACTGCGCTATAGCGCCAGCATTTTGCAAATTGCTCTGCTGCAGCACGCTGTAGCGCCAGCATTTCACAAATTGCTCTGTGGCAGCACGCTATAGAGCCAGCATTTCACAAAATGCTTCGCTACAGCGTGCTGTAGCGCCAGCGCTTCACAAAATGCTCTATTGCGGCATGCTGTAGCGCTAGCGCTTTGCAAGTTGGACTGCTGCAGTGCGCTGTGGCGCGTTGCAGCGCCCTGTGGTGCGTTGCAGCGCGCTGTGGCGCGCTGCAACGTGCGGCAGCAGATTTTTTCCAGAAAACTTGGAAAGTTGTACGGGAATGTTCAGAAATTGTTAGATAAGCATTTTTCCTGAAAAAAATAGGCAAAATTAGATTAAGAAAGCACTTTTAATATGAAAAATGAATGAAACTTTTCTTTATTTAAGATATAAATTATGGATTTATCAATGATACTGAATGTAAAGTCATAATCACTGATTTATTCCAATCACCTTCTCTGTCTGCAATTCAATTCCCTCTGGGTGAATATATATTTGAGACTCTGGTGATCAGTAAAGATTAAGCATTAAATTCCATTGAGGTAGTGATTCCAAATCTTTAGAGCCTATGCTAGATAATTCAAGTCATGGACAGCATAGTTCCTTTTGTGGGTCTTCAGTTGACGGGAAGCATAGGCAATAACCTTTCCTTCCTACATTAGCATAGCTCCCAAGCCTATGCTAGATGCATCGGTGTAGACTTGGTAGTTCACTCCTTCTTTAGGAAAAACTAGAATGGGGGCTAAGATAAGTACATCTTTTAATGCTTGTAATGGTTCTTCACAAGCTAGTGATAATTCGAATGGTACAGCCTTCTGGGTGAGTTTGGTGAGTGGAGAGGCTATTTGAGAAAAGCCTTTCACAAATCTTCTATAATAACCAGCCAAACTTAAGAAGCTTTTGATTTCTGTCACTGATTTAGGTTGCACCAATTCTTGGATGGCGCTAACCTTGTTTTGATCTACTCTGATCCCTTGAGCATCTACTACGTGGACTAAGAAGGAGACAGATTCAAGCCAAAACTTGCACTTTGAGTACTTGGCATAAACTAGTGGCTTCGCAGCTCTTCTAATACTGCCCTAAGATGACATTTGTGTTCCTTCTTCGTCTTAGAGTATATTATAATATCATTTATGAAGATGATGACAAATTTGTCAATGTAGGGTTTCAAAATACACTGCATTAAGTCCATGAAGATTGAGGGCGCATTTGTCAATCCGAATGACATCACTAAGAACTCATAGTGGTCGTATATAGTTCTAAAGATAGTCTTTGCTATATCAGAATCTTTCACATACAGCTAGTGGTATCTTGATCGTAGATCGATCTTCGAGAACACTTTTACTCTGGCCAATTGATCGAATAAATCATCAATGAGGGGCAGCAGGCATTTGTTCTTTATGGTTACTTTATTAGTTCTCTATAATCAATGCACATCCGCATTGACCCATCTTTCTTCTTGACAAATAATATTGGCACTCCCCACGGGGATTAACTAGGCCTGATAAGACCTTTTTCCAATAGCTCCTACAATTATTTATTCAGTTCTTGTAATTATTTAGGTGTCATTTGATAGGGTGCTTTGGAGATTAGCTGGGTTCCTAGAACGATGTCGATTGCAAATTATACTTCCCGTGTAGGTGGAAGACCGGGTAGGTCTTCGAGAAAAATGTCAAGGAATTCACAAATGACTGGATTCCTAGATAAGGGAATGTCTTCCTTATTTTCTCCTAGTATTGTCACTAAGAAGGCACTGCAACCTTTACTTACTAAACTCTTGGCTTTGATAGCATTGATCAAGGAAGCTCTTGTACTAAAGTTTCTAACAAATGACTTAGCTTGTTTGCCATCACCCAGGGTGATCTTTTTCTTCTGGTAGTTGATGGTGGCATCATGTTGACTTAGCTAATTCATTCCCAGAATAATGTAGAAATTAGCTATTGGCAAAACTACAAGCTTAGCTTCAAATTCTCTGTCTCCAAATGAGCTAGTAATTGAGCTCCAGATGATAAGCCTATGCTTAGAGGATTCGCTAGATGGTATAATGGCAACTTGAGAGATTTTGTCCAACTTTTAGAAATGAAGGAGTGACTAACTCCAGTATCAAATAAGATATTACAGGGCTTATTATTTGCATAGATCGCACCTAACTACAGATGCAGTAATTTACTAGCTACTTTAAGAATGTAATACTAAAAAAGCAGATTAGTTCAGAAGTGTGTACCTGACACCACATTGTTATCCTCTGCCACTTCAGTAGGGGTGAGAGTATAAACATGTGCGGGATCAGTAGGCCGATTGTTATAAGTTTGCCGGGTAGGTGGCCTCGGGGCATTTGGGCAGGGGACAATGGATGTCTCGTGCCGTTGATTAGAAGGAGGAGGTGGCAGGGCTGGGCGGACTGTTGTAGGATTTTGGAACAAATCATAAACCTGTTGTCATTTGGAGCGATCGATCTGGTCACTCTTTATAGTGTCAGTGAAATTACACCGATAGTAAGAATGAACCAGCCTCCCATAATTGAAGAAGTTTCTAGTTTTATGGTAGCATTGTTCATATGGGTGGGAACGAGTGCAGCCATTGAAGATATTGCCGATGGAGCTCTTGCTTTAATTTGATATACCCTAGTTCTTTTAGGATTCTTGCGCTGAAATGTGGTCGTCCCATAGTTTCATCTGGGTTTGGATGTTTCATCAAGTTCTACCATCTTGGTGGATTCCAGAAGTTCCACAAAGTTAATTGAGCAGTGGAAGATGATCTGCCTTCGGATGGAGGGCAGTAATCCTCTCCGAAAATAATGGCATCGATCGAATTCAGTGGGGACAAGGTTGGAAGCAAACCTTGATAGTCATTGGAACTCAGACTCATACACGAAAACTAAGTGGTTCCCTTGCTATAGCTTAAGGAATTGATCTGCCATGGTATGCCTAGCAAAGGTGGGGATGTACTGGGTCTGGAATGCTTCAATGAACTCATCCTAAAAAATGTCTTCTAGCTCTAAGTTAGCGAACAGTGTATGGCATATATTATTCCACCAATACTCCGCTGCATCTTAGAGGAGATGAGTTATCAGACGGATCACCTCAGAATCTGGACATTTGATGCTCGTAAGCTTCTTTTTCACCATATTAATCCAGTTGGCGGTGTCAATGGCGGATAGGCTCCCATTAAAGGTAGGAGGTCTGAGGTGCAAGAAGCTATGTAGCAGTCCATCAGTGGACTGAATGTGGTGCTGGAATGATTAGTGAGGGGCTAGAGTGGTTTCAATGTTTGAATGACTCTGGCTTGTTTGATCTGTTAGTAGTCGCTCCATACGTTCCGCTTGTCGTGCTTGAACCTTCGTTGCTCTTTTGGCCTGCTTGTTATGGGAGTCTACCATGATCTTAACTACTTCCAGCAAGGCATTTACCTTGCTAGAGGAACTGCTGGAAGTGGCGGGAGAGAGCTCTGTCTAGGATTCTTTATTGTACAAATCTAAGTTTTTTAGAAAATAATAGCCCAATTCAGAGTTTGAGAAAATAAATATGATAACTCTTGCATTGCTCATTTAAAATACATAAAGTAGGAACATACATTGAATTGCATGGACAAAAAGGCTAAGACATCTATCTAATATATTTGGTAGTGAAAGCACGACAGAAGTCTTCATAGGTAGCCTCTCTTTGCATTCCTTCATGCCTATGGGTGAGTGCCCATAAGGTGACATTCCACTAGTCCTCGAATTAGTCCTGAAGGAGGAGAGATACTGTGGGGACTCTAATGTCATCTGGGCAATCAATAGCTTCAAAAATGAAGGTTTCCCGCTTCAGCCACTCCTTGGCTAGCACTGGGAGGTCAAATCCCCTGAAGGCGTCATGCTGAAGTCGTCGGTCTAGTACTCAAATGTTTGGCTCTGATACCCTTCTACATATCTTCCGTACCTCTGATGGAACTGGGATACATACTCCCAAATATCCTCGAATCATTGGTGATACCACCAAAATGACATTCTTGAGCATCTAACAGTTCCATAAATAAAATTAGTTTACTTATATCTTATTGATATCTCTTAGTCTATGTTCTTTGTACTTTGAGCATTTTATCTTACCTATATATATATTTCTCATTCTTATACCTCTTTATTATGAGCAAGATATTGTGGTAACCTAGATGCAAACTCTAATGTTTTTGTTTAGTGATTGTCTTGTCAGAAGAATCATCCATTAGGTAGAGAGGAATGCAAATAAATATGTATAAGTGAGCAGGTAAGTAAAGTACAACAACAAATATGGGTATGTATAACTGCCATATTAAAAAATTGGCCAATCAAGCCCAGACAGAAATTTCCAAAGCCTTTCTGGGCTAGGGCAGACAGAACGAAACAGCAAGATTGAAGATGCAATAAATACAAATGCAGAATATTTTTGTTATTTTACCTTTGCTTCTGTGGACGCATCCAAAAGCAATTGAGGAGTCAAGCACGTCTACAAGATTATACGGGTTCCAAGCTTAACACACACTTCTCAATGAGTAATGTTAAGCATCCTTATTACTTCTTACCTTTATCCATTAGGGTAAATGTGCACCAGAACCTATCAGAACATAACTGAACCCAAGGCAATTATTGTCCTAATTATTTTAAGTTTTTATTTTATGAACAAAGTTTTCTTACATGACATGTTCAAGGAAATAAGCACAAAGTTCAAGGAATGTGTAGTACAAATAATCAAGTAGTAAGCAGGGACTCTTTTACACATGGTGATACTGTTGTTATCTAATTAACCATTCTATCTATTTAAGTTACACAAGTTCAGGATCTCCAATTTCTACTATCGAGTGTAACTAGAAGTACGGCCTTATAAGTTAAAAAGTAATTAGAATTGATCAGGTTCTAATTTAGTTCAATCAGAATCGTCTACAAGTTAAATAACAAATTATCATGCCCTAATTAATGAATTTAGACATTTTATACTAAGATCTGATCAAGACCTACTAGACTAGGGATTATGAGTTAAACACCATGAGATTGGAGTTAAGCTCATAATCCAAAAGTAAAGTCTAAGGATCTATGGTTATCAAATTCTAAAGTGAACTAATAATTAAAGCAAATCCTATTAAGCAAAGTAAAGCTTAATGGGATGATTCTCTTATTCTTAATTTAGGATTGAAATAATAATCAAAATGAGATTATGGAAAATCTAGAAAACTATAAAACCAAGGATTCATTCATTGAATAACCCCATTATTCAATAAATAAAATCTAACATGGTATCTATCTTTATTTCTAAGGAATAGATCCTAAGGTGAAGTGAGGATTCATAATGATAAGACTTAGAGAAATTCTAAGAGTTTATTGAGTTTACTTACACTTGCTATTTGTATTTAATTAGAGAAAGTTAATGGTGCATTTTAGCTAAGTAAGGATCATTTTCCTTAGAGATATTCAAGCCTAAAATTAGGATTTTTAGAATATTATTCAAATTATGAGGATTTATGACCCAAATTGAGTCTAAATCATTTTATTATGATTTTAATGATCTAATTGATATTTTAGGGGTTAAGGATACTTAACCTAAAATTTGGGCAAAATGACCATTTTGCCCCTACTTAAGGGTCCAAAAAGTTACTTTTTGATTTAAGGCTCCAAATTGGAATTTCTTACTGCAAAATGATTTCTTACTATCTATCATGAAGATAGACAGTAAGTATACTCATTTTGGATAAGAAATGGGTCCTATAAGTCCAAACTATAGTTCTTGATCTAAGGGGAAATTCAATTATTTGCACCGAATGAAATCTAAATTTTTTTACAGTTTATTGTTTATAGCTATTCAATGATTTCATAGAGTCCAAGAATACTAAATTCTGATGTCTATTTGTTAAGTTATGAGCTTTTCAAGTCTAAGGGCATTTATGGAATTTTCTAGGTTAAAAGAGGAGTAAAAAATCCAACATTTCCATTTGGTGTCCAAATTCGGCAAACTTAGTGGCTATAGCTTTCATATATCACACTGAGTACTTTAACTGGGAGTAGACCCAAATTCGACCTAAATTGGCCAAGTTATGACCTAATTAGGGTTAGGGGTATTTTGATCAACTTATGGTTTCTAAAGTTCAAAACCTAGATATTATTTTAGTTTACTATTGGCACTGAAATTCTAAGCTAACTAGCACTTTGAATTTTATGTTTTAGAGCTTAATTGACTATGATATGGCTAAATCAAAATCTAGGGTTTTAGGGGTCATTGGGATAAGTCCTAAAAGTTATTAGCCAAACTAAGTACCCAATGGCAAAACTAATACTATCAAGGTATTCCTAATATTCTCTTGATTACTTTAAGTCTCATATTGGCTAAGTTTTGGTCACTAAGTACAAAGTTATGAGGGTTCAAAGTTTTGGTAATTTGAGAGGAGATGTCCTAAAATGTCAATATGTTGTTTAAGTGTTCTACATGAAACTTAATACTATCATTAAATTCCTCTCATTTTTCTGAGCAAAATGAGATATAACTTGAGTATATTTGGATTTATGGTTTAGGAGTTATGAGCAAATTTATTTTCTGGATTTTATTTAATTAATACATGCAATTTAATTAAAGAAATATTATCATTTGAATATATATTAATAGAACCTAATTTACATTTATTAATTAAACGGTGATGGGCAGAGGGACCCATGGGAGTGACACGTGTCATCCCAGGATTTGTCGAGCAGAGCGACGGGACCCACCAGACTCGACAGCACTGAGGCAGTGGGGCCCGAAGCACACGCGGCTCTACGAGATTTGACGTTGGGACTGGCGGGGGTCCTACCAGGCGTCTGCTGAGCAGACTACGGGGCGCATAGATGCATATGCAAATTTGTCCATACGTAGATGCGGGGCGGGCCAAGCTCGACTTGACCTAAGGGAGGGAGGCCTCGCCTCTTCGGGTTCCGGTTCGACAGGGCTAGGGCACGCCGAACGGCGGCCAAAACACCGGCACTGAGGACAGGATCGCATGACCTCGGGAAGGGCTCTCTGAGACAAACACAATGATAGGTGGAACGCTGCCTGAGGGGCCTATAATGCCAGTAGGGGTAAGCCCTAGACATATGGTGACGGACGAGATGAACTCTAGGTTCTACTGTGGATGATGAGATGAACCCTAGGTAACAGACCTAAGGTAACGCCGAATGGCTCAATCGAATTGATGGATTCCCAATCAGATGCTACAAAAATGCAATCAAGGTAATGAAATAGCTAAACAAAATGGAGCTTAAGTAATTGCATAGAGAAATTAACAGAATCAGAGGTACCTCAGTGGATGGTCAAGCACTAGGGTTCGCAGTAGATGGAGTCTGGGTTCCAGAGTGCTTTTCCAGTTCGATCAGAGCAAAAGTGGATGCTGGCTCACGAAATTGAGGGATTATGGAGCCTCGGACAAACCTGCCAAGGATCTGGAGGCGCGGGGTTGGCCAGGGGCCGCGTGGAGACAACGGAGTCCCCGGAAGGGATGAAGGCCCGAGACCGTCCGATCCTCGATCGGACGGTTCTGATCATTCATTTGATCCGACGGCTAGATCTCTAACAGCGCGTGATTATGCAGATGGTGTTAGGGATTTAGACGGCGCCACATTTATAATTTAAAATAATTTAATAATTTAGTTAAATAATAAAATTTTAATTTCTTTTTTCATTATTTAAATTAATTAATTAAATGACTTCCAAACAAATTTTCAAATATTTACCACTAACTAATTGAGGGGTGAGGAATACAACAGAGAGGTCAAATTTTTGATTCGACGAGTATTTTATTTTCCTAATTTTTAGGGTATTTAAATATTATTAAAATATTTGACGAAATTTTGATGACTTCCGATTGCCACCAAAACATCATCCTTAGCTAATTTGGGGGCAATGAGCACAATGGTGAAGTCCAATTTTTGATCTGAGATCAATTTAGATAGGTTAATTTCTAGGGTTTCTGGATTTTCCCAAAATCATGATTTGATCAATTTGACGCCTATTTTGGACTAAGACTTGGTGGATGACTCCTAATGACTTAATTAATACTTATGATCAAGATTATGATATATGTTCGTCCTAATCAACTTGGGTAATAACTTAGGTTGTTATACTCATACCCAAAGAGAAGGTCGAGAGCTAATACTTAAGATAAGAGTAGTATTCTTATTCATAATACTAGACAAATGCATATATTGGATTTACATATAAAATGAATAATCTAACATATGTATCAGATATCAACATATCCAGTATGCTAATCACATCACAATATTAAGTATAAGTAATATATAAACAGAGTATAGAAGCTAAGAATGCATCCAAAAATATTCATCACAGAAATGGAATAAGAACATTCATCTCATAACAGAAAAGTAAATATGTCCTAAATTAATACAAACAGTTTACTAAAATGATACTGAAATAAAGTTTAAGCACTAAACTGAAATAACTAATCAAAAGTGGTAATGCTAGAGGAGAGATCCGCTATGGCTCCACAAACTCCTACTGAACCTCCTGCACGTCCTCCTGATCAGGCTTAACAAACTGCTCAGAATCTAGCAAATTACCAGATCTCAAAAGTACCACATGTTAGATAATAAATCTAACACATCAAAATTAATCTAACAATTTTAATTGCTTACTAAATATTTAAATAATATAAACCAAGCTGTAGAAAAATTGTAAAAGTAACTAAAAATTTGAAATTATACAAACAAAAGTAAAGTAAAGCTGACAGTATACTGAATATTGAAAATAAATGAAATTGAGTAAATAACATGAAAAACTATGCTGTATGTCACTGAAGTCATGCCTCTGTATACCACAATACGAAATGCAACTGATATGTAACTGAAATATCAATAAACAGGCATGAATTGTATGGTCTAATGCCTATATATATCCGGTTGGGAATCCAGTACTACTCATCCTGTAAATTCCCCTATTAATATATGCAATATTCCATAATCCATAAATCATCACTGATACTCATATGTTATGCTCATGTTCATGCTCATGTCTCTGCACTACATGCTTAAAATTCAAAAATCCAGAAAATAATGTAAAATCAAATAATGAATTAAATGTCTTCATTATGCAGAATCTATCTAAATGGATTCTAACTCCTAGTTCTAATTTTGATAAATTTATTTTACTTGAGATTTTACTTAAAATCATTAGTTGGAAATGTAGTATACACATATTTAGTATATTTCTAATAAAGGTGAATTTAACACTTAGTTTGTTTGAAGCCACACCTATCAAAGCATTCTTTGATAGGAGGCATCATCTATTGACAATTTTTATTTCACTCAAACTAAGCTATTCAATATCTTAACTACAAGCATAGTTAGTGTCATAAGGAGGGTAACTTTAAAATTTTAGTTTGCTTGAGGCCACCACTATCAAAGCATTCTTCGATAGAAGGCATCGCCCGTTGGTGATTTTTATTTCACTTAAACTAAGGATTTAAGTCCCTAATTGTAACACTCTTAGGATCAGAGGATTTACTCTAAGTGGATTGTGTCCACCTAAGCCTGTAGGATAGCACAAAGATAAGTCTTACTTAGAGTGACTCAATTAATCTTGAATACTATTGAATTGATCCAGTACTATGGATATACTCTATTCTACTCAACTAATAATTTGTGTTCGGTGAATGCTATTTAATCAATAAGGATTCCCAAAGCTATGAATTTAGACTTCATTGGGATGAATCCTATACAAGGTTCCAAGGATGTAACCAAAAGGTCACCCAATATAGGCTACTACCACATGGGAGGAATCTCATGCTAAGTACTTTAAGTGATTCTACCATAATGGTTAAAGATCAACCTTTAAGGTTAAGGGAAAAAACTTCTAAGTTCCTACCTCAAGGTTTAGCAAAAGATCTTCCTACCTCAATGTGTTATCAATTAATAAGGCTTTTTAATTATATTATAAATCCTATTTTAAGATCATCAAGATCTTACACATCTAACATTTACCCTAAATTTACAAGTTTCATTTATTATATTTGAATTGATCAGATCAGATCAGATGGTTAGACTCATGTGATCATATCCTATACTATAATTATAAGGTGAAATCACGAATATTATTGGGATTTGATCTTGTAATCAATCAACATAATCTTATAATTATCTTTATGTTAAGATTCTTATATAAGAGAAATTCAAAAATCTTAAGCTCATGTTCAGATATTTAATCACATAATTTCTTTTAATAGTCTTAGCACTTCTAATTCAATAATTTATGATCAATGTCAAATCAGATGCATTATTAGAATCATATCAATTGAATTATCTTTCAATCAAGTTGATTGATTTAGTGATTAGGGTTTAGATCTTAATCATATAGGATAGGGTTTAACTCCTAGCCTTTCTAACTTAAGATCAATAGTTGATTTATAGATCAATGACAAATCAATGTATTATTAATAATATAATAATGACAAATTTCAAATTTAAATTAAGTATCAATTACTTAATTAAGTTCTTAAGATTCTTATGTACAAATATAGTTTAATGTCAAAGTAAGTAAATCAAGGTGTCTAATTTAAAGTTAAAATTCTCTAACATACATAAACATCACATTAATTAAAATAATGAGTAATTAAGGCTGATCAAATCTTAAATCAAATATAAAGGGTTAGTACTTGATGATAAATATAAAACAATTAAGTTTCATATAATTTGATTATTAAGTTTTATATTGATCATACAAACAATTAAAGATCCTAACATTTCTATTCGGCCTAAAGTATTCAAGCAATTTCTTTATGAGGTTTAGAACATACTATACATGCTAAAATAGTAGATTTCACATTGAAATTCATCTACACATTTATACAATACTCATTATTACTAAATCCAGTTTTAATTTTAATATTATTTGACCTCATCAGGGCTCTATGACCATTAGAATGCAAAAATACGAAGTTTTGACCATTATGGATGATTCTAGACCCTACGACGCGTTTAATTTAATTTTATTAATATTTATATGTCATTGCGATGCGCTATAGCGTGCTACGACGTGCTATGGTGGATGCATTTTTGAAGCTTCATGCACTACGGTGCGCGGTAGCGCCCGGCGATGATTTTACCTATGTGAAAACCGTAACTGGTCACCTTTCGCACTAAAATACTCTAATCTAGAGTACTTCACATGTGGTGCCATATACCGATGGAAATGTATTTCCAATATCTTTCCATTAATACCAAAATTGGCACAAATGGATTATTCTAATAAACATAAATTAAAATTTTAGCTACGAGTACACAGAAATCATGCAGTTTTTTAATTGAAATTTTAAATAAAAGGATGGGCTTTGATCGGACTCATTCGAGTCTGATTGAGGCATGACAATCATGCATATAATCGATACAATAACTTAATGGAAATATAATTCATAACAGTTTGCTACATATGAATAGAATATCACAAGGAAGAATTTAGCAAAAGAGTACCTTGGCCTTAGGAATATAAGAAGAAGACTCGGCTAGTTCCTTGAGAGCTTGAGGGCTTGAAGGATCCTTTAATAGCAACACAGCAAGCTAAGGAGGAGAGCTCAGCCAATGGCCAAATAGAGAGGAAGAGAGGGCTGAGCCTCTATTTAAAGGAGAATGAGAGCATGGCTCTCCCTTGAATTCTCCCATCAATTACGGGAGAGAAGAGGGAAGTTCATGAGTCTTTTTTTTTAATTGTGTGCATTAGAGGAGAGGAAGTAGAAGGGAATTTTGGCTAAGAGGAATACAAATAGTTAGGTTTTAGCAGCTTATTAGGTTTAAAAACTATTTAACAATCTATTTAAAGCCATAACCTAAATCAAGACAGTCATGAGATTAAAATCGTAAAGCTGAAATATCTCGAGCCATGATCTATAGCCATATAAACTTTAAAAATTAAAAATTTGGTATTGAAACAAGCATCTCGATGAGACAAACACACACATCTAAAAATCATTAAATTTGGATGAGTATTTTATTTTATATTAATTTTTAAGTGAAAAACTTTAAAAGTTTGCTACGATTAATCCAAAGCTCAAAATTTTGCAAAACTTAAAACATAGCATCCTCATATGATGCATAACTTAAGAATATAAAAAAAAATTAATTCCAACTTATATTTTATTTATTATCTACTCCAAAAGTTAAAACTTCATAAATTTACTTAGGATAATCCAGGATCCCAATTATGCTCAAGTTTTCATAGGAGAATCTCCTCAATACACTTTATTTGAGGATATTTTTATTTAATTTTTTATTTGACTTAAAATTAAGATCTTGTTCTCGACTTAATTTGATCAATTTAGGTCAAATTGACTGGGTAACAACCTTTGGTTGTTACAGACTCCTCCACTTAAGAATGATGTCGTCCTCGACATTATTGCTAAGAAAGGGACAGTAACATGCGAAAAATTAAGAACTAAAATTTTGAATTTTTAAAGGTACATGGATTTTCAAAGAGACTCGAATATTTGTGTTGCATATCTGCCTCTTTCTCCCATGTGGATTCCTTCAGAGAGCGATTCCTCCACTAAGCCTTTACCATATGAATGGAACGATTTCAAAGCTGCTTCTAATCATGAGCTAAGATTTTAATAGGTTCCTCTGCATAGAAAAGATCTGGCTGAAGAGATACTGCTGGAAGTTAAATTAGGTGAGTTGGATTATGAAGACACCTCTGTAGTGAGGAGATATGGAAAACGTTATGAACTGCAGAGAAATCTTCAAGGAGTTTCAATCTATAGACTGTAAAACCAATCTTTTCTTGAACCTTAAATGGTTCGATGTAGCGAGGACTGAGCTTCCTAGCTATACCAAAATGATATACACCTTTCATCGGACTGACTTTAATATGCATAAAATCACCGACATTGAATTCCAGAGTGTGATGATGAGCATCATGATACTTACTTTGGCAATCTTGAGCTGTTTTAATTTGCTGCTGAATTAATTGAACTTTTCTGTTTGTCTTTTCAACTAAATCTGAACCATATAGCTAAACATTGTTAGTTTCAGACCACACTAAGGGGGTACAGCATTTTTTACCGTATAATGCTTCATATGGAGCCATGCCAGTACTTACTTAGAAACTATTATTATACGTAAATTCTACTAGAGGAATATGGTCTTCCCAAAAACCTTTGAAATTCAGAATACAGAGGCAAAAAAGGTCTTCGAGAATCTGATTGAATCATTCTGTCTAACCATCTGTTTGAGGGTGAAAGGTGGTACTCATGGCAAGCGTAGTTCCCAAGTCTTCATGCATTGCTTGCCAAAATCTTAAGGTGAATCTGCTATCATGATCGGATACAATTAATTTAGGAATTCCATGAAGCCTGATGATTTCCTTGATATACAACTTCACCAATTTCTCCACATAATTGGTTTGATGCATTGGAATAAAATGTGTTGATTTGGTCAGTTGATTGACTATGACCCTGATAGAATCAGCACCGGATCTTGATTTAGGTAGACCCATAATGAAGTCCATAGAAATACCAAACCACTTCCATTCGGGAATGGCCAAAGGATTGAGAAGTCCTTTGGACTTTTGGTGTTCTGCTTTGACTAGGTTACAAACATGATAATTTGCTACAAATTCAGCCACACTCTTTTTCATTCCAGGACACTAGAATAATTTCTTCAAATCTTGATACATCTTGGTACTACCAGGGTGAACTTGGTAACTGGAATTGTGATCTTCTACCAAGATTTCTTGGTGCATA
Source organism: Gastrodia elata (assembly GCA_016760335.1). Taxonomy (NCBI): domain Eukaryota; kingdom Viridiplantae; phylum Streptophyta; class Magnoliopsida; order Asparagales; family Orchidaceae; genus Gastrodia; species Gastrodia elata. The sequence goes on along the minus strand of CM028670.1, from coordinate 35,533,108 downwards.
GATTTTGGAATTCATAAGTAATCTCTTTGATATATAATGCTACCTCATAGCTACAGATCAAAATGACAACCACTTTAGATCTCTATTTTAAATTTCAAATAGTATTTATCTTTAGTTTGGGAGATGGAGACATCTCGGTGAAAAGTTGGTTCTACTGAACTCATAGATATTATCGAGCTCAGCACAACACCACGAACCAGCTGGATATCGGGCTTCCTGAATTCTCCTTCCAGAGAACTTGAAGCTATTAGGGATGAGAGTGTAGCATGATGACTGAGTACATCGGCTACGACATTTGCTTTCCTGGGATGATATTGAATGTTCAGATCATAATCGCTAATCAATTCCAGTCATCTCCACTGACGACAACTGAGCTCACATTGGGTGAAGATATACTTTAAACTCTGATGATCAGTGAAGATGGAACATTGGACGCCATAAAGATAATGATGCCAAATTTTCAAAGCAAAAACTACGGCAACTAATTCAAGATCATATACAGGATAATTCTTTTCATGAGGCTTTAACTGAAGAGACGCATAAGCTATAACTTTTCCTTCCTGCATCAACACACATCCCAATCCTATCCCAGATGCATCGATATAAACTTAGTAGTTAAGACCCTTCTTAGGTAAGGCCAGTACAGGGGCAGAAGAAAGATTATTTTTTAATGATTGAAAGACATTCTCACACTTAGGGCTCCAAAGGAATGGCATTGCCTTCTGAGTTAGCTTTGTGAGAGGTGAAGCAATTTGAGAAAAGCCCTTTATAATTTTTCTGTAATAACTGGCTAGTCCCAGAAAACTTCTTATATCAGTCACAGACTTTGGTTGTGACCAATCCTGAATGATGCTAACTTTATTCTAGTCTACTCTTATTCCTTGGGAGTCTATGACATGTCCCAAAAAAACAACTGAGTCAAGCCAAAATTCACACTCAAAATATTTGGCATAAAGCTCATGGTTTCAGAGTTCTTGCAGAACTATTCTCAAGTGTTTCTCATGATCGGCACTGCTCTTAGAATAAATTAGAATATCATCAATGAAGATGATGACAAATTTATCTAAATGTTCTTTTAGAACACGCTGCATTAAGTCCATGAAAATAGATGGTGTATTTGTTAAATCGAAAGACATAACCAGAAACTCGTAGTGCCCATAATGAGTTCTGAAGGCGGTTTTCTCAATATATAAATCTTTGACTCGCAATTGGTGATAACTAGACTGCAAGTCAATTTTTGAGAATACTATAGCTCCTGATAATTGGTCAAACATATCATTTATGTGCGATAGCGGGTATTTGTTCTTGATGGTTAGTTTATTCAGCTCCCTATAATCAATGCACATTATCATCAATCCATCTTTCTTCTTCACAAATAGAATTGGCGCTCCCCAAGGAGATGAACTTGGTCGAATAAGACCCTTCTCTAGCAGCTCTTGAAGTTGCTCGTTCAGCTCTTGAAGCTCCTTATGAGCCATACGATATGAAACCTTAGATAACGGTTGAGTGCTTAGAATCAGTTATATAGCAAATTATACTTCTTTAATGGGAGGAAGACCAGGTTGGTCTTCTGGAAAGACATCAACAAATATACAAAATATTTGATTCTTAAAAATAGGAACGAATTCTTTCTTTTCTCCCAATATTGTTACGAGGTACGCATCACATCCCTTTCTGACTAATTTTTCTGCTTTCAATGCATTGATCAACAATGCTTGGGTACTGAATCTTCCGACAAAGGTTTTTGACTGACTTCCACTTCCCAAAGTGATTTTCTTCTTTTGGCAATTTATGGAAGCACCGTATTTGCTTAACTAATTCATGCCCAGAGTTATGTCAAAGTTTGTGATTGGCAATATAATTAATTTAGCTCCATATTCTTGTTCACTAATAAGAATATGCATATTGCAGAATTGTTATGATTGCATGCGTGCTACGAAAGGTAACCTGATGCTCAATGAGTTTGCTAATCGATTTGCTGGTAGCTTAAGAGTCTTATCCAGCTTTTTGATATGAAGGAATGACTCGTTCCAATATCGAAAAGAATATTGCAAAGTTTATCATTTATTGTTAAGATGCCTAAGATTACAATAATTAATGAGAATCGCTACTCAGACATTCAAAAATACTGAAACAATAATAACTGAATAAAATTAATTTATGATATACCTGAAACGACATCATTGTCTTCAGGAGCAGATGCGGGAGTCGGCATATAAACTCTCGCAGGAGCTGTAAGTTATTTACCCTGGGGCTGCTGGCCTTGGCGATTGTAGGCCAGCTTTGGAGCAGGTACAACTGCTTTAGTAGGGGCTAGCATTATAGTCAGGGCAGGTTCTTGGTTGTTTGTTAGTTGTGCGCAGTATACTTGTTTACAATGGGAGTGGTCAATGAACACTCCATCGATTGTTATTTTAGAATCATAGTCAAGATAACGGTGACCACTTCGGCCACCTGTAAAAATACACCACCAAAGTAGTAGCATTTTTCATACGGATGGATTCGCTTGCATTCGGAGTTCTTAAGTTGAGATTGTTCAGCTTTGATGCTATAAACCTTTGCCATCTTGCGATGACCAAAGTGCTCCTTTCTTGGCTGCACGAACACATCCTTATACTTACTGTCCATCTGACCTTGAAATCCTTTCTGAAGGTGAGCCACCTCGATCAGTTCTGTCAAATTCTTGATTTTTTGGGACACTAGGTGAGCTTTTATTGAGTCCCTCATCCCTTTTAAGAATTGGTGGCATCTAGCTGCCTTAGTTCTAACCAGGTCTGAAACAAAACATGACAGTCTCTGGAACTCTTGTTCATAGTTAAACATGAATTTGTTTCCTTGATTAAGATGGAGCAGTTCATCTAGTAGAATTTCTTATGCTGAAGCTAGAATGAATACTTCATGGAATGCTTCCAAGAATATATCCCATTGGATATCTTCTAACTCATAATCAGTGAATTTATTATTTCATTTGTTCTCCCACCAATACTTTGATTCCTCTTGAAATAGGTGTGTGACCAAATGAATGGCTTCCGAATTGGGGCATTTGATGCTGGCTAGGTTCTTTTCAGTTATTTTAAGTTAATTCATAATGTCCATTAAATTTAGCATTTCGTTGAATGTGGGTGTCCTGAGAAGAAGGAAACTGTGTAGGATCCCATCTCCTATGTAATGTGAGGATGATGCACATCCCATTTGTGGTTGGGACTGTTGATGAACAAACAGAATCAGGGCAAGGGTCTCTTACGCATGTTGTGTATTACTTTCTATTAAGGCTCTTATCAGGTTAGCCATTGAATTCAATTCCTCGGGTCTGTCAAATTACGAGACCGTATTTTTGACCAGGGTAGCTACAGAAGGAGATCCGAAATTCATGATTACGAATAGAGTATAGATTCAACGAATAAAATAAAATTCCATTCAAGTAATGGTTTTAGTTTTTTAATTATAAATACCTTGTTTGCATCTCTTTTCTTTAATGTGCATTTCAAATCCTAAGATGTCCATTTCTCGTTCGATTATCATTTTTCGATGATATTATTTTGTTCGTTCAATTCTTAGGATGTCCTTATTATAGATATTTTCAGTTTTCAATTCTGAGATTCAATTGATGAACATTGGATGTTGCTTTCCTTACACTTAGTGAATTGTGATCTTATCTAACATAGAGAATAGATCATAAAGTAGATAGGAACAAACTCCTTATCTGACATTTTATGATATCTCTCTGATACTAACTGTAACATCCCACCATGTCGCCACGCGTAACTGAAGCATATAATAATAAAACAGTTGGTGGCGGAACAGTGCACCACTCAGGAAGTCATTACCCATCTCTCCGAATAGGCTAAAAACAAACCCATACAAAGGATTACTGACTTGTACTCTAAGAGAATGGTCGAGAGCTAATACTTAAAATAAGAGTAGTATCCTTATCCCAAATACTAAATTTACATATGAAATAAATAATCCAACATATGTATAAGGTATCAACATTTCTAGTATGTTGATCACATCACAATACTAAGTATAAGAAATATATAAATAGAGTGCGGAAGATAAGCATACATCCAGAAACATTCATCACAGAAATGGAATAAGAACATTCATCTTAGAACTGAAAAGTAAATACATCATAAATCAATATAAACAGTTTACTAAAATGATATTGAAATAAAGTTAAAGCATTGAACTGGCCTTACATATCACTGAACAGGTATGAATCGTAAGGTCCAATACCTACATATATTCGGTTGGGAATCCAGTACTAGTTATCCTGCAAATTCCTTGATTGATATATGCAGTATTTTGTAATTCATAAATCATCATTAATACTTATACATTATGCTCATGTTCATGCTCATGTCTCTGCACTACATGCTTAAAATCTAGAAATTCAGAAAAAGATGTAATATCAAATAATATATCAACTGTTTCTATTGTGCAAAATCTATCTAAATAGATTTTAACTCCTAGTTCTAATTCTGATAAATTTGTTTTACTTGAGATTTTACTTAAAATCATCAGTTAAAAAGGTTGTATACACATATTTAATATATTTCTAATAAAGGTGGATTTAACACTTAGTTTGTTTGAAGCCACACCTATCAAAGCATTCTTCGATGGGAGGCATCACCCGTTGGTAGTTTTTATTTCACTCAAACTAAGCTGTTAATTATCTTAACTACAAGCATAAATAGTGTCCTAAGGAGGGTGATGAATCTATAATTTATATCATAAATAAAAGAAAATTTCATATAAGTCCATATTAAAAATAACCTACTTTGAATAAAGTCTATTAATTTTCAGGAAAAAATAAGAGCACAGTAAATTCTGGGAGAATCTGGAGCATTTCTGCAAATTTTGGGAAAAAATTTGTGGTGATCCACCTCTTAATCCACAAGATTAAGCTAAAGGGTGGTGTGTCACTTTGGCAAATCCCTCACTTATCATTGGATTAGGTGTAAACCCTATTCTATTATTAAGGAAGAGACAAGCAAATGCATACATGCTATGTAATCAGTCACTAAGCAAATACAAAATCAGAGTGCGGAAGCAAGGTAAAGTAAACATACACCCAATTTACCACAATATATAGAGAAATGTCAGCATTAAACTCAGAATAAATAATGCAATAAGAAAAACATAGTCAAATAGTATCTAAATTATTACAACATTGATTAAGTTTAAATGAACTGAAATGAAATCACTTATCCTCACAATGAGCAAAAAAGACTAAACAACTTCAGCTCCATCCTGATGCCCCTCCTCAAGAATCTGATCATCAGAAGGCTCGACTACCTCGAATAACTCTGAATATACAATTATTGGTGCAGTGCCCCGCCCCATCACTGCGCACGAAGAGACAGAGAGGTGAACCATAAATTAGGCGGCGGAGCGGTGCGCCACTTAGGAGAACGATGACACACCCCATCCTCCCGAATGGACTAACTAAACTAGCCACACTGAAGACTACTGACTCAAACCCAAGAGTAGGATCGAGAGTCAATACTGAAGATAAGAGGAGAGTACTTATCTTAAGTATTAGACTAATACTTACATTAGATTATCAAAATAAATAAGGAATCCATTGTATGTTCTAAAATATCAGCATTTCCAGTATACTAATCACATCACAATACTAAGTATTGTGACAGATTATAAATACGTGTCTGCGCTTGCACGCAAGTGTACGTGGTCTGAAGTAATAAGTAGAAAGTGTGACTTTCTGGGAATTTATCGAACCACAGAGAATTGGTTGATTTGACACTAAAGTGTATCTATTCTCATTAATGACTAAGCTATAGTAAGTATTAGTTGGTTGGTCTAAATTAGCACAAATATTCACTAAGTAAATAACAAGATTTAAAGGAAGAGGAGAGTTGGGCCCATCCCACATGCAATGATATAATACTTGTGTAGATTTGTTTCTCAAGCTTTATCATTTAGTTTAATTGAAATCAAGTGCACATTTTTGTTCTTTAGTCTAGCTCAAAGGCTTACAAGTTCAAATCTCGTGCACAAAATGAACTCACATTCGGTTCTACTTTAGCACCCAAAGATTTTTGTAAGATTCTTGAGAATTAAAGTTAATTTATTTTCTCCTTATTTAAGGAGAGTTTAAATTTTCTTAAATCTCAAGATCTCACAAGCATTGATTTTCCATTACGAGCATCACTTCGCATCTCACATAGTTGAGATGAGAGAATCACATGTTGGGCTCAATGACTATGTCACTTAGTTCATGAGCACTCAACACTTCATTTCTCAATCTTAATTATGTGGAGCTAAGGAGATCAATTAGTGGGTCATAGCATCACTTGCATCAACTCTTTAGTTGAGCTTAGATTGAGGTGCATTGAGCTCAAGATCCTTCTCACATGGTTCTAAGCTTGCATGCACTCAAAATCAAGCATCCAACCTAAGGTGAGCTAAGGAGTACAAGACAATTAGATCTTGTATTCTTTAGTTCTTTTCTTATAAACACATCAAGATTAATTAGATAGAAATTTCTTAGTAAGGTATTTAAATCATAAATACATTATGCTTAAGGGAAAACATTCATGCATCAATATTTCATCATGTAAAATGGGACTTCATCCCAACCCTCCCCAGGGGGAGTTTAGCTACTCATTACATAAGAAAATAAGGAAGACATATACATAGCAAAAGACCCTTTCATGGTCACCAAAAAGAAAATACAAGATTGAGTTTAGAAGATACTAGGAACGCTCCGTAAAAGTTCTCCGGAATTCTTCTTCTCCTTCTAATTACCTTCTCCTTAGATTGCTAGTGCTGCCTTCTTCTTCTTCTCCTTTTGCAAAAGCTTGCTTTGCCACCCTTAGGGAGTTCTCTCCTCCTTTGGCTCTCCTTCTTACTTAGGGAAATTTTGCTAAAATTGTAAACCCTCCTCTAGTCAAGAGGAGGGGTATTTATAGGAAGGGGGGGCTACATGATCCTCCTCATAAGCAACCAGATTTTCCATTAAAAATGTTGAATTGATCATTGCACTAATTTTTAATTTAGGGTGAGGTGATAATAATCTCATATTTTTAGCAACACATCACCTCAAAGCTTTACAAAAATGGCTACTGCAGGATATGGTGGCTGGAGACAATATTCAGGATAGAGGTCATGTCTCCAGCCTCATTAAATGCACTGACTGGGAAAAAATTCGGCGGGCCGCTGCAGTGCGCTGCAGCGCGTTATAGCGTGCTGCTGCATGCCTTAGCATACCTTGGTTCCAAGCAATTTTAGCCAAGTCCTCCGCTGCAGCGCGCGACCGCGCGCTATAGCAGTGAATTCCGCGAAAAACACTGTTCAATTAGTTCTTTTTCCCGATTATATAGAGAAATATTTTCGCGGCAGCCCGCTGCAAGCGCGCGACCACGCGCTGTAGCGATAAATTTCGTGAAAAATACTATTCAATTAGTTGGGCGGCCTGAATTATTTAGCCAAGTCTTTCGAATTAAACCGCTGCCACGTGCGACCAGCGCGCGGTAGCGGTAATTTCCGCAAAACACACTATTCAATCAGTTGGGCAGCCCGAATTATTTAGCTAAGTCTTCCGCGATAAACAGCGGCAACGCACGACCGCGCGCTGTAGCGATGAATTCCGCAGAAAACACTATTCAATTAGTTGAGCCCCATGTAATAATCATAAATATTTCCGCGATACACCGCTATCGCGCGCGACCGCGCGCGATAGCGGTGAATTCCGTAGAAAACACTATTCAATTAGTTGAGCCCCCATTTAATAATCAATAAATAATTCCGTGATAATCCGCTGCAGCGTGCGACCGCGCGCTGTAACGGTGAATTATGCGAAAAACATTATTCAAATTAATTGGGAGCCTGTTTAATATGGTTTAAATATTTCCGCTGCAGCCTGCTGTGGCACGCGACTGCGCACGGCAGCGCGCTGTAGCGAAAGGCTTTGTTATATTTTTAATAAAATTGCAGAAATGCCCTAGAGCTCCTTTGGATTCCATTTCCTGAAAAATATAAAAAATTTTGATTTAGGAACAGTAAAAAATATCTTAAATGAATGAATTTTTCCCTTTATTTTAGATATAATTTATGGATTCATTACACCCCCACACTTAAATTCTTGCTCGTCATCGAGTAAGCTCAAAATGATAATTTTTTTTTTCTGTATTTGAATGGATGAAAGTCATAATGATGTATTTGAAATAAGTATAAGTGAAAATATGTGCATGGCAATAAAAAATGAAATGAACATTGTAGCAATCTTAATATTTTCAATTAAGTAACTAAGGTGGTAAGTCACTAAATCTCCAAATATTTGAATTTCTTAATGCTTGAAAATAGGTGATGGGTTCCATACATTTTGAATTTTTAGACTAAAGACATGATTTAGAGATTCTTAGAGTTGTGTCATATGTGCTCCTTCTTACAAATCACAAAGATGAAAAAGTTTAAGAAGAGATATTTTTCTTCATCCTTTCTTATTTTGATCACTTGGGAGAGATATTTTTCATCATCCTTTTTTCCATAAATACTTTATTCTTTTCATCCTAATGGAGAGATATTTTTCTTCATCCCTAACATCTTTGTGATCATGAAATCCTACGGGAGCCTAGCACACTCCATTTAGAATCTATTCCATATTCTTTTAGTTTAAATCTTATTCCTTCCCCCACACTTAGCTCAAGCATTTATTTAAATTTTTAGAGATTTAGATTTTTCTTCATTCATTCCTCAATCTCACGTTTGATAGCATAATAATTCATTTAATCATTTTTTTGCTAAGCATTCTTTTACTTATATCTCATTTGATTTTTTTTTTTTTGCATTTTTATGATTTTCTTTTCTTTTGAAAAATTCAGAAAAAATATGTCCTTTAAGAATAACTCAATAAATGCGGGAATATGATAATTCATAAATTACAATCTCAAAATAAAATAAACTACAATAAGGATAAAAAGAAAAATAAAAAAGAACAAATACAACCTAGTTAATTTTCCTCATTCTCATCATCGTCTTCCTCCGACTCATACGCCGTCTCGGTGGGGTAGTGCATCTCCGGTATGGGTGCACCGATGGGAGGTCGTGGCAACATGGAAGCGTCCGGTCCGCCCTGCAAATTCCAATCATCAAACAACATCCCGAGGGCTTCATGGAATTCTGATTGGAACTGGCACTGTTGGGCGTATTCCTGTTTAAAAAACCCTATATCGGTAGCCAGAGCTTTACTAAGCTCTGCATTTTGATTATGGAGGCGCATTAAGAGTTGGTTTGTGAGACGCGAATCAGAAGGTGCAAACGCTTCCGCCCTATGGCCCCTTCTTTTCTTGGGTAATTTTCATTCACTTACCCGGATGTTAAGGTTCGAGGGGTGCAGGGCAACGCTGGGGGGAACAATGGTGTCGGAGGAGAGGATCTTAACCCCTTGGGCTTCGCATAACCCAGAAATCAAAGACCTGAAGGCCAATGCTACGCATGAACCTTTGAGAGCTTTCCAAAGCTACTCAAAGATAATGTTTGAGATGCGAATTTCGCCTGCCCTAACCAATGAGCACAAAAGGAGTGCTCGGGCACGGGTCACTTCAGTTAAGTGACTCGAGGGCATGACATAGCTAAAAATAAAGACTAGCCAAGCACTACTCATCTCCGTTAATTCGGAGCCAGGAATATTGGCGAGTCCCCCTTCCCACTTGGTGTCATTATTGACGATCTCCTCAACAAGAGCGCGGGGGTCAAAGCGAGAGTCCAAGAGGTTAGAGTATGAAAAAGAGCTTACCTCCACCAACCCATAGAATTGCTCAATTTGAGAAATTCCTAGGGTGACTCCCTTTCCCCGGCAGAAAATCCGCTGCCCGGATGAGTCAATATCGTTTGCATACACTTCTTGGACAATTGCCGTGTATGTGGGAGCTCTCTTGGTCACAAACTCATGCCATCCTCTAGGAGTGACCTGTTCATGAGGGACGGGGTAGGCAATGTTGAAGCTTCGCTCCAGGATCAACTTCTATTAGGAAGTGATAGAGGTGAAACGGTGCTTGGCCTCCGCTGAGGAGAACCTCTTCGAGTTGAAAGCACCTCCGGATAAGGAAGCTCCAATATCCTTCCTAGTAATTGCCTTCTTCCCGGAATACATTGTGTGGGATTAGAGTTTTAAGATGATCAAGAGAATGAAGAAGATGAAGAGAAGGTGCAAGGATAACCCCCCCCCCCCCCCATTCCCTCCTTATTTATAGCCAAAAAATTCTAGGCAAGAGAAGATGGTCAAATGGTATTCCCCATGCCATTAATGTGGTGATCCATGTGAAGGGGGGGGCAGCTTTTTCAGCAACTTTTTGACTACCTTGGGAACCCAAAGGTCATGACTCGTTGACTGTATTTTCCCAAGGCAGAAAATCTGGGCAAACCGCGGCCAACCGATGCAGCGCGCGGGAGCGCGCTGTAGCGTGCGATCGCGGGTTAGGGTGCGCCCGGGCAGAAAATGGTTTCGCGTGCTGTTTATGCGCAAAACACCCGCAGCAGCGTGCTATCGCGGAGGTTCCACTGCAGCGCGCTATCGCGGCATGTCCACGGCAGCGCGCTATTGCGGGAATTCCGTTGTAGCGCGCTGTAGCGCAACATTTTTGTTTTTTTTGTTTTTTTTTTTGGGTTGCCTCCCAATAAGCGCTCCATTTAACGTCCTAAGCTAGACTCTTTTAAGATTAATATGATGGATCCGATGGTTTCATTAGGCTAAGGATGTTCAAGTGAGCACATCCCTCTTGGTGGCTCAAACTCTGTTCATCCTCAACCTCAATCGAAGGATATCTTCTTTCAACTTCATAATTCGTGGGGGTTTTTTTTTTCCTTCCCGTCGCATTTTTCTCTTCTTTACTCCTTCCTTGCTCTGGTTTTCAAAGGAAGGAGTTGAGCTATGATCAGAATTCCTTTCTTCCAATATTAGATCTTCAAGTACATCATCAACCCATAGTCTTTCTTCTCTTACCCTTCTCATCACCTCATTTTCCATCTTTTTTTCTTAAATAAAGTGTGTTTATGGTCAATTAATTCAGTTTTTCCTTTTACATTTGCGCTCATAAACCCACGACCCACATCAATAACAGCTTTCACACTTATTAGAAAGGGTCTCCCAAAGATAATCGTGGAATTCTTATTCCATTGATCCCATTCACAAACCACAAAATCAGTTGGAACTTTAAAACTTTCTAATTCAACTGTAACATTTTTTATCATTCCAAGAGGGTAAGAGATTCTAAATTGGCAAATTCCAAAATCATTGAGGTATATTCCATTTCTCCTACCTTTATATGTTCATAAATATGGTAGGGCATAACATTGACCGAAGCACCTAGATCACACAAGGGATTACAAATAATTCATTTCTGATTATGCAGGGGATGCTCAATCTCCCTGGGTCTTCACATTTATGAGCTATTAGCTTCTCACTCTCATTCCCAATTTTTTCTTTCCCTTCCTTTAGCATATAACCTGTTGCACTCGTACTTTCAGTTTTAATTCCCCCGCACGTATCTTCCGAATGTATCACACTAACCAACTCCCTGGGGTTTATTTCGGTTGAACTGGGTAGGGCCCCTTGCTACCGAGAGGTCAGCTGCTTGGAGATCTGCCCCAATTGGGTCTCTATATTCCTCAGGGAAACCTCTATCCCTTGGATAGAAGCATCATGGCGCGTGATAGTCGCTTTTGTGAGGCGCATAAATTGGATTGTTTCCGCTTTGAAAGAGTTGAAGGCCCCTTCTAAATTGGGGTGATGATTATTGTTGTTATTTCCACTATGCATGCCTGTTGATTGGATGAGTTTCCCCCATATTGATTTGCGTTATTATTATTATTACTCCAAGAGAAATTTGGATGGTTTTTCCATCCTAGGTTGTACGTGTTGGAGTAAGGGTTATTAATCGAGTTGTTGTTTCTCAGGTAGTTTACTTGTTCAGTGTTGGTTTGTACAAAAGGGTTATTTAGATTGCAATTTTCACTGTTATGCTTACCCCTGCACAAATCACAATGCACCTCAAGAACAACATTGACATTCATTCTTTCTATTTTCTCATTTAAGGCATGTATTTTCTGTTGTAGCATCATTATTTGATCGGACTCATTTACCTTTAAAGCTTCCTTTTTTAACTTTTCAGAAGGCCATTAGTAAGCATTGTTTGCCATTTCTTCTAAGAGGTCATAGGCTTCCTCTTGGGTTTTTCCACTAATGGATCCCCCGGCTGCTGCATCAATGAGTGTCCTCGTCGAAGCGTTCAAACCATCATAAAAGGTTTGCACTTACATCCAGAGAGGGAACCCATGATGCGGGCAATGTCTAAGGTACTCCTTAAAGCGTTCCCACCCATCATAGAGAGTCTCACCTTCCATCTGAGTAAAGTTGGTGATCTCAATTCTCAGTCGTGCAGTTTTAGCTGGAGGGAAGTATTTGGCTAAAAATTTCTTAGCCAAATCATCCCAAGTACGGATAGAATCGCTTGGTAAAGAGCTGAGCCAACTATTGGCTCTATCTCTCAGTGAAAAAGGAAATAGCCTCAATTTAACTGCGTCGTCGGAGACACCGTTAAACTTGAAGGTATCACATATTTCAAGGAAGGTTGAAATGTGTGAATTTGGATCTTCAGTGGCTAATCCTCCAAACTGATTATTTTGTACCATACTCAGTGTAGAGGGTTTGATTTCAAAATTATGGGCTTCTATATTCGGCCTTACAATCGTATGTGGAATGCCTCTAATAGTGGGTAGTGCATAATCTCTAAGTGCCTTACCCCTAAGCTCTTCTAAGTTTTCCGTGAAAGTGTCCACCACAATTTGTTGGTTTGATAAGTTTTGTTCTCGCCTAGCTTGTAAGTATGTTCATTCTATTTCAGGATCAAACAGATATTTAGTACAGACTCTTTTACTCATACAAGTTTCAATAAAGCTTATCAAGAATGATTTAGCAATACAGATCAAACAGATATATTTTGGAAATGAAAATAAACAAAAAAAATATAAAATGTTAGCTTGATAATTACACTAGACAATGTAAAGCAAGAAGAAATAAAATTAAATGCTTAACTCGCTAGCTACTTATAGATTATCTTTAGTTCAAATCAAAAACCAATTTCCTGGCAACGGCGTCAAAAACTTGACAGACTGTAAATACATGTCTGCGCTTGCACGCAAGTGTACGTGGTCTGAAGTAATAAGTGGAAAGTGTGACTTTCTGAGAATTTATCGAACCACAGAGAATTGGTTGATTTGGCACTAAAGTGTATCTATTCTCACTAATGTTTAAGCTATAGTATGTATTAGATGGTTGGTCAAAATTAGCACAAATATTCACTAAGTAAATAACAAGATTTAAAGGAAGAGGAGAGTTGGGCCCATCCCACATGCAATGATATAATACTTATGTAGATTTGTTTCTCAAACTTTATCATTTAGTTTAATTGAAATCAAGTGCACATTGTTGTCCTTTAGTCTAGCTCAAAGGCTTACAAGTTCAAATCTCGTGCACAAAATAAACTCACATTTGGTTCTACGTTAACACAAAGATTCTTATAAGATTCTTGAGAATTAAAGTTAATTCATTTTCTCCTTATTTAAAGAGAGTTTAAATTTTCTTAAATCTCAAGATCTCACAAGCATTGATTTTCCACTACGAGCATCACTTCGCATCTCACATAGTTGAGATGAGAGAATCACATGTTGGGCTCAATGACTATGTCACTTAGTTCATGAGCACTCAACACTTCATTTCTCAATCTCAATTATGTGGAGCTAAGGAGCTCAATTAGTGGGTCTTAGCATCACTTGCATCAACTCTTTGGTTGAGCTTAGATTGAGGTGCATTGAGCTCAAGATCCGTCTCACATGGTTCTAAGCTTGCATGCACTCAAAATTTAACATCCAACCTAAGGTGAGCTAAGGAGCATAAGACAATTAGATCTTAGATTCTTTAGTTCTTTTCTTATAAACACATCAAGACTAATTAGATAGAAATTTCTTAGTAAAGCATTTAAATCATAAATACATTATGCTTGAGGGAAAACATTCATACATCAATATTATATCATGCAAAATGGGTCTTTATCCCAACCCTCCCCAAGGGGATTTAGTTACTCATTACACAAGAAAATAAGGAAGACACATACATAGAAAAAGACCCTTTCATGGTCACCAAAAAGAAAATACAAGATTGAGTATAGAAGATACTAGGAACGCTCCGTAGAAGTTCTCCGAAATTCTTCTTCTCCTTCTAATTACCTTCTCCTTAGCTTGCTAGTGCTGCCTTCTTCCTCTTCTCCTTTTGCAAAAGCTTGCTTTGCTACCCTTGGGGAGTTCTCTCCTCCTTTGGCTCTCCTTCTTACTTAGGAAAATTTTGCTAAAATTGTGAACCGTCCTCTAGTCAAGAGGAGGGGTATTTATAGGAAGGGGGGCTGCATGCTCCTCCTCATAAGCAACCAGATTTTCCATTAAAAATGCTGAATTGATCATTGCACTAATTTTTAATTTAGGGTGAGGTGACAATAATCTCATTTTTTTAGCCACACATCACCTCAAAGCTTTACAAAAATGGCTGCTGCAGGATATGGTGGCTGGAGACAACATTCAGGATAGAGGTCGTGTCTCCAGCCGCATTAAATGCACTGACTGGGAAAAAATTAGGCGGGCCGCTGCAGTGCGTTGCAGCACGCTGAAGTGCACTGTAGCACCCTGTAGAGTGCTGCTGCATGCCTTAGCATACCTTGGTTCCAAGCAATTTTAGCCAAGTCCTCCGTTGTAGACCGCTGCAGCGCGCGACCGCACGCTGTAGCGGGGAATTCCGCGAAAACACTGTTCAATTAGTTCTTTTTCCCGATTGTATAGAGAAATATTTCTGCGGCAGCGCGCGACCGTGCGCTGTAGCGATAAATTCCTCGAAAAACACTGTTCAATTAGTTGGGCGGCACGAATTATTTAGCCAAGTCTTCCGCGATAAACAGCTGCCGCGCGCGGTAGCGGTAAATTCCGCAAAAAATACTATTCAATTAGTTGGGATACCCGAATTATTTAGTCAAGTCTTCCGCGATAAATTGCGGCAGCGTGCGACCGCACGCTGTAGCAGTGAATTCTGTAGAAAACACTATTCAATTAGTTGAGCCCCGTTTAATAATCATAAATATTTCTGCTATACACACCGCTGCCGCGAGCGACCGCGCGCGGTAGCAGTGAATTCTGCAGAAAACACTATTTAATTAGTTGAGCCCCCATTTAATAATCATAAATAATTCCTCGATAATCCGCTGCAGTGCGCGACCGCGCGCTGTAGCGGTGAATTCTGCAAAAAATACTATTCAATTAATTGGGAGCCTGTTTAATATGGTTTAAATGTTTCCGCTGCGGCACGCGACCGCGCGCGGCAGCGTGCTGCAGCGGAATGCTTTGTTATATTTTTAATGAAATTGCAGAAATGCCTTAGAGCTCCTTTGGATTCCATTTCCTGAAAAAATAGAAAAATTTGATTTAGGAACAGCAAAAAATATATTAAATAAATGAATTTTTCCCTTTATTTTAGATGTAATTTATGAATTCATCATATTGTAATAGTATAACACTGTGCGAAAGCTAAAGCAAAATATTTAGAATACATTAATCACAGAGCAGTAGTAAACATTTGTCTCAGAAAAGAAAAGTAAAATACATCCAGAATTATTACAAACTGATTTTAAATGATGCAAAAGTAAAGTCTATCTGAAGTACTAAAGCAGAAACAATAAAGTAAAAAGGTGAAAGATGGATCCACTAAGGCTCCACGTACTCCTCCTAGATCTCCTACAAGTCCTCCTACTCTGTCTCAATAAGCTGCTCAGGATCTAGCAAATTTCTGAATCCTAAAAGTACTCAATGTTAAATAAAAAGTCTAACACATCGCAACTAAACTAAGAAGTACTAAAGTAAATACAAGTAGATAGTAAAGTAAAGAAAGTTATAGAAAAGCTGAAAAAGGCACTAAGTAACTGTAACTAGAAAGAGTACACAACGTGAAAATGAACTGAAATCTGAATACTAAAAATAAGTGAAAAACATCTAATGCTCATAAACCAATGTAATAATGCTCCAAGCTGTACTATATGTCACTGAAATGATGCATCCAAATATGTCAACACGATATGCCACAAATCTGTAATAGAACTATCACTGAAAGGCTATGAGTGAATACATCCAGTTTGGATTACCATTTACTCTGATGCCGATGCCTTTAAAATTCCTCAATCAATGTATGCAACATTCTGTAGCCCATAAGTCATCACTGATACTCATACATCACCACAGGAATCATTCCTCATACTCATGCCCATGCCCATGCTCATGCTTCTATTCTATATGTGTAAAGTCTAGAAATCCATAAAATACTTTCAAATACCGATGATGAATTCAAGGTCTCTACTGTGCAGAATCCTGTTAAAAGAATTTTGACTTCTAGCTTCTTGAACGGTAATTGGTTATAGTTGAAGATTTACTTAAAAATCATTAGATGGGATGATATTATACACATATTTAACACATTTTCAAGAAAGGTAGTTCTTAACACTTAGTTTGATTAAGCCATCCTAACGAAGCGGTCTTCGATAGGAGGCATAACCCATTGGCGATTTGTATCTCAAGCTAAGTCAGTAAGATTCCCAACTCACAATCATACTCAGTGTCTTAAAGAATGTGATTCTAATTACTTAGTTTGTTTTAGTCACACCTATTGAAGCGATCTTCACTAGGAGATATTGCCCGTTGGTAATTTGTATTTCAATCAAACTAAGGAATGAGTCCTCATTTAATACACTCTTAGGATTGATTGATTTACTCTAAGTGAGGTTGTATCCGCCTAAACCCGTAGGATAGCCCAAAAATAAATCTTACTTACAGTAACTCAACCATTCCCGAATACTACTGAAATAATCCAGTACTCTGTGTATACTTTACTATACCCAACTAATAATACAAATTTAGACAACTCTATTTAATCATCAAGGGTTTATCAAGACTATTTATTCCTATACTAAATAGGTAAGTCCTATACAAGGCTCCAAGAAAAAGTGATCAATGATCACTCAATATAGATTCTACCACAAGGAGAGGTATCATTCAAATATCTTAAGTGATTCCTACCACGAGGGGGTTAAGATCAAGCTCTAAGGTTAAGGGATCATCTAAGTTTTTACCTCAATGAGTTATACAAATTCTCGTACCTCAATGTATATTTTATTTAGGTCTTTAAAATATTTCTGAGACGATCTTATGTTGAGATATTTAAGATCTCACCCTCTTAATCCTAATGCTAACATTCTAGGTCTTACTTCACATTTAGGTTTAGAGTGATCAGATCAGATGACTAAGTCATCTGATCAAAACTTATTCTAAGATTATGGGATTTAAATCAAGGATGTTATTAGAGTTAGATAAATTATGAGATCAATATAATTCTATTAATCTTTTCATGCTAATACTCTTCTTTAAGAGAAAAATCAAGATCCATCTCAGAGACTAAGTTGAAGATCAATATCAAATCAGATGCATTGTTGGAATAATGTCAATTGCATTATCTTATAATCAAGTCAATTTAATTAGTTTAAGAGTTTAGATCCTAATCAAATAAGTTAGGGTTTAACCCCTACTCACATCTAATTAAGATCAAGTGTTCATTTATAGATCAAATGTCAAATCAATAGATTAGGGATGCATTATTGGTGGTAATCTTAGACCTAGATCAAGTCTTAATAGCTTGATCAAAGTCTTAAGACTTCTTAAGATTAATTAATATGTTTAAGTTCTTTAAATTTAGGTTTATTCATTTTATACATCATAAATTTGCATACATGGTTTCACTACATCTATCTCACTGTTATGGAGCATATTAATAGAAAACTCATAAAAATAAAAAGTAATTAATGCTAATCAAACCCTAATCTCTAATTCAAAAGAATTAGCACATAATTATAAATCTAACCATCAAAATTTCATACAACTTGGCACATAAGTTCTATTTTATCATATAATTAATCAGAGACTCAGTTTGCTAAGATCCAATGGTTAAGAACAATAATTTTTATTAATCATGTTTTAATAAGATTAGGGCATAAATTAAAATATATAGATAAGAAAAATAAATCACTTAGCACATTAATTCTACTCCTCATAAAGAAACTAATGGCACCCTAAACATGCATATAGGTTAAGTATAATTGCTAATCCATCCTAATCAAGTTCTGCAATACTTAGGTTAAATAGGAAATCCAATCATTAGATGTTCAATATTATTTTATATTCTTATTTTTGATGATTTTTTGATTAATCTGATATATAATATCATAGAGTTTGGAACAGTGGATTGAAAGTTATATAATTAATACATTCTATATTTTTATTTAAATAATTCCTTATGATTGGAATAATTGAATTATTTTCCTTAAGGAAAATAATTCCAATCATTCGGATAATAATTAACAGGCTCGGCCCATTAGCCAAGCCACGCGGGTCGACCGAGGCCCGAGGAACCTGGCACTGTCACGCAGCGCGGGTCATGGGCTGACCCGGCCCACACAATGCCGTCGTCCCCAACCCTCCTTCCTGATACCTAGAGAATTAGAGTTGGCTTCTGCAGTAAAATTCCAACCGCTTCGATCATGCCATGACCTCCCATGGATCCTCACACCATCAGTAGGTATAGACGCTTCGATTGAGCCCATTAGCCCCTTGTGAGCTGGTCTGGATCGGCCAGACCTTACTCACCCGAGGATTCCCTTAATGGGGCCATTATGAGGAGACAATTCTCCCCACAGAGGCCATGCCAGACCCAGAGCTTGATTCCTACACCATCAAGGAGGTGAGATGGATCGAAGCCCCTGGTCTGAGGGCCTGAGGTGGGCTGGATTACTGGGGTTTTACTCGACCCAGGGGGTCCTTAAGGGACTTAGCCCGATCGATCAATTCAATCGATCGGGGCTAGCTCAAGGTGCGATTTCGATAGCCTTGAGCTTGATTCGACAATACGAACTATACGCATCAAAAGGAGGAAGGCCTGAGCCTCGTTGGCTTGAAACCAGTAAATGGGAGTACCTGGTTCATTGGAATGGCTTGGGGTGATAGACTGAGGGTTCGGCTAGCCTTAGCTGAGCTTCCAAACACTACAAAAGATCCTGAACTTTAGGAGACCTACTATCAGTGGTTTTAGAGCTTCTGGGATCGCCTACGCAAGCTCAGACAGACGGTAATGGCAGAGCAAAGTCAGAGAGAAATTGAGTTCAATCAAGTAGCAAAGGGGTAGAGGGAGGATTGTTGAGGCTATTTATAGCCTCAGATGAGTTCGGGTAAGCTTCCAGGGGGCTAAATTAGGCTGGGGAGGACCCGAGAGGTCAGGCCATGGCCGAGCTCTCGAAATTCCATTTTGAGCTTGTCCGAGTCATGAGGCCCGATTGGGGCACCTCGCCATAATGGGAGGATCCCCAATGGCTTGCTGAGTTGGAGGTGCGAGTGGGAGATAAGGGGGGTAGCTGGCTATATGGGGGATCTTCCCTGTCGGGCTCATGCGAGAGGAAGACGAAGGTCCACAATAGCGGGACCTTCAGAAGCCGTCTGATCTATCGATGAGATGGCGCTATGGCTGGGATCGCTCGAATCCTAACGGCCGATCGCGGAAGTGATCCTGGCCGTAGGATCCATGGGTTCATCTAACAATGGATCCTCTATCCCACATAATTAAATCCGGACCATGGAATCTAAAGGCTCGATGGTGAGATCAGCGAGACTTCGCTGTCGCGTGACCCAGGCTCCACAGCGGATTGCCCGCGGTCCGCACAGCGGACCCCGGCTGTTAAATTAGTTTAAAGGGTTTATTTGTAATTTAGAAAAGTTAGGAACCCTTTTATGCAATTAATCCATTTTAATTAAATGTGAATTATGGCCTAAATAATTTCCAAATTGCACCAAACTTTCACCCCTAGCTAATTTGGGAGTGAGGTATTCAAAAATGCAATCAAAATTTAGTTCTTAGATCAAAATATTTTAGGTCTATTCTAGGGCATCTAGATTGATCAAAATGCAAATCTAGACTTAGGGAAAACCAAGTGACTTCAAATTTTCTAGATAGGCTCAATTTGATGTTCTAAAAATAATAGTATTGAAATTAAAGATTAATTAAGCTATATATATTAGCAGGGTAACAACCTAAGGTTGTTACAGACTCCCCCACTTAAGAATGATGTTGTCCTCAATATCATCTCAAGAGAGAAGGCAAACATGCAGAATTTTAAGGAATGAAATTAAAATTCAGAAAGTTAAAGGGTACTTGGATCTTTCAAAAAGAGACTGGGATACTTTCTTTTCATATCCACCTCTTTCTCCCAAGTAGATTCTTCTAAAGAGCGATTCCTCCACTGAACCTTTACCATTGGGATTGAGCGATTTCTCAACTGCTTTGGTCATGAGCTAAGATCTTAATTGGCTCCTCCGCATAAGAAAGATCCTGCTGGAGAGATACCACTGGAAGTTGAATTATATGAGATGGGTTACGAAGACATCTCCGCAGAGAGGAGATGTGGAATACATTATGAACTGTAGAGAAATATTCAGGATGATGCAATGGATAAGCTACAAAACCAATCTTCTCTAGAATTTCAAAAGTTCTGACGTAGCGGGGACTTAGCTTCCCAGCTACACCAAAATAATATACGCCTTTCATCGGACTGAATTTAAGATACACAAAATTTCCAACATCAAATTCCACAGTACGATGATGAGCATCATGATACTTACTCTGGCGATCTTGAGCTGCTTTGATTTTTTACTGGATCAGTTGAATCTTACGATTAGTTTCTTCAACTAATTATGAGCCATATAGCTGAACACTGCCTATTTTAGACCATGCCAAAGGAGTACTGCATTTCCTACCATACAGAGCTTCATATGAAGCCATGCCGATACTTGCCTAAAAACTTTTGTTGTATGCGAACTCTACGAGAGGAATATGATCTTCCTAGAAGCCTCCAAAATCTAGAATATAGAGATGAAGAAGATCTTCCAAGACTTGATTAACTCTTTTCATTTGACCATCTGTTTGAGGATGGAAAGCGGTGCTCATGGCAAGAGTAGTTCCCAAGTCTTGATGCACTGCTTGCCAGAATTTAGAAGTAAAACGGCTATCTCGAACAGATACGATAAATCTGGGAATTCCATGGAGCTTTATAATTTCCTTGATTTTGCGAATTTATCCACATAAACGGTTTGACGCATAGGAATGAAATGTGCTGATTTCGTCAGTCAATTGACAATGACCCAAATTGAATCGACACTGGATCTGGATTTAGGTAAGAACCCATAACGAAATCCATAGATTTATCGAATCACTTCCATTCATGAATTGTTAGAGGATGGAGAAGTCCTCCATGCTTTTGGTATTTAGCTTTAACTAAGTTACAAGTGTGGCACTTTGCTATAAATTCAGCCACACTTTTCTTCATTCCAGGCCACCAGAATGATTTCTTCAGATCTTGATACATTTTGGTGCTACCAGGATGTACTTGGTAACCTAAATTGTGACCTTCTACTAAAATCTCTTGATGCATGGATTTGGGAATCCACAAATAATCTCCTTGATAGATTACATTATTTCGAAGCTGAAGATCAAAATGACAACTACTTTTGATGTCTACTTTAAACTTCAAATAGTATTCATCCTTGGTTTGGGAGATGGAGACATAGCGATGAAATGTGGGCTCAACTAAACTCATGGATATTAGTGTGCTCAATATAGCACCACGCACTGGCCTTATTTCGAGCTTTTGGAAGTCTTCTTCTAGAGAACTTGACAATATCATGGAAGATAGAGTAGTATGACGACTAAGTGCATCTGCTACAACATTTGCTTTTCCTGGATGATAATGGATGCTTAAATTGTAATCCCTTATTAACTCGAGCCATCTTTATTGGTGACAATCTAATTCACGCAGGGTGAAGATGTACTTTAAGCTCTAATGATCAGTAAATATGGAACACTGAACACCATAAAGATAATGATGCTAGATTTTTAGAGCAAAAACTACGGGTGATAATTCGAGATCATGGATAGGATAGTTCTTTTCATGTGGTTTTACTAACGAGATGCATAGGCTGTAACTTTTCCTTCTTGCATCAGCACACATCCTAAACCTATGCCGGATGCATCGGTATAGACTTGGTAGTTAAGGCCTTCTTTAGGTAAGGCTAGAACTGGTGCAGAGGAAAGAGCATCTTTTTAGAAGCTTTCTCACACTCTGAACTCCAGATAAAAGGTACTGCTTTCTGCATCAACTTCGTGAGAGGAAATACGATTTGTGAGAAACCTTTAACAAATTTTCTATAGTAGCCTGCTAGTCCCAGGAAACTTCTGATATCGGTCACGAATTTTGGTTGCGACCAATCTTGAACTGCGCTTACCTTACTTTGATCGACTTTGATCCCTTGAGAGTCTACAACATGACCCAAGAAAGCGACTGAGTCAAGCCAAAATTTGCATTTGGAATACTTAGCATATAATTCATGGCTTCGAAGCTCTTCTAGTACTAGTCGTAGATGGTTCTCGTGATCCATTTTGCTTTTTGAATAAATTAGGATATCAATGATAAAAATAATGACGAATTTATCTAAATACACTTTCAGCACACGTTGCATTAAATCCATAAAAATAGACGGTGCGTTTGTTAATCCAAAGGATATTACCAAAAATTCATAATGTCCATAGCGAGTCCTAAATGCTATTTTCTCAATATCTAAATCTTTAACTTGCAATTGGTGATATCTAGATCGCAAGTCTATCTTTGAGAAAACTTTAGCTCCAGATAACTGATCGAATAGGTCATCGATATGAGGTAAAAAGTATTTGTTTTTGATAGTCACCTTATTTAGTTCCCTATAATCGATGCACATTCTCATCGATCCATCTTTCTTCTTTACGAACAAAACTGGCGCTCCCAAAGGAGATGAACTTGGATGAATAAGACCTTTCTCGAGCAACTCTTGAAGCTGTTTGTTTAATTCCTGAAGCTCCTTAGGTGCCATTCGATACAGAACTTTTGACAATGGGTGTGTTCCGGGAATTATTTCAATTGCAAACTCTACTTCTCTAATAGGAAGAAGATCGGGTAGGTCTTTGGGAAAAATCTCGGGATATTCATGAATGATTTGATTCTCAGAGAGGGGCACAACTTCTTTCTTCTCTCCCAACATAGCTACGAGGTATGCATCGTAGCATTTCTTAATTAACCTTTTTACCTTCATTGAGTTAATTAACGATGCTTGAGCATTAAATTTGCCTATAAATGATTGCGACATATTCCCACTGCCAAGGGTGATCTTCTTCTTTTCGCAGTTAATTGAAGCACCATAATAGTGAGGGATATTTAACTTGCAAAACTGTTGGGATTGCATACGGGCTCCGAAAGGTAACCCGATGCTTATTGAGTTTGTTAAGCGATAAGATGGTAACTTAAGATTTTTAGCCCAACTTTTCGATACAAACAAATGACTCGCTCCCGTATCAAAAAGGATGTTACAAGATTTGTCCTCTATTATTAAGGTACCTATTATAATGATTATGTTAAGGTCTTTATTACTAAAACTGAAAATATCGAATAGCAAAACAAAAATGACTAAATAAGAATTAATTTAAGGCGTACCTGACACCACATCATTGTCCTCAGTAGCAGAGGCAGGAGTTAACATATATACCCTTGCAGGTGCTGAGGGTCGCTTGTTCTGAGGCCTTTGACCCTAACAATCTTGGTTCAGCTTTTGTGCTGGTACAATTGCCTTCAAGTTTGAAGTTGGAGCCAGCATTGAAGCAGGAGCAGGCTCTCGGCTATTCCTTGGCTGTGCATGGAATATCTGCTTATGACAGGAGTGATTGATGAGCACTCCGTTGATTGTGTCCTTAGCATTACAGTCAAAATAACGGTGGCCACTTTGACCACTAGTAAAATATACACCACCAAAGTGGAAGCATTTTTCGTACAAATGCAATCGTTTGCACTCAAGGTTTAGTGGTTGGGGTTGTGTAGTCTCCATACTATAGACTTTTGCCATCTTATGATGATCAAAACACTCCTTCCTTGGTTGCATAACTATTGCTTTTCTCTTATGGTCCAGTTGACCTTGGAATCCCTCTTCTAGATGGGCAGCTTCGATCAATTCCATTAGAGTCTTGATCTGACGGGAGACTAAGTGGGCCTTGATCAAGTCTCTCAGACCCTTCAGGAAATGGTGGCATCTAGATGCTTCCGTTCTAACTAGATCTGGAATGAAGCATGATAATCTGTGAAATTCTTGTTCATAGTCAAACACTGAATTATTTCCTTGAGTGAGATGGAGGAGTTCATCCTCTAGGATTGCTTGAGATGAAGCTGGTATAAACGCTTCACGGAAAGTTTCCAAAAATATGTCCCAAGGAATGTATTCTACTTCATAATCAGCAAATTTATTGTTTCGCTTGTTCTCCCACCAGTATTCAGCTTCTTCTTGAAATAGATGAGTTACTAGGTGGATGGCTTCAGAGTTAAGGCACTTAATACTGGCTAGATTCTTCTCTGCCATCTTAAGCTAGTTCACTGTGTCCATAAGATTTAGCACTCCATTGAAAGTAGGAGTTCGGAGGCAAGGAAAACTGTTCAGGATTCCATCGTCCGTATAGTGGGAAGACGAAGAGAACTCTGTAGGTTATTGCCTAATAGAAAGAATAAGAGCATGTGTCTCTTGCGCATGTTGCACATTACTATCTATTAAGGCCTTTACTAAACTGGCCATTTGGTTGGACTCTTCGGGTCCGCCGGATGAGACCGCATTTTTAATTGGGCTAGAAGCAGATGGAGAGCCATGATTCATGATTGTAAATAAAAGTGTGAATTTAGAACATAACGTTTTACTATAATTTCATTTATTCATTTCTTTCTCAAAAGAGAAGATACATGAATTCATAAAACATGTAACTAAGTAAAATGACAAAATCTCAAATCCTAGTTACAATACTCTACCCAAAAGGCAGCACAGAAGTTGTCATATGTGACTATGTGGCTCCTCTGAGCTAATCTCCTATAAACCCAATACCACCAACGACTCGCTGATCCCCTCAGTAGGATCTCTACAATCTCCAGATGATACTCCTCCGGACAGGCTTTCTCTCGAAGTGCAGTAGTAACGCGATCCAACCATTCTATGGCAAGTTCTGAAATACTGGTGCCTCCAAAGGATGAGTTGATAAGGATTTCATCTAGCACCTCAACTCCTTGAGGTGACACTCCATCGACGACCCTTCCGCAGATCTGGCCATCTCGAAGATCATCTACCCAGTAGTCGTCAAACCTCCTAAGGTAAGACCAAAATGCTGACTGTGAGTATTCAATTCCTAAAATAACTCAACTTATAAGTATTTCATTCATATTTTATCATTACTTTCAATGTTTGTTCAGGTCCTAAGATGTCCTTTTTGGTATTAAAAATTCATAGGTTTAATCAAATTATTATGTGCATTAAATTCCTAGGATATAATCATTCTAGACATAGTCAACCCTTTCATTTCTGAGATAACTTAATGAACTTTTGGATGTTTGCTTTTACTACACTTAGTAACTTGTGATATTGACCTGATATAGAGAAGAGATCATAAAGTAGATAGGAACAAAACTCCTTATCTGACACTTTATAATACTTTCTGATACCAACTGTAGCACCTCGCCCCATCACCGCGCGCAAAGAGAGAGAGAGAGAGGTGAACCATAAATTAGGCGGCGGAGCGATGCGCCACTCGGGAGAACGAGGACTCATCCTATCCTCCCGAATAGGCTAACTAAACTAGCCACACTGAAGACTGTTGACTCAAACCTAAGAGTAGGATGGAGAGTCAATACTAAAGATAAGAGGAGAGTACTTATCTTAATTATTAGACTAATACATACATTGGATCATCAAAATAAATAAGAAATCCATTGCATGTTCTAAAATATCAGTATTTCTAGTATGCTGATCACATCACAATACTAAGTATAGTAATAGTATAACAGAGTGTGGAAGCTAAAGCAAAACATCCAGAATGCACTCATCATAGAGCGGTAGTAAACATTCATCTCAGAAAAAAAAAAGTAAAACACATCCAGAATTATTACAAACTAATTTTAAATGATGCAAAAGTAAAGTCTATCTGAAGTACTAAAGCAAAAACAGTAAAGTAAAAAGGTGGAAGATGGATCCACTAAGGCTCCACGTACTCCTCCTGGATCTCCTGCAAGTCCTCCTGCCCGGTCTCAACAAGCTACTCGGGATCAAGCAAATTGTCGGATCCCAAAAGTACCCCGTGTTAGATAAGAAGTCTAACACATGACAACTAAACTAGGCAGTACTAAAGTAAATACAAATAGACAGTAAAGTAAAGAAAGCTATAGAAAAGCTGAAAAAGGCACTAAGTAACTGAAACTGTAAAGACTGCACAACGTGAAAATGAACTAAAATCTAAATACTGAAAATAAGTGAAAAACATCAAATGCACATAAACTAATATAATAATGCTCCTAGCTATACTATATGTCACTAAAATGATGCACCCAAATATGCCAACATAATATGCCACAAATATGTAACAGAATTATCACTGAAAGGCTATGAGTCGTAAGGTCCAAATGTGTACGTACATCTAGTTTGGAATACAGTTTACTATGATGCCAATGCATCCTGAAATTCCTCAGTCAATGTATGCAATATTTCATAGCCCATAAGTCATCACTAATACTCATACATCACCATGGGAATCATTCCTCATAGTCATGCCCATGCCCATGCTCATGCTTCTATTCTATATGAGTAAAGTCCAAAAATCTGTAAAAAACTTTGAAATACCGATGATGAATTCAAGGTCTCCACTGTGCAAAATTCTGCTAAACAAATTCTGACTCCTAGCTTCTTGAACTATAATTTGTTATAGATGAAGATCTACTTAAAAATCATTAGATGGGAGGACTGTATACACATATTTAGCACGTTTGCAAGAAAGGTAGTTCTTAACACTTAGTTTGATTAAGCCACCCTAACAAAGCAGTCTTTGATAGGAGGTATTGCCCGTTAGTGATTTGTATCTCAAGCTAAGTCAGTAAGATTCCCAACTCACAATCATACTCAGCGTCTTAAAGAATGTGATTCTAATTACTTAGTTTGTTTTAGTCACACCTATTGAAGCGATCTTCACTAGGAGATATTGCCCGTTGGCAATTTGTATTTCAATCAAACTAAGGAATGAGTCCTCATTTAATACACTCTTAGGATCGATTGATTTACTCTAAGTGAGGTTGTATCCGCCTAAACCCGCAGGATAGCCCAAAAATAAATCTTACTTAGAGTGACTCAACCATTCCCGAATACTACTGAAATAATCCAGTACTCTGTGTATACTTTACTATACCCAACTAATAATACAAATTTAGACAACTCTATTTAATCATCAAGGGTTTATCAAGACTATTTATTCCTATACTAAATAGGTAAGTCCTATACAAGGCTCCAAGAAAAAGTGATCAATGATCACTCAATATAGATTCTACCACAAGGAGAGGTATCATTCAAATATCTTAAGTGATTCCTACCACGAGGGGGTTAAGATCAAGCTCTAAGGTTAAGGGATCATCTAAGTTTCTACCTCAATGAGTTATACAAATTCTCGTACCTCAATGTATATTTTATTTAGGTCTTTAAAATATTTCTGAGACGATCTTATGTTGAGATATTTAAGATCTCACCCTCTTAATCCTAATGCTAACATTCTAGGTCTTACTTCACATTTAGGTTTAGAGTGATCAGATCAGATGACTAAGTCATCTGATCAAAACTTATTCTAAGATTATGGGATTTAAATCAAGGATGTTATTAGAGTTAGATAAATTATGAGATCAATATAATTTTATTAATCTTTTCATGCTAATAGTCTTATTTAAGAGAAAAATCAAGATCTAAAGTTTAGATTCAGATTAAGCAATTACATAGACTTATTATTAACCTTAACATGTCTAATTCAAATGTTTAAGATCAATACCAAATTAGATGCAATATTAGAATAATGGTAATTGCATTATCTTATAATTAAGTCAATTTAATTAAGGTTAAGAATTTGGATCCTAATTAAATAAGTTAAGTTTTGACCCCTACTCACATCTAATTAAGATCAAGTGTTCATTTATAGATCAAATATCAAATTAGTAGATTAGGGATGCATTATTGATGGCAATCTCAGATCTAGATCAAATCTTATTAGCTTAATCAAAGTCTTAAGACTTTTTAAGATTAATTAAGATGTTTAAGTTCTTCAAATTTAGGTTTATTCACTTTATACTTCATAAATTTGCATACATGGTTTCACTACATCTGCCTCACTGTTATGGAGCATTTTAGCAGAAAAATTCATAAAAATAGAAAGTAACTAGTGCTAATCAAACCCTAAAGCAATTCTAATAGATTAACACATAATTATAAATCTAACCATCAAAATTTCATACAACTTGGAACATAAGTTCTATTTTATCATACAATTAATCAGAGACTAAGTTTGCTAAGATCCAATAGTTAAAAACCCTAATGTTTGCTAGTCACGATTTAACAAGATTATGGCATAAATTGAAATACAAAGATCAGAAAAATAAATCACTTAGCACATTAATTCTACTCCTTATAAGGAAACTAATGGCACCCTAAACATACAGTTTGGTTAAGTATAATTGCTAATCCATCCTAATCAAGTTCTATAATACTTAGGTTAAAATAGGAAATCCAACTGTTAGATGTTCACTATTGCTTTATATTCTTATTCCTGAGGATTTTCAGATTAATCTGATATATAATATCATAGGGTTTGGATTAGTGGATTGAAAGTTATTCAATTAATACATTCTATATTTTTATTTAAATAATTCCCTATGATTATACCAATTGAATTATTTTCCTTAAGGAAAATAATTCCAATTATTTGGATATTAATTATCGGGCTCGGCCCATTAGGCAAACCACGCGGGTCAACCGGGGCCCGAGGAACCTGCCCCGCACAATGTCGTCATCCCCAACCCTCCTTCCCTAATACCCAGGGAATTAGGGTTGGCTTCCGAGGCAAAATTCTAACCGCTTCGATTATGCTGTGACTTCCCATGGACCCTCACACCATCAGTAGGTCCAGATGCTTTGATTGAACCCATTAGCCCCTTGTGAGGTGGTCTGGATTGGCCGGACCTTATTCACCTGAGGATTCCATTAATGAGACCATTATGTGGAGACAATTCTTCCCACAGAGACCATGCCAGACCCAAGGCTCGATCCCTACACCATCAGGGAGGTGAGATGGATCGAAGCCCCCTGGTCTGAGGGCCTGAGGTGGGCTGGATTGCCGGGGTCTTACTCGACCCGAGGCATCCTTAAGGGACTTAGCCTGATCAATCAATTTGATCGATTGAGGCTAGCTCAAGGTGCCATTTTGATATCCTTAAGCTCGATTCAACAATACAAAACTATACAGATCAAAAAAAAAGGAAGGCCTGAGGCTCGTTGGCTTGAAACTGACAAATGGGAGTACCTGGTTCATCGGGATGGCTCGGGGTGATCGACTGAGGGTTTGGCTGGTCTTAGATGAGCTTCCTGATGCTACAAAGGATCCTGAACTTCAGGAGATCCTACTATCAGTGGTTTGAGAGCTCTTGGGATCGCCTATGCAAGATCGGACAGACGGTAATGGTGGAGCAATGGTAGAGAGGAATTGAGTTTAATCAAGAAGCAAAGGGGCAAAGGGAGGATTACTGAGGCTATTTATAGCCTTAGACAAGTTCAGGGAAGCTTCTAGAGGGCTGAATTGGGCTGGGGAAAACCTGAGAGGTCGGGCCATGGCCGAGCTCTCGAAATTCCATTTCGAGCTTGGCCGAGCCACGAGGCCCGATTGGGGCACCTCGCCATAACAAGAGGATCCCCAACGGCTTGCTAAGATGGAGGTGCGAGTGGGAGATAAGGAGGGTAGCTGGCTATACGGGGGATCTTCCCTACTGGGCACGAGCAAGAGGAAGATGATGGTCCACAGTAGCGGGACCTTCGGATGCCATCTGATCTATTGATCAAATGGTGCTGCGGCTGGGATTGCTCGGATCCTAACGGTCGGTCACGGGAGTGATCCTGGCTGTAGGATCTACGAGTTCATCAAACGGTGGATCCGCAATCCCGCAGAATTAAATCCGGACCGTGGAATCTAAAGGCTCGACGGTGAGATCAGTGGGACTCCACTGTCGCATGACCTGGGCTCCACAGCGGATCGCCCGTGGTCTGCACAGCGGATCCTGACTGTTAAATTAGTTTAAAGGGTATATTTGTAATTTAGAAAAGTTAGGAACCCTTTTATGCAATTAATCCATTTTAATTAAATGTGAATTATGATCTAAATGATTTTCAAATTGTACCAAACTTTCACCCCTAGCTAATTTGGGGGTGAGGAATTCAAAAATGCAATCATAATTTAGTTCTAAGATCAAAATATTTTAGGTCTAATCTAGGATATCTAGATTGATTAAAATGCAAATCTTGACTTAGGAAAAACCAAGTGACTTCAAATTTTCTAGATAGGCTCAATTCGATGTTCTAAAAATAATAGTATTAAAATTGAAGATTGATTAAGCTATATATTAGCAGGGTAATAACCTAGGGTTGTTACAATTGGTTTTATAATGATAGGGCCCTAGCTAAAGAAAAGAAAATTCTAACTAAACATATTGTCTAAGTATATTTTAGGCTGTCAATAATTTATGAGTTTTATGATATCACCATTTTACTTAAACTATAAGAACAAGCAAAGCGTAAGGGTGCAACAAGCATATAAAAGTGAAGGAAAGTTATAAATACATTATTTAATTAAATAAGCTTTGGGACAAAAATGCACACCTCAAGTAAATTAAGCAATGATAGGCATACATGTATAATACAGTATGTAAAAGTACTGAAAGAAAATGTAATTCTAAATATGTTGATGATCATATGACATATACTAATTTAAAAGAAATTAATCTAACAGTGTTATATATAAGTAAGTAACAAAGGTCTAGCATCTTATAATATACAAGTAAATAAGTAAAGCAAGGTTGACTAAGGTCAAGTATGCTAGTAAACAGGAAACAACGAATAGTAAATAGTAAATAGGTATGTAAGTACTACCATATCAAAAGAGGGCTAATCTAGCCTGCTGATATCAAAAGGATTCTTAGCTTCAGTGCGGAGGCAAAGGTGACAAAATATTCCTAGCGTCATCTGAGGCTAGGGCGGAATAACATAACAGAAACTGAACTGAAGAGGCTGTAATCACAAATGCAAAAATATTTTAGTTGTTTTATTTTGCTTCTATGGACATGTCCAGAAGCAGCTGAGGAGTCAAGCACATCTATAAGACTATATGGGTTCCAAACATAGCACAACACTCTTCAATGAGCAATGCCAAGTACTCCTTATTTCTCCTTACCCCTGTCCAATAGGATAAAATGTGCCAGATCAACAAGTACCTGAACCAAATGCAAATGTTATCCTAATATTCTATATTTTTATTTTATGATATGTTCAAGGAATAAGGCATAAATTATAAGGAATACGAAAGCACAAGTAAAATAATAGTGAGCAAGGGTGTAACAACCCAAGGTCGTTATCCAGCTTAAGCATAATCATATCCTTATTATCATTCCATTAAGTTTATCTAGTCATTAGAACCAAACCCTGAAGGTTTGGAGCAATTCGGAGCTCAATCGATTATTTTAGAATATTTTAATATTTAATTAATTAGGAAATGGGGGTATTTATTTTGATCTCGAAATCGAAATCTGACTTCACCATTGCGATCGTCACCCCCAAATTTGCTAGGGGTGATATTTTGGATGAGTTTGGAAGTCGTCAAATTTTCGTGAATATTTTAATATAATTAAATGCGCTTAAAAATAGAATAATTCAATAGTCGTCGGAATCAAAATCCAACTTCGCCGTTGGATTCCTCACCCCCAAATTAGCTAGGGGTGAAGTTTTGGGAATTTTTGGAGCGCATTTCAAAAATTTGAATTTTTAAATAATTAAGGGAAATAAATAAGCAATTATTCGATCCCTAAATTGCAATTTCCCCTAATTTTTATTTGCATCTTGTCAGCTCCTCTTACAATTTTGGCTAGCCATCCCATCCCCCTCCCCTTAGCCATGCCTCAATGCCCATAAGATCATGATGGCTCTCCTAACTCCCTAGCTCATAATGAAGCCTCAATCTCCTTCCTCTCCTTTAAGAAGGAATCTCAGCCTCTTCTCTTTGGCTTGCTAAAAGTTTCTCATCTCCCCCTCCATTGCTTGATACACTTGTGTTGAAGAAGAGGAGTTCAGCTCACCCTCTAAGACTTTGGAGAAAGATAAAGGTTCTCTCTTCCTCCACCCCTTGCAAGGTCTAAAGGTACCCCTTTACCCCTCTCTTTTATCTTCTTCATATAGCTACTGATGAATCCATAAAATATATCTAAAATAAAGGAAAATTTCATTCAATTCTGATCTTTAAACTGCTTCTAAATTAAATTATATCTATATTTTCAAGAAAATAGCCTCTCCAATGAAGTTCTGAGATATTTTTACAAAATTTCAAAATTTTTCAAAGGAAACCACTGCCGCGTGCTGCAATGGGTCTATTTGCAAACCGTGGGCGAGGTAGCGTGCTGCAGTGGATTTATTTGCAAATTGTGGGCATAGTAGCATGCTGCAGCGGATCTTGTTTCGAACCGCGGGTGCGGTAGCGCGCTGCAGCGGGTTCATTTACGAACCGCGGGCACGGTAGCGCACTGCAGCGGATCCTGTTTCAAACCGCGGGCGCGGTAGCAAGCTACAGCGGGTTCATTTGCGAACCATGGGCGTGGTAGCACACTGCAGCGGGTTCATTTGTGAACCGCAGGCACGGTGGCACACTGCAGTGGGTTCATTTGCGAACCGTGGGCGCGGTAGCGCACTGCAGCGGATCCTATTTGCGAAATGCTCCCGCCACAGTGCGCTGCAGCGGTACAATTTACAAATGGAATCGCTTTCGCGCACTGCAGCGGGTAATTTTGCAATGCGTGTATGCGGTAGCGCATGGCAGCGGAAGACTTAGCTATTTTTGCTTGTGCCTTTGCGCACTACAGCGCACTGCAGCGTGCTACAGCGCACTACAGCGGCCGCTGAAATTTTTGCCAGCCAGGAGCATTTATTGCAGTTGGGACAAGACCCCCAACTTGCATCTTATCCCCAGCCATCATTCTCTGCAGCAGCTCCAATTTTTAATGGAAAGTGGCTTCTTGATGTGATGAGAAGGATAAACAAAGAAGGATATTGGTCACTTCACCCTTAATTTGGGATTTGCCATCATGACTTCAGAATTTTTAATTATCAAATGCTGGTTATGGAGAGGATGAAGAAGGATGCAGCCCCTCTCCTATAAATATACCTCCTCTTGACTAGAGGAGGGTTCAAAATTTTGCTCAATTCTCTAAGGAGGAGGGGTGCATAAGTGGAAGTGAGGAACTCCCCAAGGGTGGCAAAGCAAGCTTTTGCTAAGAAAGAGAAGAAAGAAGGCAGCACTAGCGACCTAAGAGAGGAGCTTGAAGAAGGAGAAGAAGAAATCCGGAGAACTTCCAAGGAACGTTCCTACTATCTTCTAAACTTTGCTTTTATAGTTTCTTTTCTAAGTTGATCAAGAAATGGTCTTTATCTATGTATGTGTTTTTCTTCATTTCCTTTGTAATGAGTAGCTAATTCTTCCTTGGGGAGGGTTGGGAAAACCCTCATGTGTATGAGTAAATTTTAATGTATGAAGTTTCTTTTCTCAAGCACAAATAAAATGTGAGAACTCTATGCCTTGTTTAGAAATGCCTTTTATTATTTAGTCTTGAATGTGGATGAAAGGAAAATGAACTCATAATCTCAAGAACTAACTTATCTTGTGCTCCATAGCTCACCTTAGGATGGATGCTAAGTTTATGAGTGCACGAAATCTTAGAACTATGTGACAAAGCTCTTGAGCTTAATGTACCTTAATCTAAGCTCAACCAAAGTGTTGATGCATGCGATGCTAAGACCCACTAAATGAGCTCCTTAGCTCAACATAATTGAGGTAGAGGAAGAAATAGTTGAGTGCTCATGAACTAAGTGACATAGTCATTGAGCCCAACATATTAATCCCTCATCTCAACTATGTGTGATGCGAGTGATGCTCGTGGTGGAATCAATGCTTATAAGATTTAAAAAACTTAAAAATCGAATGTCTCCTTGATCAAGAGATAAGATAAAAACACTAAACCTAAAATCTTATAGGAATCTTTGTGCTAAAATAGAACCGAATGTGTGTTCATTTTGAGCACAAGATTTAAACTTGTGAAACCTTGAGGTCAAACTCAAGGAAGCACAATGTGCACTTGATTAAATTAAAAAGAATAAAAGAAAAAACTTGAGAATTTAACATGCATTAATAAACTTCTCATCGCATGCGGGATGAACCCAACTCTCCTCTCTCTTTTATCTAACTTATCTTCACATAGTGATTATTGTGCTAAATCTAGGGCCAACTCAACCAATCAATTGTAGCTTAAATATTAGTGAGAACAGATAGCCTTAGTGTCACAACAACCAATTCTCTGTGGTTCGATAAATCACGGAAATTAACACTTTCCACATATTACTTCAGACCATGTACACTTGTGAGTGAGCACAGACATGTATTTATAGTTTGTCAGCTACAATGCTTGAATACATCTCTAGGCATTCATGTTTAAGTATGCAAGCCATTACAGCTCTCCAAGAGATTAAATTTAATGCTCTATTTTTCTTGCATTATGTATACCCTATCCTTTATCCACATTTTTCATAAATTTAGGATGCTCCATTTGTGCTGATTTTTGTGTCGATGGAAAGGTATCGGAAAGACCTTTCTATCGATATATGGCACTGCTCATGGAATGTTCTGGATTGAGATTATTTAAGCTAGAAAATAGGCCTTCCATGTTTCATCCTAGCGAAATCGTCGTCTGGCGCTGCAGCGCGCCACAGCGGGCTGCAGTGGCATTTCAAAAAATCATATAAAAGCTGTTATTAAATAATTTAAACAGTAAAATTCGCAAAATGGACCGCTACAGCGCGCCATTGCGCGATGCAGTGGGCTGCAGCGAAAATATTATTTTTGGAAAACTCTAGGAAATATCAAAATGAATTATAGCACAGTATTTTCGTAAATTGAACTGCTGCCGCATGCCATAGAGCACCGCAGCGGGCCGCAGCGCACCCCAGCGCTAAAAGCGCTACAGCGTGCTGCCGCGCGAAAAGCGCTGCAGCGCGCTGCAGCGTCTGAACTTGCAAAATCCCCAGAATTTTCTAAAAATTGCCCAGTTTTGGATGAAATGGCCAAAACTTCACTATTTTGATATTTTAAGGTCCCTAGGACCCTAGTGGAACTGAATTATATCAAATGTGAACCTATTTAAGTTAAAATTGAACATTACATAAATTTCTATATGGAAATTAAGTTTAAAAACCTTATCATTTTTAATAAGTGATCAAAACCTACCTTGTACCTAAAAGATATTGTGCAAATTGCTAGGTAGCTTAGAATTTCAGTGCTAACAATAATCTAAAATAATATTTAGGTTTTAAACCTTAGAAATTTAGGAAATTACCAAAATGCCCCTAACCATAATTAGGTCATAACTTGACCATTTAAAGTCCAATTTGGGTCTACTCCAAATTAAAGTACTTAGTGTGCTATAGAGAAGCTATAGCCACTGAGTTTGCTGAATTTGGACACCAAATAGAAGAGTTAGCTTTTCAGCCCCTCTTAACTTAGAAAAATTACCTATTTACCCTTAAAAATTCAAATGACCATAACTAACTCATTAGACCTCACAATTTAGTATTCTTAGACTCTATGAAATTCTTGAACAGCAACTAACAGTGAATTGCACAAAAATTTAGATTTCATTAAGTGTAATTTATTAAAATGCCCCTTAGGTTAAAAACCTTAGTTTGTACCTATAGGACCCATTTCTCATCCAAATTTGGTGTACTTATTGTCTATCTTCAAGTTAGATAGTAAGAAATCATTTAGTACCAAGAAACTTCAATTTGAACCCGTAAATCAAAAGTTGACTTTTTAGACCCTTAGTTAGGGGCAAAATGGTCATTTTGCCCAAAACTTAAGTTAAGCGTCATTAACCTCTAAATTATGTTCTAAATTACTAAGATCAGTATTAGAACTATATTAGAATCATCTAAGTAAGAAAAATCAACTATTAGGTCAACTCAGTAAATTTTCCCCAAAATGTTTGAAGTCTTTTCTTAGGATCTTTTCACCTCACATTAGGACCATTCTTGAGACTAGGACTAGCTCATAAGTTAGATTTAATTTATGGGATAAGTGGGTTATCCAATAAATAAATTCCTGGTTTTATTAGTTTCTAAAAATTTTACAACTTATTTTGATTATTTTATCTTTTAACCTTAGATTTAGGATAAGGAGATTTATCTTATTAAGTTTGATTTGCTTAATAGGATCTACCTTAATCAATAGATTAATTTTAGATTGAAACCTACATTTTATGTCTTAACCTTTTTGGATTATGTGATTAAGCCTAATCTCATGGTGATTAATCCATAATCTATAGTCTAGTAGATCTTGATCATATCTTAGATAGGACGTCTAATTCATAAAACTTGGACGTATGATTCATTGATTAAACTTGTAGTCATGTTTGATTAAATTAGATTAGAACTTGATCAGTTCTAATCCTTTTAATATATAAGGCCGTGCTTTTAAGTTACACTCGATAATAAGAATTGGAGATCCTGAACTTGTGTAACTTAGAATAATTAGAATGGTTAAATTAGATAACAACAGTGTCACTATGTATAGAAGAGTCCCTTGCTTACTTGATTAATTTTTGTTACTACGCATTCCTTGTATTTTGTGCTTAAACTCCTTGTTCATATCATATAAGAGAA
Organism: Gastrodia elata; assembly: GCA_016760335.1. Classification (NCBI taxonomy): domain Eukaryota; kingdom Viridiplantae; phylum Streptophyta; class Magnoliopsida; order Asparagales; family Orchidaceae; genus Gastrodia; species Gastrodia elata. The sequence goes on along the minus strand of CM028670.1, from coordinate 35,496,091 downwards.
CATTGTGCATGAAATGAAAACTTAAAATAATTAGGATAATAGTTGCCTTTGAGTTCAGTATATTTAGTAGATTCTGGTGCACATTCACCCTAATTGACAGGGGTAAGGAGTAATAAGGATGCTTAATATTACGCATTGAGGAGTGTGTTAAGCTTGGAACCCATATAGTCTTGTAGACGTGCTTGACTACTCAGCTATTTTTGGGCGTGTCCACAAAAACAAAGTAAAATAACTAAAAGATTCTGCATTTGTATTTACTGCCTCCTCAGTTCTGCTGTTGAATTTTGTCTGCCCTAGCCCAGAAAGGCTTTGGGGATTTCACCGGCCCGATGGCTAACTTTATGATATGGCAGTCTTTACATACATGTTTCAGTTTTAGCTTACTGTGTACTGTATTTTGATGCATATTTCAGTCAGCTATGTTTCTTTACTTACCTGCTCATTTATACATATTTATAGGATGCTAGACTTTGCTGCTTACTATATGTAACATGTTCAGATTTCTATCATTGATTTACATATGTCATATGATCATCATCATGTTTAGGGTTAGACTTTACTTTTAATACTTTTACTTACTATACTATACATATATATGCCCATTCCTTGCTTAGATGTTGAGGTGTGCTTTTGCCTCATTTATTATTTAATTATAAATATTATATTTATAACTATCCCTATTTCTTATTACACTTATTGCTCCTACTGCTTAGTTACTTTTGTTGTATTTAAGTATAAAAATGGTGACATTAATAACACATGTAAAATATTCAGCCTAAAATGTACTTAGATAATTATCTAACAATATTCTTCTTTTATTGGCTGGGGCCCTAGTATTATGAAACCGATAATGTCAGATTCAGATAGGTTTGAGGAGCTAGGTGCTCAAGTAGAGGTGCCTTACTTAGAGGAGGAGCTTCAGCCAGGAGAGCCGGATATTGCTTAGTTCCTTTTAGCCGCTTGTGAGGATGAGTGATTTATCTTTTAGTCTTTTAAACTATTTAAATGATGTAATAATATAGGTACTGTGACTGTGATTTACTTTATGCACTTTATTATTTTCTGAGCTATCTTATTACTATTTTTTATGTGGTGCATGGTGAATGGATGTACTATTTACTTCATTTAACTTCCGCACTCTGCTTGTATGTCAGATTTAGTGACTGATCCTCTTAATTATTCTGTGCACGTCCTCCCCTTATTAGTAGATTATGGATCTTACCTAATCCAATGATAAGAGAAGGATTTGCACAAGTGACCTCTACTCCTTAGCTAATGATTGTGGGCTTAGGGAGCGGGGCACCACAGTTAGTATCAGAGAATTCCATAAGGTGTCAGATTAAAAATTGTATTCCACTCTACCTAATGGATGATTCTTCTGCCAATCAATCACTAACTAAATACCAGAGTTACATCCAAGCACCATGATCATGAGCTCAGGATAATAATAGTATATAAATGTAAATTCATGCACAAATAACATATTAGTAAGCTAATGTGACTTAGAAAAATACTAGATGTACAAGGATAATGCTTAGGTGGCATCACCAACAATTTAAAGATATGTGGAAATACATCGTCCAACTCCATCCATAGCACAAAAAGTATATAGAAGGAGTGTTAGACCCTAACATCCGAATGCAGGATATATCGGATAGACTCCATGTTTTCTCTAGTTGTTGTCTTTCATTTTCTTATGTTCTATCTACTACTTCTGATGATGTACTTTCATTTCTACTTTTGATTAAAAAGGGGATGGAATGTTATGGCCTTTTGCTTTCTGAAATTTTGAAAGTGTATTTCTCTTAATTTAGATTCTAGCAATCAAAATCATGAACCCAGAACAGAGCCCTTCTCATGATCCCTCCAGCACCTCATCCAATTAGGTGAGCGCCTTGCTAGAAGCAGTAAAGATGATGGTGGAATCCCACCAAAAGCAGGTAGTGTTCCACCAAGAGCAAGCAAAGCAAGCTACAGAGGCTCAAGCCAAGCAGGCCAGGAGAGCGGCCAGAGTACAAGCCCACCAGGCAGAACACATGGAGCGACTGCTTATGGCACAAATGAGCTAGAATCGCATAATTCTTGAGACCGCCATAGTACCCCACCACTCGTTTAAGCACCATACCCAGTCCGCTGATGGACTGATCCACAGTTTTCTATGCCTCAAACCCCCGACATTTGATGGGAGTCTCTCTGCAATCGATACAACAAACTCTATAAAGGTGGTGGAGAAGAACCTTACCAGCATCAAGTGCCCGGATGCCGAGGTGATCCGTCTAACGACTCATCTACTCCAAGATGAGGCAGAATACTGGTGGGACAATATCTGCCATACGTTGTTCGTAGATTGGGAACTTGAAGAAATATCATAGGACAAGTTCATAGCAGTATTTCAGGCTCGATACATCCCTACCTCTGCCAGGCACACCATGGCAGATCAGTTCCTTAAACTGCAGTAGGGAAGTTGATATGTTTCGGCTTATGAATCTGAATTTCGGTGGCTGGCAAGATTAGCCTCCAACCTCGTTCCCACAGAGTCCGATAGATGTTATCGCTTTCGGAGCGGACTCCGGCCTTCCATCTGAAGGCTAGTCGTATCTCATTGCTCAACCAACTTCGCGGAACTACTAGAATCCGCCAAAATGATTGAACTGGATGAGGCATCTGAGCCCAAGCGCAATTATGACATGATAACTGTTCAACACGAGAACCCTAGAAGAGCTAGGGTATATCAACTTGAGGAAGGAAGTTTGCCAACATAAGACAGGGAACTTCACTCGATGGTTGCACTCGCTCCCATCCTTATGGGCGAGGTTACCGTAAGACTGGGAACTGCTTCAATTGCGGGAGGCCAGGCCACTCCTACTATTAGTGCAACCACACAGACACTATTAATGGCGACCAGATCGATCGCTCTAAGCGCCAATGAACTTTTGATTTATTCCAGAAGCCTGCCACAGCCCGTCTAGCACTACCACCTCCTCCTGCTCAGCGGCGTGAGATAGCTATTGTCCCCTGCCCAAATGCTCCAAGGTCGCCCATCCGGCAGCCTTACAACACACAGCAGACTGGCCCGGCAAGAGTCTATGCTCTCACTCCGACCGAAGCCGCAAAAGATAATAACGTTGTATCAGGTACACACTTCTGAACCAATCTATCATTTCATTATTACTTGTTTAAAAATAACTTGTAGATTACTACATCCATAATTAGGTACAATCTATACAAATAATAAGCCCTGCAAAATCTTATTCGACATTGGGTAAGTCAATCCTTTAATTCTGAAAGCTAGACAAGGTCTCTCAACTTGTCATTATACCATTTAGCGAAACCCTTAAACATAGGGCTACCATCTGGAGCTCAACTACAAGATAATCAATTCTGCAAGATACAAGTCCCCATTGGAGAAACAAAATTCGAAGCCAAGCTCGTAGTCTTGCCAATAGCCAACTTCGATGTCATTTTGGGTATGAACTGGCTAAGTCAGCATGACGCCACCATCAACTACCAAAAGAAGAAGATAACCCTGGGTAATGGTAAATGAGTCAAGTCATTTGTTGGGAACTTTAGTACAAGAGCTTCCTTAGTCAATACTATTAAAGCTAAGAAGCTAACAAGTAAAGGTTGCAGCGCCTTCCTAGTAACAATACTAGGAGAGAAGAAGGAAGACATGCCCCTATCCAAGAATCCTGTCATTTGTGAATTCACCAATGTTTTTCCTGAAGACCTACCCGGTCTTCCACCTATATGAGAAGTAGAGTTTGCAATCGATGTTGTCCCAGGAACCCAACCAATCTTCAAGGCACCCTATAGAATGGCACCCAAAGAGTTGCAATAACTGAACAAGCAACTACAGGAATTATTGGAGAAAGGTCTTATCAGGCCTAGTTCTTCCCCATGGGGAGCGCCAATTTTATTCGTCAAGAAGAAGGATGGGTCAATGCGGATGTGTATCAATTACAAAGAGCTGAATAAGGTAACCATAAAGAATAGGTACCCTTTGCCCAGTATCGATGACCTATTCGATCAGTTGGCAGGAGCAAAAGTGTTTTTAAAGATCGATCTGCGGTCAGGGTACCACCAACTGTAAGTGAAAGATTCCGATATAGTGAAGACTGCTTTCAGAACTAGATATGGCCACTACAAATTTCTAGTTATGTCATTTGGATTGACAAATGTGCCATCTATCTTCATGGACCTAATGCAACGTGTCTTGAAGCTATACCTTGACAAATTTGTCATCGTGTTCATAGATAATATTTTAATATACTCCAAGACAAAGAAGGAACACGAGAGTCACCTCAGGACTTTGTTAAAAGAACTGAGAGGTCACTAGTTGTATGCCAAATATTCAAAATGCAAATTTTGGCTTGAATCTGTCGCCTTCTTAGGCCACGTTATAGACTCTCAAGGGATTAAAGTAGATCAAAACAAGGTCAGTGCAATTCAAGAATGGGTACAACCCAAGTCAGTCACAGAAATCAGAAGCTTCTTGGGTTTGGCCGGATATTACAGAAGGTTTGTGAAGGGCTTTTCTCAGATAGCCTCTCCACTCACCAAACTCACACAAAAGGCTGTACCCTTTGAATGGTCACCAGCTTGTGAAGCAGCGTTCCAGGCACTGAAAGATGCGCTTACCTCTTCCCCCATTCTAGTTCTTCCTAAGGAAGGAATGAACTATCAAGTCTATGCTGATGCCTCTGGTATAGGCTTAGGTGTAGTACTAATGCAAGAAGGGAAGGCAGAAATTTTTTGTGCCCAAGGTTCCTAGCCTCGGGGATAGGTTGACCCGGGCCCAACCTGTACGTGCAGGTCTTTGGCGTGGCGCTGCAAGTGGGGCCCGCCTGCCTCGCTAGGGCCCTGGCATTGTGGGTTTTTACTTTTATTAGCTGGGGCCCTGGCATTGTGAAACTGATAATGTCAAAACCAAATCATTTTGGGGAGCTGTACCTGAGGAGGAGTTTTATCTTGAGGAGGAGCAGTCGGGTGAACCAGAAGCTAACTAGTTCCTTTATTGCTTTCTTATGAGAATGAGAGTTTTTCTCTTTTATTTAATTAAACTTATTTAAAATACTGTAATAATACAAGTACCTTTCATTGTGGGTTCTTACTATACTATTTATTTTGAGCTGTATGTTGCACTTTCTTTATGTATTATTGTAAATTGGATATATGATTTACTTACTTGGCTTCTGTACTCTAAATTTGTGTTTACTTATTGATTGATTCATATTGTATGTATTATGAGCATATCTCTCCCTTATTAGTGGATTGTGGGTTATACCTAATCTAATGATAAGTGAGAGATTTGTAAGAGTGGTACACCTCTCGTTAGCTTAACCTTGTGGATTGAAGGGAGGGGAGCCACAGTAAGAAACTCTCAACATCAAACCAAAATAGTTGCAGCCATTTCCTCTATAAACTTCTATATATGTTTGACTCTATTTGGCATGCACTTTATCTATTACCTTTAGTAGTATTGAAAGCTCTCATAGTGATAAAGAAAATTATTCATAATTGTTTTAGTAGCATGATATAGATATAATCTGCAATAACATGCTCATTGAATAATTAAATTATTAGTAATAATATTAGTTTTAGTAGATAATGAATTTATAGAGAGTTCATATAGAATCCTTTTTTTTTTTAATGAAAAGCATTGAAGATAATCAATAAATAAAATTACATAAGACTCATACTTATAATTTATTCATAATTGTAGGTATTGCAGAGTGTAAATATTGTATTTTCGTATAACAAGAGTATCTTATTATAATTAGTTTGTAATTTTTGGAGTTCATTTGGCTATTCAATAGAAGCTTGAAAATTCCAATGGTTTTTAGCTGCTCGATTTTGATCGAGGGGCTCTCATTAATCCATTTAAATTTATATTTAACCTCTAATCCCTAAACAATTTTCCTAACCTAGTTATTTTCTCTCAGCTGAAATCTTATTTCTCTTCCTCCTCCCAGCCGAATCCCCTCTTCTCTCCCACGCAAGCTGCAAATCGCAAGCCTCTCTCGACCTAGTGCCGTAAACTCGTCCTCTCCCTCTCGTCAAGAGGACAATAGGCATCTCCTGTTGCTGCTGCTATCCTCCTTCTCTGCAGGAGGCCAAGAGGCTCCTTATGCTGTTGCTACCTTCTCTCACGGCAGGAGACCAAGAGGCTCTTCCTGCTGTTGCCTCCTCTCTCTCGGCTGAAGGTCGAGAGTCCAGCGAGCAGCCCTTCATCGAGCTGACCATCGCTCTCCATCGCATGGCTGAAATAAGCCCCTCATTTACATCATTCGCAGATGCTCTACTCGCCAGTAAGATACTTCTTATCCTTGTACCCTAAGTGGTGGTGCCTAAATCTATCCATAACTTTTATTCCAAGTTCGATTCTTGAAGTTAAAGGAAGGTTACTATAATTTATTATCAACTCTTCTACATATTGGAATTGCTTATGTTATTGCTGTATATTATGATGGCTTTATAAGCTTGATATTACATATAATGTTGAAATAAATAATTCAGTATATTTAATCTAATTTAAAAAAAATGATTTATTTGGGATTTGCTAGTGCAATTTCTTAAAAAAAATTGCTTATGCCTATTTATCCTGCTTTCTTTGAAATCCTACTCCTTAAGCGTATGTTTGGGGCAGCCTTCTAGTTGCTGCAGTTTCATAAAAAGTTCCTTTTTGTGTTTGGTTTCGCATCATCTTCTTGTTTCATAAAAAGTAGGCCAGAATTTTAAGAATTTTGAGGTAGCCATTTAAGAACAGTTTTTCCTCTGCAGTTGTTGGAATTGCAAATTACAGCACTGCCCTTTGTTTACTCCTCATGCAATGTTAAGGACAAAACACAGCCTTGCTCACAATAAAAAAAAATAAGAAGAAGAAGAAGAAGAGATGATGACAACACCATACATCATGGAACCAAACTTATAAGACGAACTCCTGCCGTTGCATTTGCACTCGCCTTTGTCAATAAAAAACTCTAAACATCAAACCAAAATAGCACCAACCACTGCCCCTATAAATTTTTATATATGTTTGATTCTATTTGACATGCACTTTATCTATTACCTTTAAGAAAGTTATTCATAATTGTTTTAGTAGCATAATATAGAAATAATTTCATTGAATAACTAAATTGCTAGTAAAAATATTAGTTTTAGTAGATAATGAATTTATAGAGAGTTCATATAAAATCCATTTTTTTTTAAATGAAAATCATTGAAGATAATCAATAAATAAAATTATACAAAACTCATACTTATAATTTAATCATAATTATAGGTGTTGCATAGTGCAAATATTGTATTTTAGTACAACAAGAGTATCTTATTATAACTATTTTTATAAAATCAAAGTTTAAATCAGGGCTTAATCTTTTGTTATCAAATAATTGTTATATTTAGTTAAATAAATATTACAAATCTAATAATATTATGCATCCTCATATTTAAGCAAAACCTTATTTTTCCTTGGCACTATGAATAAGTTACTAAGGTTGAAGTTGTTAAATTATTGGTTACAGAAGCCTTGGTGCCATGTTAGGTACATTAAGTATTTAATTCTGATTGAATAAACTAATTTGCTTGAGTTCTATGTCAAGTGTGTATGTCACGTGCATAAAACTTATCCCTGTTAAGGTGTTCTTAGTTAATTTACTATTCAATAAATAGCCTAATTTCGCAAATGCTATAACTTAGCCAATCCTCATCCAACTTGACGATCCAATAATCTATTTCAATTACAAAAATGTAAAGAACAATAATATGGCATTAAAAATATATTTCGATAATAATTTTGCTAATCACCTTTTTAATTATCATTATGGGTGGTTAGGTCCTATCTTAGCCAAATAGTGTCCAAATTCACCTTACTTACACTCATTTTATTCATTAGGCTATAATGAATCTATAATCTCTAATTATACATTAATTGAACATCATTTGGAGATTTTGAGTTTTTAACTCATTAATTAATTATAATTTTAATCCTAAAATTGGATTTTCTTTATTTTGCTTTAAAACTCTAAATTAACTTAGGGAAACTTAAATATAAGCATCAAGTGATGTATTAACATGGGAAATGATTTGTTTGATCTAAAACTTGTATTTGTCCTTATAGACTTAATCTTAAAGTAATACAAAGCTATATAAAATTTATGAATTAATTTGAACACATCCTCTTGTAAGAAGAGTGGAGATTTATCACAATTATGATTAATATGAGTAATAGAGTGTCCTAAAGCTTTAGAGAGAAGCTATCATGATTTAATTATTGGAACACTCAATCTAGCATGTTTAATGATTGAATCCTTAATAAATACTACTGAATAAATTAAGTATCTCTTAAAAACTTGCCTAGTGTAGTATTACGCATAACATAGCATGCTTAGGATATAAATCCCTTAAACCTCATTGTATGAATTGAAAGTCTTCAAGTGATTTACCTTATTAAGAGTGAATTATCATCCTATGATAAATAGGAAAATTAGAACCATTAGCTTATTGATGATAAGCCTTAGCCTCTTAGATCAAACCCTTGGATAATTTATATTGATTGTGTCACTAAGACTTCAACCTTATAAAAAGCCACACTTATGTGAATAGAGAAAAGATCATTCACTATGAGAATTAAAGAATAGCATTAGTCTTATTTGAGATCAAATTTGATTATACTTATACTTTAGGTCACCCAAGAAGTAGTTTATCCTTTGAATGCTATATTAAGGTGGCTAGTTTAGATTATTGTGCTTAAATGCTTAAGCAATTTTACATGAAAAGTGAAAGCAAATTTAGGAGTAATATTAAGTGTTAACCCTTATCTTATGGTGTTATTAGAATTTGGGAATGGAAATCCTGAGAAAAAATCCTTTGTGACATATTGAAAGTAAACTTAATTACTAAATCACTTCTAAATTTTAAAATATAATAATGGGATACTAGGACTTTGGCAACCAAAGTTCATGATGAAATAGAATCCTAAATACTCAAATAAGGAAAATAATAATAAAGGGTAGATAACCTTATCCTACTAAGATTATTTTCCTTAAAGATTATCTTATTGAAATGATAACATTGTAGAATTTTAGAATATAGTAAAACCATAAGAAATGTGATCTTATTTTATAGTAGAATCATTAGTTAAACTTGGATGATGAAGGGATTATTATAAAGAGTTAATAACCCCCAACCAACAATTATATTTACAAATTATTTTATCATCATGTAAAAGTGTAAAGAAAATGTTATTTTCCAACATTACAGTATTAGATTATTATATTTCAATTAACTTAGAGATCTTTGGTACCTAAGTTAATTGGGGGCTTAGTTAGCCCCAATCATTAGAATAGATAATTAAAACTAGAAAATAATGGATATCACATGATTTACAATGATTTGATAATTCTTAAAATGATGCAACGCATTGAGATTAAAACATTGAATTCATTTTATTAAACATTGTGCATAAAGTAAAATTTAAAATTTAAAATATACTTTAGAGGGGTCTTTATATGGTGGATTTTAGTGCAACTGTCATTAAGCCAAAGCAGTCTATTGGTGTATTTGGAGACCACATAATTCTTTTGAGAGGGAATGTGTGTGTTTGCAGTTGACCCCACTTTCAGATAAGTTGAGTAGACATACTCAACTCCTCGCTTGTTCTGCGCCCACAGAACAAAAATACAAGATAATTAAATAATATTTACAGTTACAATCTCTTACGATTGTAATTTCAGTACATTCAGTTCTGAGATTGAGATTGCTTACTTGCTTACTTTATTACAACACTTACTTTACAACTTTGTATACTTACAGTGTAGCTTTACATACTTACCATTTACATTCTTTTTTCTACATTGTCTTAGCATTTGCTTATTTGGACATATTCATGCTCCCCTTATTTAAGTGCCTTCATGCCTTAATAACCTATTTGATGCGGGATTGAATAGCCTAAAATATCGTGCAAACTTACTTGCATTCTTTACAGTCTTTTACACTATGTTTTTCTTTTTAGTTCAGTCTTTTGCATTTTTTTCTTTGCTTAAATAAATTGTAAATGGCTAATGTGATATCTGCTTAATAATGTATTTAGTTTACCCATAAATTGTACTTAAACTTTTTAAAGTCTGATCACTTCTTTTCTTTATTGGTTGTGCCCTACTGTATTCTAAACCAAATACGATAGGTTTAGGAGCTTGTCATGGACCTTGAACTCGAGATGGATCATGTTCAGTTATAGCAGTTCGTGCACCTTCCTAGCTCCAACCTTTTGCTGCATTTATTTTAGAAGACATATGTCCTTCATTAAAAGCTTGTATAAATATTATTAATCATTCTATGTTACTTTACAAATCTGTGATGCATTTATTCTTCTATTATATGAATGGCTAGAATGATATGAATGTTTATTTTCATTAGTTATGCATCTGATTTTTCCCCTTTAGAGATCATTAACTCCTCGTAGTACTTAGTAATGGGTTTAGTTTCACTAATCCAGTAGTAAGTACTACAGTAATCATGGCATCATGAATGATTTTCAGTTGCTTTTCGTAGTTAAGCTCGTATGGTGGAAGTGTCTTAGCTGCACATATGTTTGGTGGTGTTCTTCCCCCTAACTCTTGTGGGGTGGATTCTCTCTTGGGTCTCCCATGCGGCTTGCATCCTGACTAGCCTTTTCTGGAGGCTTGAATGCAACCAAAAGGCTTCTTAGGATCTTTCCTCTAGGGACTCTTTGGGGGCTCCACGGCTCTCTCTTTTGCGATTGGTCTTCATAGGTTACGGGAGCTGTAGTTTTTTTCTTCTTGATCCCTGCGATGCCTCATGATTCCTTCTGGGGATGCCATGATTGATTGGAGACCCGTCCCATCCCTATCAGCTGGCGCTATTTAGAAGGATCAATTTCTTCTTTTCCATCGCTTCAACTTCTGCTTCATCGGCTATTTAAGCATTCCCAGATGACTCGTCTGTCTAGTGTTTTTTCATAGTGTTGACAGGATGGCTTGTTGGTTGCGCTTCAAACTGCAAGTTTTGATTATCCTCTCTTCAGACCCTGGTAGGCTGCTCTTTCATCTTTTCCTATGGAAAATTTTCATTGGCATCCTTTTAGTTTGCCTATGGGGGAAACTTGCCCACTTCTATGAAGCGGTGGCTTTAGCCTGTCTCAATTCTCTGTTGTTCGGCCTGCCGTGCTCCTTCTGGCTCAGTTCTGTTATGTTGGTGCTCATTATTCTCCTCCTCGAAGCTCTACCTGGTGGTTGCCTCCCCGTTGTCTCCGTTGTAGGATCACTCTGGTTCATCGCTTGGATACTATCAGTCTTGATCTTTTCGGACTTCTAAAGCGCGGAAGTGACGCTGAAATTTTGACATTGGTTTTTGTTTGAACTGGTTCTTTGCTCTGAGTTTTGATTCGCTTCAGGTTTTGGCTGCTACAAGCTAATTGCTAACCTTGATCAGAAGCGCATTTGTTTGAAAGGTGGTAGTCAATTTTACCGACGGGTTTGGCTACCTGAAGTTGGCTGTAATCAGGTCTCAGTTCATTTTGTAGAATTTTGTTGATGAAATGTTATTTCTGGCTGAGATGGCATTTTACAAAATATATATATATATATATATATATGATGCTAGACTAGCAAGTTTAGGATTAGACTTTTCTTTCAGTACTTTTACTTACTGCATTATATATGTATATGCCCATTCCTTATTTAGTTACTTAAGGTGTGTCTTTTTACCATAATTTCCTATTTAGTTATAAATGTTATATTTATAACTTACACAGTTCCTTATACACTCACTACTCATGCTTTTTGGTTCACTTTTATTGTGTTCAAGTTTAAATGGTGATATTAATAATTCATGTAAAATATTCAGCCTAAAATATACTTAGACAATTGTTTAATAAGATTTTCTTTTTATTGGCTAGGGCCATAGCATTATGAAATCAATAATGTTAGATTCAGATAGGTTTGAGGAGCTAGGTATTGAAGAAGAGGAGCCTTATATAGAAGAGGAGCATCAGTCAGGAGATTCAGAGGCTGCCTAGTTTTCCTTCTATTTATTATGAGGTTGAGAGACTCTTAGATTTATTTTTTTAGTCTTTTAAAACTATTTATTAAATATTGTAATAATACAGGTACTCGTGATTATGTATACTTTTCTGCACTATATTATTTTTTGAGCTGCTCTTTACTATTTATTTTATTATATGTCTGATGTATGGTGAAATATATGTACTATTTATTTCATATGCTTTCGCACTCTGTGGTTGTGTTGATTTAGTGACTGATTTCTTGTATTCATTCTATGCAACCTCTTTCCCTTATTAGTGGATTATGGATCTTACCTAATCTAATGATAAGTGATGGATTTGCCAGAGTGGCACTCCACCTCTTAAGTCTAATCTTGCGGATTAGGGGCAGGACACCACATTATGAAACTACAAAATTATACTAATTAAAAAACCAAAATCCTAAAATATCCAATTATTGTCCAAATGAAATAATATAAGTAAATATAAAATCCTTATAGTATAAGAAGAAGAATGACATTAACTAGGTCAAAATCAGATAATATTGGGTTTTTAGGGTTTTTATGGTTTTTGAGACTCCTAATTAGAGTTAAAAATTCATTAAGAATGATTTTGATCGGAGGTCAATTTAATTATCCTAATTTTTTTGGTATTTAAATATTATTAAAATAATCAGATAAAATTTGATGACTTCCAAACGCTCCCAAAATACCACCCATAGCTAATTTTGGGGTGATTAGTCCAATAGCAAACTCCAATTTTTATTTTGAGGTTCAAATAAAATAGGCATTCTCAGAATTATCAGGAAAACCATAAATATTAGAATATCTCAAATGATTTCAAAATTGCACAAAACTTGAGGTGGAGACTCTTAATACTATTATAAGAGAATTAGAAGAGAAACAAAGTTGATTATGTTACTAATTAATGGGTAACAACAGTATAATTATTATATTAGATATGCTTACCTAGTGGTGGGTCGCTATAGTTGGTATTATAGCAGGATTGGTAGAAAATGAGTACAAATGTGTTTAAGCATTAATTCATGCAATTGAAATCCCATAATAAATAAAAGAAAATTAAGGAAAGAAAGAATTTTCAAAGCCTATATAAATAAATAAAAAGAGTAAAAGAATAGATATTGGACATAGCTAAAATAATATACTCTTAGTCATTTTCTATTTTATTTTCTAGCTAATAGTGATGCTTTGTTTTCATATGTATTTGATAATGATATTTATGTAATCTACTCTAATAAAAGTATATTAATAAAAATCCTATTTTTCAGATGGATACTGAAGATTCTCCTTTGATCGTCGGAACACCCTTAAAAGATCTGATATCTTCCAATACTTCTGTTGACCGTGTCGACAAGTTGTTTGATATTGTGAATGCTCTATTAGAGCATGTCGATACACAAAATCAAATATTTTTAAGGCTTCAGACACAATAAACATCCCATATAAATAGTCATACTTCTATACTATCAGCTACCCATTTTGTAAACATCAAGATAGATGGACTACTTCAAGCTTTTTTAAGAATTCAACCATTAGTATTCAATGGAAGTGCTAACCCAATGGATGATGAAGATTGGGTAAAAAAGATAAGAAAAATACTAACTTTCATGAAATTACCATCTATAGATATGATTAGATTAACCATATTTAGGTTGGAAGGAGAAGTGGAATGCTGGCAAAAAACCACTGCAAGCTTATAGTTTGTAGGCAAAGATACTGAGAATATCCAATGGATAGAATTTGTCAAAGCCTTCAGAGCCAAATACATCCCTCCTTCTGCTCAAGCCATCATGAAAGATATGTTCATGAAGTTATGCCAGAGCAACCATAGTGCCGCTGAGTATGAAATTAAATTTCAAAGGCTATCCCATTATGCACCACTACTAATGAGCATCGAGTTTGCTCGATGCAGCCGATTTTAAAAAGAATTAAAACTTTCTATTAAAAAAATGCTTATAACTCTTTGAATATCAAAATTCTCAGGCATGTCTGAAAGTGCAAAGATATTAGAACATGGAGAATAAGAAAAAGTAGAAGAGCTAAGAAAAAGACCTATGTCTATATATATACAACAAACTGAATACAAATGGTTGAGACCACCTCAAATCAGGGTTTATCAAATAGTTCAGCAAACACCTACTAGGAATGCAATCGACTGCATCCTTATGGTAATTGTTATCTCAAGAGCAGAATATGTTATATGTTTGGATGACCTAGTCATAACCTTTGGCAATGTCAAGCAACTTGTATAATGGACAATTAGTGGATCACTCATTCTTCTCAGATACAATGATGAGCACCCATACCAGCTGGAAGGCAAGAACTCACACCAGTAGTCAAGCCAGCTCATGTACCTACTGCTATTCCAATATAAAGAAAAGGCTCACCCATTGCTCCTAAAGAACCAACTACTAATCAAATGGGAAGACCAATTGCTCCCCAGCAAGCTGCACATGCAAGAATCTATACCTTCACTATAGTTTTAGCCCCAGAAGATAATGAAGTGGTATCAGGTATCATATTCTTTCTTTTTATAAATATCTTTCATATTATATTTAAATAAAGCATAAATTATCTTTCATTCTAAACCATGGGCACCTTACATTTTAATGACAAATCTTGTGGCACATTATTTGACACTGGTGCAAGTCACTCGTTCATTTCTGAAAGATTTGCCAAAACTCTTAAACTATCGTATTATAATTTAACTAAAGCTTTGAATGTCGGGTTACCATCCGGTGAGCTCATGAGTGCACAAAAGTGTTGCAATTATAACATACCAATTAATGGTAAGGCATATGAAGCAAACTTGATAATACTATCTATAGTAAATTTTGATATAATTCTAGAAATAAATTGGCTCAGTAAGCATAAAGTTATGATTGATTATCAAAGAAAGAAGGTTATTATCAAGGGTGGGAGAAAGCCTGAAGTATATATGGGAAAGCTAGGCATTTTAACATCTTTAATCAATATTTCACAAGCAGAGAAATTGATTTGAAAGTAATTTAATGCATACTTAGTAATAATGATGGGAGAAAAAATGGATGAAATTCCCTTAGCAGACACTCAAATTGTAAAAGAGTTTGAAGATGTATTCCCTAATGAATTATCTGGATTACCACCAGTAAGAGAAATCAAATTTTCAATTGAGTTAATTCCTAGCACTCAACCAATAGCAAAGGTACCTTATCGCATGGCACCCAAAGAACTACAAGAGTTAAGCGAACAATTATAAGAGATAATGAACAATTGTTTTATTCGATAAAGCATGTCACTATGGGGATCCCCAATGCCTTATGTAAGGAAGAAAGATGGTTCGATGCGCATGCATATTAATTATCATGAAATTAACAATGTAACCATTAAAAATAAGTATCATCTACCATATATTGATGATTTTTTTGATTAATTAGTTAGATTTAAGATATTTTCCAAGATAGATCTAAGATCAAGTTATCATCAATTAAGAGTCAAATATGAAGATATTCAAAAAACATCATTTAGAACTCGCTGACAGACTTTTTGTTCACGTTTACACTCGTACGCAAGTGTACGTGGTTCGAAGTAATAATAGAATGTAAATTCTGAGATTTATCATCCACAAAGAATGGAGTGTTTTGTTACTAAGGTATATTTACTTTTAATAATATTTAGACAAATAATATTTTGTGATTTTGTTAGCTTTTAATTAACAGTCCAACCTTATAACTCCTTTTTCTTTAATGGCTTGCTAATAAATATTTTGGTTATTCCTCTTGAAAATAAAAATATTAAATGCAATTGGAGTTAAGGCAGGTGTGGGAAAACCAAGGATCTGAATTTTTGGCCTTCCCTATGCTGAATTGAATGTTCGTTCATGGCTGGAATTTTGACGGGCGCTACAACGCGCTGCAACAGTTTTGCTTTAAAATTTACTAAGTAAATGCCCACTGTGGCACGCGGTAGCGTCGGGGTCTCTATGCAACAACACAGGTTGTTACCCTAGACAATTAGGACTAAACTAAGTCCTTATTTTGATTCTAGTACTCTAATTAAGTCATTAGTAGTTCACCACAAAGACCTAGTTTAAATTAGGAGTCAAAAGGATCAAATCTTAAATTTGGAAATTTCAGGAACCCTGGAATTTGACAATTTAATTTGATCTTGATGCTCATCACTCCCAAATTAGATAGAGGTGATGTTTTGGAAGTATTTGGAAGTCGTTAGATTTTTGGTAAATATTTTAATAAATTTTAAATACCTCGGAAAATGAGAAACTTGCCGAAACCAAAATTCGACTTCGCCATTCCATTCCTCACCTCCCAATTAGCTAAGGGTGATTTATAAGGAATTTTTGGAATATATTTAATTGATTAATTTTAAGTAATAAAATAGATTTAAAATATTTAAATAATAGTATTTATTTAAATGTTAAAACCAAGCATGTGGTGGGGCCCACTTGCGCTTATATCGCGGTCTACCTTCCCTTGCTGAACTGAGCTGTAGGTCCAGCTCTGCACTGTTCGGACCAGTTTATCCACATGTTGCCTCTCTCGCTCGTGTTAGGGCACACGTCCGTCGTGCGGGGCATGTGGCCAGCATGCAATCGGGATTCTCTCACCGCTTAATCTAGCTTTTATCACTGATCTAACTCCTTAAATCTATCGAAATCCTTGTGAGCATCATGTTCCAAGTCGAACTAGTGTGGATCATGTGTGCCACCCTTCAAGACCCTAAGGTACTCGACTCTTCCATTTAATTGCATTCGGCTCTCGTATTTGATTTACCTTATGCAATCTTTATGTTATATGTCGCTGAGTTTTTGATCCTTACGTATCGATCGACTCCTCTTCTCGCAAACCTTAAGTCCTTCCATTGGCATCATGAGGTAAAAGATAAAGCGTCGCCCGATAGAACCGGACCGGGTCACACCCGACCCGTTCGAACTACTCGTGGGTTGGACACGTGGTCTCCACGGCGTGAATGGTGTGGGGCCGGACGTGGCCTCCATGTGGTCTCCGCTTATGCGCTGTCAACTCCATAGGTGGACGTGTGTAAACTGCACCGTGGGATAGTTCTAAACCTCTAATGCAAAATCATTTGCGAGCCAGAGCAATTAACAATCGACCGATTAGGATAGCTAGAGTATATAATCTTACTCCTGTAGAAGTGACATAAGTAATAATGTCGTCTCAGGTACACACATTTAATCATTTCTTTATTTTTAGCATTAAGCAAATTTTTATTAATTATTGTTAAACATGCTTAATTAGGAACCCTTTGCATAAATGACAAACCCTATAATGTATTATTTGATAATGGGGCTAATCATTCATTTATATCTAAGAATTTTGCTAAAGGCTTGAAGTTATCTTTCTATAAGCTAGCCAAAACTTTAAGTGTTGGACTTCCTTCTAGAGCCCAATTTAGTGCAGCCAAATTTTGTGATCTACAAGTGCTATTAATCAAGAAAACCTTTCAAGCTAAGTTAATAATCCTTCCCATCACAAATTTTGACATTATCCTAGGTATGAATTAGCTTAGTATGCATAATGCCACATTAAATTGCAAAAAGAAAATGCTTATCCTACAGTCACCTAATGCCTCTGAAACCTTCATAGGGAGGTTTAGTACCCAAAGTTTTTTGATTAATGCAATCACTACATAGAAGTTAGTAAATAATGGTTGCATAGCATTTGTGTTATAGCTGATGCCTCTAAGGTAGGGCTTGGTTGGACTCTGATGCAAGATCATCGTGTTATAGCCTATGCCTCTAGACAGCTTAAGCAAAATGAAAAGAATTATCCTGTGCATAATCTTAAATTTGCAGGGATAGTTTTTGCTCTTAAGATCTGGAGACATTACTTATATGGAGTTAAGTGTGAGATGTTTACTGATCATCAAAGTTTGAAGTACATCTTCACTCAGAAGGAACTTAATTGCCGTCAGTGTAGGTGGCTAGAGTTATTTTGTGACTATGATTTGGAAATCTAATACCATCTGGGTAAAACTAATATTGTAGATGATGCCCTTAGTCATAAAGCGACTTTATCTTCCATTTATTGCAACGAATCTTTGATCGAAGATTTTGTCAGATTAAATCTTGAGTCGATCAGTTCAATTGATTTGGTCACTATACTATTTGCTATTTAGTCAGATAATTCTCTGAGGTCCAAGATTATTGAAGCTCAGAAGGAAGATTCGAGCTATTCTGCATTAGTTTCTGAAATTGTTAGTGGTAAGCGATCCGAGTTACGTCTTGATGCTGAAGATGTGATTTTTCAGAAGACTATATTATGGATTCCTAAGAGCCTATAGTTGCAAATACTGTCTTAAGCCCATAACTCTGGTTATACTGATCATCCTAAAAGTAGTAAGAAGTATCAGGATGTTAAGAAATTATTCTAGTGGTCTGGCATGAAAAGAGATATTGCCATTTTTATTTCCAAGTGCCATCCATGTTCCCTAGTCAAGGCTGAACACCAGAATCCTAGTGGACTTCTTAAACTCTTAAACATTCCTGAATGGAAGTGGTCCAACATTTCCATGGATTTCAATGTAGGTTTGCCTAAAAGTATATCTAGTTCTGACTCTATTTGGGTGATAGTTGATAGACTCACTAAGTCAGCTCATTTCCTAGCTATTTGTCAGACTGATCCTGTGGAGAAGCTAGCCAAGCTTTACCTTAAGGAGATTATTCATTTGCATGGTACACCAAACTGTATAGCATCTAACAAAAATAGTAGATTCACTTCCAGATATTGGTCAGCTATTCAGTAAGACTTAGGGACAAGTTTAGCATTGAGTACTACTTTTCACCCCCAAACAGATGGTCAGACTGAGTGTGCTAATCAGATTTTGAAAGATCTCTTACGTCTTTATGTTCTAAACTTTGATGGATCATGGGAAGATCATTTAGCATTAGTTGAGTTCACCTACAATAACAGTTATCAAACAAGTACTGGTATGGCTCCTTATGAAGCTCTTTATGGAAGGAGGTGTACAACTCGAGTTGCTTGGACTTAAGTAAGAGACTCTCAACTTTATGGTTCCAAGTTAGTATAAGAGACCACTAAGAAAGTTCAACTGATCAAGTGCAATATGACTGCAGCTCATGATAGATCGAAGAAATATCATGATACTCGTCATCGTCAGTTGGTGTTCTAAGTGGGCGATAGGGCTTATCTTAAAGTTAGTCTGATGCGTGGTGTGCAGAGATTCGGGGTTTCTAAAAAGCTGAGTTCAAGGTATTTAGGACCCTTTGAAGTGATTGAGAGAATTGGAACATCTGCTTATAGATTAGAGTTGCCAGAAGACTTCTCAGCTGTACATAATGTGTTTCACATTTTGTCACTAAGAAGGTATTCGCTAGATTTGAGTCAGCAAGTTTAGATACCTGTAATGGAACTGTAACCTAGTTTAACTTTCATCGTTAAACATATTGCGATTCTAGGGCAGGATCTTAAGCAGTTAAGAAACCGTAGCATTCCTATGATCAAAGTTTACTTGCAGAATCATCCAGCTGGTGAAGCCACGTGGGAGTAAGAAGAGGATATGCTAAAGAAGTTCTCAGAATTCTTTTCTTTATCAAGTAAATTTAGTTCTTTCAATTTTGTTGTTGTTTCTTTATACTTTCTTTTCATTTTCAAATTCCTTGTTTTTATTTATTGTGTGTCGTGGGCGACACTCTTTATAAGGAGGGGAGTCTATAACAACCCTAGTGTTGTTATCCATCAATTAGTAACCTTATTGACTCTAATTCTTTTCCATTAGTCTTATAATAGTATTAGGGACCTCCCTTTCAAATTTCATACAATTTGGAGATTATTTGACAATTTCCAATATTTCTTAGTTTTCTGATAATTTTGAGAATGCCTAATTTATTTAGACCTCAAAATCAAAATGGAGTCCACCATTGGACTCACCACACCCAAATTTGCTAGGGGAGGTATTTTGAAAGTATTTAGAAGATGTTGAATTTTCCCAAAATATTTTAATAATATTTAAATACTCAAAAAATTAAGTTAATTAAATTGATCTCCAATCAAAAATCTGATTGCATTTTTGAGTTCCCCGCACCTCAATTAGGTAAGGGTGAACTTTTGGGATTTTTTTGAGTGCGTTTGGTTATTTAATTTTGATTAATAAAATGTATGAAGAATTAATTAAATAATTAAAGTAAATAAAATTAATATATAAAATATATAATTTAAATTAATGCTAACGTTAATTCCGAACTGCGCGGATCCCGTGCGCGAGTCCAACGCACGGGACAGCCGCGCGGCTTGATCCGAAGCATTGGATTAATTTTAACCTGATCTAATGGCACAAATTGTTCGAGCTGATCTAATTGTTGGATCAGCGCCATGATCCAACAGCATGGATGAGTCCCTATCTTTCCCTCCCACATGACCTCTGCATCCCGCAGGCGAAGGGCGTCCGGCTCAATTCCAGCTGGCAAACTCTGCGGCTAATACCCCCATTTTCCTTTCCTTCTTTTTGGTTATCGGTTCTAATCCTTAGAGGGAGCGTGAGGTTGTCAAAAAGAAGCAGGGGTGTTTCTCTGCAAGAACCCTAATTCTCCGCTGACGTCTCCTTTGAAGCCAGGTATTCTCCTCTCGCCTTGTTGTTAGCTTCTTAAACGATGTAGACATAATGCTTAGCAACTTTAAGTATTGATCAAGCTCTATGATTTTGATTAAATTTTACGATTAATGTTTTAATAGAAATCCTTTCCTTAAAAATTTAACTGCTGCTTTAGAGCTTAAGGGTTGAGGCTTTTGGAATTTTTGGCTAGATCTCATCATTAGCTTTCCGTCGATAGGTATTAGGATCTGTGAGACCCCATATCCTTAAATTGGTGCCTAACCCTAATTTCCAGTTTTTCCACCTCGATCTTATTCTAATCATAACTCTAAAAATATATATCCAAATAATGCAAACTTATATACCATTTTGTTCATAAAAATGTGTAGATTAATAATATATAACTTAATTTTATTTGATAAATATTTTAATTAGTCAATATTTAAGATTAATAAATTAATTTAAAATTAAATTCACTATTTCATATGACTTAATTTGATCATTTAATATCCAAATTAAATGATCAAATAGGTCATTCCACGCACAAAAATGTGAGGAATATAATATGAAATCAAATTTAATATTTGAATCCTTATTTTTATAATTACTTTTTAATCTTAATTAGGAGTCATAAAAACTCCAATTTTCTTATGTTGTTCAAATTTGACCTACTTAGTATCATTTTTCTACTTATAATATAAGGATTTCAAATATATGTAAATCATTTCCATTGGACAATAATTAGTGATTTTAGGTTGTTGACTCTTAATTAGTATTATTATGATAAATTCTAATTTCCTAGATTACATATTTTAGGTATTATAAAACCCTAGGATAGCTAACATGGCACATTTATTATTCCCAATGTCATATTATGTTACTTATGTTTGAGCTTAGTTCTCACTTTCTAGTTATGAGAATCAATTGCAAATTTTCTTGATTCACCTTTCAACCCTAAGGTAGAAACCCTAGGTTTAATTTAAACATGAATTATAGTAGATCTCTATATCTATTAGTTACATCCATTAAGAGTAGTTAGCCTTAATATCTTTGCAATTATAGATTATTGAATCAACTAGGACTGGCCTTTAGTGACTAGACTAAAGCTTAGTTTAATCATCCTATTCCTTAAAATCTTCACTTGATTTCTTTAAGAGCTAGTAATAGGAATCTTAATTCTCTTGGAGTAGTTTAGGAATCCTATTGATTTTCTTAACCTTTAATTATTATGAAACTTAGAACTTGTAGTTCATAAATTCCATCATTTATTTACTTTAAGCCTTTCACTTTATTATAGCCTAACTTGATTAGCATTTGATTTGGATAGAACCTTCAAGTTACAACCTAGCTAGTGAGCTTTAGTGAATTAAACTTTAACTTTTAATTCCATAAGTTTGATATTTTCATAATCTCAATCTTTCCATACTAGTCACCTAAGCCTTAATTTAATTATCATAATTGAATCTTATAGTTTAGAATTAGAATAGAGCTAGTTTCTATTTGTATTGATTATACTTATAAATTATTTTGTCATATCAAAATAAATGAAATGAAACTATTATTTTCAAAATTCCAATTACTACTATTATTTTAAATTGACTTGAGATCAATATCTCAAGGTCAATTGGGAGCTCAATTAGCTCCAATTATTAAGTAGATCATTAAGATTAGATAACCTTGGATATCACTTAGTTGCAATTATCAAATTTTTCCTTGAATGCTCACTTGCTTTGAGCCTTATTCATTTGAATCATTCATATAAGACATTGTGCATGAATAAAACTTTCACATTAAAAACTATAGGCATTTACATGATGGTTAAGCCAAGGGCAAGCTAATAAGGAGTAATAAGGATACCTCACATTCTCAGATGGTGAATGTGAGTGTTACTTGTTTTGACCCCGCTTTCCTTTACTTGTTAAACAGACATGTTTAACTTCTCGCTTCATTCTATATTTGCCCGTATAATCAGTACTTTCTTAAAACAACTTCAATCATTTAAAATATGAGATCTTCTTCAATCTTATAGATTGTTAAGACTCATCATAGCTTTAGCTATGTTACTTTCCATAGTTTTAGACTATGTGATTCTTAGACTAATATCTAAGATCTTCCTTCAATTTTTATATTATGCATTTTCCATGTTTTAGTACTGTATTTTATTTATTTACAATTTACTTAGATTATAGTGAATGTTGTTAAAATTATATTTAAATGCTTTATTGTCTCTTTTCCTCACTTAGCATAAGTTCATTTGAACATATACATGCTTTACTTTATTTGCTTTCATATGCACTTTAGTTTCTTTCTAGCCTATTTAGAATACTTTTACCATTGTTTTACTTGCAGGTTAGGATGTATATTTATGTGAGTATTCTTACTCACTTTGCCTTTTCATTTACTTTCATTTTTCCACACTTTTATGCTTACCTTTTTGGCACCCTTGCTTGTGCAAATTTTGTAACTAGTAATGATATCCAACTGAATAATAAAATACTTAGCCTAATCTTAAATTGTACTTAGACTATTTAGTCTAACCATATTTTTTATTTTCTTGGCTTTGACCTATCACATTTAAATGTCAAAATATGATAGATCAAGTGCATTTGGAGGCTAGTGGAGTTGGACCAAGTGCAAAAAGATAGCTGCTTCTGCTTAAAAATATTATAAAATTATAGCTTATAAATTTCTACAAGTGAGCTATTAATTCTTCTACTTTCTTTAAATTACTATTGGTTTGTAATAATTATATCATTTACTTTATAATTACTATTCTTGTGTTGGAGCTTAGCTTTATACTTAAATGCTTGGGATGTGATGAATGGATGAATGTATGTAAATGAATATTAATTAAATTATTAGTTGTATATTTACTTTGTATGTTAATCAGAATTAGTTGTATACTAAATTTATATATAGAATTGGAAAATAATTAAATGTTTAAGTTAAGAATTATTCCTCTCATCCTTTGTATGTATTAAGTGATATGGAATTAAGTGATATGGAATTGTGTATACTCTATGATAGATAATTATTACATATGTGTTTTTTCACTTCAAACTATTATAATTGGAAATAAATAATCCCATGTAACAGATTGACTTTACTTTAGAATTGGAAATAAGCAATCCCATGTAACAGATTAACTTTATATTAGAATTGTAAATGAGCAAATCCCATATAACGGATTAGCTTTATATTAGAATTAGAATTAGACAATCCTATGTAATTGATTGATTTCATATTAGTTTTAGGTTATTTTCTTTCAATTTAATCTTCCATTAGAATGGAAGACTTGTATGCTTAAATTTGCAGGTGTACCCTTAGCTAAATATAGTAGAAGTCATGCCAAAAATTTTAAGAATTTAATGACTTATAATAATATTGCAAGTTATACACTCGTATAGCATATGTTAAATATTTAGAATTTTACATCTGAATTAGCAAGTATTCATATCACATGTTTTAAATTCACATTCTCTTATGTATTCATGTTATATTTTCATAAAAATTCCTTCCATCTGAATTTAAGACCCTCTTCTAAATCATTGGCCAAACACAGTATTTAATGATTTAGATTAGTTTTCTTCTAATCTAATATTAGATATTATGGTGACGTATCAATATTAAGTTTAGTGATTCTCAATATTGAAGTCATCACAATAGCGCCCGACGGTGACTTCGCCTGTGCAAAAACCATAACGGATCTCCTTTCGTACTCAAAAACTCCTAATTTTTGGCACCTCACGAGCGGTGCCATATACTGATGGAAGGTATTTCTGAGACCTTTCCATTGATACCAAAATCAGCACGAAAGAATGATTTTAACAACACAAACAAGGAGGTTAAATGTTCAGGTATGTAGAAAGAAGGAAAAATTGAGCTGATTTTCTTCCCTAAGATTTTCTTTCTTAAGGAGCTCTAATGGATTCCATATCCGAATCACAGATTTTTAAGGATGCAAAATAAGCATAAGAGCAAAATGAAATAGTCATTGAATCCATTCAATATGGGAAAGGAAGGTACATTGACTTGCGGAGAGAGATTTCTCTAAGTATCCTTGGAATTGAGAGCTTTCCTTCAACAATAAGCACAGCAATAAAGGAAGATAGAGAGGAGGGGAGCTCAGCTTGGCAACAAGGGAAGAAAGGAGGGTTGAGCGGTTCTTTTAAAGGTGGAGGAAGGCATGGCTCTTGGATGCGATGAGTTTGAGTCATCCCATCACAAGCATTGGAGAAGGAGACTTGTGTAGGAAAAGAAAAATAAAAAGGAGTATTAAAATTAATCTAAATCTATTTTATTAAATTAATGCTCTAAAAAATCAAATTTTATAAACGGGCTCCAAAAAATCTCAAAAATTTACTCCAAGCTAATTTGGGGGTGAATAACGCAACGACGAAGTTGAATTTCGATTCCAACGAGTATTTAATTTTCCTATTTTTTCGGGGTATTTAATTATATTAAAATATTCGTGAAAATCCGACGACTTCCAAACACGTCAAAATATCACCCCAAGCTAATTTGGGGGTGACGATCGCAATGGCAAAGTTGGATTTTGATTTTGAGGTCAAATTAAATATCTCAATTTTTCATTAATTAATTATTATTAAAATATTCGACAAAATTTTGACAACTTCTGATTGCACCAAAACATCACCCATAATTAATTTGGGGGCAATGAGCACAATGGCAAAGTCTGATTTTTGATCTGAGGTTAAAATAAATAGGTCAAATTTCTGGGTTCTTAAAATTTCCAAAATTAGGGTTTGATTCATTTGACCTCTGATTTGGACTAGGTCCTGTTGGGAACTACTAATAACTTAATTAGTGCACTAAAATCAAAATCATGACTTCGATTAGTTCTAATTGGCTAGGATAACAACTTGGGTTATTAAAGCTCTAGAGTGTAGTGAGGTGACTTCAACCTCACTGAGAACTAAAGCTGCCTAAATAGTGATCAGCCACTATATGGACAGAGGCCAAACGATCCCAATTGCAAGCTCAATCTTCCTAAGTGGCTAAGGAACACTAGACACCATATAGAGGCTCTCCTAGTAGCTTAATTAGATGTCAAGTCCACATGACTCGATGGGTTCAGGCTAGTACTTGGCAATACTAGTGATAGAGGCAAATTGAAGATCTCTAAAGCTTCCAGATGATCGCAGAAGCTCAGCGGGGGTCTGAACTCTAGACCACACCCTCTATCAATGGTTCGCAGCTGCATGGATCACTGAGAGTGCTGAGAGATCCAGAGGATTTAGCTGGGAAATTAGGGGATCACAGTGAGCAAAGGAACTCACTGTGATATCCCAGGGGTATTTAAAGGTAGTGGGGAGTTTTAAGGAGACTACCGAGGCCAGGAGCCATGGTTCAGGCTCGGCCCGAGAGTGCTCCATCGAATTCCTAAATTGGAGTGGATTGGGCTTCAACCTCGGCTGGAAGTGCTGAATGTGCAAAGGTAAGGATCCTAACAGTCTCCCTGACGTGGCACAAGAGTGGCAGACCATCCTGGGGATGTGGCTGTATGAAGGGATCTAGTGTCGGGCGCGAGCTGGAGAAACGGGATGATCCACAGTGGCAAGGGACTCCATAACCAACTGATTGATCTTTGGTTGATGTAGAACGATCCTAATTTCTTGACATCTAATGGCTGAGCGTGGATGCTAAATCTGTCATCGAATCAGATCGAAAGATCGAACGGCGATCGGTGGTTACTTAAGATGGATAGAGTAGATGTCGTCGGATTAGATCTCAAAACCGCGGAACGGTCAAAATGAGACGGATCAGATAGAAGGCGCATGCCATTGGATCATATCCATTGAAATCAACGGTCTGGATGGCGCCCGCGGTTTGAAGGCAACCGACCGTTGAAGGAAGGGTGGAATTGCAATTAGAAATTGTTACAAACCCTAAATTGCAATTGAACCAATTTAAATTAAATCCAAAATAGGCCTAAGTAATCTCCAAAAATTTCCAAAAATTCACCCTTAGCTAATTTGGGGGTGAGGAATTCAAAAAATACAATTAGATTTTAATTTGGAGATTAATTTAATTTTACTATTTTTCAAGGTTTCAAAATGGGCAAAATTTCTAAAATGCTCAAATGAGCTCAGATTGATTTCAAACTTTTATGGTTAGATTTAAATGACCCAATGAGTCTAATGGAATCAAAATCAAAGCTTAGTTTATCTTAATTTAACTTGGATTATCTATGGTAACAACTAGAGTTGTTACAGGCTCTCCCACTTAAGAACAATGTCATCCTCGATATCACTCAAGTGAAGAAATTACTACACAAATGAGACATTGAATAATAACTAGAAAGAAGGAAATAGAAAAAGTACTTGAGTTTGTAAAGAGTTTCAGATATTTATGGTGCATATCCACTTGTTTCTCCTAAGTATATTCTTCTAATGATCGATTCTTCCACTAAATCTTAACCATTTGAATTGAATGATTTCTTAACTACTTCTGATCACGAGCCAAGATTTTCACTGGTTCTTCAGCATAAGAAAGATCGGGCTAAATTTCCACTGCTGGAAGAATGAGATGAGAAGGGTCTCTGAGACATCTTCTTAATGAAGGTGCATGGAACACAATGTGAACTACTGCAAAGTCATCAGAAAGATTCAACCTGTAGGCTGATGATCCTACCTTGGTTAGTATCTCAAGAGGTCCTACATAACAAGAACTGAGTTTCTCTGCTACAACAAAATCTATAGACACCCTTCATCAGACTCACTTTCAGGTAAGCAGAATCTCCAACACTGAATTCGAACAAATGGTGACGGGCATCATGATACTTGCTCTGATGATTGTGAGCAGAATGAATTCTCTGCTGAATTAGATGAATCTTTTTATTAGTTTCTTTAACCAACTCAGATCCAAAAGGCTGAATGCTTCATATTTCTGACCATGCTAGCAGACTACTACACTTTCTGCTACATAAGGTCTTATAGAGAGCCATTTTAATAATAGCTTGGAAACTGTTGTTATAGGCAAACTCCACTAACGGGATATGATCTTCCCAAGAACTGAAAAAATCAAAAATATAGAGCCTAAGCAAATCTTCAAGAACTTGATTTACTCTTTCAGTTTGACATCCATTTGAGGATGAAAAGATGTACTTATAGTTATGGTAGTTCCAAGATCTTGGTGCACTACTTGCCAGAACTTAGAAGTAAACCTGCTATCTCTGTCAAATACTATTGACTTAGGGATACTGTGCAGCCTGATAATCTCTTTAATATAAAGCTTTGCAAGCTTATCGACAAAGACAGTCTGACGGATAGGAATGAAATGCGCTGATTTAGTTAATCGATCAATGATAACCCAGATTACATAGGCACCAACCTTTGCGCTAGGCAATCCCATAACAAAATTCATTGAGATATTGAACCATTTCTATTCAGGGATTTCTAAAGGATGCAGGAGACCACTAGGCCTTTGGTGCTCAGCCTTCACTAGACTGCAAGCATGACATTTAGCCATGAAATTGGCTATGCTATTCTTCATACCAGGCCACCAAAAGATTGCTTTAAATACTGGTACATTTTAGTACTGCCTGGATCAACGTGATATCCAGAATTATGGCATTCTACCAGAACTTCATGATGCATGGATTTAGGAATCCACAAATGATTCACTTGATAAACTATGCCATTACGCATTTGCAGATATTGACGATGACCTCCTTCAATGTCAACTTTAAATTTCAGATAAACTTCAGCTTTAGTCTGCGAGATGGAGACATCTCTAAGGAATGTGGGTTCTACATTGATATTTGCCAAGAGCGAACTCAGCATATCACCGCTTAATGGAGAAATTTTAAGTTTACAAAATTCTTGCTCTAGAGAACATGAAGTAATCATGGCAGATAGAGTAGCACGATGAATAAGAGCATCGGTCACCATGTTTGCTTTACTTGGGTGATACTGAATACTCAAGTCATAATTACTGATGAGTTCTAACCACCTTATCTATCGGTAGTTTAATTCCCTCTGAGTGAAGATTTATTTTAAGCTCTGATGATCAGTAAAAATAGAGCACTAAACTCCATATAGGTAATGATGCAAGATTTTTAAGGCAAAAATTACAGCAGCAAGCTCAAGGTCATGAACTGGATAATTCTTTTCATGGGTTTCAACTGACAAGAGGCGTAAGCAATTACTTTACCCTCTTGTATTATAACACAACCTAAGCTAATCCCAGATACATCAGTGTACACCTGATAGTTCAAACCTTCCTTAGGCAGAACAAGCAATGGAGCGATAGAGAGTGCATCTTTAAAGGTTTGAAATGATTCCTCGCATTCAGGGCTCCAATTAAAAGGTACGACATTATGAGTAAACTTGGTTAACAGCAAGGCGATTTGAGAGAAGCCCTTGACAAATTTTTGGTAATATCCAGCCAATCCCAAAAAGCTTCTAATATCTGTAACTGACTTGGGTTGTACCCAATCTTAAATTGCACTGATTTTCTTTTGATTTACTCGAATACCTTGGGCATCAACTATATGACCCTAGAAGGCAACAAAATTTAGCCGAATTCGTATTTAGAAAACTTTGAATATAACTCGTGATCATGCAAGCATTCTAATACTATCCTTAAATGATCCTCATGATCTTTTAAAGTTCAGGAATAAATGAGAATGTCATCAATGAAGACAATGACAAATTTATCTAAATATGCTTAAGGACTCCCTGCATCAAGTCCACGAATATTGATAGGGCATTTGTGAGTCCAAAAGATCTCACAAGAAACTCAAAAATGACCATAACGGTATGAAAAGCTATTTTCTCAACATCGGCTTCCCTTACTCGCAATTGATGATATCCCGATCTTAAGTCGATTTTTAAAAATATGATAGCTGGTCAAATAGATCATCGATTCTAGGCAATGGATATTTATTCTTGATAGTAACTTTATTTAACTTACGATAATCTATGCGCATTCGCATAGATCCATCTTTTTTCTTAATGAATAGAACTAGTGCTCCCCAAGAAGATATGCTAGGCCTAATGAAGCCTTTATTCAAGAGCTCTTGTAATTGTTCATTAAGTTCTTACAGTTCCTTAGGTGCCATTCTATAAGGAGCTTTAGATATGGGATGAGTACCTGGAATTAACTCAATAAAGAACTCTACTTCTTTACGTGGAGGTACTCCTGGCAGATCTTCGGGGTAAACATCAGCAAAATCCTTCACCACCTTATAATTAGAAAGAGCTATGCTTTCTTTTGCTCCAGCCATTATAGCGATAAGAAAAGCATCGCATACTTTACTGATTAAATTTTTGACCTTGATGGCATTTCTTAATGATAACTGGGTACTAATCTTTCCTACAAAAATTACAGGCTTGCTCTAGGAATGAAGAGTGATCTTCTTCTTAAGGCAGTTTATTATGATGTTATGACTACAAAGCCAATTCATTCCAAGAATGATATCAAAAATGGCTATTGGCAGTATGATCAACTTGGCATCAAACATTTAATTATCAATGGAATTTTGACATGGCAGAATTTAAACGCACTGAGTTGGGATCCAGATGGAAGTTCAACATTTAAAGACTTAGCTAGCTTATAGGTAGATAACTTCAGCAAGTTGATAAAGCATTCAGAAATGAATGAATGACTAGACCAGTGTCAAATAACACATCGCAGGGTTGGTCATTAAAATAAAGTGTGCCTAAAATTATTCATACAAATTGCATTAACTAATTGCAATAATTAAGGTGCATAATGCAATTTAAAGAAGAGGTTCATAAATGTGCACCTAAAACCACGTTACTGTCCTCTGCGGCTTCAAGAGGTGTTTGAGCATAAACTCGAGCAGGACCAGCAGGGTGTTATTTGTCTGCTTCTTAAATTGGTTCTGAAATTTTGGAGCAACAAGTTGCTCATGTGCTGGTTCAGCAAAAGGAGCTGGCATAGGGCCAAGCCTGGATTTCTTATGTTCAAGGGTGTTTCCCTGAACACCTAGTTTCTTTGAGAATAGTTTATTTAAACATTGTCCATTATTTCAGTATGTGTGCAATGGTAGAACTGGTGGCCTAGACGACCGTAAGTCTAGCACTTATGGCCGAAGTGATAACACTTGTCATATGGATGAGGCTGATCGTAGCCTTGAATTGGTTCAGCTGAAGGTGCAGCTTCAAGTTAATAAACTTTGGCAGATTGAGGCTTGTGCCTCTTGAAATCTTCATGATGATTGGGAGCTGCTTGGGATCTTGCATTTAGGATCTCGTTCAGTTTGGTGGGTGTAACAATTGATGAATCCAGAAATTATATCTAAATAAAGGGGAAAATTCATCTATTTAAGATCTTTATGCTGCTCCTAAAATCAATTTTTTCTATTTTTTCAGAGAAATGGAATCCAAAAGAGTTCTAAGGCATTTCTGCAGGTTTTTAAAATTTACTAAACGAAAACCGTTGCAGCGCGCGACCGCGCGCCACAGCGGGTTGCAGCAGAAATATCTAAACTTTATGAAAATTAATTGAACAGTGTTTTTATGGAATTCACCGCTACAGTGCGTGGTCACGCACTGTATTGGTTTATAGCGTAAATACTTGACTACATAAATCAGGCCGCCCAACTAATTGAACAGTATTTTTCCCGGAATTCACCGCTACCGCGCGCGGTCGCGGTCTGCAGCAGAAATACTTGACTTTATAAAATGAGCATCCAAATTAATTGAACAGTGTTTTTCATGGAATTCACCGCTGCAGCGCGCGGTCGCGCGCTGCAGCGGTCTGCCGCGGAAATATTTCAAACTCTATAAAAGCAGAAAAAAGAACTAATTGAATAGTGTTTGCGGAATCGACCGCTACAGCGCGCGGTCGCGCGCTGCAGCGGTCTACATCAGGGGACTTAGCTAATATGATAGAGACCAGGGTATGCTAAAGCACGTCGCAATGCGCTACAGCGCGCTGCAGCGGCCCGCCAAATTTTTTCTCAGACACTGCATTTAATGCGGGTGGAGACATGACCTCTATCCTAAATTTTGTCTCCATCCACCATTTCCTGCAGCAGCCTTTTTTTTGTTAAAAAGGGAAGCTTTGAGGTGATGTTTTGGGTAGAGAAATGAGATTATTATCACCTCACCATTAATGGAAAAATAATGCAATGATAAATTCAGAAATCTTTATGGAAAATTTGGCTGCAAATGAAGAGGAGAATTCAGCCTCCCCCCTCCTATAAATACCCCTCCTCTTGACTAGAGGAGGGTTCACAATTTTAGCAAAAATCTACTAAGTAAGGAGGAGAGACAAAGGAAGAGAGAACTCCACAAGGGTGGCAAAGCAAGCTTTTGCAAAGGGAGAAGAGAGAAGAAGGCAGCATTAACGACCTAAGGAGAGGATAATTAGAAGGAGAAGAAAAATTCTGGAGAACTTCTATGGAGCGTTCCTAGTATCTTCTAAACTCAATCTTGTATTTTCTCTTTAGTTGACCATGAAAGGTCTTTATCCATGTATGTGTCTTCCTTATTTTCTTGTGTAATGAGTAGCTAAACCCCTTATGGAGGGTTGGGATAAAGTCCCATTTTGTATTATGTAATATTGATGCATGAATGTTTTCCCTCAAGCATAATATATTTGTGATTTTAATGCCTTACTAAGAAATTTTCATATAATTAGTCTTGATGTGCTTATGAGAAAAGAACTAAAAAAATCCAAGATCTAATTGTCTTGTGCTCCTTAGCTCACCTTAGGTTGGATGCTAGATTTTGAGTGCATGAAAGCTTAGAACCATGTGAGATGGTTCTTGAGCTCAATGCACCTCAATCTAAGCTCAACCAAAGAGTTGATGCAAATAATGTTAAGACTCACTAAATGAGCTCCTTAGCTCAACATAATTGAGATTGAGTAATGAAGTGTTGAGTGCTCATGAACTAAGTGACATAGTCATTGAGCTCAATATGTGATTCCCTCATCTCAACTATGTGAGATGCGAGTGATGCTTATAGTGGAAATTAATGCTTATGAGATCCTAAGATTTAAGAAAATTTAATCTCTCCTTGAACAAAGAGAAAATGAATTAACTTTAAATCTCAAGAATCTTACAAAAATCTTTGTGCTAAAGTAGAACCGAGTATGAGTTCATTTTGTGCACGAGATTTGAACTTGTAAGCCTTTGAGCTAGACTAAAGGACAACAATGTGCACTTGATTTCAATTAAATTAAATGATAAAGCTTGAGAAACAAATCTACATGAGTATTATATTGCATGTTGGATGGTCCCAACTCTCCTCTTTCTTTAATCTTGCTATTTTATATAGTGAATATTTGTGCTAATTTTAGACCAACCAACCAATACATACTATAGCTTAAACATTAGTGAGAATAGATATACCTTAGTGCCAAATCAACCAATTCTCTGTAGTTCGATAAATTCCCAGAAAGTCACACTTTCCACTTATTACTTCAGACCACGTACACTTACGTGCAAGCGCAGACGTGTATTTACAGTCTGTCAACAACCCTAGTTATTACCCTAACTAAATCTAGGTCAGTTAAGCTAAACTAAGTTCTAATTTGGTTCTATTAGACTCATTGTGTTATTTAAATCTGAACTTAGAAGTTTGGGATCAATCGGAGCTCAATTGAGAATTTTGGTATTTTGGCTATTTTTGGATCCAGAAAAATACATAAATTTATTTGACCTCCAAATTAAAATCTAAGTTCATTTTTAAATTCCTCATGTCTCAATTAGCTAAGGGTGAAATTTTAAGAATTTTTGGAGCTCATTTAGTCCTAAATTGGATTTATTAAATTTAAGGAATGTTAATTAATTTATTAATAAGAAATAATAAATTAAATTTAAAACTTAATTTAAATAATTTAAGCCAGGATTCGCTGTCGGGGCCGCGACAAATCCACTGCGGGGTCCTGATAATGGCTCAGCCATATTAGCCAATGGATGTGCTTGCACGAATCATAGCATATGATCAAACAGTGCTGATCATTTGCGCCTTGATCCTCTAGCGCCTGTCGGATCCAATGCCCGATCCGATGGATGAGATGGCACCTGTGATTCTGTTAGCTAAGCAGAGCATTGGGCTTCCATTTCTAATGACCATGTGATCAGATGGCTACAGATCGAGTTCTCCCTGTTCATCATCGTTCTCGCCATGATTCTACCCCGACAGCAAAAATTCGCTACCATCCACGTCAACTTTGTCTCCCACTCCCATCTATCGATTCCCCTTGCCATTAAGATCCTTCCCAGTAGAGCCCAAGCCTCCATAGTTAATCGAGAGGGTCGAAGACCTCCATTTGGGGTAAGCTGAGAGAACCCCTCGACCTGAGCCAAATGCTCAAGCCTCAGCCATGGCATCCACCCCGAAACCTTTCTCTTGCTATAAGTAGCCTTCCCTCAACCCAGTGAGCTCCTTTCTCACTTGAATTCCTGCGACCTCTCTTCTTCCTCTCGGTCAATCTCCATTCGAGGTGCTTGTTGTTCCAAGTGATCCCAGGGCTGCGATCTGCTGATAGAGGGTTCGTCTGGTGTTCAAACTCCCTATAAACCTGTATTGCTTACTTGGTGAGACCAGAAGCAGCTCAATCACTCTTTATCGCTGTGATTCCTCAATCCAAGTACAGCCTCTATCCCTCTTTCTATCGAGCTAGTTTCAACTCGACTCATGGCTCCTCTACCCTAGATGCTGTAATAGGATCATACCTCAATGTCCTGCTCGTATGCTAAAGTAATGGGGAGAGCTGGCAGTGGATCAAAGGGCGTGATCATCATCTAGAAGTGCACTGGCAGTCAACCCTCATCTGAAGAATACGGGTGATCCCTCACAGCACTGAATCCCCAATTAGCATCCCAATCCCTTCTAAAGTGATTGTATCCTCGTATAAATGGTTGGGTTCGATCGAATATATCATTTTGACTGGACTCGATCGATCCATTGAGAGTTCCCATATGGGCTCCACCTCGAGTAGCACTCCTCCAATCTATACCTCCTCAGGACTCCCCGTCTCACCCGATCATTTCCTTTTCAATCCCTGAAGGTGTAGGTCTAGAACCCATCTTGCATCATTAGCTCTGTGAGGGGAATTCAATCCTCACAGGTGCACCTTAGGAATCATCTCAACCGAGTAGCACCCCATTATTCTGGTGCGTCTCCAATGGGGGTTCGTAGTTCATTTGACACGTCTTGGGTCCCTGATGGTGTAGCCGTCGAGAGAAGGATACGACATAGCTTGAGCATGGAGAATTTGGCGATGGAAGATAAACCTAGGGATCCCGCATCGAGGGAGTGTCCACGAAGAAGATCCACAGTGCCGGGTCAGGCCGGACCCCGACCCATGCATTTTCGATTCCGGGCCGCGCTTAAATTAATTCATTTAGGATTAATTTTTCTTCTATTAATTCATTCATAACTGAATTTAAATTAATTGGCCTATGGTTTGAATCAAAAAAATACAGATTAAATTAATGAAATAACTTTAGTTATACTTATCTAAATTGTATGATCCAATATACCATTTTAATCAGAAAAATACAAAGAATAATAATAAAAAAAATCAATGATCTAATGATTAGATTTAAAATATTTACCTAATCTTTATCTATTTTAATTTAAAATACAATAAATTCATTAAATATCCAAAAATATTAATTAAAGTCTCTGATTGCTCATAAGATCATAGAGAATCTATGTAGACCATTAAAAGTAATTTAAAAACCATAAAGTTAACCAAAAATCTTAAAAAGTTATAATTAAGATCTTAAGATCTTAAGAGTACTCAAAGCCACTTCCTTAAGAGAGCAAACTTAAATAGCTTTAATGATAAATCTCTAGTTCAATTACTTTATTAAGTTGATTCATAAACTATAAATCTAAAGTAAATATTCTTATAAAAGCCTAAGTCTAATTCTTAGTTGAGATCTAAAGTGATCAAATCTTAGATCTTAGAACTTAGACTTTATATTATCTATTTGAATTGAATCATCTTCTTTGGACTTTCTCAGTTGATTAATTATTTAATCCTTTTGAAACCTCCATGTGGGTGTAGGATTGATTCAACCTATAGAATATTGCAAGTATCATAAGTCTTAGATTCTTAATTTATAATTAATTATTTTATCTTATGATATTAGAATAACCTTTCATTAAGATCTTAGCTCCTAATCCTTCAACTTATAAGATTCTGTATCTTTAGTTTATGCTTGAGTGTGAACCCTAGATCCTTAGTAGGATATCACCATTGATTCAGGATTTGAACCCCATATGTGGAGTTTAAGTCCAGAAACCTCAATCTTGATTTACTTGATCAAGATTAGGGTTAAGTGAGTATAATAATAATAATTAGGCTATTGATTTATTTACTTTAAGCCTTTATAGTCATCACTTTATTTTGAATTAGAACTTGTTAAGTTCTAAGGTTAATATTAAGGTTGTGAACCTGAGATTATACTCAATAGCTAGATATTAGAGATCCTAAACTTGTATTTTCTTAGAATAGTTAGATTTAGATAATTTAGATAACAACAAATATCACATAAGTCTAGTTAAGTTTCTTGCTTACTTCAACTTTGATTGCTTTACACACCTTGAAAATTGAGCTTTGTTCCTTGAGCATAATAGGAGAACTTATAATATGGAAGATACATCCTAAGTTAGTAATTGTAAAGCATAACATTCACTCAGTTCTTTCAGTGTATTCAGTCCAGTAGGGTATATCCTAGCTTAGTCTGCCTCCTCAGTTCCAGTTTTATTATAGAATAGACTCGAACCTAGCCCAGTGTTTGGCTAAGATGGATACATGTCTTATTCTATATGTTCAACTCTGACCTAGCTCTGATAATGCCTAGGACGGACACATATTGAACTTTCTATTCAGAGCCCTGTATGGTCTATTTCTGTTATGGTAGTACTATAACTTAGGCTTACTTTTACTTCAGTTCAGTTTGGTGTTTTGTTGCTTTGCCACATGTCTCAGTGGCTTTACTCTTTAGCTCATTTATGCTCTTGTCTTGCTTTTGCCACATGCTTCAATGGCCTTTTATATATCAAATCTGTATACTTGTATATATGTTATTATTGAGTAGTTAATAAATATTGGCATATTTATGAGGTTAGTTTTGTATGTTCATTCAGCACCTTTTAGTACAGTTTTCTTTTATAAAATCAGCATGTCTTCATATGATCATAAGCATGTTAGGATTAGCTTATTTTAGTACTTGCAGTTATTTTTGCTATTTAGCCTCACCTTGCTTAGCCTTATATTTTGCATATTTCCTTGCATACCCATCATTCAGTTATAAATGAATAATTTATAGCTATCCTTTTCTTTGTAGCTTGCTGCACCTTATGTTGCTTGCATGTTTAAAGTAGTTAATGTGATATATTTAAATATTCAGTTCACTTAAATAGCCTAAAATGTACTTAGACAATTTGTCTAACTGTAGCATTTTTCTTTTGTTGGTTGGGGCCCTAGTATTTGTGATATAGATATATGCCAAATTTGGAGCTGTTCGTTGGTGGTTCTGCAGGAGATGAGCTGGTGTAGGAGGAGAATCTTCCTTCTGCCGCTTAGTTAGATTTTCCTTTTCCTTGCAGTGAGATTGAGAGATCTTTTCTTTCTCTTAATTTAGTATGTAACAATTAAATTCTAGATGTATTTACTTTCTGCACTTAAGCTGAGTTACTGTTTCTTTTACTCTTCTATACTATGCTGTGATGTGGATGTTATGTTACACTATTTTCTGCTTCCACTACTTTGATATGTTGATGTATGTTTATAGTTCCATGTGACAAGTCCTTGGCTTAAGGTGGGTTGGGTCTTACCAAACTTTACTTAAGTTGGGGATTTTTTCCAGTTGGAGCACTGTACTTTCGTGTTTATGCAAATGTCAGTATTAGCATGGTCGCAAGGGTACGGGGCACCACAGTTGGTATCAGAGAACACCATAAGGTATCAGAATGGGATTTGTGATTCCTTTCGACCTAATAGACCTTTTGTTTGAAGTACAAACATCAAGATATAACATCCATAACATAGTATTATCGGTAACTCTCTGAAAAATGTAGAATGAAAATACTCATATCCTAAGAAAATTCAATCATCTCTAATTGATAAAAACCAGTACATTCTGCTATTAGGATCAAATAGATCATGAAGAGTCTGACTTGGACTATTATCTGCATGCCTTTGAGATGGCTTGGAGCTATAGTTTCAAGTGGAGACAAGAGAGCAAATGGCAGCTTGCAGGAGTTTCAGCCAAAGGAGCCCTAGTCTTGGGCAAACTTCTACATCAAATGGAATATTGAGGGCTAGACTTTTCTATCTATGCAAAGGAGTTGTTGAGCCAAGTAGAGTCAGTCCTAAGGCACATAGAGTGTCCAGAGTCCATTTTTGTTGACATTGTGACAGATTAGATGCTAGACTATGCGAGAGTTTGGTGGTACGATACCATCAAGAAGCTCGAACAAAAATGCAAGAGAAAGTGTTAGGAAGTGACCTTTCAAGATTTTTGTGTTGCATTTAGGGTTGAGTACATTAAGAATGTCTGAGTGTTAGTTAGCGTAATTGTCACTTCTTGTTACTTAAATGATTTTAATAGTATGGCAATTTTTGGCATTTTTCTGAATCTTATGTAAATCTTCATTTCAAAAGTAAATGAGAATTTTTGGTATCTATTAGAAATTTAATTGCTATCTTCCTTAGAATGATTCTAAAATCTAGATTTGTATTGCTTAACTAGAATGAATTCTAGATCACCCCTGCTGTTACCCCTATCAAAACTGCTATTGCTTCAAGCAGTTCTTCTAATGAAGTAGCTCATCTTCGAGCAATAGTGGCAACCTTATTGGAGAATCAAGCTCAACAAGCACTGGCAATGCAAAAGATGATGTCTGATCGTCCAGTACCAGTTGTTGCTACTGCTCCTATTGTTCAGATTTCGCAACATCCTTTTCCTTCCCATCATTCCATAGATGGTCTTCTCCACAACTTTTTAAGATTAAGGCATTCTACCTTCAGTGGAAATTTATCTCCAATGGACACAGCCAACTAGCTGAAAACTATCGAAAAGAATTTAATCAGTCTAAAAATCCCAAATTCAGAATCCATCCGTCTCATGACACATCTGTTCCATACTGAGGTAGAATACTGGTGGGATGAGGTTTGAAATACCAGATTCATTGATTATGAACTTGAAGACATCCTTTGGGACGAATTCGTAGAGGCATTCAAGGCCGAATTCATTCCCCCGTCTGCACAAAACATCATAACGGACACAATTCTGATGTTGACACGAGGAAGTCATTCTATCACCGACTACGAAAGAGAGTTTCATAAGCTAATTTGCTTTGCCCCAGATATCATCCTATCTGAATTGGCTAAGCGCCATCACTTTCTCAGTGGACTACGAAATCTGCTGAAAGATCTGATTGTCCCGCTCCGTCTAACTAGCTTCTTTCAGTTAGTAGAGGAAGCAAAGTGCTCAAGCACCATCACTTAGAGAGAGATCTCAAGCGGAAGATGCAATCAACTCCCCATAGACATGAAGCCTTCAAAAATCATGACCTCACTCTGCGAAGGTCTATCAAATCGAAGCGGCACCCACTATTGAACCAATTCAAGGCTGTAATAGGCCTCATCCTTATGGCAAGTGTTACCACTTTGGCCATAAGTGCTACACTTGTGGGCGTCCAGGCCACCTATTCTATCATTGCACCTACATAGAGATAGTGGATGGAATCTAGGTTAAGCAATCGCAGAAGAACCTAGTATTCAAGGCAACTCCGCTGAATAGGAGAGAACCAGGTTTGGCAATAATTCCAGCCCCTATGTTTGAAGTTGCTCGAGAGAAACCCTCAGCTCCTAAGTCCCAGAACAATCCCAGGAACCATGTAAACAATCGTCCTGCAGGTCTTGCACGAGTGTTTTCTTTAACACCCTGGAAGACACAAAAGATAATAATGTGGATTCAAGTACACATTTCTGAACTTCTTCTTTTTAAATTGCATTTTATATATCTTAATTATTGTAAGCTATTAATGTGATTCATATAAATAATTTAGGCACACTATATTTTAATGACTAGCCCTGTAATATGTTATTTGACACTGGTGCTAGTCATTTATTTATTCTGAACATTTTGCCAACATTCTTAAACCACACTCATACAATTCAGCAAAATTATTAAGTGTTGGACTTTCATCTGGAGCCCAACTCAGTACTCATAAGTTATGTAATGTCAAAATCCCATTAAATGGTTAGGTATTTGATTCAAAATTAATCATCCTGCTATTAGCGAACTTTGATATCATCCTTGGGATGAATTGGCTCAGCGACAATAATTCCGTGATAAATTGCCTTAAAAAGAAGGTCACTCTTCATTCCCATGGCAAGTCTGAAACCTTTATAAGAAAAGTCAGTACACCATTATCCTTAATCAATACTATTAAAGCTGAACAATTGTTCAGTAAGGGTGTTGTGATGCTTTTCTAGTCACTATGATGTGTGAAGCAAAAGAAAGTATCCCTCTCTCTGATTATAAAGTAGTTAAGAAATTCATCGATGTATTCCCAGAAGATTTGCCTGGAGTACATCCTCCCAAAGAAGTTGAGTTCTCTATTAAATTAATTCCAGGTACCAGCCTATATCTAAGGCTCCGTACAGAATGGCGCCTAAGGAACTTCAAGAACTCAACTTACAGTTACAAGAGCTCTTGAATAAAGGCTTTATTAAGCCAAGTATGTCTCCTTGGGGAGCCCCTATTT